>BRZM01003569.1:15759384-16438180 GCA_033238685.1 Lates japonicus
AACTAGCAGGGAGAACATCTGTTTACTGTGAAGGTCTGTGCAGTGTCGGCTGTCACTACAGACATTGGGTCCTGATCCTCCAACACCTGGGGGGGGCACCTCTTGCCATCAGTGGTGCCGCTCACCTTTGCTTCACACCCATTACTTCACATTTTTTAGTTTTTCTTTGGAGGCATCCCTGGCCTAAATAATGACAAGTGAAAGTTTTCCCGGCAGTGGAATATATTTAATATAGGCTGAGCGCTGTCCCTTAACTCCTCCACTGTGTGTTGCTATTACTCGTCCTTGTCTTTCTCTCGCTGTGGCTCAGTATGGTCGTAACTCTTCTCCCTTCGTGCTCCACTATCTTTCAGGCTGTACGTCTGAGGCTCTTTTTTAAGCACATAACCAACTCCATCATTCTAATGTAATTGAACCAAGAGTACAATCATCCATCAGTCATCCTGACTGCCTCTTCACAAGGCGGTGTGTTTGTGTGTGGGTGTGTATGGGTGCTGGGGATGGAGAAAATTAAATATAAAGAGACAGCATATAAATTTAACATTTTATTTATTGCCTGTAATGTCTGCTACTGATACTGATCTAAACTTGTTTAAATACAGGATATAATTTCTTTTGTGATGTGCTATACATGGAGAATACATGGTGTCTGATGTACTCAACTTTTCTACCCTGTCTGTGGCTCTCAACCTCAAGCCAAATCATTCCTACTGAAGACATAAATATTTATAAATGAATCAGGAATATGCACTTTTATTTTTGAACAAAGCTAAATAATTTCCTCATACAACTAGGCACTGTAGACTAACACATATTAACTCAAACAGGAGTAATTAGTGCATTTGTTGGGAACTATTTTCTGCTGTGGATGAATACTCATTTGGAGCTTTAGTTAGTATTCACTGCAGCAGTACAGTGTATGTGGGACTGAGTCAAAATAAACTACAGTGCCAGTGTTTATTGTAATGAAGGAGTATGTCATAGCTTTTGGTCAGCAATGGAGTTTTATGGCACAGAGGAATGAGCTCTTTCAGGTTTTGGATGCAAAATTAATTATACAGAATATCAGCAGACCTTGAAAATATTACATATAGTATTGATCAGTAATAGATCGATATTAGCCAGTGTCATAGTCTCCACATCTTCATTTTGATGGGAATGTTTAGTGCTGGTTCTACAGTATCAGCAGACTCCTCTGTGCACTTTCATGGAGTTA
This sequence comes from Lates japonicus, assembly GCA_033238685.1. Taxonomy (NCBI): domain Eukaryota; kingdom Metazoa; phylum Chordata; class Actinopteri; family Centropomidae; genus Lates; species Lates japonicus. The sequence continues at coordinate 15,760,601 of BRZM01003569.1, forward strand.
ATGTGCTCACATAATGGCAGCCACCCAAATCCTGCCCCTTCACACACACACACACACACACACACACATGCATGCATGCACGCATAAATCAGCATCAAACAAACATCTTCATCCATTTTTTCAAACTCCATCACCACTCCTCCCACTACAAACACACACACACACACACATGTGTACCAACACAAATACATGAGAACAGACATGGCAGTGTTGCACAACTGTTGTTTCCTTCTATGGTTTCATAAATAAATTTGCTCCTTGCATGAGTTAAAAACAGACACTGAGGGATGTTTGTTTTATATGTGACAATATGGAGCACAAGTCCATCAGTGCAGACTAAGCTTAAGAAAGACAGCTGTGTGTGTGTTAGTATTACAGTACATCTGTGTGATAAAACGTCTGACACAAAGGTCATGAACACTGTACACGCCCTGAGCAGATCACTGTGCAATCTCACTCTTGACAGACAGCTACAGTAACAGGACGCCATTCACTCCCTCTGACTCATGCCCGGCCTCGTGCCCCATCACCAGGCCTCCCTGCCCAAACTCAGCCCTCGAGCCTTCATGAGACTGAGGCTGGTCTGGTCTACACACAGTCTACTCTCTGCCTCCTGCTCGTGTCACCTCCCTCCTCTGATGGGAGGAATGGAAGAGGAGGGAAAGAGGAGGTGAAGAGAGAAGAAGAAGAAGAAGAAGAATCTTTTGAACACGGTGGGGACAGTAAGGACAGCATGTCATGTCGGTAGGCGCATGAGGATGGAGTTAAATGTCCATACATCGCTAACACACATTGCTAACACAACTTGTGACTGCATTAGAGTCCATACTCTTCCAGTCAACCCTCTGATACAAGGCTGACCCCTGCAGGATTGGAGGGGAAATGCTGTGTGGTGGGCATCAGGTCAAGTGTGCCATGCCAAAGATGTTTGTTGACCGAGGGAGATGTGAATGTGTCCGGATAATGGTGTTATAGACAGGGCTCGCAGAGAGGAGGAGGAAGGGAAGGAGAAGACATTCATTAAACTCACTGAAGCACACAAGACAAAACAGCTCCTCTCTTCTTCTTTGTCCTTTTTGATGTCATCAATCACAACCTTGGCCTGTGTGTGTCTCACAGTCTGTGTCCCAGCTGTGATGTGCATCCAACCTGAGTATCCTGAGTATCCAGGGACAAACCGTCTGCGTCAGTCATTCTGACAGGCTCAGTTTCTGTCACTCACACTGAAACGGCGAATGCCATCCACCATCAGTTTTCCATCTGAAGGATCGTACACATGAGAAGAGGAATGCACACCTGGCAGACATCAAATCTAAACAACCGATTCCAAATCCAGCGAGTGACATTTCACTTCACTGCAACAGAACCTACAGACCAACGCACGACCAACTCTCTCTTTACCTTGTTTGGCCTCGTCAGGTTTAACATTTAAATTTAACACATCTCTCATTTTACCTGTCAGGCCTTTCTTTCTTTCCCTCTTTCTGTCCATTGTCTCTCTGATCAATGGTCAACTTGACATGAGCAAAAATGCGTGTGACTAACATGCATCTATGCAATCATGGTGCAAGTTCAGTTCCGCTTTATCTCCTTCATCCTGCCCATCCACCTGACTGGACATCCTGCAGCACACACAGCCACCTACACGCTGCACTTATGATACATTTACATCTCAATTACAGATGAATATGATTCATTGCCCAGAGTCATTTGCACCCCCGTTAATTAGGACAAGTAAACAAAGTCAGGCAGCGATAAAATGGAGAGCTGAAGTTGTGCTTTCTGTGGCAGAGTGAAAGTCATCTGATCGATAGAAATGTGATCAGATGTACCTGAATGCTAAAACAACTTTGTGATATTTCATAAATGGGTAATTTCTGTTACAAAGTCTGAATCATATGCACATGGATATGCACACACACAGACCCTGGCTCTCAGACTGTTGCGAATTCAGACCCACTGTCTGACTGTGTAATTGCATAACCTGTAAAGACCTGCTCAATAATGCATGGTCAGACTAGACATGGGCAGCCTGACGCAAAACGTTACCTCAACAACCTGCTTTGTCTGGCCAAAGGCTGGACTGGACACTCCAGAGGCAGGACAGCAGGCTGGAGGACAGAGTGTGTGTGTGTCTGTCTGTCTGTCTCTGTGTGATGTGTGTGTGTGTGGCTGAGGAAGTAAAAATATACTTTCACAATTGTAAAATTTTCGCTTTGAGTCTTGCTGAGTGAAACAGTGACTAGTATCATATAGTTCAAAATTCCCCTTTTATCAAAATACTACATGGAAACAAAGTCACTTCAACATTTCAGCCTGAAATGACGAATGATAAATAACTTATCATTATGCTTTGGCTCTGTGGTGGGCTACCTTACATGAACCTGTCTGGTACTTTGCTTTGTCACTGCTGATTTGAAAGTCAGGTCAGGAGCAGCCAAGTCCCTCCTCTTTCAGGAAGAAACCTGCTCCGAACTTCCTGCAAAATTTGCTACAACTTTGCTGGGAAACCTTCCTGCTTCTGGAGTAAACAATCAAGGATCGGGCAGCATGACAACCCTCCTCTGTAGACTAGCCGGGCCGAGGTGTTCATCGTGGCGGTGCCTGGGCGCAGTTCTGCGGGGAACGCACAGCCGAGCCTACCTTCTGATTCACCGGGACGGAGCGCGAACGCTGGCCGGCGGCAGTCGCCCTTTAACGGGACACAGTCGCGCGCACAGCCGCTGGCAGCACACAGAAGCAGCGGAGCCTGTAGAGGTGGATTTAAAACGCTTAGCGGGAGGAGACGATGGTAGGGACGCACTTCAGTGTAACTCAACATTGTTCAAATTCACACTGATGACAAACTCGTCATTCAGTTAATACGCAAACACAGTTTGACAGGCACCTTTCAGCCATTCATGTTACACTAAAACATAAAGCCCGCATCTCCTGTAAATGTCAAATGTCTGTACTCAATCACTTATTGAAGCAGAGCAGGCTGTATTCCCACAGGTGATGGCATTTCTGGAATATTATTAAAACTGTTGCTTTGAAGCCTCATGCTGAGGCTAGCTTGACTTCCAGAGCTAGCATGTTGTGGATTTAAATGATGGATTTATTGATTATCAAAAGTGTTAATTAGCTAATCATTTTACCAATGTAATCACTTTCTATAATTCTTTTTATAATTCCTTTTTTTGCCCAGTAAAATAACAAATAATGAATTACTTTGTTATGGAGTCTATTTATATGTAGATTAATAATTTTGTGATCAAAGTTTTATTTGACATTTTTATTTTGCCTATTTTTATTTTACATGTATTAATTATTAAAATGCTTTATAGTGATTTCCGTGACACTTGTGATCCTCCATACCATTAAGTTATAATGATTTATTTCCCTGACAGGCTTCCATACTGACTTGATTGTAGAAGGTCATGGAAGGTCACAGCAGGAAACATGAGGAGCTGAAATCAATATGAAAAGCAGTCAACTGATCAAAAACCATGAAAATTAATTGCCAGTCGTTGCCCTCTCTCTCTCTCTCTCTCTCTCCCTCTCTCCCTCTCTCTCTCTCTCCTGTTGCTTTCTTTTTCTCAGGGATAGTGGAGGTGCTGATGTGCCGACACAAGGCAAGAAACGCGCTGGGCCATGTGTTTGTGTCACAGGTGAGCAGGCTTCTACATCACACACACACACACAGACATATCTGCACGCTCACATGCCACACTGACTGAGACACTGTGTCCTGTGAGTGCAGATGAGGGAGCTGGTGTCCACTCTGTCCAATGACTCAGCAGTGCGTGTGGTTGTCTTCAGGAGTTTAGTATCAGGGGTTTTCTGTGCAGGTAAGTCTCCTCTGAAACATCTTAAACCTGCCGGTGTCTACGTGTTTTGATCAAAGCTTGTCTAAATTGTGTGTAATGGTCTATGTTTTCATATATATACAGGTGCAGACCTGAAAGAGAGAGCTTTGATGAACAACACCGAGTCTGATCTGTTTGTTCACGGCCTGCGCTCCCTCATGACTCAGATAGGTAAGACAGATATCAGATAGACGGTTGAATGATTAGTCTCACCTTTGTTGCACCCTGAATGTGTATACGAACTTGTTAATTTTGTAGCGTCATTGCCCATGCCAACCATCGCAGCCATGGACGGCGTTGCCCTGGGAGGTGGACTGGAGCTGGCCTTGGCCTGTGACCTCCGCACTGCCGGTGAGTGACTGCTGAACCTCCACCCATCAACCCACCACTGGACGAGTCTGCGTCATGCCTGAATACATTTTACATTCTTCTCGCTACCTTCAGGTGATATTAACAGGGTTGGAGAGGGGATGTCAAGTTCACTTCACAGCTGTCACAGATCCAGTCATATCAGATCAGTGGTTGACTCCAAACAGGACGGTGGAGAATAGTAACATCCGCTCAGGGACATTTCTCTAGACTGACAACTCCCTCATCCCCATCAGTGTAGATTAGAGCAGTGGCTCTCAACCTGGGTGTGGGGGACAGAAGATTGATTTACAAGTTACGAAATAAAGAAGAAAAACATTTCTGCTAGACAAAATTATGTTTATTTTTCTGTCTTTCTTTAAAAAAAATGGAATCTTGAAATCAGGTTTTTGTGGTGAAATACACTTTGTACATCTTCACGAATCTAAAACCCATTCCAATAAAACTATCTGGGATGATAGACGTGTGACCAGTGATAAGGGGTCAGCAGTAGGTATTACTTGGTTATAAAGGATCAGGACAGAAGCTTCTATCTTAGTCCATGACAGGTTGTAGAACTATTTATAATTTTTTTACTCTTGGTATTTAAATCATCTGATGTTAGGATTCTTTTTTTGTTTAATGAATTTTACAAGCTCAGAGAAACCCTACCATTTTCAATTTTCAAGAGTTATATTTTTTATAGTACGTCCTTCCTTTTTCACATCTGAAAATATTAGAGTTATTTACGAGAATGTAATTTGCAATACAAGAGAATATTGTTTCTGGAGCTGCAGCAGTTCATTGATTAATCAATTAGTTGGTTGACGAGAAATGAATCTACTCTGATAACTGAGTAATTGATGTGATTGATTTTAGCTCCTCAAATGTGAGACTTGATGGTTTTCTTGTTGAATTGTGGACGGTTGGTGAGATAAAACATCAAAACATCAGACATTTGAAGATGTCACCTTAGTCTGCCATCTTATAGACAAAACAATTGATTAATGGAAATGGAATCTTATTTTAGGACCCCTACATCACTGCAACAGCTGTTGACACATGATTAGTTCAGACTTGTAGCTATGGCTCCTAAGTGTTTTCCATACATAAGGTGTTTCTACCACTTTTGTGCCTCTGTAACGTTGGTTCAGTATCTCTTATACTCATTCAGAATTTTTGATGGTAAAAAATGTACTTTTCAAAGGGAACCAGCGTCATGACTGTAATCAAAAAGGTTAAAGTTACATGGATGTTAAGGGCTTAAGATGTGTGTTTTTCAAGCGCTATTAATGATCTACTGACGAGCCCAGGGACTAATGATATCTGGTGAGGCCAGAAACATCTGCTCAGCTGTTCATGCAGCTGAATCTACATGTGATTGGTTATATTAGATGGGCAGCTCTGTGATTGGCTGAGGGTTGACGAACTAGGTGAGCAGGTGTTTGCGTCTGTTGCTCTGACAGAGGCATCAGTCAGACTTTACGCCCTCCCAAGCTTAATGGCATTCAGCAGCTCAGACCTTCAACTGTCCTCTGTGTGTGTGTGTGTGTGTGTGTGTGTGTGTGTGTGTGTGTGTGTGTGTGTGTGTGTGTGTGTGTTTCAGAGCATTCTGCACAGATGGGTCTGATTGAGACGACACGGGGGCTGCTCCCAGGAGCAGGTAAGACAAACAGAGGTCACCAAAGAGAAAATGACCTTGCACTGTACTGAGTATCTTAGTGGAGAGAAAAAGCAGCAGTGAGAAGTTGACCTTGAGGTGGTTTGTCCTGCAGGGGGCAGTCAGCGGCTGCCGAGGATGGTTGGCATCACCCTGGCCAAAGAGCTCATCTTCACAGGTGGTATTACAGAAACGTTGACATGTTGCTATAGGCACAGGATGCTTATCGTTCAGGGAGGGTTTCGTGTATCACACTCTCTCCCTCTCTCTGTCTGTCTGTTGTCAGGTAAGCGTGTGGGAGGGCAGACAGCTCTGGAGATGGGGCTCGTAAACAGAGCTGTAGAACAAAACCAGACAGGAGACGCTGCCTACAGAGAGGCACTCGGCCTGGCCAGAGAGATACTGCCCCAGGTTGGAATACAAACACACTTTTTCATTCTGCCACAGCTCAGATACTGATGCATCCCTCCTCCTCCTCCTCCAGGCAGCGACCAGCTCTCTTACCTCTTCCTTCCCGCAACAACCCATCTCTTCTGCTTCTTGTCCACCTCTTTTCATTCTGCCTTCCTCTCTTCCTGGTGTTTTCTTTCCACCTACCCCCCTCTCTCTATATATCTCTCCTCTCCTCCTTTCCCTTCTCTCCAGGCTTCTGTCGATCCATATTTCTTTCACTCCAGATGCCTGCAGTCGGGCAGGGCCGGAGTGGCAGTCAAGTGGAGAAATGGACCACAAATAGCTTAGCACACACACACACACACACACACACACACACACACACACACATGCACACACACACACATTCACTGACACATGCTTTTGTTGGTGTGGGTTGAATGACGACGGACTTGCACTGAATGAGAGAGAAATAGATGTAGGAGATAATAAGTGTTAGCCGTCCCAGAGGTTGGGAATTAGGTTGAACTTTGACCAGTTTTTTTTTTTCAACATTACTCATAACAAGGCTCACTGTGATTTAGAGCTGATGTTTTAATATATGTTTGTTTGTTTTTCTTTATAATTAGTTCCAGTGTGAAATTGAATCAGAAACGTTTTATTTTGGGATTGTGTCCAACAGCAGATGTCATTTTCTCCATTAGTAAATGAGGTAACAGCAGCTTAGACTGTATTTGCTTGGCAAACATAACTGATATATGCAATGTTTTCCTCGCAGTGCACACACACACACATTCACAGACACATGCTTTTGTTGGTGTGGGTTGAATGATTGACGGGACTTTGCACTGAATGAGAGAGAAATAGGATGTAGGAGATAATAAGTGTTAGCCGTCCCAGAGGTTGGGAATTAGGTTGAACTTTGGACCAGTTTTTTTTTTCAACATTACTCATAACAAGGCTCACTGTGATTTAGAGCTGATGTTTTAATATGTTTGTTTGTTTTTCTTATAATTAGTTCCAGTGTGAAATTGAATCAGAAAACGTTTTATTTTGGGATTGTGTCCAACAGCAGATGTCATTTTCCATTAGTAAATGAGGTCAAACAGCAGCTTAGATCAGTATTTGTTTGGCAAAACATAACTGATATATGCAAATGTTTTCCTTCGCAGAATAATTGATAGATTATCAACACATAATAAACAGTTGAGAGCTGTTGTTGCCTTAGAAACTAGAATTACCACAATGCTGTTAGTTTGCCTCCACCAACCACCGAGGTTGCAGGAAATATAGTCACTGTCTCCCTTTCTGTTCCTGAGTTATGGTGTTTTAAAGTGTTTTTACAGAACATCATGATGTCATGGTGAAGTTGACCGTTGACCTTTTTGATATAAAATGTCTTTACACAATAATTTTATCCTATTAGCCATTTGTGTTAAATTTTGTCATAGTGTATGCATTCTTGAATTATGGCCACAATTATGAGGTCACAGTGACCTTTGACCACCAAATTCTAATCAAGTCATCCTTGAGTGCAAATGAACATTTGTACAAAATGTGAGGATATTTCCTTGAGGCGTTTCTGAGATATTGTGCCCACGAGAATGGGACGGACAGATGGACAACCCAATGATGTTCGACACAAATCTGTGGTTGTGGTCAAATAGTCCAAAGAAGCGGAATTAAAACTGCTCATATAAAGGAAGTTGTAGTACTTTATTTGTGATACTCATCTCGTTCATGGCTTATTAGATTACATTTCAGCACCATGCATGTGCTGTTCAAACAGCAGTATTAGATGTCATATTCATTGAGCCTTCCTTGTGCCTTATATTTACACTTACGTTACAGTAGATGTTTGTTTCCAGCCACAGAAAAAAGGCTGCTATGTAAATGTCTGCAGTTTTATTTTGGGTCATTCCTCTACATATTTTTATGGTGTCAGTACATTAGTCTAAACAGGGTCTCATATCACCCTCCAACTGTGATGTGTTTCATTTCTGTTGCCCAGGCTCCTATCGCTGTGCGAATGGCAAAAGAAGCAATGAACAGAGGAGTTGAGGTACGTAGTGACTCATAAATCATTTTTTTCTCATTGTTTTCCATCAGTGACTACAGTAACTGAAATCAGTCTCTTCCAGGTTGACATCAGTTCAGCAATGGCCATAGAGAGGATGTGTTATGCTCAGGTAAGACTTTTGAGTGTTAAATTTCTGAACCTATGTTGGTACCCATGAAATATTCAGTATAGGCAGGGAGCAGAATTCATTTGGGTTTAGCTTTGATGCTCTGTCTAAACCCTCTGAGACTGTCTGCAGTCACATCATCATCTTCCCGCTGTTGCCCCACTGTAACCCTTGCCCTCTCTATTTCTTTCAGGTCATCCCCACGCGGGACAGACAGGAGGGCATGGCTGCCTTCATAGAGAAGAGACCTCCTCGGTACAGTGGAGAATAGACTCTTCTGAGTTATTGAATTTCTTTCTCACACAGACATGCCCACACAGATGCACACATGCTCTGTGTAACCATGTCTGATAGACAATTAACACCCATTGATTGTCTATGTGCATCCAAGGCGGAGTCAATACATGAGTTAAGGTCAGCTTGAGCAGTGACATTCAGGATTAGACTGACAATTGTGATTTTTGATTTGGTACAAGTCACAACAGCTTAACATGACTATAAAGATTTTGCTATTAGCCGTTTATACTTTATTGAGTCACACATTTTGTACTTTATAGATGATAGAAAGATCATCTTTGTAAGTAACTGAATAAAAAGGCAACACAAGTGTCATCTCCAGTTTATGGGAATGTACATTCTTTTATTTCTCCAAACTTGAAAACGTGACTCTCAGCAGCAACATGGCACAGTCATAGCAGACATACAGTATCTTGAATTTTTGCATTTTCCATCTGAATGAAATTCTTGTTAAAAAAAAAAACAGGCTTTCATCCATGGAGATGTTCAGGGGCTCAACTAAACAATCCAACATATCAGAAGGAGCAATAGAAAAGAACAAAAACAAAGTTCTGTGTAGTATGCTGCTCTCTGCCCATGTTGAAACTGATGAGATCAGCCACATGCATCATTTGCAAGCTCATACAACAATAAATTTACAGAAAACAAGGCCATAATTCACTGAGCTGATGAGGTGATGTATGTTATGCTAACACTTATATCTGAGTACCATTTGTAGTCCAGTATATTATATTTATTTCCATTAACATACATTTCCTGGGACCTGTAACTTGTTCTTGTTGAGGTCAAAATCCACACCTCAGAATGCTTTTTAAAGTGTCATTAGGGTTGTATCGGGGGTTTGACAGCAGTTTGTAAAAGTAACATTACATTTGATTGCATAGAGAATGGTGTCAGGAGCCTTAATGAGTGCAGAGAATGTGGGCATCAGGGTCGGCTGTTACAGCACACAGTGTCTTCTCTGGACAACAGAAGTGTACCATGGCATCCTGGAAGATACTTATGTCACATCAGTGGTTACAGCGAAATACCCTTGGAAATTTCCAATAACACCCCCCCTACTCACTCCTAGGTAAACACTGTTTCTTCTCCATTTCCCCTCCCCTTTGTTCTCCAAGTATCAGATAAACTGAAAAAAGACAAACAATGGAACATACCGTGGAATAATTTCCATACAACCAAGTCAACCAGTCCCGAACGATTACCATTTCTCTTGCTTTTCCTATTATGTACAAATTACATACACTCTTCAAGATGCAAATACTTGTACAGATGTACATACACACATGCTCACAGCAAAGTGCTGTCTCTGCCTTAAAGACACCTGGACGTGTAAATGGGAAGCACAGCGAACATACCAATATATATACAAAAGTTTCTCAAAGAGAAAACAACTGTGACTTAATACACAACTGTACATCCATCATGACTATACTGACCACATCATTATTGCCATTTGATTCCAGAAAGCACATTTGTACTTAACCAGACATAACTGACTCTATAATTTCTACTAATCTTGTGAATCCTATGCTGGGTTTTCTGATTTACAGCACTGCTGGCTTTGCCACTGATGTGACTGATGGAGGGCTGTCATATGTTTAGTAAGGAAATAGCACTGGAGCTTCTTAAAGAGATATACCTTCCCCATAATTTAGGTTTTCATCTGTAATGTCTGGAACATCTGAACCCACTGAACACAGCCTCGGCAAATGTCCTGTCACATCAAATCAAAGGCATTAGCTGATAAAAGACCAAATGAAGAGGAGAGCAACAGTAGTATTGCAGACCTGGAGGCGTGGGTTTCAGTGAACAGAACACTGCAATAAACAAACAAGCGGGCATTCCTAAAATGAACAGTACAAGCATTCAGACAAACTCCAGCATGCTTGAGCTCACAGCAGCGTCATGCGTACGTATATTTAATGAGCTAATCAACCAATTCAGATAGCCAGAGTCCTCAGTAACACAGGAGCTGGAGAGTGATTTTCTGAGGGCTCAATCCCAAACTGAGATTTGTACGTGTGCACTGAGATGTTTTTGGTATGAAAATCATCATGATGCCAAAGTCACAAGTTTGAGCACAAACACAAACCTCATGTTGAGATTTGAGCTTAACTGACCGACAGCTTATCATAATTTAATTTTTATCACAACATTAGCACACAGAAATATTCTTGTTTTGAAACAAACACAAAGAAAATAAATAAGGTTAGTGTGTGTGCAAAGAATTGCGTAGTCTCTGTCCTTCAATGTGGACTTTCTTGGGATTCTTGATAAAGTGTGTTTGTGCGTGAGATATGCATACAACAGACACGCACGCACACATACAAAATCCCCTTAGTGGTGGTGCCACCCGTTTTAATGTCCTCCTCTTGGTCAGACAGTCTTCTGTTCTGAAAGAGAAAATGTTAAAGAATGAATAAACCTCCAGCCAGTGTGAGACTGAGATGCAAATGACCAGTAGTGTTTTTACCTCTGTGAGGTTACTGTGGAGGTGGAGGTGGTGGTGGTGGTGGTGGTGGGCGGCGACTTGTGTTGGTCTGTGCAGGCTGGCCGGTGCGGGCTCTGTGGCGCTGCAGGCTGTCCAGTATGCTCTCAGCCAGCCGTTTGACGTCTCTGTGGGTCTGTGGGTGTGTGTGAACGTGCTCCAGCTGCTGCAGGCCGCCCTCTTCCAACAACATGCTGCAGTAGCGAGCGGCTGCAGACACAAGGGTTAACACAATATCAAATCTGTGAGCGGTTTGGGGAGGTGAGTCAGTGGCTGGCTTAATTTAACAAAACCTAATGCTAGGTTTTGCGTGAGCATGCATCTGTGTCTCACCGTTTTTGCTGCAGACATGCTGCATGGCCCACGCTGCCCACAGCTGGACTCCAGGGGTGTGAAAGCACTCCAGTAGAGGAAAGAAGGGGTTGAATGACCTACAGAATGAGAAAATATGATGTGTCACATTTGTACACTAAGGCGACCTAAAATTGTCATTCTCTCACTTGAGCTATAAAGTTTAAAAAGTCTAGTCTCTGCAAGCAGATAAAAGGTTTGAATATACTTTGAATATACAAGATTCTGATAGCAACTAGCACTGCTCATTTCAAAGTTTTCATTTTCAAAGTAGAGTGCAAATTAATTGTACAAAATTAATATACATATGTCCTGTAACTTCTGTCACAGGTTATGAACGTTCAAATTGCCATTTTTACCTGCTCAATCAGCTTTTAGTGATATAATTCAGAGTATGGTATGGGCCTATTTGCCTTTATGTAATTGTGTTCATTCTTTATCATTACAGAGAAGCTGCAGCTCACCTGTAGGCCACCATCTCACACTCTGGTGGGGGCCATTTCGTGATGACAGCGTGCTAGAAAGAGACACAAATGGAAAATCAAACCAACTTTTCCAAAACAACTGTGTTCAGTATTTATGTGCACGAGTTATGAGTAGTTGCTCATTCCTACCAGTTGCTCCAGCAGTGAGGATCGAAGATCGGGGCTAAGCGTCCAGGCCTCCTCTCCTCGTGAAGTCAGATGTGCTAGGATGCCTGCAGCGAAGTAGCTGACCTCCACCTCTGGGCTGTGCAGCAGAGTACTGATGTGGTCCAGAAACCCTTGCACCATCAGCTCTCCATGCAGCTCCCCGACCTCTGCAATGTTGTTCTACACAACGAAAGGTGAAAGGGGAATAATAATGTCTTAATATTGTAAATTTATTCAACATTCTGTCTTTCTTAAGGGTAATAACAGAGCAGTGAACTCACCAGCAGGCCGAGAACCTTCTGCTGAATAGAGGACTCATTGGGGAAGGACTGCAGAGAGTGCGGTGGGAGCCGGGGGAGGGTGAGGATGAGGTATGGAAACAAAACAACAGTGAGTCAGCCCAGCCCAAAGGCATACATACTTATATAGAGCAACACATGATTAAGTGTGATGATTAACTCGTATGGTAACCTGTTCTAATCCGTTTTGTTTATTTACATGCACATGTCGACATTTCTATGTACCTCCAGAACTTTTATAAACAAGTCCAGCCCCTGGTTCTCAATAAAATGGCGGCAGGTTGTTGGTGATTCATCAGTGAGGTTCCAGAGTGCGCTCAGTGTAAATTTGAGGGTGGCATCCACCACGCCCTGATTAGCCTTCTGACGCACAATGTGGAGCAGTTGCTGCGGGGCAGACAGAGAATATTTGCTCTGAAAATTTGCCTTTTTTGGTAAATTAGTAACGGCGGAGGAAAATATAGCTGAAATGAGAATCTTACCCTCACTATGAACAGCTCTGCTCCCAGCTGAGCCGTTTGTTCTGTGGACAACTTGAAAGGGGAAACAGTAAGAAGTTTAAGCATTACAAATGTGCAGAGAAAGCATGAATAACTGTATATGTGATTTTAATGCAACACAACATATACTGAACCTTGGCAGCCAGTATGGAAATGATAGCCACAGCCATCCTCTGCATGTTCTGGTCTTCATGGTTGCAGAGCCACTGCATCACTAGTTTGGCAGCTTCAAACCTTTAAAACAGAAAGACAGAAAACATATTGACTGTGAACACACTATTCCTTTCATAGAGAAGCTTTTACATTATGGCCAATCATTTTATGTTGTGGTTTCATGCTGACGCACATTTACTTTTTTCAGTCTTTTATACATTTAGTCCTTTTTAAATGGTGTTGTAACCATTTGAAAGGTACAGAGTATCTACATGTTAAAATGGTATTAACATTACTATTAAAATACTAAAATGTGTATTTCACACCTGTTGAATGGAACCTCCTGCAAAATGCGGTCACTGCACAGGGAAAGCAGGCAGTTCTTCTGCAGCTGTAGACACAGGAGCCAAAGTGGAAATCAGTGCAAAACCTGAACAACAATTTAAGAGTTCTGTGTGTTCTACAGGCTCAGTAAAATGTGTACACAGAAGCATTCTCTCATGTCTGTGCTAGTGCTAATGAGGCTCAAAAATTTCTTTCACATCTCACGTTGTAAAAGTTAACATTATGTGTGCTGTACTTTTTGTGCCACCCTTAATACAACTGCGTCCATATTGCTTTACAAAAATATTTAAAAACAACAATAATAACAAGGAATATAATTATGCAGAAGACATATAACTGTGTGTTTTACTTTCCACACTGACTAATCTAAAAGGCAGTTCTGAATGAATCCCTGTGTTTGGTTTCAGGCCACGCTGAGTTTAATGTTTAGCAGTGAGTAACAAAGCACTGAATGTTCTTGCACTGCTCTACATTTCACATTCACTACTCTGAAGACTAATTCCAAAACAAAAAAACAGGAACCTGCATTATTGGTTGCGGGAAATTTCCCAACACATCAGAATTTTCAGTTTGTCACAATTCACTTAGATTGCACACACTTTCTGTCATCTCTCGGATGTTTCCTAACCAACGGTGTGTGTCACCATGAGCTGCAAGCCCCCTGTCACTAGCCCCTTCCAGCCCCTTACAGAAGACAAGGCCTCCAATCACAGGTCTCCCACCGGCTTGAATTATTACTTTTGTCCTGTTGGTGAATAGCTGCAGTTGGTAATTTAGTTGGTTGAGGTAGAATTATGCGTTAAATTTATTTATGTAAAAAAAATTGTATTGTAAGGCACACTGCAGGTTCAATATTAACAACAATCAGCAGAAGGAGAAGAGAAAACTGTTACTGAGTCTTGTCGTATTTCAACACAGTAAAAAAAAACGTGTTAGGCTTGTTCGTCATTGATGTGTTAAACAGTGACGTGCCAGAGAAAACGTATTTGTATTGTCATATTTCACACATGGACAATCAAATGTTCTTTTGTCTTAAAATTCCCTCTGCTGACAAACTGTATCAGGGCCTGCTAAATGCATTCGTCCCTGTTGTTATGACAAACTGTTTTTGTTTATCGTAACTGATAAGGCATTAATGACATATGACAGCAGTGCAGGCATGAAGCTACCTGTTGGTGGTTGGGGAAAGTCCTCATGGCCTCTAATAAGAGCTGAGTGACAGTGCTCAGCAGTCGGACTGGCATCCCTGCTGCCAGGTCCTGCTTCGTCAGGTTGAACACACAGGCACTTGCTGCTAGCTGGACATTCAGAGTGGCAGGGTGATTCTTCATACCCAAAACAACCAGCTGGGAAAAAAACAAACCACAACAACAACAAAAAAAGGAAGTAATATAGTGTTAAGTTACACTGATGAGGAACTTGAAGTGTGTAAATTTGGAGTGTGGGTGTACAACTTTAACGTAATACACTGGGAGAGGAAATCTGGCTGACACTTCTTTGCTAATCAGATAAATATGATGTTCAAATATGACATTGTTTAAATTGCTTAAGCATGATAAAATTTTATTTCATAATAATCTCCACTGTGATCTTAGTCTTAATGGAATGAAAAAACCAACTCAATTACCAAGTACAGCTATGTTGGTTTACCTTAAGGATGTCAGGCCGTGGTTTCTCCATGACATGGGTTAGGCTGAACAGATGAAACAGAGCTTCTCTCACAAAACCTTCCCTCTCACTGTAACGACGCAGTGCCTCACAGATCTGGGTCTCGTTGGCTTCGCCTGTTACCTGTCCACACACAAAAGATAGTTTAGGAAACCAAAATGTCTTTCTGTGCACAGTAATTTGTTTTATGTATATATGTATACTACCTTTAGATTTCCTTCTCCAGAGAGGAAGTCAGAAAAACCAGCATCTGTGGCCAGAAGTCCCACAAAGGTCATCCCTGGTCTCTCTTTAACAAATGCTTTAACAGCTGCATCTGTAACCTGCAACATTTGCACATATAAGAAATAACAACATCACTTGATAGCCTATATGGCTTCTTCACAAGCTAAACGAAATACTCATAGACAAATGCAAACACACACACACACACACACACACCTGTTTCCTCCCTGACACGTCCAGGGACACAAGAGCAGGGAGGATCCCTGGCTGTCCAAGCAGCTGACGAGCCACATCAGAGGTAAACTGCTTATCATCGCTGATGTCCAGATGCTGCATAGACAAAGTTTCACAAACATCACAACAGCCCAAACACACACAAACATCACAAGACTTGTGAAATCACAGAGAAAGCGTTCTTATCAAAGCACAATAAACAATTTGAAACAAGTTTAACAGTAGACACACACAACGCCACACTCAGCTCCAGCCTTCCACTAACCTGCAACACTTCCAGCTGGCGTATCACTCCCAGCAGCTGAGCGGTGCTCATCTCCAGCCTCTTCAGCTGGTGCAGTGTTAGTGAGCGCAGCCGCTCCTTTAGGCCCAGCAGCGGACTGAGGTTGGTGACTGAGGTGTTGGAGAGATCGAGGCTCTCCAGTCGAGGCAGGGAGCACACGTCGACTAGCCCAGAGTCATAGAAGTCTACATTGGCTAGAGAGAGTGAGCGAAGGCCCTGGAGGGAGCTGAAGCGATACCGTATTGGTTCCTCCAGAGAGGACATGGTGAGACCTGTTAAGCCAAGTCGCTGGAGTGACTCCTGCGCGGCGTTAGAGGACAAAACAAAACTGTTATTTTACTGCTGAGCAAGGAAAGTGTGGTTAACTTTACTTAGCATACTGTCACTTTACCTGACAGTATTTATTGGTGGCCAGTCCCTGCAGAATATCATGAATAGTGAGGTCTGCATTGACCCTGGCAGCATCAAGCTCCAACAGTCTGTGAGGACAGAGAGCTTTCTGGAAGGCCTCTGCGGAGATACGCGCTGTACGGATGCAGGCTCGTCTCAGCCGGAGGTATTCACAGTTCCGAAATACACCCACTGTGCTGTCATTTAACAGACCTGTGATGTAGTGAACGCGTGTTAAAGTTCATCTTAGGTACCCTGTAGGGCTGAACAGGACTTGCACAATAATGCCTCTGTTTACCTAAGGCAAAGATTTGGTTCAGGTGACAACATATCATCAGAATAAGTGGCTCAAGTCAATATTTTTTCCCTTTTCTTAGAAGGTAATAGAAGCAGTCGAAAGTCACTTAGGAAATGTATGCAAGTCAAGAATGTTGATTTTCATCATGCTGATGGTTAAGGTTGTATCGTCTGCAGTTTAACAAGTAAAAATGTAACATATAAATACTAGATTATAGATCCTCACTGCAGTGGTCAGAAATGATCGACTCTTTTGAGGTCCAGGTTTACCTTCAGTGGCCATCTTGGCCAGCAGCTGGTCTGCCAGCTCCTGCGGGAAGAGTACAGCCTCTCTGAAGCACAGGGAGCCGTCGGGCCGCTTCACACAGAAAAACTCCAGGTTCTGGCTCACATAGGTCAGACACAGGTCTGTCAGAGCCGCTGGAGATGCTTCATCCTGAAAACAAAGAGAGCATGTTCGCTAATGTAGCTGTACCCCATCAATAAATTCTGTTGATATGCAAAATTTTCAATTAATAACATGGGCGCATAAAAAGACGTCACACATATCACCTGAAGGAAAAACCGAAACTTACCGTGTTTAGGAAACTACAGGCCATGGTCATGGCTTTAAAAACGGGGGAAAAAACTTAACTCTGGATTTAGCTTATACAAGCGAGACTGGTGTCTTCACCGTGAAAAAACTACCGCTTAACTTGCTAGCCGTCGAGCGGCTCCGTTTTCAGCCGCTTCAGTTTGCGGTGTTCACCTGTCCGGGAGCCTGGCGTTTAATGCTAATCTGTCACCGAGCAGCGTTAGCGGCGAACCAGCTAGCTATAGCTCACTTGTTGTCGCCTCCGTGGTGGAAAATCGCTTTCCGTGCAGACATGTCGACAGCAGTCTGCTGTGGCGGAATTCATGTTTAAGAGATACCGACTAATCACTGCAGCGACCGAAACTCTGGACCAAGGCGTCGGGTGGAGGATATAGTTTTCACGGCGGGCGGTTGGTTCTATTTTTGACTAGA
Organism: Lates japonicus; assembly: GCA_033238685.1. Classification (NCBI taxonomy): domain Eukaryota; kingdom Metazoa; phylum Chordata; class Actinopteri; family Centropomidae; genus Lates; species Lates japonicus. The sequence goes on from BRZM01003569.1 coordinate 15,778,207, forward strand.
CAGACCGTAAACAAAGGTCACCGCACTGGAAGTACATTAGCGACGGGGGCTGGACTACGGAAGCCTGTTGAGGAGGGTTACGAAACCAGGAACTCACTTGAACATGCTCTCCCTCGGATTTCAAGAGAAACCCATAACATTAGTAATTGTCACAAGGTTTTATAACAACTTTACGATTAACGTTACATATCTCTAAGAATCTTTTTGTTTTAAGGAAGAGCTTTTATAACATCGCTTATAAGCTCATGCACCAAGGTCATAAGTAGCAGTAGATGCGGTGGGAGCTAATTCCCTTATAACGTCTCTGGCGGGAGCTAAGCCTTTAACACGTGTGATTTTTGTTGAGTTAAAACGCAGAGGTGCACGCTGAAATATGGCTGGACTTATAAACTTTGCAGATGAGAATGAAGTGAAGCAGTTTTTGGACAATCTGGGAGTGGAGTACAGCTTCCAGTGCTACAGCGAGAAGGATCCTGAAGGTAACATGCCTGCGCTGTTCACAGATCAGTGGTGCTGAAACTCAGCCACAGATGGAAACTAAATGTTTGATTTGTGTAAGTTATGTTAGCCTCACTGTGACATGTTTCTCTTAGGGTGCCAGAGGCTCGCAGACTACATGGAGGGGGTGAAGAAAAACTATGAATCTGCAGCACAGGTGCTCAAACATAACTGTGAAACCAATGGACATGGAGAGAGCTGCTATAAGCTGGGGGCTTACCATGTCACAGGAAAAGGTAACCCTGCAATGTGACTCATTGCTTTCCTCAGTCACTGTCTCTGGTGTTTGGGACGAAATTCTGAAAGGTTAAAGATTAATTTCATATTGTCATCATGGGTTAAAATAAATACAATATTGATGTGAGACTTGAGAGAGACATGGAACGTGCTGATACTTTGCTTGTATGTAGAGAATTAATACTTTGACATTAAGTATTCAAGAAAAGTATTATGTATTTTTAATCCTCTATGGTTGTACTGAAGTCACTGGTTACAGTGCAAAATAAAGTTTTACAATAATGTTCTAAAAATCAGGACAATGTGTATTTTTTAGTTGAAATTAGTTTCTTAAATTAGTGTGTTTATTTTGATATTTAGTGTGCCTTCACTTGAATCTCTGCATAAAGACCTCTGTCAATCTCCTAAATCTTTTCCACCAGGTGGAGTGACTGAGTGTCTGAAAACAGCCTACTCCTGTTTTATACGCTCCTGCAATACTGGGGGAAAGAAGTCCGTAGATGCCTGTCATAACGTTGGTCTGTTAGCCCATGATGGACGAGCTATGGAGGGAGGACCTGACCCTACGGCAGCCAGGCAGTACTATGAGAAGGCCTGTGCCGGTGGCTTCGCTCCCTCATGCTTTAACCTCAGCGCTTTGTTCATTGAGGGCAATTCCAAAGGGCTGGCGCCAGATATGACTCTAGCTTTGAAGTACGCCAACAGGGCTTGTGAGCTGGGACATGTGTGGGGCTGCGCCAATGCAAGTCGCATGTACAGACTGGGGGATGGTACAGAGAAGGATGAGAAGAAAGCGGAGGAGCTGAAGAATCGAGCGAGGGAGCTGCATGGTTTAGAGAAGGAGAGGCAGCTGAAATTTGCGGAGTGAATGATTATTGTTATCATTGTTTTGGTTTGCCTGCACATGTGGTGTTCAGTCAGGTTATGTGTGTGAACAGGTATACATGTGTGTGTACAAACAAAACCTGATGTGGTTATTCAAAGGTTGGAGGTGATCTGTTGTTAGTTTAAAAGCAGAATGGTCAGATGGACATGTGTGCCTCATTGACAGTCTGTAGACAGTGAAATTCAGGGTTTTAATTTGACTATTTGTGTTAGCAGATTTCAGCCAAATGTGTACAACAAATATAAATGCAATAAAACTGATTTTTCTGGTTATTAATTACTTTTTTGTTTATGATTGATTTTTGGTATAGAAGTGTTTGAAATCTCATTAGGTTATCATGTGCATCAGCCTTCAAACAGGGCTGTGTATGGTATCCATTGTGTGTGTTATCAGTATAGGGTATGCTGCCATTAGAAAACAGAATTTCTTATTAATTCATTTCAACAAAACTTAATAGAAATTGACAAATTTGTGGAACATTGCAAATGTGAGGCCTCAAACTGTGAAGCCCTGGAGAACTCGACTCTATCAGTGATGAGCAAAATGTAATTAAAACATAAATTTGACAGGATTTTGTTCTGAAAACACGTAAACTTAATAGTGGATGGCTTCACAGTCACTGGAGTTACTGTGGGCACCACGGTGGTTGGACCACAAGAGGGAGTCAGAATCAAAGATATGAACTTTGCGCCAGTTTCAAATCTCACCGGTCGCTTTACCCCGAAGTCTCTACAATAGACAGGGCGTATACGAGTCTCATATGTCCAGATTTTTTAACCAAAACTTTAATAGAAACATGTAGGTATTGTTGACGCAGACAAAACACGCCTGTATATAAGGAACTAAACTAAGCCGCGCTGCGGAGGGTGATGGGTGGACTGGTCCGCTCGCTCTCTGGAAGCTCCGCCCGTTCAGCCGTGCGCCTCCTCAGCCCTCATTCAAAACAGAGGACAGCTGTTGCGAGGCGCATCGTCGTGTCCTGAGCGTTAGCCTAAAAACTGTTAGCTGTCTGCTGTCTTCTCATGCCCCCACTGGAATATCAGGAGAAGAAAGACGGAAACGGCGCACTTCGGTGAGTTACTGAGCAGTGTGAGGCAAAGTTTGTTATCGTGTGCGACATCTTATGGAGAATCCCTCCCCGGCCGTCGATGTAGCTAGCTAACGTAACGTTAAGCCCCACGAACGGTTTGGGTGTGTTTGTTTTTATATGCAGGATGCTCCCTTATCAAAGTAAATCGGCATCCATCAAGAGGAGGGGATAGGGAGATGTGAGAAAAAGCTGAACGCAGGGACTGGTCTGGGTTTTTGTAATGCAGACTAAGTGTAGCTGAGTGCAGTAGTTTATTGTAGCCTTTATTTTATTTTCTCTTCCACCCACGTGAAGATACAGTCACCCCACCACACACCGAGAAGCAGCACCGAGGAGTTTGATATAATGCTAGTAATAAATCATGCGCTCCCTCACTAAGCTAACGATTCAAGCTAGCCAGAGTTAGACGCTAATACAACAACCTTTGTGAAAAGAGTGAGGGGAGTCAGTGAATTGGCATTTTGTGATTCCTCCGGTGTAGTCTTACTTTGTTTACTTCAGTCGCTGCATAGTTTTCCTCTGTTAAGGGGGCTGAGGGGAGACTTTATGTCGACCCTTTTTTGCCGTTAGCCCAGCAGAGCTCATGCAGCAGCCATATCCTCTGCAGGAGCTCTTACTCTGGATAGCTCGTTGGCGGTGAGCCCCCTGCACAGTTACCCTCCGGGGAGTGCTTTGGGTGTGGCGTGGGTTCACCCACGAACAATACTGTGTACAGTCGTCGCCTATCTTGTCTCAACCTAAGCATATCTTGATTGCAGAATAGACACAAAAGACGAGTCGTGAGGGGTGTTTTTGGAGTCTGGTGATCAGCAGTTTTCGACCCTTATGGCTTGAAATTATTTAAATGAGGGAAACTTTCAGAGCATGAGCAAGAGAGGATCCTCCCAAGTTCAGTAGGTGTTTCTTAAACCAGGATTTCATATTTCACTAACCACAGTCAACAAAATATTCTACCTCCATGAATGCAGTGTAATTTGTGGATCAATAATATCAGTTTAAATGAGTGATAGTCCTCAGTTAGGTATCTGATTCGTGTAACTCTACGCCAGACACATGCCACAGTTAAAAAAGAATATACAGACCTAGCGTCTTAAGGATGTATCTTAGCTCACAGTTGGAATGAAGCTATGTTGACCTTTTCCTGACAAATGAGTCTGTGAGAATGGTCTGTTAACAGTGGCCACAGTTACATGTTAATTTCTGAACCCAGCAGTATCTACTGATATGTGCTGGAAAGTAAACTGCAGATAATAGACCTAGCCCACTCACACATGAGTGAGTTCTGTTAGCTGTCAAGCAGAATTAGTTTGAAGCCGAATTCACGCCCTCTTCACTATTAGTCCGCCTTTTTTCTTAAACAAAGCCTCCCTCTGCTCCAACCTCCCATCTAACACACTCTTTGTCAGTGTCTTGTGTGACGTTGCAGTTGCTCGCTCCCCCTAACCCCATTTTAAAGGGCTCTAAGGAATGTTCCATATCGATATTTAGTGTGGCTGTGTGGCGCTGCTGTTCTCAACACTTAACATATGACCCAGAGGTCACTGGTTCAGACTCATGACTGGTGTGCCTTTACAGTGCTGCGGTGTCCTGTTATGCAGAAAAGGCTGAAACAATCTCATTTGGTTTCAGTCTTCTTTAATAATTAAGTAAATGCAGAATGTATTTATTCATTACACAGTGTTCCCCATTGGAGTCATATCAGTTCTGAAAGCATTGTTTGATTGAGTGATTAGATAATACTGCAGTTAAAGTTTAGCCCAAAATAGGAGATGAAACCTAATTCTTTCCAAATGCCGGAGGTCCTCAGTCCCCCATATGTCAGAGAAGGAATCTGTTTGGAATTCCTTTTAGTTTTCACTTCATCCAATTCAGGCTAAACCACAGAGAATGCTGCAAGTTGTTTTGAATTCTCAGTGAAAGTCTAGTCTGGAGGACAGTGGTCAGTGGGTGTAAAGGGTGCATCTGAAAGGTTTACCCAAGTAGTCTTAGTACCAGGGCTTAGGTTTTAATCCAATAAAATATGGTTGATTCAGTATTCTGTCCAGCATGCAGATTTGCACTCTGGGTCTTAAGCAACACAAGTCCCATCTGTACACCTGTTTACAAATGCTGCATAGAATTATCATTGTGTAATTTTGGGTTTATCCTGTTCTTCGTTTCTCTTCCTGACTGTAAACAAAAACGTCATGTTGCGTAACTGTTGCTTGCCAACAGAAACACTGAGAGCGCCTGGAGGTTTTGCTGAAGCTCACTTGGTTAGAGTGTATAACAGATAATCATCCACAGCTAAGTGCTTTGTCTCTTCAAGGATGTAAGCCAACAGTTCTTAATTGAAACATGTGGTCATGTTGTATTTAGAGGGAGAAAATCATTCAGATGATATATGTTCATAGAAGCAACTGCAGTTTTTCCATCTCTGAATGATTGCACCTCATTTGAGCACCAGCGGCTTTTTAGAAACGGTCCCTCGGTAACTCTACACACCACCTCCACCTTCCGGGCCAGGCTAATCCCAGAGATGCCTCGTGTACGTGGGCCCATCTGTTCAGCACTGTGGTGTAGCTGCTCTGTCCAAGGCCTGCAAATGTGATTAGTTAGAGATTACATCTGTGTGTGTGAAATGAAACTCCCCTCTCAGAATCAGAGCTGTGTGTTTACAAGAGAAAGGGATAAAACTCTGTAGGGCTTTTGCGTCATCGGGTTCAACCCCTGGTGTTTCTCAGGTTATGTTTCTCTGCTCTGCATTACATCATGTTCACTACACAGTTTATGTAAAAATGTCCTAGAAGCAGCCATCTCGTAGCCTCCTTCTGGGTCCTTTACATATTCTAGAGGCATTTTGGTCTGCATCAGTCCTTTTTCTCCGTGTGACCTCCAACCAGTGCTGTTGCTCAGTTGCCAGGGTAACTTATAAATGCGTGTGTCTGGCACATCCATGCAGCACAGATGGAACTGCATAGTCGCATGTCGTCACAGTCTTCCTCTGATGCCTTCCCAGCCCTGGCTCCGTCACTACAAGAACAAATACAAAGCTAGTTATCTGTGTTTATTTTCTGCTCCAGTTTTTGCTGTCGACTCCACAAAAGCCATCCATCTTCTCTAATACCACTGGGAGTAATATAAAAGGTCTCTGCGCTTGACAAGTTGTTGTGAAACACTGATAATAATATTGAGTATAATTGTGTGTTTGATACAGACTTTTTATATATGAGGTGTCTGTAATGTTGCTGGCAGTTGGTTGAAGTGGGTGTTGTGGATGTGAGCTTGGCTAGCACCAAACTAGCTGACTGTGTGCATGACTGTATGTGTGAGAAGGGGATAAGAGACAGGGATAGTGCATGTCCCAGCTTTGCCTTCAGAAATCTCAGTGACAAGCACTACTTCAGTGCGTAGTTTTTTGTTGTACACAGAACAACATTTGAGGAAGTAGTGCAGAGCTGTTTTTATTGTTATGAGTGTATTTCCATGTGGTTCCTGCTGTGTTGTAATCACAGCCCTTGTGTAGGGGAAGTAGACGCCACAGAGAGCAGTCGGACATAAACAGTGTTGAAACGGAGACTGTACACACAGGGTCACTTGTGACTGATGGCTAAATTTTTCTGTCAGTGAGAGGCTCAGGCTCTTGCTGAGCACATGCCACAATAGGCCGAGCAGCAGCAGGAAGCACGGAGCTTTGAGGACATTTTAGCCTGAATTTAACCACTGAAGGGAGTGGCTCACACATGAAGGGCTACACAGCGAGTGGACTGTAGCAAAACTTTGTCTCTCTTACCCCTCTCGCCTCTCTAGTTCCTTGCTTCTCCTTTGTGTTACTTTGCTCTCAGTTTCTTTTTCATTTTGCTCTCTTGTTGTGAGTGGGACCTGATGCTTTTTTTAGTCCTGTCATGTCTACCTAAAGTTTCACTCTGTATAATTATTATTTGGCAGTGTCTGATGCGTTGACATATACTACATTCACCAACCCCCAAGCCCCCACTTCCTGCTTCCTCTTCCTCTTCCCTTCTTCTTTTCATCTTCTTGGGTCTTTTGGAAATATGTCTGGCTATTGTTTTAGATCACTGGTGCCAATATGGTACCTGACTACCAGAACCAATACCAAAATGATACTTCTTCAAAATCCTAACTTCAAGTATAGATGTTGATTCACAAAAGAATCAAGCTACACAAGCTACACATGAACCTTTCCTCCGTAATATATTTTATTTGAGAATATTATGATTTACAACTTTACGGACCAGTTTTTAATACTTGGTGTGGATGACAGATTGGTAACTCTACTTGTAAACAGGTCATGGTTGTATGAAACTGCGCTGAGCCGTAACTGATCTCAAACAGAAGATCTGCTCTGACCTTATCAGGCATAATTGCTCTGCTGTCCACAGAATGGCTTGAGCTGCTGCTGGAAAAAAGTTGTTGTTGGTCCTTACTTGAACATGCAACTGGAAATGGGATTTGATACACACACACACACACACACACACACACACACACACACACACACATATATATCACAACATTTTTGAAGACAGGCAGTGGAAGCCTAATCAGACTATTGACATAACAGTGTAATGGCACAATGTTAGTTTGTGTGAGCTATTCTGGTATCGAATGTAACAATGAAACATTTTTATACCACCTTTTAGTAGGGCTACTCTTTCTTTTGCATTCAGCATCAGGTCAAAAATTTGAGGAACCACTGGGTTTCTGTGTGTGTATGCTGTTAAATAGTTGTAGCTAGTGTTGAAATATCATTCTAGCTTTTGCTGATGTAGCTTTCATCATCTGCAAAATATTGCCTTGTTATTTCCCAATCATCCTTCGCCAGTTGGATTCCTATCAGGTAGACCAGATGAAAAGAGCAGGGATTATAAACGTAGAGTGCCAAATGACAGTAAGACCTGTTGGATAAATCAGTGCCACCACATGGGCCTCTTCTATTTGAGAGGAGCTTTTAATGCTTAAGTTATATGCAAACATAGCTCTTCTCCTCATAAAGCATCATCCCTGAAATCCACCATTCGCTCCCTCTGTTTCTAAACTGATCCTATCAAAGTGGAAACATGGCTGTGTCCTGAGCAGGTTGTTGTTTGGCTATTTGTTATGCTGGCTCGAGACGAAGTGGCGGTGTCTCAGCCAACTGACTTTGCTGTAATTCCTGCTTGTCCATCGCCTGTATGGTTATCTTTCGTGTCTTTTTTATCTGTGTACACTGGCATTTCTGTGTGTGTGTGTGTGTGTGTGTGTGTGTGTTTTAATCCATGTATTTTAATCCATGTATTTTAAGGTCAGCATCCCCTCAGCTCCCCCAGCTGATGGGTGTTAGCTGGGGTTGGTGAGTCAGGTTGTAGGTGTTTGGAGGCATGAGGTCAGGGGTCAAAGGTGAGTTCAGGGACACGTTTGTAGTCAAAGAGCCCAGCCTGTAAGGCATGCAGAATGCCAGCTATGAGGGTCTCATTCCACCTGACACTTCCAGGCTGGTCCTTTGCCTCCTGTGTCATGTGGCATTTCCCCTGCATATTCTGAATATTCTCACTAGAGGAAGTTTCATTTGAAGACCAAATGCAGAGTGCAAAGCAAGGTGACAGTGGTTTACTTATATGACAAGACAGGCAATTTCTAAGAGAGCTATGAGACTACATCTAGGTAACATAAACATGAATATTAAGTTTCATTCAGTGTTTACAAAATGTTTGGGTGGGCTTTAGTTAGGCAATGAAAGCCCTGGTTTTCCCTCACAGATAAAAACCTGGCGGACAAAATATTAGGAACACCTCCTACTCCGTTAGTTTTAAACGAATGTCTTTCCACTCATAAAACTCCATTCTCTGACTTGGACAAGCGGATTGCAGTGCGTTCAACAGCATTTAAAATATTCCTGGGTCATAGCTTGTATGACTGCTGCTCCTACTACAGTGGACCAATGCATGTGTGCTCAGGTGCTTTGAGTAAAATGGGTGTTGGGGCTATTTTGATGTTTTTGTTCTACAGATACAGACCAGGCCTTAATCCCCCCCTACTGGTCCAGCTGAGTGTAAACAGACAGATGCCGCACCCTTCCACTTCCCTTGCATATTGTCCTGATCCACCAGTCTGTATCAGTCTCTGTGGTCTCTCAGCACAGTCTCATCTATCTGTCTGAACCTCTGAATGTTTTGGCTTGGGAGCTAAACTGAGAACTGAGTCTTGGTTATATCATGGAAACTTGTGAACTTGGTCCTGAACTCTGCCAAAGACAGACAGATCAGATAAAGACAAACATGATTCCATCCCTCTCTCCTCTTTTCCGCTCTCTTCCTTTTGTTTCCTTCTCCCAACATTTTTGTTTGTACTCTTTCCCCCACATCAGACATCATTGTCAGGTACACAGTGGGCCTTTTGGCCTTAAGACACTATGAATACAAGACTTTATCCTCCCCACCTGTGCTGCTCTTTGCCTTCCTTCTTACCATCCGGTATATCTTTGATGAATGAAAGGTGATGATTCACTTCTTCAGCAGATGTGTTTTTCTATGTCATCTTAAAGACTCCATTTAGATTTGTGTGTGTGACTGAGTTCAACCTATTTCCTGTCGCCTTTGTCAGGTTTCCCACAGGTCAGGTCTCAACATGCAGACTCAGACTTGCACGCACATGTCTGTAGTTACACACTTTACATCACCAACTGTCAAACAGGATATTTTTTTTCATTTCATTCACACTGGTTTTCAACGTAAATATCATCTGACTTTACATAAGAGTACAATAAACAAAATAAACTCAGCTCTTTGCATACTCCAGAGGCAGTTACAGAAGTAGAACAGACTAAACACAATTCATGTGCAATAATAATAATAATAATAATAGGAAAGTATGTTCACATCCAATTGTTGCACAAATTTTCAAAGTAAATTTCATAACATTTGGCAAAGTAAGTCAAATTGGGTGTGTATTTCCTTTTTAATCATCACTATTTGAAGAAGTTGTATCTGAGTACCTTTAACTTTATGGCATTGTGTTACATCTTCCCTCATGATATGATATTCATGCATCTTTAATGAATTAATTTGTTGCCTCCCTCCCTTTAGGCATTCTGCTAAAGTGAAGGTAATTTAATGTTGGTGTGAAGGATATTTGCAGTATTTATGAATACTTTGAATTTCTGGCATGTCTGTTTAGATCTTTTTGCACATATACAACATGTTTGTTCAGAAACCTGGAAACTCACTCAGAGATGTGACTGTTATTACTGCATCAGCTGAGCTCAGTGCGTGTAAAAGACAAAGGCAACTGACAAAATGACAAGGACCTAGAAAGACTTGATGGATAGGCCTGTGTTTGACTCTGCTTTGTGTTTGACAGGATAACGTGAATGTTTATCTGCTTTCCTTTTGTCTCATAGTTAGAATCTGATGAAGCAGGGAGGGTTGGAAGGATTTGGGAAGAGAAGAGGGAGTGCGACATTGCCGGTGGAAACAATGTCTTTCCTATTTTTAGTCAATAGATGAATGTTTAGTTGCACATGCATCCTGTCTGTACTTGTCCTCTGAGAGGAGAACAGAGGCTCGAACCAGTAGTGCCTGTGTAACTCCGGCACATATTGTAATTTGTGTGTGTCTGAGTGTTTGTGTGCATGTGCAGACGGCGTAGCCCCTGGCCATGCTGCTCTGTGGGAGAGGAGGATCAGAAAAGGGGTGTGAGGGGCTCATTCAGGGAGGGGGGGGGGGAGGGGAGCTGTGCAGGCGTTGAAGAGATACAGCTGTTTCTCCAGTCTCAGCTGTTGCTCCTCTTCCATTCGATGCAGGCTCGGTTTCCCTCCCTCTCTCTCTCAAACACACACACACACACACACACACACACACACACACACCCTAACTGAAAGAAGCACACAGTGTAACATTGTCTTGCCTCATGAGAGAAAGATGAAAGAATCAATCTTTCATAGCTGCTATCAGATGGGAATAATAAGTACTCGCCTTATTAGTAAGAGAGGCAGCCATGGCCAGATTAGGCAAAATCTGTCTCTCTGTTTTCATCACATTTTCTTGTTTCTGCTCTTGCTCTTTTTTTTGTCTTCGCCTCTCTAGTTGCTTTTTTTGTCTCTTTGTTTCTTTCTCCACCATGAAGTTAGATAGATCCACTTTTATTTTCTTAAAGGATTCAACAACTTTTTCTGTCTTTTTTTCCCCCCTTGTTTTTTTCCCCCTTGACCTCTGAGTGTGTGGGTGTCATGTTTTATTCTCCCATGTGACCTCTGACCTACCTAGTGAACTCTCAGCGCAAACAACTGTGTGTGTGTGTGTGTGGTTCATGTCCCTCTTTGATCAGCTTTGGTTGCCAGTATCCATGTAGTTTTGGCTTTTCATTCTTACTCTTATATTGCGCACAAGTGTTGGATATGTTTTTATCACGCACTTGTTCTTCCTCTTGTCCATTTCCCAGTCAATTCTCCCTCTGCTTTTCCCTCTTGGTTGGAACTCCCTTTGTGTTTTAAGTTGTAATTGGCCATTTTATCAGGCCCTGGAGACAGGGCAATGCCATGTTAAGGGAAGTCATGCGTGCAGCTGTGTGTGAGAGAGCACGTGTTAAGCTGTTCAGGAGGCCTGTTATCTCAGTCTTGCACAGTTAAGCAGGTTCAAAGTGACTTGAGTTCAGGATCAAAACTAATCTAACAACTAAATACACAGGGCTATGCTCAAATCTGAACCCCCCCCCCCCAAAAAAAAAAAAAAAACTTGGCTCTACACACCACATATTCACACACAGGATGTAAGACCAACAATAGCTAGCCCACAGCGTGTTTGCTTTTAAAGACACTACAGAGTCTGCAGTTTCAGTATTGGCTGGTGCATTGCTCTTTTGGGTCAAGTATCCAAGCAGAGTAGGCCAACCTAAAAGAGGACTCAAAAAAAAAGTCATTGGAGGAGGATGAGCTCATTGTTACAGAGACGGGAGATGCCCGGTACATTTTACTGCTGTATGTGGGAGAGGGATAATTTAAGATGTTGTACTCTTAGGACACAGAAAGATGGAAGTCCAATACAACGAGAGGCACTCCCGGATTTTCAGCAAAGCCACTCCTCGAGTTTCTCTAATCTCATTCTACCTCATAAAACTACCTCTTAAAGTATTGTATTTCAGTCCAAGTTTGACTACAAGATTGACCTTTTATGGAGCCCCAAAGTGTTCAGTAGGAAATAAATAAATAATCACAAAATAAATAATCAAATAAGTTGTGTACAATATATAAAAGAATCAATGATTTTGTGAAATGATTTAAGAAGTTATTTGGACTTAGTAATGAAAACTGTCATGAAATAAAACATGACACAAAATAAAAATGTAATTGAATTAAATTCCCTTATGAAATAAAGACATATTTTTAAAGTTTTATGTAATATTGAGCCCTTTGTGGTTTCATAGACTTTTGCAAAGGCTCACAATCAAACAGTCCTCCAGCAAGATGGCTGGGATAAAAAAAAAAAAAGAGGATTTGCTGATTAGTTTTTACTTAAATCAGTTTTCTGCACATAGATAGACAGAGTTTGTCATTTCTAGAAAGAAAGTATTGTTCTACCCGGACTGTGGGTGTTTGTGTGTTTGCTGTCAAATAATTGTATGGTTTGTCAGGTTGCAGCATGCCAGGTCTCTTAAGTCTGTGTCTCAGAAGCCCTGAGGGTCCACCCAGAACCCAGACCTGGAAAATGCTGCGTGTCTGTCTTTGTGGTGCGATCAATGTGAAGGTGAAAGAACTGTATTTTTAGTGGCAGACAGAGATGGAGATAACGATGTTTTGCTCACATGCCATCTGTTTGGTAAAGTCCTATTGATATTCAGCGGCTCTTACTCAAGAAGAGGGAAGAGGTGATCAGGATGGTACTCTGAGAGAGACAAAAAAGAGACAAAGGATACATGCACATACACACATTTTGTCTTGTAGATATAAACTACAGCTGGTGTACACAATAAATTCGAAGGTTTTCCTTTTTTAAAGTATGACTCATAAACCCATGTAAGTGGAAGAAAATGAGTTCAGAAAACAAAAAAGAGTCAGTTGTTGAATGAAAAGTACGTTTGATTAGGAAGAGACATAGATGAGAACCTAGGAAACTTGTGATTTGATTAAATTGAATTCTTACATATCTAGCCAACGGAGCATCAGCAGCTGTGTTATAAATTTAATGTTTATCCAAACTACTGTAACTGGTTGCAGCTCTTCACTAACAGCTCAGTGTATAAAACGACTTCACCAACAGAAAAACAGACAATAATGGCAAATGTAAGTTTGTATAGCAACTTCCAGCCTAAATTAAAACCTGCCCAAGGTTTTTATGTCTCTTACCACAATAAAAGCCACATATAATTCTCCTCACTGAAATGCTTTTACTGTAAGCAGCTTCAGGAAGTGTTGCCCTTGCATTAGCAGCATGGTAACGCCGTCTTCTCTGTGGTTTCAACACCTCACAGACACTTTTGCAGTTTTATGTTTTTGTTTTTATCTAAACTTTCTAGCCTGTCTATGTCAGATTAAACAGGTTGCCCGGCAACATGTGTCCTTTGACAAAAAGACAGGAAAAACCTCAGACTAATCTGCTGTGACCAAAACTTCAGATAATGTATTTACATTGCTGACTCAGAGCAGACAGAAAACAGACTGTAAGACATGCAAGACTTGCACTGTTAATCTTTTTTAATGTATATTCTGACTTTAATGGCCACTGTTCGTCAGTGCTGACTTAACTGAGATATTTTGTGCAATTACTGCTTAGCTAAAGAAAGCTAGTTTGGAGGTAGTCAAGATGTTTCACCGAAAAGTACTTAAAGTTCTCTCTCCAGTCATTCAGGCTTCTGCTCTATAATGTTAGCAGGAGTTGCATAACCACTATTCTGACACATTCACCACTGGCACTGCTTTTGCCAGTTTGTAGCAATTTCGATGAAAAGGTAGTGCAGAGCAAGACACTTAAATGACTTTAGCATGGGTGGTTACAATATTGCTCAGTTTGATACTAAAACCTTTTTCTAACCAGTCTAATCACAGCTGACATTTCACAGAATTTGTCTAGATTTTGAATGTGATTCCCCATTATGAGAATCTTTTGTGTGCTACAGCCTTTTCTGTCCTTCTTGACTGTCCTGTAGCTCTGTAGTATCATATACAAACAAAAATGTCTTTATAATTTAAAATACTGCATGTAGCATTTGAAGTCAAAATGAAAAATTATTGTTTGTTTGGTTAATATCATTTATATGATAATATACATCATATTTACTGCTACTTAATAAAGTAGGTTCCATGCTATAAAGGATGTATCTTAATGACTCTAATCTTTTGAAAATCTCAGCTGTAAGGTCAAAACAAACTTTCATGCAGAGTACACGTTTCAACCTGAAAGTTGAAGAGGCTTTTACTATATTCGTCCTGCCAGTGGAAACGTGGTTCGTAGTGAGCCAGTCAGCAGTAGTGATCACTTATGAGCTCAGACGAGGCACAAATAGAAAGTCTGCAAACTAATTAATCGGCACTGTTTGTGTTGACATGACATTAGCCTGATGTGTGGGGACAACTGCTAGCTAGTGTTAGCGCCCCAGCAGAGTCGGACTGAATAAAGTTGTAGTCAGTTGACTTCTGTGGCCTCACATCTCTCAGCCAGAGATCATATCTCTTCACCAAAGTCAAACCAAGAGCTCAGGTCAGTGTTCAGAGTCTGTTTTCAGTCTGTCCCTCCTGAAGCTATGATCTCTAGACTTGATACGCGGTAGCCAGAATCGGCTAACCATCCTGAGTCACAGCAGTATACAGTAGACTAATTATTCGTGTCACATTTTACAGGACTATCATGACTCAAGGTGGCTTGTATAACTAGCTATCATGTATGTTCCATTTTAACTTAAAACAACTTTTTGTGCAGGTTGCAATAACCCCCACAGAGTAGACATTTTACACATCATGCAGCTGCAGTTGAACCACTTATAACAAGTAACCACTGCATACACATAACATTTAGTGTACATGTTTACTGTGAAAATGTGCAAATGCAAAGTTTGATGTTGGAATTTTAAGAATTGCTATCAGATCATTCAAATAAAAATTGTGATTAATCAGAAAGTTGTTTTTTTCTGCCCAGCTGTAGAAGTATTTAAATGATAGCTACCTCAGTAGACAGCATCGCAAAATATCTACTGTTTGATGAACCTATTGTCCACATTATATCATGATATTGCCGAACCGTACAGTGACCTAAATGCTTTGTAGTGTTACATAGTTGGCTGATTTTTCTCTTTTCACCACATAATCATTTGATTTCATGTTTGGATGCTCAAATTGATTGCTCACATATCTGGTCACACACACACACACACACACACACACACACACACACACACACACACACACACACAAATATCTTATCTGTAATATCATGATGGTTCTCTGCATATATCTTGTATACAGTGTCCCCTTTAACCTGAATGGGTGTTTGCTTGGCCTCCATGAGGAGGTTTTACTGTTTGTGGATTTGACTTGTGCCAATCCTTAGAGACTCATAGAGGAAGACATAGAGATCATATCAGTTTCCTCTAAACAGTACTTCTCTGACTGACTGCTCTGTTGCCCTGTATTGTTAGCCTGCCCTTTCCTTGTTAATAGTCCGTGCAGGGAATGACCACAGACATCAGCGCTGCTGCCAGCTCCGCACTTCCTCTGCTTCCTCCCCCCCTCTTCCTTTCCCTTCCCCCCCCCCCAGTCATCTGTCACCATGCTCAGGTTGTTCAGTCTTCAGCAGCAGAGTTGAACTTGGGCTGGGCTGCCTGCCCACTCCCATTTGGACCACAAATCAGGCTGAAGCCGGCACACACACACACACACACACACACAGATATAGGCATACACACAAACTGTAGGCCAGTGCTCTGCCCACACGTGACAGCCTGCTGCTCTGGGGCCCAGCCACATGCCACTACTCACAAGCTTGGCACAGTTGCCTGGTTTTGGTTCATTTGATACATAACCAGATACTGTTATCAAGACCACTTGGGCCTATGTCTTGGTTCTTGGAGTAGATTTTCAGTATATATTAATTTCAAAGTCTGGGGCTAGGCCACAGGAAAGTGTTGACTGCAGGTCTGTGAGAGTTGTACACACCAAGTGTGGCTATGTCACTGGGGGATGTGCCAGGAGTAAAAGACAGAAGTGGGGACAGGCCTGAACAGCCTGTCTGTAAAGCCCGAGCTCTAATTATCAACCCAGAGAGCTGCAGGGATCGAGGGAGAAGAAGAGAAGGAGAGAGAGGAGAAGGAGAGAGAGGCAAGTGTATCTAAAAAAAGCATAATCACACCCCACGGTGCAAGCTGCTGCTACGACACTGATTTAGAACTAGTGGAATTTCACAAACAGGGTAGATGGATCGAACTAAGCCACGTTCAGGTGCATGATGCTTTGATGATGCGTCTTCTTAACACGCATCATGTCTTCTGTATATTATCCGCTGAGCAGAATAAGAATCAGCTGACCTGCACTTCACCACAGTGTCCATCCAGCTGATAGACCTGGTGACTGTATTTAATTGTCTGTGTAAATTTTAATTGTTTGGCTTGAAAATGGAAAATAACGCTTTCATTATATATCATGACTAATTACTAAAATGCAGCACTGTTCACAAGCTCTTGGCAGCTTCATCACTTTTCATTTATCAGCGCATACTTATAATGTAACAGTTTTCACTAGAGAGGAAATCGGCTTCATAGAAAACCAACATTGATGTAGAAGGAAAGGCAACTGAATTGCATTTGTGTGTTTACACAATTAATAATCATGTTTTTGAGTCTATTTTCCGTTGCTCTCAGAAGCTGAGTCAATCAAGATCATCCATTACACTGAACTCCTAACTAACCCCATTACACACCGGATTTCCAGATGATAATTCATTTGCCTTCACTATTGGAACAACTCTCCAGCAGTATGGCTTTGACTTTAATCAGTCGTTCTCATTCTAATTACACTTTATGCCAAATAATCATGCCGCATTTTCAATTGGTTTTGTTGAGACATGCAAAATAAACTGTGAAGGAAAACAGCTGTATTTCATTTTGTTAAAAATAAGGACTTGCATATATGCTACTCATGAATTTGAATGTACTTTCATACAGAAATAGATTTCACAGGGGACGTACAGTGGTCATATCAGAATATGTTATATAAGATAAAACACACATTCTGCGCTGTTGCTGGTTAAGAGCACAGACACTTTTTATTGTAATTCAAGCACTGATGACGAAGAAAGACTTGGCCCAGTATTAGTTTGAATTTACATAAGCGGATTGTTATTTTAGATACCAAGGGTGTCAGCTATGTGTCAAAATGATCACTATGATCATTATGATCATTTTCTAAGTAAGGACCATAATGAAAGTAAGATAAGGTGTAAGTAAAGCCAAGATGTTGCTATTCTGACATTGAGAAATACAGCAATTTGAAAAGGTTCAACTATATTTTAACATGCAAAGTTGGAAAATTGTCTTTATACTTTCTTGCGCTTCATCTCTTGCTTTTGAAGACCTTCTATGCCCTTGGGTGTTCTGCTTTCCCAGTAGATCATGCTTATTTCCAGCCACAGACAGGCCTAAATATTCATGAACTGATGGCTCAATATGTTAGAGGCTAGAACACAGTTGGTTCAGTGGCAGGCTGGAGGAAGTCTGTGTAGTGTCACCGGGTTCATTGCCTATTGATTTTTCTAAAAAAAAAAAAAAATGCTTTTACTGTAAATTTATATGGCACCATTATTTCAACATTGTTTTCTTCTTCTTGTGCATCATGTTGCTGTGATAAGATGTGCACAGGCTTCTTGTCTGGAAGGATGAGTGTACTTGAGACATAGCAGTGTCTTCTCACTGCCTTTGTTTACTGTGTTAATAGAGCTTCAGACACTGACATGTGATGTAAGATGTGTATTCAATATTTGAGCACCTGACTTTTTTTGCACAGTTGTGAGTTGTGGCAGTGCTCTCTCTTTTCCACCTTTACTGGTCCAAACTATCATGGACCTGCCTCTGTCCACTTATTGACCTTCAGAAGGATCTGAACATCAGCGGCATGTTAAGTGATGGTGTGAAGGGGCTGTTAGTCATGTTCCCTCGACAGCAACAGATACACACACCATTGTCCCCCCACCGGCCATGCCACCAGTATCTGCTTGAAAAGCCAACCTGCTGAGTGAAAGCGGTGTATATATTGAACTGCTGTGACATTCAGCCACATGCTGTGTTACTGTGTGTACGTGCAGGTTATTAGAGAGCGTGTGTGATCAGCCTGGCCCCTCTGAGCTCCTGATCAATAGTGTTCTCTTGACTAGAGCCCAGGGAAAGTGAGAACCTGGATCTAGCCTTTGCTGGCATAGCATTACTGAAACACCACTGACTGTCTCTCAGGTGATTTACAGGCTTCACAAAGGATATAAGCAAAGTTAGAGGTAAGACTCTTCTTTTTGTTCCTGTAAAACAGGAGTGAACGGAAGAGGAGCAGCTCATTTCATATGTTGAAACCTAATCCTGCTTTGAAATGTTGTAAATACAGGATGGTAAGGGGGGTTATGTCCCAGCTTGTTTACAGGTTTAACCCAGTATAGTGTCTCCCCATAGTTTGACAATGAGACCTACTAGAGTACTTTCATAGTAGAAAGATAATTTGCCTAAACGATAACAGCTTTGACTTTGTAGGCCTACAGCTCCTAACAGTGTGAGTGCTCTTAGTGTGTGTGTGTGTGTGTACTAAAGAGAGGAAGAAGAGGGCACAGCTTAATGGGCTGTCACATCTCTCGCTGCTCAGCTCAACACACTGACCCACTTTAGCTCCCTGACTTTGGTGCATCTGTGGCATGCTTTTCAAATGCATCAAGCCTTGCTGCTGCTAGGGAAAACAGAAAGCATGTGTCTGTGCGACTATTACAGTGTACAGACAGAGACAAAGATGAGCTACTGTAAGTTTTGTCATAAAGCACAGTGGAGCAAAAGAAAAAACTTATTCTGTTCTTACTGCTTTTTCAAAAGATTGTGCAGTGACAAGGCCTGGCCTTGCCTTCTGTTCTTTGTTCAAAACTGTAAGGCCTACGAGTTTTGCTGTCAGCACAAGAAGGACATTTATGGTGCTCACACACACATTTGGAGCAGATTGAGAAGCGAGGCTCGCAGGGCTGCTAGGTGTCAAAGACAGGCCTGCAGAGCTGCAGGCAGGGACTGACAGAGTTGTCAAAGCTGCTGAAGTCACTCGACGCTCTGGTAATGCTGAACGCTACAGAAAATCTCACGTCTGATCCTTTATTCACAGTCTCGCAGCGTGCAACCTTTCCCTGATCACACTTCAGGCACAGTTCTGTAAAGGGACACACTAACTTGGTCCCTCCATCATACACACACATACTCAGCCCAGTAAACCTTTATGTTTGTGTGTGCTTTTGGTAGCCTGTGCCTCGTGTTGGGACAAAGATGGAATAGTGAGTAAACATACAGTACAATATAATATTAGGACAAGGAAAAACCGCAAATATTTGCATTCAGGAAGCTGGTGCCATCAAATGTTGGTTGCCTGGTAAATGACTTGATTTACGATTAATTGGTTATCAAAATAGTTGCTGCTCAATTTTCTGCGAATTAACTAGTTAATTTGTTGAATAATTGTCGCAGCTCTTCACTTCCACAAACACTGTCATGTATGCAGCGCATGTGCTTTGATTTATTTACCCGATGGGAAATATCCTTATTGTTATTATATGAATCCAGACAGACTGATACTGCTTTAAAATGAGGTTGAGGTGAAGAAGAAAAGGACAGGAGATGAGCAGCGTAAGGAAGCCAGAGGACATGCCAAATGGAGGTGGCGGAGACCTGTTTTCAGGGCCACCAGAGACAGGAATGTAAAGGGTCAGTGCAGGATGTAGAATGTGTTGTCACATGCGCAAATATGCCGGCATGTGCATGACGACACACAGAAACACTTGCTAGTACGCATTGTGCCCTTGAGTAACGAGGCCTGTTAGGCTCCCAGTGCCTTTGTGTTTGAGCTGCAGCATGTGCATGTCAAAAAGCAGTCTGGAGGCTCGGATAGAGGGAGGGAGAGGCAGCCGATTCAGAGAGGCCTAATTCAACTGCACCTGCCATGCTGTGTAATGACTCACATTTAGATTAACAACGACACATCCTCTGCTACAAGCTCCAACACGACTCCTTCCATTTTCTGTCACTCCTCCTCTGTTATTCTCTGCTTCCTCCTCTAATCCCTGTCATGTCTTCTTGAATTATTATCGTTGTGAAGCTGAGACATTGTCAGCCCATCCTCACATTCCCAAATACACACCTATACCTTATCGCTACTCGCTACAGCTTAACACTCCTACGACTTGAACCTAAGGGAGCAAAGCATGATGACTCAACCATGTGGAATTATGTCACTAAACACAACACGTTTGAGCTCACTGTCAGAGGTGCGTGAGTGTAACCAAGAGCAGAGGATGGGGACTCTGACTAGTTAGGACTGGATAGGGAGGATGTTTTTAAAGTAGCATGGCTGGAGGTGTGGGTGTCGTAAGGAGCTGTAAAATAAGATGTAAACTCCTGGTCCTGGATGGTCAGGATCATGACTAACAAGGAAACTCAGACACAGAGCAAACTCACTGACAGCAGACAAGCAGAAACTCGCTGTTGCCAGGGGTTGTTTACACTGCTTAGCATATAGGCAGATCAACACTCTGCCATGTGACAATGACACACAGACAATAGATGTGAGCATTGTCACTGTTAGGGTTGTGCACAGAGAGATGTTATTTGTATTTTCCTATCACAGAAGTGTGTAGCTCATCAGGGCTGTTGTGACACTAAACTGAAACTCTGGGGTGGTGTTTACTCAGATCAGATGTGGTCTCTGGGAGACTGTATAGACTTATGTCAGCAACGGTTTAAAGTTAACGTTGGTCGGTGGAAATCTTAATCCACTGTTTGTTCTGCTGATGAGCTTTGTACCCTCATCCAGCGTGATAACAACTTGGAAGAGATGAGAAGATCTTAGTCCCTACCCAATGGCTAAAGGCCAACTACTGTCTGCCAGCATGCAACATTAGTCCACAGTCTATCTGGGTCCCACATAGTCCAACACACTGGCTTTATCTCTTAGAGTAGTGAGACACCTACTGGCTAATGTTAGTCATGTAATGTCATGTTTGAAGTGTGGAGGCACAGAGCAGAGATAAGATTTATGCCTGACGCATGAGATTGGCAGCAAACAGTCTGGAGAATATTTGAATCATGCACTGTCAAATCTTGAGTGACTCATTGCTTCCTACGACTGAACTAATAAATGAGATTAAAAGTGTTTTGCATTAGTGTTAAACACAAAAACCAGCACACTGCTGTCCTGTTGCACCTTTTCTTGTTGACAGTGCAAGTAAGGTTGTTCAAAACTGAGATGGCAGTGCATTACATAAAGTTTGAAAGGTACAGCTCTCAGATTTATTTCAGGTGCGATACAGACATTTAATTAGGGCTGTACCAATCCATCTTTTTCTTCTTCAGACACCAGCTCCGACACTTCGACTTGGGATATCTGCCAATACTGAGTACCCATCCAGTATCAGTGCTCTCTTTTTCCCAAATAAGGTAACATGGCCAAGAAATGCTGTGGAGCTTTAAACTGGGTCAGCAGCTGTGAATAAATAAATGTAAATGATAGAGGAAATACTGAAATTTATACTGCTAATGAAAAGAAACTGTGGCTTGGTCATGTCATGGCTGATACCTGATCTGCTTAACAAGGTCAGTGTCAGATGGATACCAATTGGTACATCTGCACATATGATAGAATTATATTTTAATCGCTATGTTTTTGGATTCAGCTGAGCAATAAGACCATGTAATTCTATAATATTGAGTTTTATAATGCAATACAATGATACAATTGTCAGCACTACAACATGTGTGAGGAGGAAGTTTTCTACTTCTGTCAAACTTCCCCTGTATTTCCCCGGGCTAATGGTTAGTGTCCATTAGTATTCGTTGCAGTGGCTGCTTGTTTGTTAAGCACTTACACAAATCATATCAGCGATTGGATTTTTTTTGGCTTTGTTTGTTACTGATGGCTGCGTGGGTTTTACTCATGTTCAGAAGAATCATGCTGCCTTCCTCTTCTCAGTCTCTTTCTCTTTTTGTTCTCTTCACTCTCGCACAGACAGCAGGCTACAGCCTCACAGAAAGACAGGACTCGATAGACAACGACGGCAATACAGAACAACAGGCTAACCTCACTTCCAGCACTATGCCCATCTGACACACGACTGGTAAGTACGGCCTTGTTTTTGCAGGGACAGCTTGTTTTTGGAGGTGTGGTGACAGCTCTGTACCAGTGTACCTGCAGGGTTGTAGGCCAACAGGTTTTTAATCCCATTGGCTTTTGATTACAGTTGGACACATCACAGTTGTGGGAGCAGACATTACTGTACATTGCTTAACTGTCTAATTCTGTCTAACTCAACAACTGGGTAACTCTGGTTTTACAGTTTAGTCACAGATGATGTTTTGAGAGGTAGATGTATTTAGAGAGTTCATTTTTGAATAGAGAGATGATCACTGGGTATGTGGGACACTTAAGTGTGTTATGTTCACATTTACTACTGCATCTGCTCTAACTTTTAAAGACCCAGGGCTGTGTCTTAGCGTGTCCTAACAATAAGAAAAACTTCCACGTGATATTTTACTTAATTGTCCAGGGGCACCTCATACATTGGTATTAGACCAGGAAAAAAGGTAATTACAGATGTATGACTTTATAAACAACAGACAGACTTAGACTTGTAAATACTGGCTGTTGCTTCCTGTGCAATTATACACTGCTGTCAAACAGTGTGAGGGGAGTTGACATGATGTAGTGCTGTTTGTTCTTGGCTGAGCAGAATGCAACTGTGGCAGGCAGCTAATGGTTTTTAAAGCACAGGCCATTTGAGCCTTGAGCCAGCCAAAAACACACACACACACACACACACACACACACACACACACACACACACACACACAGGCCTGCATTGTCAAGTACACAAGGGATGCCTTTGCTGGCCTTCAGTATTCTGAGCGGCTCCTTATTTTTCATTACTGTCTCTCCGTGTGCTTTTGGCAAAGAATAGTCTCTGAGGTGTTTTCAGTCTTGGGCAGAGAAGAATACTGTGGAATATTAAAATATCATCCTAATAATAAGAAATCACTCCAGTCTGTCTGTACGCGAACTAAACACTGTGTCTCCAATCTTACATTCATGATACATAAGCTCATTAAGCATCTAGAATAATCTTTTGTTGTGTTTCCATCAACATAGTCATGTGTAGGTTCAGACTCAGATTAAAATAGATCTGTGTGTATTCATGACTGTGAGTGCTATCAGTGATACTGAATGAAGAGCACATCATGGGCAGAAGTGCTGAGATTGTTTACGGTCATTTAATGAAGACAATGAAAATGCAGCTTGTGCAAATTTCAGTAATTGTTGCTCATGCTGAAACAGTCTATTAATTATTTGATTCACCACAAACAGTGACAGTGTGGAGAATTGATTTAATCATTTTTGGCTGTTTATTAAGAAAGTAAACATACATTTTCTAGATACAGCTTGACATTTGGTAAGAGAAAGTCTGGGCTGTGGTTGGATTGTGTTCTGTATCACATTCATGTTTATATATTAAGCTGTTACTCTCAGTAGCCTTGCTCATCAGTAGTAGATTGACATATGTTAGTATGACATGAGTCCTCAGATGTTTGGCATTAAGATATTCACTGAATGAAATACTTGGTACTCATGTTTTAAGAAAAACAAAACACGCGTGAATAAACTCTAGTCCTCTGATTACTCACAATTCTAGTGACAGAAATCCAGTGAGAGTGCCTGGAGAGTTTCAGGTTTTACGTATTCTGTCTTTCGTTGACAAAAGAAAACTTTTAAAAATCCTTCCTGTGTTTTGTAGTTAAGTCCAGTCATTGAGTGGCAGCAGGTCATACTCTAGGTGTAAGCTGTTTAATATTGTGGCTCTAACAGACGGCTGGATTCTCCAAACCCCTTTTACAGAAGATCTCTTCTTAATACTCTGCCTAAGCTCCGTCTGTCCTGTCCTCTCTCATGTGTAGTAAATGACAGGCTGTGAAAGTGTGTGTCCATATGGCGTGCACAGGTCTGCTGGGACAATAGCTGAACCTGTCAACACTTTGACCACCATCTCCAGTTCAACCGTAACTGATTTCCTGAGGATGAATTTAGTTAAGTAGTCAAGTCAGGTGCCTATAATGATAAAGTGAACCTGAGAATACCTAAATCAAGTTACCAACCAGTAGGTGGTGCTGTTGCTGCAGGCTGAGTGATGAGTCTGCTAGGAATGCAGGTAATAATGGTCAAGATATGGTGCAAAATTTACTCACTGTCCATATTTTGTGTGTCTGTGTGTTTGTGTGTGTCCAGGGGGCCGGGCGGACTTTGCTGCAGCTGAGGATGATGAATGGTCTCTTGCGCTAGAGCTAGATGGTGTGGGAATGATGGACCTCCCTAATGGCCAATCAAGCATCACCACCACTGCTGCAACAGTCTCTGAGGTGAGGCCGCGCCCTCGCTAGACCTCCATGGACAGTGTTGAAAGATGCTAGACGAATGCACAAGAAGTACTTTTGCATTCCTGTAGCGCCTCTCAACACAGAAAGCTTTAGTGTGTGATTATTAGGTGGCGAGATGTAGTTAAGTGTTGTGTTGTGTTGTGTCCTGAATGAAATATTAAGTCAACACCACATTAGTTGGTTAACCGTCTCAGCCCTTTCATATCTCACATCTCCTATCCATATCATAACCTTGTTCTTAACAAGGCAGTCATTATTCTTGTTTCTGTGATACCTCTTCTCAAATGTTACCTTATAATGCAACCTTGTGTGTGTCCTCCTTCAGAAGAGCAGCAGCTCAGAATCTCTCAGTGATAAGGGTTCCTCTGAGCTGAAGAAGAGTTTTGATGCTGTTGTATTCGATGTGCTGAAGGTCACTCCTGAAGAATATGCAGTAAGTTTATGTGTTTTCTTTTTTGTGTATCTTGTCTGCCCTTGTCTGATTAACCTGCATGTGTTTAAAAATGAAATGTTCAATTAGCACAAATGTGATGTGCTAACTTGAGACGGGAGGAGATGGGATGATGGAGGAGGAAATGGGGTCAGAGTTTGGATCAGTAATAATTGATGATGTTGGGCAGTGCCAAGCAGGCTCTCATAGATTTCCTGTGACTGCCTCTGCACAAACTCTCCATGGTGACTGTGAACAAACAGGGAACACATTGCTGCTGAATGTGGGTCACTTTGTTGTGAGGAATAATGTTGCTAGGTTATCTTACAACAATTCAAATAAATTAACTTAATTCATCATGTCTGTAAACTGATTTTAATATTTGGATGTTTGTCTCTTGTCCCAGTTCGACCACAAGATGGCACTCTTTACCTTCTTTGAATTATTTTCTCTCATCCTCCCTGTTATATCAAGAGGGAATTTAAAGGTGCTGTCAGTAAAAGACCGAGACCTGAGAATAATGGGTTGTGCGCTGTCACAACCACTTGCTCGGATGACACAGCCACTCTAGCAAAATCTGTATTTCAATTGTTGGACTGTTATTTTAGATTGACATTTGGCAAGTTATGACTTGTCCAGTGCACTGTAATGTAGGTCATGATTGGGAGTGTGGGATTTTGGGAAATACAACCTTTTTCATTGTGGCCCACTATGAAAATAACAAATGTTATGTTTCATCTCCTCCAGGGCCAGATTACACTCATGGATGCTCCGGTGTTCAAAGCCATCCAACCAGAGGTGAGCTGCTATCAGATCTGTGGAGAGATGAGATGGGTTGACAGCTTGATTTGGTCTTTTTTTTTTTTTTTTTTTTTTTTTTTTCATCTAGAGTGAGAAATCAAGTTGGAATTTTGAGTTACCTATACCTTTCAAACATACTGTTGTCACTGTTTCTAGATTGTCATATCTAAAGACAAACCCTCCAATCTGAAATTATGCAACAAAACTTTTAATCAATAAGCAAAATGAGTCAATATAATTGCATTTTATAGTTAAGATTTTGCTCTATCCATCCACTGTTTTCCTCTCTCTGTGCCTCTCCATTTCTCTCCTGCACAATTACCATGCAGTTGGTATCTCAGCAGCAGCTGTGATCAGAGCTCCCACGCAGAGCCACATATCACAGTTATGCAGAAAAAGGGTATTAGAGTCTCACCCAGTCTTGCACACCTTGTCTGTCGTCTCAGCAAGAACCGCTTCAATCTCATACTTTTTCTTGTTTGGCCCCTTCCTGACAGCAGCAGGCATGGATAACCTGTGTTTAAGGTTGGCCGCTGTGGCCTTATAAAAGCAGGATACAGACCACAGCCCAGTGTGGTGTGGTACAGTCTGACTCCTTCTACTGCAGGAGTGCACATGTGCAACACTTGCCTCATGTCAGTTAACAGCACAGATACACTCCTCTGGCATGATATTACTCCTAGACCCACGGTTCATTTTAATTTAGATAACAATGTCAGAGTGTGGCTTGACCTTTTCAAGTCATGTAAATAGTTTGTTTTGTCTGAGTAATGGAAAAACTAATGATCAAAGTCCCTCAGTAGCTTTCGTCAGGGGCTGTTTTTGGAGTGTTGCTGTTTCTTCACTCACAGGGAAGTCATTGATATCTTCTGGACTGCAGCCCCATCGTCTTAACTCCACTGGGCCAAGATCACACAGAGGCTACCGAGACTTTTCATAAATGCAAACATGCTCCTGTGTTCAGTCTGGTTTGACTGAGTGACCGACTGAGTGGGATTTACAAGACTTATGAAAATTTGTCCCTGTATTTCAGTCCAATGTAACAATCTGGAAAATAATGGCTCAGGGTGAAGATTTAACGGTCAGGTGGATGGGGATATGGTTTCACTTATTGCAGAGTCCCATGTGGAGGGACTAGAGGTGGGAATGAGGACTGATGGAGGGGAAAGTGAGCAAGGGGGGGGGGGTGGGCATTTTGTGCTCACACTGGCCTGATTGAGGGGGAGGGCTGACAAGGAGATGAAGGCTGCAGTCTGGAGCGAGAGAGGGAGCAGAGTGTACAGTACGCAAAGTGACCCAGCAGCATCCTGGCAGAGACAGTGCACTAGTGAGGCTTTTCCTTCTCTCAGCATGCTTTTGTCTCACAGCTCTGGATGAAAAAAAAGCTACACAGCCATGACTGAACTGAACTCAACTAGAATTTCCACTGC
This sequence comes from Lates japonicus, assembly GCA_033238685.1. NCBI lineage: Eukaryota > Metazoa > Chordata > Actinopteri > Centropomidae > Lates > Lates japonicus. The sequence goes on from BRZM01003569.1 coordinate 15,805,185, forward strand.
TGTCAGTCTCACAGAGACGTGATGGGAAAAGCAGGTGTGTGTGTGTGTGTGTGTGTGTGTTGGTGCACGCCTGCTGTTTCACTCCGTTCACTGTCTGAATAGGAAAATATTAAATAACTTGGTTAAAACCTTGAGTTGTGCAATAGTGTTTTTACTGACATGCAGCCCATTCTTGCCTGTGAAGCACCCTTTAGCTGCTGTGTTATCTACACACAACCTAAGCAAACCTAAGCAGGGCTTACTGATAAATGGGGAACCAGTATGGATGTAATTAGGGTGAAAAGGCATGTTAATATTGAACAAATATTTTTCTTTCTTGGCATATCATTTTCTTGAGATGAGGGAGAGAGTGGAAAGAAGGAGAAGAGTGTGTTTCCATGACGTGATGTTTTGTAATTCTCATTTGTTAAAATAGTTGTGAGGGAGTCAACCTTCCAGTGGATATGATATCTCCAGTAGAGTCTCTTTCATTATTAAACTCTGCCATGTCCAGATGTTCCTCATAGGTTTCAAGTTGACATATTTTGACTTTTTGCACAATAACAAACAATAGACGAATCAAATTTTCCACCAGGTTGCTTCCAAGTGTTCCTGGTCTGTGGTCAAACTGATTAAAATTGTTTTTACTTCACATTTACAGCATAGTTACTGCAGGTAAACTATACTTGCCCTTTAGACAAATGACTACTTAAGCTAATATCATCCTCTGCATGACTTAAATGTCCTGCTCTGATGTTACTGTTTTTGCTGTTCTTCCAAGGCTGCGGTAATTTCCATTATAACCGAACTGACTACTTGAAATAGTTGAAATAACCATAAACTAGCTATGACTTGGCCTGTTGGTGTCTGTGTTTAAGATTTTATTTTTCCTCTCTCCATAAACACATCATAACTGTCCTAATATAATATGAATGTGAGTGTGAGTGAGTGTGTGAGAAGGAGAGCTCCGTAGAAAGAGACTTGGAGTCCAGACACAATTATGCATGCTCGTGTTTACAACATTTTACATGTGTATATTACGCATAAACAGACATTCTGGCACGAGCCCGAAAAATTGACCCAGACAAGATTTCAGTAGAACAGACGATCTCATTAACTCAAGTTTTCCAATGCTGACATGGAGCAGATGTATGGAGAGGAGCCTGAAAGGTCCAGCCAAACCCTCTGGATGAGGAAGAAAAGATAACTGTCTGTCACAATAGCAATAAAAAATTACATGAGAACTGGGGGATGGAGACACCAAAAACAGTGTGAGGAGATGGTGTTACGTCTGGCCAAACCCTTCGGGCAGGAAGCACGGTTCACTCTCACTATATATATCCAGAGTTTGGAAGCAAGGAGGCTAAAATGGGAACAGAAATGGATAATAACTAGAGAGGCCAGTATTTCTAAATAAGTCTTTAATATTGGAACGGCCTTAAGGGAGGCAGGTTTAGAAGATCAGAGCTGAACGCTCGCCACTGACTGACACAGCAGACTCCAGAGACAAACAGAATCTAAACACATCTGCTTTTGATGGTACGTAAGTGACAGCTCATAAGACCCTGCCATGCATGAGGATCAGTGTAATTTACTTCCTTCACATAATGGACCCTTGTCAGCACAACACTCATGATTCTTGCCCGTGAACAGAGAACAAGAAGACGGCGAGGGAATCTGACAAAGCATCATCAGAGTCTTGTGTTCTGAGCAAGGTCAATTGATGGAAACAGCAGAAGTTATTTTTGATGGTGAAATAATCTATAGTGCAGAGCAGGCTGATGTTTAATCTACAACCCTCAGCTGAATCGCTGATGTGTTTCTTGGCTGTTGCTTTGCAAAGTGAAATGCCATTAAAATAACAAGATAGATCATAGAGAGGGGGAGGGAAAAGGATGCAAGGGACATGTAGCAAAATCTTTTTCTCTCATCTAAATTTACGATGCAGTGATTCCTAATGGTTTGTAGCATTGACTGGTTCTGTTTATCAAGAGGGAGCTGGACCTGGATAGTTTATTACACTGTGAATGATCAGCTGATAAGAGACATGGAGAGAGTAAAAAGATGTGTAAATGAAAAGGGCAAGTGTCAAGAGGAACAGTGATGAAATAAAAGACGAAGGACTTTTTCTTCCTTCATCTTCAGTCCCAGTGGGCCATTTGTAATTTCATAATCAGACGTGCGGCTGATGATCTACAGCTGGATGTTTATGAAATAGAGGCTGAAAGAGAAAGACCGACTGAGTGATGTAAAGGGACTTGAGGGGGGAGAGGGTTGCCTTTGTTTTTAACTCACAGTCATGACAACAGCCAAGTAAGTAATTTAGTGGCCTTGGCTGGCAAGATTTTGCTTCAGCTCTCAGGGAATAGCTATCGGATTGCATTTTACGTACCATTGAGAAGTATGTCAGTCCTTCACATGTCAGAGCACCCAGCGTAGAAATGCTCTGAACAGATTGAAAGTCTCATGTGAGCCATGGAGGCGATGATGACTTGTACTTGGAGGCAGGTAACGTTTCACGTTCTCAGGCCCCCGTCTTGCCTGTAGGCTTAATGTTTTCCAGGATTGACTGTGAGATACAACAACATTTACTCAAAAAGGTTTTTTGTCATACAGTCACAAATGTAACTGACATTGCATACAGCTCTCTGCAGGGACCTGTGGTCTGCACATGTTGTTTTTCTGCTGTAGGGATTGGCCAGTAATTGCTACACAACAAACACATGAGGGAATCCCACCTACACTACAGCCTGTCAGCATGATGGTCAGTGCACATTTATCATGGTGAAAGGTGGAGAAAGTTCTGGCAGTGGAGACAGAAAAACCACAATGACAAGTTTTCCCTCGTCAAAGAGGATTTGGTCCAGAGTTTGAGATTCAGTTTCAAAAAAAGGTGCCAATGGTATACTCTTACGAGTTGTGGCAAAACAAGTTATTGTGTTTAATATTTCTTTTATATAGCAGTAATATCATCTTTAGCAAATGCACTAAAATCATATGGGAACATGCCCAGTCTGGTTTTACAAGCCATGACAGATGGCCTGTCCTACCGTAAGAATCATATAGAGTACATGTACCAAAAGAGCTCCTGGAGAAGTAATTCTTTCCATGGTGTGCACAGCAAGGTAATGGAGGCTGCTGCTACAAGCTGCTTGTAGGTCTCTGCCAGGTCTATAGTTTAGAGATGACTAGCAGGGAGAAGATGTGTAGACGTCTGACTGGGACAACAATGCGTTTTATGGCCCTTCTTTTTTCATTTTTCCTTTCCCTTTGTTTTTTCTCTGTTTCTCCTTTGTTCTGTTTGTTTCTGTTTTACCCAAACAGAATAGAATAACTCTGTAGACCAGTGGCGTAACTTGGCACTAGGTTCAGGGTTCCCTGTGGCTCACTACAAGCTGAAGTACAGAACAGCAACACATGCAACTGTGGAGGTTTTCCATTGCCTTCCTGTCATCCTCAGCAAATCTATCTCCTCATCTCCTCTCTTCCTGCAGCCAACCTTCTTTTTTCAATTTCACTTCCTCCTCTTCCTCATCTTCCTTCTTCTATCCACCCTGTTCCTCATCTTTATCAGTCCTTCCTGTCTTGGCCTCTGGCCTGTCTTTAATATTCACTGGGACCCCATCACTAGAGTTTTCCATTTACAATGTACACAAAAACAAAAGGAACTGCTGTGGTATCTCACATGAGGTCATCGCAATTTGTGGTTAGCTGCAGCTGGCTCTCTTATTCAGCCTTTACCTCTGTTTACATAGTACTTTGTACAATGTATTTGTAAAGCAGAGCACAATCTACATGTTCTATTTTAGAGATTTTTTTGGTGTGGTTCATGTCAGACTAAGACTCTGACCTTTGTTTATGTTTGGTTGGATCCATAGGAACGCTTTTTAACCCTATTAGTTGTTATTTGTTGACGACTGCATCTTGTGACCAGAGATGACGTCAGTTTTCCTTGATAGCCCTCATGTTAACCATACATACCCGATACAGCCACCCTTTAGCAGTCCCATAGGACTGTGCTTTAATGAAAAAGCTGCTCAGCCAGACCAGTATGTGGAAATGACAGGCTGTCTGTGGTTTGGCGGAGTACACTTTTTTTTTTTTTTTTTTTTAACTGCGCTCTTTTACTGCTGCATTTAAAACCCTCTCCTTACCAGAGCTGCCTCCCTAAAGCCTGTCTCCAAAGAATCAACTGTTGTCTGATTTAAAAAAAAAAAAATTATGTAGCCTGCTGTTTGTAATGCCTGAGTGTGAAATGAGACTATAAAGGCACAAGAAAAATGAAAGAAATAAAATTCCAATAGTTTCTGGACAGTCTCTGGATCAGTTGCCTGCTGCTTAAATACACAAGGCAACTTGTTATTAGACAACAGCTTCAGAACAAAAGAAATTAAGTAATTTCAACTTGAGGCTTAGTGAGATGGACGGATGGATGGTTAGATTAGACAGGCCTAGGTGGTCCACTGTTGAAGCGTCAGTCACAGTTGTTAAAATGTTGTGGTCTTGTTGACCGAGGGAGGCGTAGGAGCGTCTGTGTGTCTCTCCTCGGGTGCACCGCCTACCTGGGTGGTCAGGTGGTGGTTCGAGCAGCGAGACACACAAACACAGGCACCTCCTAGTAACAATGGAACATCTTTGTTTAAGAATCATCACCAGAGTTGTGTGAAAGTTGGAGAGAAGAATGATTGACACGATGGCAGGAGGGAGGGAAGCGATTGTTTAAAAAGGACAGATTTTAAATAAACAATGAGTTCTCCTCGGTGAGGCAGCCTGAAGTCTCCTCCTCACTGGTTTAGCTGATGAGGACAGCACGCTCCAACTCTGAGGAGGCTCCACACAGGCTTGTAAAGTTTGTGGGAAGATGTTGTTGGGTCTTCTACAGTGTTTCCTTTAATGGTCTTAACACTATCCCTTCACTATCCCCCTTTTTCCTCTCCTCGTATCCTCATCCTCGCTCAGGCAATCTAGGCCTCGAGGCATCGCCCACGCATGAACGTCTGCTTTTAACATCTGTATTTGATATTTTGCCTCTTTACCCTCGCCGGCTGACTAAGGACTCAGAGACTCACCCCCGAATGAGCGTGACTTCTCTTTGCAAGTAGACGTCCTGATGCAGTCCAGGTCAGGGAGTTGTGAGCAATTCGGTGGAGGTTGCTGCTTCCAGACAGGTCAGACTGTCTCACAGGGGGTATTGTGCGGGGGAGCCGCAGCCTGATTCAGCTGTTCATACTGTAGCCCAAGTCGGCTGGGCAGGCAGGGATTAGGAGGAGAGCTTGCACAACATTTTTCCTACTGTTACGTCAGTGTGCCTGGCCTCCGGACAGCCTGCGGGGGCCAAAGAAGGGCCTGGGTTCCCCTTGCAGCGCCTGTGTGGTCTCCTGTCTTTACCTCATCACTGAGGACATTGGCTGAGGCCAAACTGAGTCCAGCCTGGTACTGACTGACTGACTGTTTGTGTGTTGTTGGAATTTTCTGTGTTGAGGTTCCAAAATCACAGCCCTTCCTTTAATAAAGTGTACTGAAAACACTTTGAGCGCTGCTGCTTCCACAGCTGCTGCTACTTTGTGAGATTAGCGTTAAGAGACGTGCGGAAATGAGAAATTTATTAGCTTATTGACAGAAAATTAACAAATAACAATTTCAGTAACTCGATAATTATTTTAAAGTTAATAATGAAATAGAATAAATCAGTCAGTAATTACAACTTGTGAAATATGAAGATTTGCTGCTTCTCTCTGCTTTGGGTCATTGTAAATTGAATAGCTTCAGCTTCAGAAGAAAAAAAAAGTATTTTGTCTCTGGTAACTTGATGTGATGAATATTTGTTATAATATTTGACATTTTGTGGATTCAAAGTACTGCACTGTGGATTACTAAGGACTTCTATTGTTTACATTTTAACCAAAATGCAGTGTGTGTGTGTGTGTGTGTGTGTGTGTGTGTGTCTCCTTAATTTTATCCTCATGGCCCAAATGAATGCGTCTCTTACATCGTAAAACATTTGCAAAGCCTGTTTTAAAACATTTTGAAATCAGCATTGTTTACATTCACATTCATTTGCGGTTTGTGTCTTCTTCTCTTTAAATATGGCGTTGCTCTCTTTTACATGGTATTACTGCTAACGCCGTTACTGCTCTGTGCAGCTGTCTGAAATATGTATCATATCAACCCCTAGGCTTAAGGAATACATACACAAACACAGTAGAGCTTTCTCATGGTGGAGAGTGACTCGTCTTGCATTTCATTTAGGTGTGGGTGTTTCATGGCCTGGAAATGTCCATGCTGGGTCATTAACGTGACTTATTGGCATGACTAATTGGGATTTAGCTATCATTTATGTTATTAGTTCCACCTGTGCTTTTATGGCTACGGCCACTGAATGTCCATGGTGATAGATTAATACAGACCACAGAGGGACTTCAACAAATATCTTTAAATAATTAATCAATTCCTCAATAAATGAATCAGTAATTTAAGTTTATAACTCAGATTTTAAATTGAATTTTAAATTATTTTCTCATGGTTTATGAACAGCTTAAGGAAGCTTTGTTTTGCTTCCACAAAACCTGTCGCAGTCTGGTGGCTATTAGCAATGAGTACAGAGCTTCATACTGCGGCAGAATGTGTCCCTGCATTGCTTTACCCATTTTTGCAGTCATTCATTAATCTGTCTGAGCCTTTGACAAGATCTTGTCCTCAGCCTCTCTCCTCCCTCTCTCTCTTCCTCCTCATCTGCTTTTCTCTCCTATCATATCCTGCTCACTACCTCCTCTCCACTTCCCACTGAGTGACCTCTGACAAGACTGTTAAGTACATTCAGTAAACTGCTGACATATACAAGAAAGTTCTGCGGTTCTGTTCATAAAGTTAATTTCCTTGATTGTTTGTATGTTTTCAGGAGCTGTCAAGCTGTGGCTGGAACAAGAAGGAGAAACACAGCTCTGCTCCCAATGTGGTGGCCTTCACTCGCAGGTTCAACCAGGTGAGACACATTGTGCAGTTTGCACTTCAGTACTGCCTCAAGTCTTACCCAGAAGGAGAGCAGAGAGAGAGAGAAAACAGTTTCTCTTGCAGTGTTAAAGATTTATGAGCCTTGGCCATCAAGGAATGGAGAGATTACAACTTCTCTTTCCACCGTGTCCTCTTCTGTCATCCTCCAAGTACCAAATCATCACCCTAGCTCTCACAGAGGTTGTTGTTTTTTTTAAAGCCCTGCTTGTCATGGCAGCTCCTAATAACCTCTACATCTCCTCCCTGCTAATCATATTTATCATAAATAGTCCCCAAGTGAAACAGGTCTGGGGAGAAGCAAGTTATTCTGTCCTCAGATGGTCTTTGGTTCTGGCCTTCATGAGGTTTATTAATGTGCTTTAATGTGTAGGAACATTTCCAAGTGTACGCAGGAGTGTGTATGGCATGCTCCCTCAGTGCCCTGTGAAATCATCAACAGGAAGTTGTGGCTAATGATGTAAGGGGCAGCCATGCCCTTTAGTCCCCTTGCAGCCTCCTTTAAGACCCACTTCACTGCCCTCCAGTATAAATATGAGATGATCTAACAAGAATGTGTTGCTGTGGAAACTTCTGCATGTATAGCAGATCCCAAACGGTGATTCAAGATGTTAGCTGCACACATTTCAGCTGCTGGGAGCCAAGGAAAATGAGCTTTTTGGATAATAGGAGTTGGATTTGGAGGACAGAGAGTCCCAGAAAGGTCCTTAGCATGAGCTGAAGCCATATTCCTCTTCCTTCAGTCGCTATTTTACTGGCACTTCTTTTTGGGAGCCAGTGGAGCAGTAGAAAACTGGCCAGTCTATTCAGCAGGCAGCAAGGAGAGAATAATTCAGAGTAATACCGTGCATTGATCACATAATGCAGAGTGATCTGTCTTATTGGGTTTTGTGCAGATACAAATCAGCAACTTGCATAGTCATAAAAAAGCAAATGTTTTAATCCAGAAATCATGACAGGAATAAGAAAGAATTTGTGGAAATGAAAACCACATGAGAAAAGACTTTATTCTCAGCATAAAGGAAGAGTTAAAAAACTAAAAAATTCTCATGCTGTCAAACCACTGATGTTAGAAAATATCTTCACACTATATTTTGCCTATATATAGCGGCAGGTGCAGGGCATATTATTTACGCTGTTGACAGCATATTACAAACAAATTACGGACATATGGCTACCCTGAAATTATGCAACCAGATCACAGTAAAGGACTGGTGAAATGAGCATTGGCTTGATGTCTGCAGTGCAATTGGAAATGCAAACAGAAGCAGCATTATCAACTAATTCCAGCTCATTGACTATTAATGTTGAAGTGATCATTCTAAACACATCTGTCACGTCTGCAAATCAGAAATCAGACCCACCATTACCTCAAGTCTGTCGGCCAGCTGCCGTCCCCGTCTTTGGTCAGATATTGAACTCCATCCCATCCCTTCCTCCCCTCAGGCCATTAAATGGGTCGAGCCACAGCTATCAGCTTGTGGCTGGATCCGTCTGCTTCCGCTTATTTATGATTATTGAAGCGCTGGGGACTCACAGCTCCATTCTGGAAGCCTTGATGCGCTCATAAACACAGCCCCAAAGACATGATCTTTGCTTCAGGATATAATATGACATCCATAAAGAGAGGGCCCTGTCTGTACAGCCCCTGTATCCCAACACCCTTCCTTGTGTGTACACCTTTGTGGAGCACTGCTGTCATTAGTGATCTCAGCGTTGTGGGTTTTGGAGGCCAAGGCAGACAAGGACACATGCTCTGTGATGAAACCCCTGTGGTAAAGTGAATTTCAGAGACATGCTTTGTCCAGGCTGACCTCAGATATCAAGTTAGAACACTGAGGAAACTAAATGTGAAGCTGCAGCATGTTTTTGCTCCCAGATTGGAATCACATTTTACAGTCAATGGAAACTACAGTCTACTGTACACTGGAGGTGGAATGTTTTATATCTTGAGGTCTTCATATCAGTCGCTGTCTCAAAGCCAGCAGCAGTCAGGGTTTACCGTCTATGTATCCTCTGTCCATTTTCATCACTCCCTCATCCTCTCTACAGACCTCTCCATGTGTAATAGTGAAAATTAAACACATATGGCTCCATTTCCTGGAGATACTCTACCTGCATAGATTAAACTTAATTTGGTCTGTGTATCATGGTTACAAGAGAAGAGAGAGAGAGAGAGTGGCTGGATGAATTTATCTCCTCACTCCCCAGCTCCTCACCTCTTCCCTGAAACAAAAACAAGTTTTTGGGCTGTTTCCAGGAAAAAGCAGGCAAACCCAGCTGTAGGTTAGAGTTCGTGCACACGAGAATATAGATGGAGAAGCAGACACACCTAATTTATAGACACACACAAAGCAACACCTAGTGGTCTGTGGCTTCAATGGAGGAATGTTGACCATATACTAAAGTCTTAACAGCAGGGAAGCATGGGCAAGGAGCGAATAGTGAGAGAATAATTCAGAAACTGAATGAGCTAAAAGTATGTCTCCATTAGAATAAAAATCAGAGATGGTCAGTCTGTCTGTCTTATCAGAACACAATGTGCAGACAGCTGTGGGCTTTGAAAGCCCTCAGAGCCCTGTGGCGTTGAGGCTAACTTCCCCTCCCATTACCTCCTCTCTTCCCTCACTTTTCTCCCTTTTCCTCTTTCCATTCCCTCTCTCCCCAGAGCTTAAACACTGATTGATTCACTGACTTGTCCGTGTGTGTACGTGTAATCAGAACTTTGGCTTACCAGCATTTCTCCCTTGCGAGACAGATTTCCGACATCACTCTCACTCCGGCCAAGTACTCTGAACACACACGTATACACTCCACACAATCCTCTTCGTTTCTCGGGTTGACATATTAGGAGTTATGGTGTGTATCCGTTGTGTAATCAGTTGGAATTGGTTGGATTTTCCTGCAAAGCTCTTGTTTTTTCTCAAGAGCTAATTTCTAATCGACTCTGATGGAGCGTTCCCGTTAGCAGTCTGCCCAGTGCTCCTCTGCTCCTCTTTATACTGGTTTCAGCCCAGAGTTGTCATGGCTGCTGGCAGGCCTTGGCTCTGGTTGCAGAGTGTGGAGGTTTTACAAGGCAGAGCTCCCTGTCTTTCTTTCTACATATCTGAAATCCTTGTTGTGCTTTGAAGAATGTAACATGTGAGATAAAGTTTTCTGTGTCATCATGTCTGCAGAATCCCAGTCTGTTTTTGGTGAGTTTGTGAGTGTCGTTTGGTGCTGTAATCTCTCTTTGTGTGTGTGTGTGTGTGTGTGTGTGTGTGTTTTATCTAGACAAGTTTTTGGGTGGTAAGAGAGATCCTCCATGCGCAGACGTTGAAGATAAGAGCGGAGGTGCTGAGTCTTTACATTCGCACTGCCAAGGTACACAGCATTGGCGTACAGCATGACGTTGTTGTTCTATCCTAATGAATGTTTGCAGTGTAAACTCAGCCTAACGTATGCTCTATGTACTTTAACTCCTTATAGAAACTGTGTGACATGAACAACCTCCATGCAGTCATGGCTGTGGTGTCAGGGTTACAAAGTGCTCCCATCTTCAGGCTTACCAAAACATGGGCGGTGAGTATATTTACCCTACTGTGAAAGCAAGCCTGGTTTATTAGTAGAGTGCTGTCAATAAACAAGGATGTCATGTAGATCTGTACCAAAACACTGCTCACATAAACAGAGGCTAATAAAAACTAACGCATAAATGACATGACAAGAGGAAAGGCAAGAAAAATAAAGACAAGGGGGTATTAAGACCATTCAGAAAACCTTTAATTCACTCCATTTCATGAGATGAAATGAGAATTTAACAAACAGACTCCATCACTGGACTGTATTCTCCTTGAATGGTGGAGATATTAAAGAGATGGCAGTGTCTTTAGTGCTACAAATCTGTCCTTTAGTGAAATACCCAGTACCCTCATGCAGATTTTAGCAGATCTTGGCTTGGCTGGGACATTTTGACCACATAATTCAATTGTCAACCTTTTTTAGACAGGAAATATTGTATCAGTGTCCATTTTATGACTGTGTGAGGGACAACCAGTCTGCGTCAGTGTTCTCCCTCTTCAGGGAAAGCTTCATACTTCATTGCTCTAATACTGGTTCTCTTGTAAGTGTTAGACTAGCGAGTCTATTAAGACCAATAACTTGATGGAGGAGTTTCAGAAGCTTGCTCCTTCTGGGAAAATGTTTTGGCGTAGGCGTCCAATTTGTGCTTTCTAACAGACTTGTAATGGTTTTATTATGTACAACATGTTTTATTCTGACACAAGTGTAGATGACAGCCAACTAACAACAAGCAACAAATAAAAAAAAATTCAACAGTTAACAGCTAAGGGTCAACTATAACCATTTGCCAAATTGAAATATTTTTTTTTTCTTCTTTGCTCTTGTCAAATGGTGACTAAAGGTTCAGAACATTAAAGAGACAAGGTGCAAATTTGTAGCTTGCTGATAGTTTGTCACCAGACAGCCAATTATTCAGCAGCCAGCCCTTACAAAGAACACTGTGTTGGTCACTTCTGTCTGTCTTACAGTATTTCTCTCCTCCATCTCTGATTCTTACACTTTGTCTTTTGTGTTTATACAGATATTTTTGCTGTAGTACTTTGGTGTGTATCAGGTTTCACTCCTCACTCCTAATGAGAGTGACTTAAATCAAGCAATTTTATTAGAAAACCAAATTTCCGTTGTAGCTCCTCCTGTTGTCACCATGTTATAGCCGTCTATTTAGGTCTCATGGTCTCTGTCTCTCTGTCCTTCTTTACCTCGCAGTTACTGAGTCGGAAAGACAAGGCAACATTTGACCGACTCGACTACCTGATGTCCAAAGAGGACAACTATAAACGTCTGAGAGACTACATAAGCAGCCAGAGCATGGTCTCTTGTATACCCTACCTAGGTAACAGACACAAACAAACACACACACACAGTCACAGACCACTTCAAGGTTTGGTCTTTGAATGATGCACTGATGTTCCTTCCTGTCAGTGGCTTATCTTTATGGGCTGTTTACGGGCTAAAGGTTAATCTAAGGACAGTGTCTGGCTTTAAGAAACAAATGGTCCCTGTACATGTGTCTGGTAAAAAAAAAACAAAAAAAGCAGGAAATGGAAGGTGTTTTTTTCCCCTCCTTTTACATCATTATTTGCTCAGTGCCAAAGTGATCAGTCTCTCATGTTTATTGTCTGTTGTTCCTCTGCTGTTTTTATTCTTGCTCCATTTCTCCGAACAGAGGAGGACATTGAACATATTTTTGCTGCTCTGTTGCGGAACATCTCAAAGTTTCTTGCAGCTGGAAAAAACACAGGGAGGAAAGCTAAAAAATAGTAATAGATGTCTTTTTCCTTTCCTTAAATATTTATACCCCCTCTTTCTTTGGCTCCACACTATGACATCACACAGGAATCCCTTATGAGTTGTGCAAGGAAAACGCTCATGCCCACATGTGTGGTTTTATTGCTGTACTGTTTGTTCTTGTTTTGACTTGATGATGACTGGATGACTTTGATGCTCTTTACTGCCATTTTTTCCTCTTACCATCAGGCTTGTATCATAGCTACTGCTGTGCGATTCGAACTTAGACACTCAAGCATCCACAAACAAGCACAGACACAAGCATAAACACAGAGCTTGAGAGTCTGTTTGTCATTAAAGAAACTTTTAATCACCCATTTTCCCCACTGTGCTCCGTCATGGAAGTTTGGAAGTAACAATGGACCATAAGACCATAAGTTAATGCTGTGAAACGGCACCCATTTGTCAGCTTAACTGTATGTCCTCACTGTGAGTGTGAGTGTGAGTGTGAGAATAAGAAGGAAAGACTTTCCGTTTGGTAAGCGTTTCAGCTCAACCAGTTGGTCGTTGTTAGGGTGGAGTCTTTTTGTATTCTAAGTCTTTGTGTGAGTATGTGTGAGTGGAATGGTGTTTCCTTACAGTCTTAGCTTGTCAATGATGAGTGCGGACGTGTGATGTGTAACCAGCTGGCTGTCCTCAGAGCTGGACCAAGCCAAGTTGGCACACAGGATGGAAATCACCTCTCTCTTGTTCTCGGACATTCCCATTCTCATAAATCCACCAGATCCCTCTGAGGGAAATTTAGAATGAATGAGTGGGAGACTGAAAGCCGTAGTGCTGATTGTACAGTATCACTCCCAATGTAAGTGTTGGGTGTTTGTGTAATAAGTAAATTTGGGTTGGAGCTTCTCTTGATGTGTTCAGAGCATGTATTTACCTCTCTGGTTACTAAACAAAGTAGCCGTTGAATCTTAAACACAGGCTGGTTTACTTCTACACTGTGTGTATATGTGCCACTTTTGTGACTTCCTATCACGTTTCTGTCTTTGCTCCATTTGCACCTTTGTAGGTTTGATGCTTATCTTTGGTGATAATAAGGCTAAATAAAGAACCCTGTGTCTGCTGTACAGTCACTGAGCTTTGGTTTCTGCACAGTGATACATTTGTGCAAAAGTGTGTTTGTGTGTGTGCATGATTGTGTGAACTCTGACCTGCTGTTGGGCAGACACAGTCCTCTCCTGTCTGCGCCCATTACAGGGCCAGACTGTTAAATGTTCAGATGAACTTGTTCCTGTTCTTTACCCCATCATGCAGGGACAAAGAGCCCACAGAAATGTATGGCTCCACTACGACAAAACACACACACTTTAAAATGTTTCTCCAGTTCATTATGCCTTCACCTTGTCCACACTGGCCACGTAGCATAAGCAGAATAACAGGAGTAGCTATCCTCCATCTGCCTGTACACTGAGTTGGCTCAGTCATGCACTACTGTGCACTCAAGTGTTTTGACAGTGCTCACGGGCAAGTGTAAGAGAAGAAAAAATATATAATTTGAACCCTTAAAGATGAAATGGGTCACAATTATATGTATGATGCATAAGCTGTTACATAGCTGTTGTAGACAGCTACAGTGGAAGTGGCAATATTGGGATAGACAGACAGTTTCTCCTGCAAGATTTTCAAACTGTTGCATTCAGTTGTACACATGAGAAGTTAGTATAATAGTTGTGTAACGACTAAAAAAATATGGCTACAGAGAGAGGTTCTAACCCAGCGTACCAATCACAGTGTGAAGTTGGTGTGAATGTTGGATTGTTGGAAAGTTGCAGAAATGGTTGGACACAGTCCTCCAGTCTAACACTGCAAAGGTGTGGGAGGGGAGTGACTTTCCAAAGTTATCTGATCATCTTACAAGCCGTTCAGTGTACTGCCCCCTAAAGGCTCTTAAAGTGCCTTAATTACCATAATGAGCTGTGTGTAGTCACAGCAGGACAAACTACAGTAACTAACCTCCCGCTGTTTTTAGAACATGTTCACCTGTTGCTCTCACCTGATGCAGTATCTTTGCCTCACCTCTGTCCCACTATAGCCCCCTTTTATTCATAGATTGACAGCCCCTGTGTTATACAGATTAGAGAAAACACAGCTAAAATAAAGTACTGTGTAGACTGGGGGTTTGCCATTATACTTCTCTGAGCAGTTTGTTAAGTGTGGACTTGTTAATATTTATGACAGGACAAGTTTAGTTTTATTATAGTTATTAATGGGATCCTGCAGTAGCCCTTTATTTGGTCTCTGTCAGTGGAGTGTACGGAGAGCCAGAATCTGGCACAAGGGCCCTTGACTTTCTTCTCCTCAAACATCCTTGTGCTGTGGTTGTTGGGTTAGCTGTGAGCCACAAGCAAAACACTGTAGACTAACCAATGGAAATCACCAGTGGTAGATGTCATATGGTTAGGATCAGAAAAGTCAGCCAACTGACTAATGTTTTTCAACATTTATTTCTCTGCTGGTTCTTATGATAGTATATATAGTCCTGTGTATCAGGAGCTCATACAGCCAGTTAAGACCTGGTCTCATCTGGACTCGTGGTCTGCGTGGATGTACAGTATTTTACATGTCTGACAGCAAACCTACCTGTTAGCTCTTTTGGCTCACTGAGTGTGTGTGAGTATGTGAGCTAGGATGTGTTGACTGTATGTGTGTTTCTCCTCCCTGCATGTGTTTGCGTCAGACAGCTCCTGTCTGTTCTGACTTACAGCTCCTCAGAGGGAAAGGTCCAGAGGGTAGCCATAATTTAAAGATATATGTTTGAATTTTAGGCAAAGAAAACCTCAACTGTTTTATGTGGAAGGAATGTTCCTCATATTCCCCAGGTGTCTCTCGCCTTTTATCACTCTTACTTTCTCTCCGGCTCTTTAATTTCAGTCTGAATTCCACTATAGCTGCATCATTTAATATCCTCTGTGTTATCTATTTCTGTCCTTACCTTGATATAGTCTGATATAGTCTTTTTCCCCTCATGTGTTTCTTGCTTTTAGCTTTCTTCCTCTCAGAACAAGAATAATGTGATTTTAATTGCAGTCTCTTGTTGTAGTCACAGTTCATTTTTCTTCTTCCCACTTTCTTTAATTATTAAATCCCCTTGACCTTCTTCAGCGCCTTGATGGCTTGAAAAGCACATAAATCAGATCAGATGGTGCATTTCACAAGATTGTATCACCCTATATAGGCATACAAGCTTAGCAAGTATTTCCAGTTTTACATTCATGCTGGGATTAACTTTGTAAAGAAAAGGGGCACATTTGTTATTTGTTTTGCTATTCATTAAGATGTAGCAGAGTGAAGAGTGAAAGACAGTTCAATTTGTACAAAGAATTTAATTTGACTTGGATGAAAACTGGCAGTGCATGTCACATATTCTCCATCCTCAAGTCAACTAGACATCTCCACTCTGAATTTGTTGTGTCTGCGGTCTGTGTGTGTTTGTGCGTGCACACTTCTGCTCAACTGTCATTAATGTATTTCTACATGGGATAAAAAAAATATTAAGAATTGTATTGTTACAGGGCTAGATATAAAATGTCCATGGCTATACTTACTATAAATACACTGATAAATAACAAAGACTGGCAGAGTGACAACATTGTGAACATTTGGCCTGAGTAGAATCACACCTCTTAAATTAACTTTCACAAATAAAGCCAAAGATATTTACATACCAAAGCCAGCTCAGCCATATGCACATTGAACAAGCACATTGTTGCATGAGTTCATTTTTTGTCAGGGGTCAAAGGAAACCCCAGAAGTCCAGACAAATCCCAGAAACAAGTAGACAGTAGGTTTATCAAGGCCTGTCCTCTAACCGTTGGTTTGTCAGGTGTTCTAACTAGCAACACAACTTTAAATTGCATTATTTTTCATGCTACTATGGTTTAACATCCCAGTATATCCAGTAGCCCGTGGTATGGGCGACCCTACCTTCAATAATTCACCATTAGCTGCTCAGAAGAAATGTCATGTCTTTAGTAAATGACCATTTCCCTTTATTACATACTGAATTTGAACAAGAGTGAGTAAAATAAGACACTTGAGAGTAATACTGAATTGTCCCAGGGAGTCTGATAGACCATTACTGTCCAGACTGAAAGGTGGAGGAGAGCAGTTACTTATGAAGGACAGTGGCATCAGTCTCTCCATGTCAACTATGGAACTAGCCACTGCACAGACTGGTGGAGTCATTGTCATCTGGCTATAAAAACATGCCACCGTCTCTTCTTCTGCTGTCTTTTACACAGTTGAAGGATGGCAGGGATTCCTGGTCCTGCCTTTACAGTATTTGTTTATGGGTAGATAAAGATAAGGAAGGAGGCTGAGGTGCATTTAAAGGGAACCAAAGTCCGAGGTGTCAGTCGATCGGTCGGATCATGAGGCGTACTGACTTGAGGGAGTAGAAACCTCCACCGTAGTCTGCCCAGAAGATTCCATCCTGAAATTTGCTGCGGTAAACTCCCCCGCTGTACCATACACCATTGAGGTTGGTCTGGCCACAGGCATTGTACCACCAGCCACCCTTATGGAAGTGGGCGCAGTTGCCTAGTGGTGAAAGACACAGCATCAGAAAACAAGATATGTGTGATGGACAAACAAAGAAGGAGCTTATGCTATGTTGTGTCATTACGCTGCAACTAATGTAAGGAATCAAAATACGTTTGGAACTTATCTAGCATCCAACCTACCAGAAAATGCGTCCTTGTCGCGATCGAGTGTGGTGAACTGTTTGCCGTTGTGGCTGCTGAAGGAGTCCCCAGCGTTCCCCTGGTAGGTACCGAGCCTCAGCCTGTAACCCTCGCTCTCTGACTCCAGGCGGAAGCTGCTGTACTCGGCGTACACCTTCTTCCCTGTCCAGTCCTCCAGCTCAATCATCATCTTATAGTCGCCCTGTTTCCCCAGATTGTAGATATTGTCCAGTCCAAGCCAGTGCTCACCGTCTATGTTGCCAAAACCTCTCTGTGGGGTGGGACAAGCACCACAGCATGCTCTGTATTACCCATTTTCAGTTGTGGTCTGTGTTCAAATCTCATTGCAACGTAGTGCAGACCAACAATGTGCAGTATTAATTTGAGTTAGTTGACACTGTGGGTTAGCTAACTGTTGAAAGAATAGATCTCCTTTTATTCTGTGGAAATTGAAATCAAGTTCCAAAAAACACAAAAAGTAAAGCAGAGTGAGGTTAATAAGATTTCTATCCCGAAGTGCTGAGTTTAAAAGAGTCTGGCTTCTGCAATCAAGTAAAATGAAATCAAGTCTGCTTCCCATTGAGACGATAATGTGTTAAGGTTGTGATCTGTGGTTTCTCACTCGAGACAAATTAGTGGAATGGCAGGGGCAGTGGTGATTTGGCTGCAGTCTACAGAGAGTTGAGTGTGGCAAATGCAGCGCTGCAGAGACACATTTATGTCACTGATCCAAACAGCATGCAAGCATTGATTTTTAAATCTAATTGTGTGACTGATGGGAAAATCATTGCCTTTGTCTTTTTTTTTAACAGACAAAATGCAGAGACCAGTCATTTTTGTCAGGTTGTGTCATTATTTTTGCTCCGGTTGTTATAAATACTATGTTCCTTCGTCTGTCTCCCATGCTTATTCTTTTAGATCCTCTCAATTGCACAGTCTGACACATGGGAAGTAAAGGATGAAGGGATAATTTTCAGTGGGGCTAAGAGCAGAACTGCATTTTCTTCTCGGCACACCGGGTCTCTCTGATTGTGTATATTTGTGTGTAGGTCCCTGGCTGCGGTTCCTGGCTGCGATTTCGGTGTGAGGAAATCCACCGCTAAGCTGTTTACATTGATAAAACGAGTGCTTGCTTAGTGGCCCCAGATTGAACTGTTGAGACTGGGTCACTTGCGAGAGGGGAGAAGAAAAGCTGTGAATACAGCTCCCTCTCATGCTTAAAGATATTTAGATTTTTTTCCCTTAAAAAAATCTGATTAAACCTAAACCTACCTTGTAGTTCTCCCAATTCCGAAAGAAGTTAACAGAGCCATCTTTCCTCCTTTGCAACACAGTCCATCCTCCATTGTCAAGACCATGTTCACACCAGGCTTGGATCAGCCGGTCGCTGCCATCAGTCTTAAGCAGGTACATCCCGCTCGTGGTGTGGCCTGCCTGTCGGACCTGGTAACAGTCCCTGAAGGGACCTGGGGTTGGGAAAAAGGTTGTAGAAAAAGCAGAGGACAAAAATCAGAGGATGAATAGAGATTGTGCTACTGGCTGTGATTTAAAGTGTATGATATCTAAAGAGATCCTATTGCAGCATCACAGAATGGGCCACAATCCACTGTAATATTGCAATTTGCATGTCAAAAATATCATGAAGTATTTTGGGTTTAATAGTTGACAGTCAATTCATCTCACTCCTCATGACCAAAACAAAAGATCCAGTACTAGCCCATGAAGCAACAAAATGTTGAGTTTCTTTCTTTCTTTCTTTTTTAAAGCCTTAAATTGACAAATTACCATAAAACTTGTAAATCTATATCTTTTATTATTGACTCTTGATTCCTACTAAAACCACCCACTGCTTTAATCACAGTTAAAACCTCCCAAAACAAATAGAACATACTGAGTGCCTTGAAGTGAACAAGATGTCTTCTTTTTTATTGCATATGCAAAAGTCATCATTATCACTGTGGGAGCTGCAGATATCACTGCAGATAACAGACAAGAGGAAAAGAGAAAGGAAGCTTTGATAGACCCCATGGTTTGTGGGGTTGTATCACTGTGGCCACATTCTCTGGAAAGTATCTCCTTTTGCTCCAAACATCCTGCAGTCTGAAATTACACAAACATGCATATTTTCACTTAAATGGTTATATGAATATTCACCTAGACCTCATCTTCAGATGAAGCCATGTGGTAGCACTGCACCCAAAGTTGAAGCAGCTGAACCTAAACCCAACATATTTCCTCTGTTTTCCCCTGTGTGGATACGTATTAAACCAGTATGAACACAGGCATTGTGTGGGGGCCTCCAGGGCATAAAGGCCAATGGAAGATGGTTTTCTCAGCTGAGTTTGGGAGCACATAGGGACCAAGTGTAATGCCCTGGTACAGATACCTAAAACTCCCAAGCACAAGCTTATATTTTTCTAGTAATGATATGTCTCCAGCAGTCCTGTCAGTAAGGGGGTTCTCTAACTTATCCCCCTTTTCTCTCCTTTCCTGTCACTTTCTTGTCAGTTTCTTTAAACCGTGCTTTATGAGGTTGAGGTTAAAAATAAATCGAGTCATCAAGCATAGTGGTTTAAAAAGGGCTCAACTAGACCAAACTGTGGTCAGGCAATGTCTATATACAGTAGTAGTAGTGAACCTACATAGAAGAGAGCCCATTAGTGCTCTTTGGTGACTTAGCTTTGGGTTTGAATTTTTGCCTATTTTCCTTTCTAATTTAGATACACACTGTCTATTGAATGAAAAGGGTACATTCATCCATGGATACATATCAGTGGCAATCAAATGGAAAATGAAAGGAAGTATCCATCCTCATTAAAGGGATGGTTTAAATAAGTTCTATGGAAACAAGAAATAGAAATATGGCAATATGTGGCCTGTTTTTTCTTTTCCTAAAAATTGAATGGTGAAGGATGATGTGTCAGCCACCCCAGCAAAAATAATCATCCCTGGCTTTATGTTATTTTTCTTGGTTGTAAGTAAACTGGGGTGTGTCCAGATTTAGAGCTTTGTTTCAGTCATTGACAAAAAATAGATTTTGGCATTTTGTTAAAGCAGCAGCTTAACTCTGAACGCTTCATCTGTAGTATGGATGAGGCCTGTGGAATTGGAGGATTATTGTATTGCAGCTCTGAGTTCTAATGAGCTATGATTAACTAATACACCACTGGGATTACAGTTCAACAAGGACCTGGCGAGGTAGGTGGAGAATTATCATGCGCAGCTAGAAATAGCTACAAGAACGTTCAGTCCTTTTTGTCATCTAGAAGTGAAGTCCCTGCCATTTTTCCTCCCTACCCACTTCCCTACCTCTCTTTCTTCTCCTCTTTGTTTCCTTTTTCTCCATGAAAGTGTTTTTTAACATGTCCCCTTTGCTTCTCTGCTTATTGAGCTTGTAATAGGCCTGTCATTGTTAATGCTGTAAGTGGGCTGAAGGTGTTGTAAGAGTGGTGTTCTAAAAAGAGAGTTTTTTTTACTCTGACTGGTTTCTGGAGGATCAAGCATTGGCTCTGGGCGACCTCATCACAAAACACTTATCAGATACTTTGTAATGAACTCACACCTCATGTTACTATATAGGCAGTGCTGTTTCAGTATGTGATTTAATCACATACTAGAGAACATATTCCTTGCCTTCACATTTTTCTGTGAATCATTTTAAGGCACTCCACTGTGTGACTTCCCTGTCAGTCTTCAAACAGACCTTCTTTTATTCCGCTTTTTGTCTGACGGATGTTATGAATGATTTCATCCATTTCACCATCTGGTTGTGTAACCTCTGTCAGCATTACCCGCCATAGTCTAATCACCAGTCAAAATACAGCCGCCCTGACCAATTTTTTAGGAGCCATTTCCAAGTAGCGCTCTAACTTTGCAAATTGGTTTCATATCAGAGACAATCTCTCTCAGATGTCAGAATTAGTCATTCTCTGTGTGATAAATAAAGAGAAGCCTTATCTATTGTAGAGGATTTTATCTGAACTGATGGTTTTGAGTAGGGGTTTGAGACTTGATGGGCTAGTCCATCAGATATGTGTTTTGTTTCAGTATACCTCACCCCTTTTTTCTTGCATAGACTAGATAGAATAGATATTGATCTGACTGAAGTATCATTTAACTGAAGTATTTTTAATGCTGTTCAGAGAAGGCTAATCCACATCATACTAATTTAACACATATGCTCAGTGCAGTGCAGCCAAAACAGGCGGCCAAGTAGGAATCATAGGAATGTATGATTTCATTGCCTGTGTAGTATGCCAAGGATGAGCCAACTGTGCCTCAGCAGTACCAACTGTTGCGAGAAATTCCATTTTGAATTTCACTCTGTGATTATTGTGTTTTAGTAGCTGTATGTACAATTAATTAGAACAATTACTGTTGTAATTGGCAATGACTTTAAAGGACATTTGGTTTTGCTCAGCTTCCCTCTCCTAAAACCTCATTGGATCCCTGATTATTCCACAGAGTTCAGTCAATCCCGTGCCACTTTAAAATTGGTACATACCATCTGAGGTAAGTGTTCCCTGTGGTGGTGGAGGGTTGATCCCAAAGGGGCTTGCAGTAGGGGAATCCATGCGTGATCCTCGGGGAAAGGCCCGGTTGTTATTGTCTCTCTGGATCTCATTGGTGAAACGATTATTAACTGGTATATTCTGTGGTACCACCTGTACCAGTGGAGGAACCACAGGCAGCTCACTGCGTCCCAGTGTCCTCATACACTGTTCCTCCAGTGCAGAGATGAGAACGGACTGGTTGTTGACCACCCCTGCCATCGTGGCGAACCTGGCCTCCAGCTCCTTGTACCTGGAAGCCAGTCGCATCATCTCAGAGGTCACGTTGAGGACGCGGTTCTCCAGCTGGGCCAGCTCCAGAGAGTTGTCTCTTTTCCTGATGATCTCATGCAGCAGCTGCATATAGAGTTGGGTCACCCTGGAGTTCATGTTCCTGCTCTCCTTCCGCAGCAGCTTCATCTCGTTCACCAAGTTACCATCCACATCCACCACCAGCTGCAGTGTCTCAATCTCACGCCGCTGTTTGTTGAGCACCTCCCGCACATCTGCAATGTCCATACGGGTCACTCTGTCCTTGTCTGGTTCGGGGCCTGTGGTGCTGGCACAGATTGGACCTGTTGACAGATATGAATTATTTAGGGGATTACCAAGAATGTAGAAAAAGAAAAATGAGAAAACAAATAATAAAGACTACTTATGTCCATGAGAAAAAAAGTGGGTTTTCTGCTAAAATAAATTATCATAGGAACCTGTGATTCTCTGCTCAGGTACGAGGAAGGTGTAGGAACACTTTTTGGCATCAGGGTCCTGGGGAGCTCTTTTACTCCTGTGGAGAGACGGCTCTTTGGTCCTCCGGGCTTCCCTGGAACTCCTGCAGTAACTTTCCTTCCAGAGGGAGAGGCAGAGCACAGCACACAGGCTCCACATCAGCCCCTGCATTGCTGCTGGCTGGTTAGATGGATAGATGGACAGCTACTGGTGCTCCCACCAAGTCCCTCCCGGCCTTCCTGCAAGAATTCAAGACCTTAGGAGTTAAGAGTTGGCAACAGCCACTTCTTTGTCTACAAAGGCTGACAAGGGGAATTCAAACAGCAGGGATGTTTATTGTATACTTAAAGGGCAGAGGAAATGACTGCCATATGATTTTAATGAAAAGGTATTTGACGCTTCTGCAAATATTCACAGACAATCAGTAATTGTTTAGAAAAGTGATAAGTCAGTGTGCAGTAGCAGAGATGTCAGGTCATTGTTCCACATAATGTTGTTTGTGTGGAAAGACTGAAAGAGAGAACACATATTCTGACCAGCCAGAAGCATGGTCTGCTTTTCATCTCAGTTAGTTCTCCCGCTGACTAACACCCCTTCTTTCTGAGGTCACTTTGGTTTCCCCCATTGAGGGGTCTGATACGTGGCAACCAGCTGTGCTTTATCTTTGATACCTTCCCTTAGGCTTACTTCATCTTCTTTAGTGTTAGAATGAGAGAAAATTGTCTGTCTTTTCTTTAGCAAACTCCCATCCTCTTGTCTTATATAGTATGCACCTCAATGGTGTTTCTTAAGGAAATTTCTCAGAAACCCTTGTTTAGGAATCCAGGAAACTTTCTGAATGTTGACCACAGGAGCCTAGTTCTAGTTCTGGTTTCTACATCATACTGTAGTCCCCGTCCCTTCAACGGTCACTGCTCCTGAGTTGGTCCTCTCTAATCACCCGGACACAAGCTGAGCGACTGATACAAGTGTCCAGGCCTGTGGTGTTTTTTCCAATATCAATGTAAGGAGAAAGTTAGAAATATTCTTGTAATGTTAACTCTTAGATCTTAAAATAGATCTGACCTTGTGTTTCTTATACACACACTTACACAGTGACCCCCTCAGTAAAACACATGGACACTCAGTTCCAATGCCGCTTCCTGTGAGACAGGTTGAAAATGCTCACAGCTCCACATGGCTCCATGCATCCAACAGGAATGCTTAGTAGGAGGCAGTATTTGTGTTTCACTTGAAAGATTTTACATGCACACACACACACACACGCCCATACAGATAGTCACCACAGGGGTGTGAGACAAAGTCAAGAAAAAGAAAACAGTGTGTGCAGAGTTGTCTTCAGCCTTGTCTAATTTGAGGAGAGACTCTTGGAACTCTCTCACCTCTTTCTTATTCCTGCTGATTCTATCTCTGTTTCTCATCAGTGCACAAGCACAAAAACCACTCACACACAGATGTACACACTGCTCCATTTAACACCCTGGCCTGGCCCTGTGCAAGGCCAACACTGTCTGGTCCTCCTAATCCACTCCATCACTCTTCACAGTCAGCCTTTGCTCAGTGCCACATCATTAAGCCCTACCTCCACCCTGAAACTCAGGCGCTGTGTGTCTCCCATATGACGCCATTGTGGTTCTTAAGGAATTCTGGCAATTCTGTCACTTGGACCAATGTGGAGAGGGGGACAGGATTACAGCTAGTGCTGCAGATCTGTAGTGTGTGCACACTCTCTTGCTGGTATGCATAAGCTCGTGTGTCCATCTGTATGATTGAATACTGCGTGTGCATGACTATCCAGAGACGTTATTCATTTTCATGGTCGTGTGTTTTTCCAGCAGCCGGTGTGTCTGACAGCGTAACCAGGTACTGTATCCTTGCTGACCTCAGTGAGAGCTGCTGATGACTATAACAGCAGCATCAGCAGTATCAGTTCTCGAGTGTGTCCTCTCTTCCAAACTATGACTGGCTTTCTACTGTTGCTGCGAGTTTCACCAGTGTCCACACTCTGCGTCGTCTACAGTTTAGGGGGTATGACCAAGACGGGCAACATTACAGCTCATCCATCAGCTATCACCCCCTCCATCTCCTTGTCATCCTGTTCCTTCTCTTCCCCTCTTCCCCTCTTGCCCTTTCTTTCCTGTCTTTTGGAGTCTCATTTTCAACTGGGTGGTGGTTCTGAGTAGGAGGGGCCTAGTCTCTTTCATGGTAGCGCAACATATCAAAGACATTCCAGCGAGCGCGCAGAGGTCCCCAGAGTGTCGTGAAGGTACAATGTTTACAGTGTTTTCTCAGAACAAGCTAAGTGTCTCCTTTTTTTCTGTCCCAACAAACCGAAACTAAACACTGCTGAAGGGCTCAGGGACTTGGAGGGCTATTGAGCAGAAAAGATAAAGTGCTCACCTGTGGGAATAAAACTTCATGTGTGCAAATGTGCCTTTACATACTATAGTTGCAATCAGAACCCTGATGTTTTTGTTATGTCAACTGGAAATTTAGATTTCTTTTTTTTTTTCAGGCCAAAAGTTACATTTGGTACAAAAGTGATATCAAGAAAACTGCTCCTATGTAATGTAGAGATTACAATCTGTGCAGCTACCCTGCTTGACAAACTATTGCTTCATCTGAGATGGAGGAGGGCATTATGCCATTAGTAGCTCACATCTGGTACTTTTTAGATTCAACAACAAAGACGCAACAAATAATAAAAGTCCATGCATGCCAGACTAGACAACACTTGGGTGTTTCTCAACAGGCTGCACTTAAATCTGACAGACCAGCCTGTGAATATGGTTTTGGCTCATATTGGAAACACTGTGCAGTTCTCATAAGTATGTATGTAGGCAATTCTCAGCGCACCAAAGCACATGAAGCTGTACACATTGTTTTATTTCCAAACACTGGACAAAGACAAAAGTTTGCTTTTGGCTGCATGTAGTGTGGGTAGTGTGCCTTGGCATGAATGGGCAGCAAATTGTTAGCTACAATCAGGACATGGAAGATCACTGACTTGTCTCTACAGAAACTACAGAGACAGAACAAGGGAAGAAGATGAGTAGCGACAGGCTGTAAGGCTGATACAAAGCACAAAGATTAATAAGGATATCACAGATAGTGGAGGATTAAAGACATGAGAGACTAACAGTGGTAGAAAGTGGGTCATGGACCTTTTTTCCTTCCTGGCCAGGGATCCTGAACATAACTTGAGACAGAGAGTTTGATACATAAAATACTCCCATTCTCGCTCCTTTTTTTTTTTCATTTTTTATTCTTGACAGATTTGCACTCTTTTATTTGCCCGCTTCTTTCCATTTAATTACTTTCCTCTCTGCGTGTAAACCTCATCCTCCTCACTTTCATTTCTTCCTTTTTTCAAATACTTTCCTTCCTCTTTGCTTTCTGTGTTTGGTTTTCCTTCCTCTCTGTTACAGCTAAATGACTTGGGATATATGAAAGTCACGGACTGTGAGCATTACAGCAAATAAGAGAAATTGAGGGTAATTTTCTTTTTGATATCAGTGGGATTTATGAAGTCTCTTGTTGGCTCTGCTCTCCTGACAAACAGTACTTGCATTTCTTAACATCCATGTGAAACCAGTGAAACTCTGTGTGGAATAAAGGATTTGAAGCGGGCCTCTAACTCTGCCAGTTTCATATTTTGGCAACAGTAAGAGCTTCATAAGTCTCCCTAATTGCACTGCTGGGTCATCACCCTACTAATAGTTATTAATAGTCAAGAGACACATGACGGTGGCTTTTTAATTGTCCTCACTCCCCACTGTCTGTGTCTCCTTGTGTCTGAGCTATGGTTTAATTTATTTCCATGACTGTTATTAGAACAGTATAAGGAGAGACAGTGGACAGACACTATTTATGTGTAGCCTACGTCTTTTGCACTTTTTTACCACACACTCATTCGTCCAACTGGGAATAATTTTCATTTGAACAAGACACAATCATTTTACTGTTTAAGGTCATTAAAGTAACTCTGTCATTTTCTAAAGACAAACTCTCAAATGTGCCATATGTGTCCGCAGCTCTGACGCTACTCTATATTTTCTTCATGAGTTTTTATTCACTCTGTTTGTTGTGCCACAATTAAAGGTTCTTCTGTTTGAGATGAACAGCTCTGCCTGTTCTTATTGAATGCAGGTCTTTGACTTGGAAAGAGGTCTGGCTCCAGATTTGTTAAATGATAATTAAAGAGCTTAGTGCCATGCTGACAGATCTCTGGACTAACTCATTCACATACTGTTATTTTTCTCCACACATGTAGCCATATTTGCACACAAGTTCCAACACACATAACACAAAGTGCAAAGTGGTGCCAACATTGCCCCTTTGATAAAGCCCAGAGATTAATAACTATTTCAGATTGAGTTTGGCTTGCTTCTTAGTTAAGCGCACCACTCACCCTAGACGTGTGTATATACAGCAAGGACACTGCCTTTTGTCTGCCTTGGTTTTCTGTGTTATTAGCTGTGCTGATTAGCTTTGTGCCAGAGAGGGAGACAAAAATTATTCTTTTCTGAATGTCATAGGAGAGGAAATGACCAGAGAACTCATTAAGAGTGAGATGGCAGCGCTCTTTACTTTACTCCTAGACAGGAAACATTTGTTTTTCCTTGTTGGTTAAACAGCGTAATGAATGTTGGTTGTTAGCTTAGAAAGACAGCCATATGTCACACTTGTTGCCTCAGGTTAACACTATATGTATTGGCAAAAAGTTTCTTAGAACACAGGCATCACCTTGTGATCAGGGCTAAGGCAGTCATCTTATTAATGAACAATTGGTTTAATCAGCTTCCATGGAAAGTTGGCTCAGTGCAGATGGTTAGAAATGAAGGGGACACCAGGTGTGTTCTTTGGGATGAACCCTTTAAAGCCACTATCTTACAGTTTTCATCATATTTATAATGTATGTGTGTTTGGTTTCTTGTATTCATTGATGTAAATATGCACACGAGCAAAATGACCAAATACTGAGTCTGTCCTCTTCATACTGTTTAAGGCTAATTATTGTCTGTTGCACCTATTATACGGCTTAATTCAGTTACATAATGCAGTAGTAACTTCATTATATTCACATTTTAAATACAGGTATAATTGTAATTTTCTCAGAAATTTTGACAGGCAAACTTGATAGTTTGTGTGTTTCCTGATGCATCACACTCACACCAGATGTATACAAATGGGGAGAATCTGTTGTGATTCAAATTAAATTCAAATCTAATTCAAATTTACCAAATCCATTTGGTATAGTGCACTGAGCAGTTGATGCGTGTATTGTATGAACTAGAGCCCATGAAAATGTAAAACTTAGATCGAGGCCATTTCACATTCGACTGTGTTGTGTTTGTTTCAGATCTCCTGGTCAGTGAGCCTCCTGCAGTGATTTCCCAATTCTGATATGTCAGTGTGTAGCCTGATGGATTGCAGTTCAACAAGCGGGGGAGAAAGACTTGGACAAAATGTATTTATATTTTCATAGCCAATGTATTTCCCAGCCTCAAAATCCCCGGCTTCCACTCCCCCATCTGGCCCTCAGACTTTCCCACAACAAGTCCAAAATGCCCTTGAAACACACAACACACCATCACTGGTCAGAGGAGAGAGAGAGGGAGAGAGAGAGAGAGAGAGAGAGCGAGAGAAAAGTAAAAACACAAAACCGGGTGAGCGAAGGAGAGCGGAGGGTTTGGATTTGGAAAGAAGCAACAATAAACTGCAGCACAGCTTTACATAAAAACATGGAGCTCAGCCAGCTCTACAGTAAGAACACAGCCAGAGACCAACTTCCTCGCAGCCTTTCATCCATACATGATGTCACCAGCCTCTGTTGTTGTCAACGGAGCTGAGTTACATGACCACTCATACACCCTGTCCCTCAAACACACAAATTGACTCATTCCTGCATGCTCACTGAAACAATTGGTTACAGAGTCACATGTGGGAAAATGAAGGGGATTTGACAGCTGAGAAACCATCTAAGCAGCGCTGAATAAAGGATAGACTGAAAATCAGAGTGAAGAAATAGCTGAGATGTGAGGTTATGGAGGAGAGGGGCTGTAGAGGAGAGCTCAGCATGAGGGGGGAAGTAGTAAAAATACTGACATTATGAAACAATTAATGACAGCAAAAACAACAGCATACACACCGAGAAGATCACTACCAACAACAAGGGAAAAACTCGTAAAAGTTTAATCAACAAAACTGAAGAACCCTTAGAAAGATTGCTACCTCAGTGGAATAGTAAAAACATTGCACTACGGAATTAATGATGCTGTTTTATATCTCCTCATTAAACGGTACATGTTGAAAATATTAATAGGGAAATCGAGTCAGATGCAAGGAGCTAGAATAGGCTTTTCTCTGCATTTATAACTTGAGCCAATAATTGAGACTGGAGCCTTCCACTAGAATTTAAAAATGAAGGATGAAGTGGAAAAACGAAGACGTTGTGTTAGATTAAGTGGTTCAATTTAAGAGGACATCAGCCTGTGGTTAGAGTACAACCAACCCAGTAATAACTCCAGAAGTGGTTTCCGCCTCCTGCTTTTTAGCTACTGAGGTGTCTACCTCCATGATGCTGTATTACTGAGGAGGGATCCCCCCTCAAAACCCCCTTGAGGCCCCACGGGCCCCCATCTGTTTTCCTTCTTCTGTAGTGAAACTCTAAACATGTGGGCTGATGTTGGGGTCAGAGGTCTATATGTGGGGATTAGGGCGCAGCCCCACCCTTCCTCTGCCCCCTCCACCCCCCGCCCACCCCACAACCCGTACAATCAATCGGTCTTTGTGGAAAAGCCCCCCGCACATCACATATATACACACACACACATGCGTGGGAGCACAAACACTCTGTTCTTATGCTTGGGGTATCGGGGGAAGGAGGGGGGAGTTCATATAAGGCCGACCCTCTCTATCTGTCACATTTAGTCAAGATAAGGTCTCTCACCTCTCCAACACCCTCCTCCATCACTCTATGACACTCATCCCTTCACCTCCCCCAGCACAGAACACACAGCCTGCCCATCACCACAAACACACATCTCCTTGTGCACAATAACACACACACACAGGTACACTATTAATTCCTGCATAACAAACCTCCATCAGTTGGCAGTGACACAAACTAGATTCTGACCCAGTAATTTATTATTCAGGCTGACCGGTGAGCATCGCCTGTTCAGGTGGTTTTCCTCTCTGATTATATTACACTAATAAAGTGTCACTTGGCTTTGAATGAACACATACTGCTGCTAAAGTTTCAAGCATTATAGAAAAGCTGGAGGAGGGTCAGGGGAGAGAGGAGAGCCAGGAAGGGGGGAGAGTATTAAAAAGTTACAGTATTTATATAAATGTTTGCTCATTGAATGGCAAAATTTTCAGATTTAGGAGATTACTCGTAACTAATTTCACATCGCCTTTATTGGGTTTCATTTCCTTCTCCAGTCACACTTTCACCTTAGTTTTTTCTCCAAACCCCTGACTGCACATGCTTTCTATTAGTTGAATCAACACATAAACTGCACACACACACAGCATTACACACCCATTGCCCACTGGCTGTACTTCGTTACATGCTCTACTCTCTTGTCTGTTATCCTGACCTCCTTGGCTGACCTCTTTCTCCCTATGGTGACCCGGCCCATT
Organism: Lates japonicus; assembly: GCA_033238685.1. Lineage (NCBI taxonomy): Eukaryota > Metazoa > Chordata > Actinopteri > Centropomidae > Lates > Lates japonicus. The sequence goes on from BRZM01003569.1 coordinate 15,835,132, forward strand.
CAGCTGTGTCCAAGCTCTCATTAGGGATTCAAATGAGCTTCATGGTGCAGCTAAAGGCTTTTCTTTCGAATTTTACTCTAGACTTGGCTCTTATTTTCCCCAAAGTTGCTTTTCTTTAATTTTCGTAGCTGTTGACTCTATCCAAGAGTGCTACAGCTAGCCCTGTGACTCACAATGGTGGGTTGAGTTTGTTTATAAATGTGGTCCGGCTTGTTCTTGCTGTGGTCGGATTTAACCACATGTGGTCAGCACAGCGCAGGGAGCAGTGTTTGGACACCCGTGTCTGTATCCTTGCGGTCTGCTTTTATATGTGGCCTTGTTTTACTGATAAGATCAGCCGAGCTGTCGGTCACACATCTGTGTTCGGTGAAGGGTCCACACACAGCCTCGTTAGGTTAAACAGCGAGATACGGTTGGCCGCATGCCCATCGCCTAAAAACTACAGTTGGCTGGGGTGCTGGCTGAGTGAGCTAATAATCCTGCTGGGTTACAAGACATAGTCCAGAGACGGTTGGGGAAGGCAGCAGTTAACCACCTCTGACAGTCCTGCACTTCATGCACCTGAACTCTATTTATTTTTATTTGGCTTGTCCAGGGAGTTTTAAAACTTTAAATAGCAAAAGACATCAAACAGATTTTCCGCTGCGATTTACAGTCTGGGGTGAGGGGGTTAAGAGAGAATGGTTAGTTTCAGCGGATTGGTAGTAATGACTCCATTTAAAGCTTTCTCCCAGGCCTGTCCCCTATGCTCCTGCAAGTTTCAGGTGGAACCTGAGGGCCAAACCACTGCTGCTCAGCACAGAATGTTCTGGATATTTATCAGACGTAGCCGCGCCCGCCTCCTCTTATCTTTTAACGGCCCTCTTCTTTCCCTGCCTGAGTTATTGGGAGGTATTGATATTTAGATTTATTACCTATGGGAAAAAACGTACAAGCTTCATGATGTGTTTTCTTAGCCTTTGCCATGCGATCATTTTGTCTTTTACTTCAAGCTCAGGCTTTTAAGGTGTGTGTATGTGTGCTCTCTCTCATGGTCAAGCACGGCATTCACAGATGGCTTTAGAAATAACAGAACATTTCCACAGATCCCACCAACAGACCAGGATGTAAGTGAAAACATTTGAAGATAATTGGGAGTTGCTGATATGGAAGTGCACCAGATTGATGCCATTAGTTCAAAGCTTTAGCTATCAAGCAAAGTTGTGAGTGACGTTTATGTCCAGCATGGGGTGTATTTTGATGGAGGATGTAATAGTTGTATAGCATTGTATCATCACTTTTCTTAAACACGATCCTGTGAAGGAAACTAAGGCCCTTACAGAATCATCTGTTCACTTTGAAAAGACTCCACAAACTACAGTGAAGTTTTTTTGTGTGTCTCAACATATGATCTCACAGCCCCCATCTATAAGAAGGAGAGGCATGTGCTGGGAGACATGTCACTTACCTATAATGTGTATAATAGTATTGATCTAACCCTGATTCCAGCAGGTTAACTCGGCTCCATCCCCTGCGCCCCTGGTAGCTAGCTCAGATGGTGCTGTGCTAGGAAACCAAAAGCTCAGAAAAATAAAATGCCTGGCCCGCAGCTCAAATCTCTCCATCTGATCAGATCAGCCTCCTCAAGTGTTTAACTGGAATGCTCCACTTTTCTCCTCTCTTTTTTCCCAATAACTTTCTGCCATTTAAGATCTGGCATGGGGTAAATCACAGACAAAGTTAAACAGTTGAGGAGAGAACATATTTGAAACACCAGTTACTAAATATCGTCATTATTTGAGGGGTTTTTTTCTTCTTAAAACCACTGAGCACCATATATGATATATGATAAATTCACTCCTGTATTACACCTACATAAATGGCATCCTACACAACCTGTGCACCCCACCAAACCAAAAGCCTAGAAAATGGTTTCATATACTGTAAGTCATATATCATACATAATACAGGTCTCAGCATGCTGTATCGAGTATATCCCAGTCCTCAGACTCCAGAGGAAAGCCAAAGAAGCGTTGCTAAATGTTTTTGTCTGCAGCTGGAGCCTCTAGTCACGAAACGTCCTAACCTCGCCAACCTCTCAGCCAGAGCTCTCACAGCTGCCCAGACACATTCACTCATACATACACCTACACATACACATTTACACACACCAGCTTGTTGCTGGCATACTCCAGAATCAAGCATTGAAACAGAATGAACTCAGACGACATTTACCTTTCTGTTACCAGCAGTAGTGGTGGTGGGGATGTGTTTCCTGCAGTTATAGTTTAACCTGTGTATTGTATTGTGTCTTCACCGAGCTGCAGTGCTCAGGACTCATCTCTCTGTCTCTCTCTCTTTCTCTCTCTCTCTTTGTCCTAGTCCTCTGAGGTGCTCTCCTCCACTCACTCCTGAAAATCACAGTATAGGCTCTTTCTCTCGTCAGGGCCCTATTTCCCAAAGATGTCCTCCTCTCTCTGTGGATTCAGCTGTCCTGGGGCTCAGGCTGGGGCATGGTTCAAAAGCTGGCCACTTCCAACAGACTGAGCTCTGACGACTGATGCTTTGAGTTTTTCACAAAGGATGGGGGAGACTAGAGGAGGGGAGGGGAAGGAGGAAGAGAGGGGAGGAGGAGGGGGATGAGGGTGTGGGAGTTGGAGATTGCCTTTTTTTTCTCCTCCTGTTTTTTTTTTTTTTTTTTTTTTTTTTTTTTTTTTTTTTTTTTTTTGAGTGGCCCAGCCTACCTCTGATGTCACTCTGATGGAAAAAAAGACAGAGAAAGAGAATAACAGAGCTGCCTCATTAAGTTTCTCATCCTCAACAATGGTCTTTGTGGTTCTTCTTCAATAGAAGTGGATTGAGCGAAAGGAAAAAAGATATGCCTAAATTCAAAAGTGGTTTTGCTGAGTTTGGAGCACAGGCTCGAGCTGCGTTGACCCCTTCTTCCTCAATTACAGCCCTGGATTCTCCTTTTTTTTTTTTTCTTTCCCCTTTAGTGGTGGGAAGAGCTGATTGTAATGCTGCTGAGGTTTCTGAACAGCTTCCTGTAGAGTTTCAGCTGGGTATGTGAGCGCAGGAGACAGGCAGGCAGATAAAGCTGATTTGTGCTGTTGTCTGAGAGAAAATCCTCGCTCCAGGTGTAGTCTGAGCGTGTCTGGGTCTTTGCTCGCTCTTTATCACATCTGTCATTTACTTTAATGTGCTTAGGTGTATGAGACATCAACACATATGTGTTTTTGAGCTGAAAGATCTCTCTCTATATAACTGGCGAAGAGGAGCAGGAGGATGTTTTCTCTGTGCTTTGTGACCACATTTCATGCTCTTACCCATAGGTTTCTAACTTCATCCTCTTCATACAAGTTCTGCCACATGTAAACACATACAAAGTGTCTGTGTACTGTAACCACAGGTTCTCTAAGCACGCATCTGTGTGGGTGTCCCAGGCAGTATGGATTTGTGCATGACTAACTGCTGTTATCCCCGACATGCTCTCAGAGGAGCAGCTATAGCGGTTAAGCCTTCAGGATCCCTGTCTTCCTTCTCGTCTCCCTGTCTCTCACTTCCCCCCTTACAGCTGAGCCTTCAAACGCTTGTAAACTGCTTCTCCCGCTCTCACCCTCCCTCCCCCTTTGATTCTAATCAGATGGTGTTGTGTTTGTGTGTGTGTATGGTATCCTGAAGACAAGGGTTTGGCCCTTTTATCTACTGGATCTGGTCTTGCAATTGTGTTGTCGTTGCTTATTTGTACATCTGTGTTTAGACTCTGCGTGCGCGGTGTTGTAAATGCTTGTGTACGTGCACACATCTGTGTGAGTGACACCATTTCCCAAGAAAGCAGGGGTGTTGGTGTCATATAGTCTACTGTGTGATAACTTCTCTTACATCTGCACTCAATCCCGTTGCTGGCGTGTGAAAGAAACATTAAGCAAGAGAAACGAGGAGGAAAGAGGGGAATGGAAGGGAAGACGCACCATCAGCTCACTTCTGAAGCTTGTGAATCTCTCTTTTCATAATGGTGGGAAGCTGCTCCTGGGTTTGTCTCTCAATGTTAATATTTATGTAATGAGAGACTAAGAACCCCAGCTCTGCTCCAAGTCTGCCAAATAGAGGCAATGAGAGAGGGATCAGGGGGGCAGAGAGAGATGGCCTTGAGTTGGACAGGCTGAGGAGAAGATCAGTCATCTGCTCAAGGCTCTCATTTAGATCCGCTGGGAGCAGATCAGATCCAAAAAAAAAAAAAAAAAGTCTGTTAGAAACTTGAGTAAAGTGTATGCAAATAGGAGAGTTTGTCTAGGGTTTTTATTCCTGTCTGTTTTGGCTCATGTAATATCAAGCAAGCAGTCTGCAGTTACCAGCTGGTCCTCACACTAAGAAACCCACAGCTGCATGGCACTTGCATCATGTTTCCAAGAAAATCTGGCCCTTTTACGATGTCCAGCCTTGTTTGTATCTACTTGTTTGCTTTCTAATGAGCTGAACTCTCTGTGTGAAGGCAGGAAAATACTCATGTCTCCCACTGGTGTTTAAAATAGTACCTCGGGTAGATGGACGCTGTCCTCATTTGGCTTACAGTGAGTCGAGAGAAGACAGTTGTGCATCTCTGCTGGTTTGATGTAAACATGTTGCATCTTTTTCTGTCTGCTGCTTTATTTCAGGAATGTACCTGTCTGATCTGACCTACATAGACTCGGCCTACCCCTCCACAGGCAGCATACTGGAGAACGAACAGAGATCAAACCTGATGAACAACATTCTCAGAATCATATCAGACCTGCAGAGATCCTGTACCTACGGTGAGATTTGATATACACACTCACACAGCCACACACCGATGGACAGGCCAAAGACGCCTGGAGTCTAAACTGGAAGTGCTCACTATACTCTGAGATGTGATTATGTCCATCACGTGAAAGAGAGAAGTTAACAAAGAGGAGGATGGAGTCTGTATTAAGGCTGGAAGAACACACCATCATAGCGTTGCTACTTCATTTTCTGTTGCCATGGAAACACTATGAAAGAATCTGTGATATTCAGCAATATGTCGCTGTGTTTTTGTGACAACTGAACACGTTGGAAAAAAAAACCACTCAGATTAATGCAGAAAGTTTTACCTCCATCTGAATTCTCCATCACTGAAAAGCATTTCAGGATATTTTATATGTTTTTCATTCGTGGGGGAAAAAAGTCACAAATCTTCATCTGTGTTCCTTGACATGCCGCTGCCTCTCTTGTTGTTATTATTCAATTTGCAGATCCTCTATCATGTGGCTACTAGGCGTTCAAGTAGTTTGCACATGCAGTAGAAACCATGCGTCTCTGAGTTGAGAAAGGGCTTCAGCACACTGGCACAGATTTTTGAAGTGCAACATAAAAAATTAACTGACTCTTCAAAAAGGTTTATTGACATAAAGTTCTCACAAATGAGATGCAGCTATAACCTGTCAGTGCTCAGGCTGCTGCCCTGTAGCTGACCTGCACTTGAGCTCTCAGGAGGACAAGTCTGAAGTAAAGTTTCTGTAATAACTGATAAAGTTTCATGTTGTTAGTGATTTTTTTTATCCTCACTCCAGACACACTTTCTTGGCCTAGATACGTTGGCAGTTTTCATAACACATAATCATGTGCACACATATGTCAGTGCTTATTCTAATGTGGGACATTATCTTCCCTCTTTCAGATATAACAGTGTTGCCTCATGTACAGAAGTATCTCAACTCAGTCAGGTATATCGAGGAGCTGCAGAAGTTTGTGGAGGACGACAACTACAAGTAAGAAACAAAACAAACAAAAGTCAGTTTTGCTTTATGGTTTCAGATTTGGTCAAAGGAGCAATTTCCTGCCAGGAAGATGAAAATATTCTTTCTTTGCTGTTTCTAATTTTACTTCTTGCTGCAAGTCATAGTAATCATCCTGTCTCCCCCCCCCCCCCCCCCCCCAAAAAAAAAAATTCTTCCATCGCCACGGTTATTTTTATGATGACAGTTCTTCACAGAGGATGAATTCAAGCTGATGGATTCATCAATATTCTTTCTCTAGGTTATCACAGAAGATTGAGCCAGGCACCAGCACACCACGAGCAAATGCCTCCAAAGAGGATCTTGTTGGTGAGTTTGAGTGCAGATCTCTAGTGGGAGTGAGAGGTAGAACAACCTGTGTATCATCTCTTTACCTCTCTGGACTGTACATTTCTGCTTCCCTCCCACTTTTACATTCAGGCCAGGAAGCGTCAGCGTCTCCTCTCTGCGCCCGTAAATGTACGGCAGCAAGTGAAGGACCCAAAATCCCAGCGACACCGCCCTCCCCAAGGAACCTGCTGCCCTACGGACACAGGAAGTGCCACAGCCTGGGTTACAAGTCAGCGTCAGTTCTTTGATAGATGATGATTAAGATAATGTGCTAAAAAAGGCGCACAATTTACACATCAAGTATCCTCAACTAAAAATACTGACACCCCTCTCTTTACCTTTCTGTCCCTGCTGTCTACTTTATTCTGTGTCTCCACAGCTTTATCCATAAGATGAATACAGTCGAGTTTAAAAGTGCTACGTTCCCCAATGCTGGTTCTCGCCATCTGTTGGACGACAGTGTGATGGAGAGCCACAGTCCCACCAGGGGACAAGCAGAGAGCTCGACTTTGTCCAGCGGTATTTCACTTGGTACGATTTAAACTTTTACACTAAATAATTTACACAGTTCATCTCTTCAATGAGACGTTTGTTTTGTTTGTGCTGATTTTTATCTGTATACAGGGAGCAGCGAGGGCTCAGAGCTCAGTGAGGAGGTGTCTTGGCCGGCTTTTGAGAGGTAAAGTTAATTATTCACATCACTGGTGCTTTTTCATCACATCCACATGCAAAAATCATGGAATATTCCCCACCCCCATCCCTGATGCGACTGTCAAATTTCCAAAGCTCTGGCTTCAAGATACAGCTATGCAAAATGATGTGCCGTTAAATCTCATCCACGCACGCCATGCACAGCCTTGCTTTTAGCCTCGCAGTCAAGGCCGTCATGCATCATCCCTCCACCGCTGCTCTCAGATGCTTCTGCTTCTCCAGCGGCCTGAAATGTATTAAGTACTTAACATTTAAATCCCCTAACCAGTAGCCCCACTGTGCCAACAAGTGTCTGGAGCCGCACTCACTAGTTCTGAAACTGTCAGCCTGAAAATCAACCTAATCTTCTCTCCAAAACACCATTCTTTTAAGCTCTTGAATAACTCTGTAAACACACATTCATTAATAACTCTCCTAACCAAATGACCGCTCTTCATCCAGCCCTAACCCATGATGCACTTTTAAGGGAAAAACAATAACAGGGCAAAAAAAACAAAAAAACAAAAACAAAAAAACCAAAACACCCTCACAGGCTTAACAGTTTCCCGTGCCCCCCTATCCTATCCTATCTTATCCTATTCTGAACAGGACTCGGTTCTATCACTCTCTGGGCCCAGTGACCCGAGTGGCCCGCATCCCCTACAGAGGAGTCCTGAGGCCCAGCAGGTACACACATCCCGACCGGAACCAACCTGACCTGAATCAAACCCTCTCTTATCCTCACTTCACGCCCCGCGGCCCCCTGCAAAGGGGCTGCTGTGTGCTGGTGCTTAGCGTGTGTGTAATGCTGGGTTAATCTTGTGGTGGGTGTGCGTGTGTGCGCGCGCGTGTGTGTAGTGGTGAAATCAGGGGAAGGGCAAAGGGTCTGTTTGGGGTTATGATTCCTCATCTTTTGCTGCATATCATCAGTCTACGATCTACCTTTTCCTCTCTTGAGTTTCTTGCATGTCTGCCTCACACACAGATAGAGCTTAAAGTCAACGTAGACGTCTTCTTGTGATAAGTTTCCAAGATATTTCACAGCTTGGAGCTAAAAATGAGTTTCCACAGTCACACTGAGCTCCATGTGTTACTGGAAACAAACTGTTACATCCTCATTCCTGAAGTAGAGAGGAACAGACTCTTCAGGGTTATTAGAGCCAATTCACATGGACGGTGCATATTAGGCGTCCCTTGCGGTTAGGGATGGTCTCTCTCTGTTTCTCTCTTTTCCACCAGGCTTGACTAGGCTCCTGCACTGGGCTTCCTGCTCTGATCCTCCAGACAGACACAATCTGCACACCACCTTGCCCATCTCTGCTCTCCTCTCCGCAGATAGCAGTGTTAAGATTTATACCTGTGAAATCCAACTCTGGCAAAACGAGAGCGAAATAGATGTAGTTGTAAAAAAAAAAAAAAAAAGAAAGAAAGAAAGAAAAAGTTTCGTATTCATGAAGCAGAGGTCGAGGTAGCTTTGCAGATTGCGTCTGCGTTTACTATTAGTTCATCTCTGACTTGATCTGATATGTGTGCGTGCATGAGAGCATGCATGTTTCTCTTGTGTACATTTTTGTATATAGCCTGTAATATTTGTCTTTGTCCTGTTGTAGCTCTGCGGAGTCAGAGGAGCTCGCAGTTCACTTGTATCCCGGAGCAGTCACAGTGCAGGGGGTGTTGAGACGAAAGACGGTGCTCAAGGAGGGCAAGAAACCGACAGTGAGAGCCCACACACACACACACATATATACATATTTAACTGTACATGTGCATGTGCCCATATGCTGTTCATACACCTACACCTGCATGTACCAGGAGCAGATGGGCAATAAATGCTGTCTGCAGAGCACAGATACGACCTCAGAGACTCTTTAATCTGCAGAACATCTTTGTTTCTGTCTGTTCCTTATACTCATTGTAATTCTCTTCCCCTCTGACTGTGCTTGAATTTCTTTCCACCGCTTTTGTTTTCCTTGTTCCGCTTAAGCCATTTTTATATTTGCACTGAGATTATCCTATTCTGTTTTGGCTGGAAACAAATCTGGAGAACTTTTTATGCAGCTAAAATAACTTAAAACTGTCACAGGTAGTGTGGATGATTTATGAGCTGCTTTAATGACGTAACGAGATCTAAAACTTTTTTCCCCCCAATCTGGCCGTGCAAGTCAGGCCAAATCTCTCCTCACCCGGAGTATTAATTAGCAGGTTCACTTAAATGCTTTTTTCTTTCACATTCTTTTCCTCCAGCTCGTAATTCTCTTTATTTTGCTTGTATTAGCCTGAAAAGCTTTCAGTGTTTATGGAACAAGATACTAATTTTGCACACTTAATCTCCAGTCATTCAACCAAGAAAGAGACAAGAAAAGACTTTTAGTCCCTGAAACCACAGTCTCCCAGGCATTCACCTCACTTCACCCGCCTTTCTAATCTTGTCTCTGTCCCGGTCGAGAGTTTGTGAGTCACGAAAACAACTCTCTAAAAGGATCTGATCTGGGAACCATTCTATGGTTTTTCATTGAGTCACTGATCAGGTTTAAAAGGAGATGATTTCACCTTTGTGCCTCCAGGTGGCATCTTGGACCAAATACTGGGTCGCTCTTTGTGGAACCCAGCTCTACTACTACCCTGCCAAGTCCCTAAAGGCCACTGAGAGAAAACATGTAAGTCAACGCATCCTGGTCGATCACCATCCTGTTTTAACAATCAAAGGATACATTCTTGCTGTGCGTCTTTACAACAGATGATAAAAACTGTGGAGAGTTTTACTGTTAATGTTACAGTTAATGTAGGCAGGTAAGGACATGAACAGAGTGAACATAACTGAACTGAGACATTAAGTCTCACACTTCCACCTCCTGTGAACTGCAGTTGTTGATGTTGAAGTGAGAGTGAATGTACCACATTACCCCGAAACACACTGAGTTTTACAAGAAGACGACACATGATAGCCATTACTTACTCATTCTTGAAAAGTTTAATTAGAGAATGAACTCTGGGGAAAAACATGTAATGATTCCTTAGCATGTGTGGAGACAAGGAAATAACAGCAAAAATGCAGATGAGAGAAGTTGCATAATTTTAGGTCATTCAGAATTCAAAAACTGTGGTTCACAGTGTGTCAGCATGGATGTGTGTGTTGTGATTGAGGGTGTTTGGCCTGCCTCAGGTTTACAGGAACATTGACTGAAACTTTGCAGGAGCTCAGAGGAGAGCGTAGGGAAGATGGGAGGCAGGAGGGTCGATGAGAAGTGAAATAAAAACCAGTAAATGACTGGATGTGAGATGTGTGTAGGTGGGTGTGTGTGCGGGTGGGTGTGGGTGTGGAGGGGACAGGACTGGGTCCAGTGTAGTGGGGGGACAGACAGATGGTAGCACTCATTGGATAATAGAGACCAATGACATCACTGCAGTCCTGTGTGTCACTCATTGCCTAATGAGAACCTTGTGGCGCCTCGCAGGCAAAATCCAGAGGTTACACACACACACACACTCACACACAAAGCCTGTGCTAACATTTAGACATAACAGAGTTGTCATGAGATAAAATAATAATAATTCTGTTTCCTCTGCTCAGTTCAAGTCGACATCCAGTAAGAGCGTGTGTCTGGTGGGTCTAATGGCCATGATGGCTGACGATGCCGAGCACCCTGATGTCTTCTTGCTGACTGACTCAGAGCACGGTGGGGATGCCTTACCACACACACACACACACACACAAAATGCTAAACAAATGGAAATGACTAATACAAGCAGGAAATCATACCTCTGAAAACGGATGCAGTGAAAAGGTGAACTGGGTCAGTGGTGACATCACCTACTCACACACACATTCAGATTGTGTCCATCTCACCCACCTGAAATCTAACTCTCGATTTAAGTGTGCCACTGCACGCTAGTCATGGCCCCAGTTTTTTCTTATTTATATAGCTGTTTATACACACTTCCATCAAACACCAATCCTGAACTTTTCCACTGTGTGACTTTGTTTTTTATTTCCAATGAGCCAAGTCAAGTGGGGCTTCCCATAATAACTCTTTCCATTGAAAAGCAGGTGGAAAGCAAGAGACTTAGCAACTCAAGCTTGTTTCATGCTCCATTGCCTAGAGTAACCTACAAGTGCAAGCAGAGACTAAGGCGCTTGCCTGGTTCAAACTGTCAGTGCTACTGTCTTGGGCAACAGACAGCAGGTATGCAGGGAGCCACACACACACACACACACACACACACACAGCTACACACGATTAGCAATGTTTTGCCTCAAATCTCACTCACCAGCCCAAGTGCCCAGCCAAAGTCTGTGGGAGATGTCGTTTGGTGACCCGACACTGGGAGTCACAGACTAGGCAAGGAGGATGAGGAAACAGGCCCGAGGGAGGATGTGAGAGGGTAACAGCTCAGTCGTCGGGCTTTCACTGCACCACGCAGAGCCTGCCCGCGATTCTCCGATTCTAGCCCTGGCCTCACTGCAGCCTCACCTGCCACACCACTGCCTGTAACCAGGTACCCTGTGTGTGCGTGTGTGTGCATGCTTGTACATGTGAGGAGGCAGATGTCAGTCTCTTGCTGACGATGTGCTGTGGATGGAAGTGACTATTTTGGATGTATTGACTACTGAACAAGGACTGGATCACTCTTCTCTTGTCTCATTTACTCTCGGTATCTTTTGTGTTTTGCTGGGTGTTCAGCAGCATACCAGCGGAGCCCTTCTGACCTCTCCTCTCTGAACAGACAGTTTGTCCTCGGATGGACAGAAATAATCCTCTCCTTTGGTTTTCTTAAGGATTTAGCTATTTTTATCCGTGTCCCCATCGTGCTCGAATGCAAGAGTCTCACCTTTTATTCGGCTGGACACGAAATCACCCACACACACACACACACACACACACACACACTCATAATGGACTAACCCGTTGGACTTTGGAGGGTTTTGAAAAACTTACTTTTTTACTTCGTTGGTTCACACTTTCAATTGTTGGTCTCTTTATTCACTCGAGTTTGCTTGGAGTCACAGGATTATTTACACGCACTCACACACACACAAACACACACACACATAGGCCTATTTGATTGCATCGTCGTAAACATAGGGGCTCTGATTCGCAATCGAGCGTTCCAGCAGAAACAATTCCCTCACACACTGAATAGTCTCTAGTTTTTATTACAGAACTTAGCGCCCCTCCCCCTTTTTTGTCATATACTCGCTAAGTGTTCTGTATGTATGTAGTGCGTGTCTCTATAATTGCATTGGGTGAGGAGGGGAGGGAAAATGTTTGCTTAAATTGCAGGAATCTTGTCTGCATTCCACACAGGTACGATAATCCCAGAATCTAAGCTAAGGCGCATTTCACGGTCGGGTAGACAAGAGTTACTCCTTTTACAAACCTGCGTTTCTTTGTTCTCCAGTGTTGTCTGCTCTCTATGTCATCACTTTGCCATCAGGCTCAGAAGGTGAGCGGCTGCAGTTCACCAGACTCCACATACTAAAACATAAGACTTGGAAACTGTGAAAGTCCAGAGAGGCGGCGGGACTCACCATTACTACATGATTTTATCTCCTCTCCTTGTTGCTTAATAGTTTAGATCCTCTACAATTACCAGGAGCAGACATTCAAAGCTACCTGGGCCATACAGAATCTCTATTTTAAGTCATTTGTTGATATTTGTTTTTGTATTGGCCATTTCTTTTCTGTGCCTTTTTGGGAAGATGCAGTTCTGGTACCATGTAATACAGATAATTACGTCAGTGTGGGTTTTGTCTGATAACCCTCCACTTTTGTTTACATGTTTTTCTCTCCTGTTTTGGAGCAATTATTTGAGCCTATTAATTTTATTATTATTTTCTTTCATTTGGCTATATTCTATACTTGGGACCCAGCTCGAGATTTAAAGCCCTAAAGCCTTGTTGCACCTGGTTCAGAAATAGCACACCTTGGTTCAATTAGTGCCCAAGTGATATTTTACTATCACTGTTTTCTTTGAGTTTAGGTGAGAAATGACCAGGAAGGGCAAAGCTGCAGTGAAAATCAGGTGTGTAGGTACTGGCAGTGGAAAAAACCTGATATTTACAACTTCTCATGGCCATCACAGATGTTTGAAATGCCACAAATAGACTATTATATTTATTAGGTAGAATCAGGATGGTGAGTGATGACAGTGAGATTACTTTTCACCCACTAATACTCAACAAATTCTAATCTCCTTTTTAAAACAGCATCCTTCACTGTTTACCAAGGACATCAACAACAACCTTCGTTCGACCCGCCGAAGGTGATGAGGGTGATGTATAAATGACCTTTGACCTTCACCCTTTACCTGGCTCTGTGTGTGTCTGTCTCTGTCTGCCCATGTCATGACTGAGGCGAGCACTGTGACCTCACTGCTGAGCGATGTGCTGCCTGGTGTGAAGACTGAGAACCAATAAACACTCTGCCCTTTTTTACTCCACATATCAGTTTCATGCTTATTTTTCTGGTGAAGTTTGTGTGCGACTGTTTATCTGGGATACGAACTGGGGGGGAGGTGGTGTCTAGAAATGACTGCGTGGCTGTGTATTGAATCATGGTTGTATTACATGAATCAATACTATTTGATAATCAGTCCCAGCTTGTTCAAGCTGTTATATGAATTGTTGCAGAGCAGAAGTGAGAGCACTGAAAGAATCTCTCCTTCAGTTCAGTTTCTCTCCAGGTTAATTATTAATATGGCTTCTTCTGGGACAACAGTTCCAAAAATATTATCCAAAAATCGAAATTTTTAAATCAGCCAGCCAAATACCAAGGAACAATTTACGTTTACAGTAACTGTATTGGCTCATTTCTTTAGTCAGCAGTTTTCTAAAAGAAACATTACTTCACTAGGCGAACATTGCAATCACATCCATCACAGTGCAGATGTTGGCCTTTTTATTAATGAACAGCTGTGGGTTCATTTGCAGTGACGGGTCAGTCAGTACTGGGAAATATTTCTTGTTATGCAATTTCAAATTTTTGGCACTTAAAACAAGGTCAGTGAATTGTTACAAATATAATAGTTTTCTTTCTATTGAGTACACTTTCTGTTATGTTAAATGTTTGAACTGGCCACAGCCTGTGAGAGGACAACAAGTAGATATAGCTTTGTTGTAAGGGGTTTCCAAGTCATAAAAAGGTTGGACAGTACTGAGTATAGCAATGTAATACTGTGATACTTTAAGCAGCAGATAAACATTCAACAAATGTTTACAATGTAATTATAAGCAGATATAGTATAGTATATATACTGTAACTCCTCTTGTGGGCACCTTTAAGTGGAGGCTCCAGTATAAACAGATAAAGAAAAACACTACAGTAAAATAGTGCTATAGTAATATTGTAAAATATGTGTTCATAAGAGAAGTTGCTAGAATATCTTACAGCTTCATATAACTACATTATGGTGTGTTATAAACCATTTAGTAAATGTTTATGTACAGCTAATAAACCCTATCTAGGGGAGTCTCCGATTCATCAGTACCCAGACGGTGTGTGGGGCGTGGTGTCACACTGCCACCTGGTGGCTGCATGGAGCACCCACTGGGGGAGGAAGTGCACGGCAGGCCAGAGTAGGAATCGAAGGAAAAGGGCGGAGGGAAGGGAGCCACCGAGGGGATTGTGAAAATGACAAACCACCATGACTTTTAGCAGCGGGATAAATTATTACATTTAATTCCAGTCTCGCAGGACTTTACAGACACGTGAAGCTACTTTGTCTACGGTGAACGGCACATGGCCACAAGGTAAGTCAGCTCAGTCAGCGGCCAGTAAACACAACAGACGACGTACTGTATCAAGCTAGCAGGCTGCTTTAGCTAACCTACAGAGCAAGGTGTACAGCGGCTTGCTAAGATGCTATCCCTGTCGAGACATAGATGTGACCACATCGCTGCAGATACGGTGACCTGATTACCTGAATACTCAAAATTATCGCAGAAGACAAATGGTGTAGCCAGGCGGAGGGTTTAGGTGGGTTTTTTATGGCGGTCAGTGCTGAGCAGTCGTTTTCTCCCCAGTGTTAGAAAAAGGCAGCAACATCATGAAAGACTGATTGTGTGTAAGAAGTGACTGCCTGCGTGGCCAAACCTATGCAAGCTGAGCTGTATCAACACCGGCTGAACCCTCATTTATTATGTGTTAGTCCGCTAATGATTAGCTTGTTTTGATACATCAACGCCAACGCACATTAACCACAACAGAGTCAGTTAACTGTCAGTTAAACGTGGCGGTTGTATTAATCTCACAGCCGTGATGTGCAGATCACAGAGCTGACATGTTTCAGTCCGGTTTGGAAATGTGTTTAGTTTCAGCAGGCGTATGAATTCATCATGAGGTTTTGTATTTGTACGACTGAGGTCCAGATCACATCACATCACCAGCAAGATTAGACCGTGAAGTCAGAGGGGCTTTACTGGATCCACCACCTCATCTGACCCCCCCATCCTCCTCTGCACCACAGCAGGAGTACATGTCCATCACCCTCCCCCCACTGGAAACAGCCAGGGGCCAATAAAAGACCAAGTTTCTTTACCCACATCCCATGTTGGAGAGAAAGGGATGTTATTGTCTGAAACTGCGAAGTTTGCATGTTGTAAATGTGGCTCCTTCACTTAAGCACAGCCCTGCCCATACCGTAGCTGCACATATGTACAGTTACAGAGCTGTTTAATTCAATGTGATAACAGCCAAGGCTTAGCTGCCCATCTTGCACATGGTACAGGTTTTGTGATGAGGTGTATCTTAAATTTACACAGAGCAGACACAGTGACATCCTGATGTAGTTACACCTGCTGGACAGGCATCAACTGTGCTGCAGTAATGGGTCACCAGCTGCCCTGAGGGAAAACAAGCAACAGGGGCAGCAAATCAATCAGTTTTCTCTACCACATGATATTGACAGAACGGTTTTCATCTGTCACTCTCTCTGTCTCCCCTCTCCTTGTTCTTCTCTCTCTCTCCCCCCTCCCGGCCCTCTCTTATTCCCGTGTCCCACTCACTCCCTCCAGGTGACTGCCTGCTTGCTCTGATTGTCGCTCCAGGCACCACAGCTCCCGTCCTTTCAGAAGAGTTTGTCTGGCCGGCGGGCGGGCGGGTGGGTGACGGGGAGTTGCAAGGGCCATGCATCAGGGGTGAGGGGGATTCGCAGAGGGGGTAACACACAGCATCGGGTGAGGAAGGGTTCAGGGGGCCGGTCCGGAGCAGAGATGAAGCTCAAACAGCGCATGGTGGTGCTGTGTGCCGTGCTCCTCCTGCTGGGCCTGGCCAAGATCTTCCTCCTGGATGGAGGCGAAGGATCTGCAGCCAGCAGACGCGACCTCAGAGCATTTCGCAAGGTTAGGGGGCAAACCAACTGTTCCTCTGAGTTATGTTTAAATAAATACTGTACATATAAAAACAACTGCACTCTCACTGGGGCGACTGATAAACTAGAATGTGCAGTACTCCAGTTGTCGCTGCTATGCAGTCACACCCTGCTAGAGGATATTTGAGGACATAGTTATCAGTACACACTGTAATTATCATTCATCTCTGACAGATGGAAGCTGGCCTTTCTTTGTCCCGCGGAGCTCGTCTCACCCACACCCTCCAGTCTCCGTGGGAGATAGCAAGCCAGTGGGTGGGGCCGAGAGAGGTGTACCCTGAGGAGACCCCAGAGCTGGCTGCTGTGCTCACTGCCCTCAGCGCTGCCAGAATAGAACGGGCAGACGTGGGCTATAAGGGCACTCAGCTCAAAGCCCTGCTGGTGCTGGATGGGGGACAGAAAGTGGTCTTCAAACCCAAAAGGTCAGTTGTGTTAAAAATAGAATAATACACTTGTATTTTATGCTAAAGAGTGATTCAGTTCTCTTACTTATGTCCTTTTCCGCCTCCCTCAGATATAACAGAGACTATGTTGTTGAGGGCGAGCCATACGCAGGCTATGACAGACACAACGCAGAGGTGGCAGCTTTTCACTTGGATAGGTGCGTAGACATCATAATTTGTGTGTCTGAAGTTTATTCTCTGATCTTTCAGTGGAACAGAACTGTGATAATCTCCTGGTATCTTCTCCTGCCCTCTCTGCAGGATCCTAGGGTTTAGGAGAGCACCTCTCGTGGTGGGGCGATACGTCAACCTGCGGACAGAGATTAAGCCCGTGGCCACGGACCAGCTGCTGAGCACCTTCCTCATGCAGGGTGAGTACCGGTCCACTCTTTCTAGTAAGAAGTGAGGGTTTTCAGACAGACCAGAGTGAGAGTATGGTGTTTTTGTGTGAATGATTTCCCTCTCTTTTTACTTTCTTTTTCACTGTGTCTGTTGATCACTCTCATTCTCTGTCTCATTCACCTCCCCCGTCTTTTTCACCGACACTCCTCAGTCAGCACGCTAGACCAGGAGATACCCTGTCGAGTCCTGTTTGGTGAAGGTGTGGTACCATAAAGTTAATACAGTGTAATGACGTCGAGATAATGCTTTTGACAAACATGTTTATCAGAGAGGAAGAAAATACAACATGACCAGTAGAATAATCTTCTTGTGTTATTTTTCTATCACAGATACAGTGCACTCAAAGTATTCAGACCCCCTCACTTTTTTCTTATTTTGTTGTGTGAGGCCTGAAATATCACATTGACATAAGTAGTGAGATCCTTGGCCGCCATAATTCTTAAATGGAAGAAGTTTTGACCAACCAGGACTCCTCCTAGAGCTGTTTGCCCAACCAAACTGAGCAACGGGGGAGAAGAACCCAATGGTCACTGTGGTTGAGCACCAGAGATACTGTGTGGGCTGCCAGAGTAGTCAGACGAAGCCTCTCCTCAGTGAAAGACATAAGAAAGCCCATTTGGAGTTTGCAAAAAAGCTCCTAAACTCTCAGACTGTGAGAAACAAGATTCTCTGGTCTGACAAAACCAAGACTGAATGGTTTGGCCTCAGTTGAACCAGACACCGCTCGTCAACCTGCCCAATACCTTCCCAGTGTCTGTGACACATGGTGGTGACAGCATTGTACTCTGGGGGTGTTTTTCAGCAACAGGAACACGCAGACTGGTCAAGGTTGAGGGATAGCTGAACAGAGCAAAGTACAGAGATTAGGGTCAGCTCTGTGAACGCCCTTGAGTCCTGACTTTAAATCAATCGAACATCTCTGGAGAGATCAAAATGTCTGTCCATCCAACCTGACCAACCTGAGGATCTGGAGAGAAGAATGGTGGAAAATCCCCAAATCCAGGCGTGAAAAACTTGTTGCATCATACCCAAGGTGCTTCATTAAAGTGCTGAGTCAAGGGTCCAAATACTTATGTCAATGTGATCATTCATTGAGTGTAGATTGATGAGGGAAACGTGAATTGAAAGGATTTTTGTACGAGGCAGCAACATAACAAAGTGTTAACACAGTGAAGGGGTCAAAATACTTTCTGAATACAGTGTAGATGAGAGCGAGCTGAGCATCCCAAACTCAGGCAAAGTAACACGAGGACTGAATGACTGGCTTAATAGAGTATCCCTGCAATAAACACCTTTGTTACTGGGGAACTCCAGCAATTTTACACATAAAGGTCAGATTATCAGTCAGGGGGGCTGTCCTCCTGAACATGTGAAAACAGTTATGTAATGTATTCTTGATGAGTTTTCTAAAGCGTGAGAAAATAACCTCAGTTGAGGTCATGGGGGTTATTTTCTCATCTCGGTGTGGAGACCACAACGAAGCATTAGAAAACTGAAGTCATGACATTGAAAAGCATGAGTGTTTACCAGGCACTGAGGTTTTAATGTTAAGATGTCATCAGTTGCGTTTTGGTGAAATGTAGAATTCAGTGTTTTTAGACTTTGACTCGTTTCTGGGGACTGAAATTGAGGCCTCTGCTACTTTGATTTGGACCATTCTTCCCTTTCATCTGTCTCTGATAAGTCCCAGTAACTTAATGGTAGTGTAATACTAAATCACTGGAGTATTCTTTAAAGACTGAGAGGTGTTGATTCAACTCACTCAGGTAGTCAATAAAACAGTGTTGCACATCAGCTTTTTTCCTGCAATATTAGAATTTTGTTTTTTAGGGATTTTTTGTGTCCTTTTGATAATGTGCTTTTAATTGTCAGTTATTAGTATATTATAATATATACTAATATACAACAATATTGTATCCATAAAAAGGTGCTGACTTTATTCTCCAGTAAATGTACTACATCATGGTACATATTAATTTAGCAAAATGGCATATACCCATATTTTACCCATATTGCCTTCCTCTAACTTTCATGACAATTTGCTGCTTTTCTTAACATTTTAGTAAGCAAGTGTTGGTCAGACAAAACATGACATTTGATGACAGCAGTCTGGGCTCGAGGCATTTTTGGACTAAATGATGAATTTATGAGTTGAAATAATAATTGTCAGATTAATTGAGAATGAAAATAATTGGTAGTTGCAGCCCTCTGTATTTCATATCATTGTTGTTGCAGTGAAAAGCAGCATTAATTAATGAGGTTATATGACCACAAACATATTATTTACTGATGTGTTTCAAGGCCTGACGAGGGCAGAGACACAATCTCACATAGATTACTGCTGTGATGACACAGGGTAACGATTATTAAAGGTTATTGATAGAAGCTGTGCTATATCTTTGTGTCACTGTTGAAGGTTAAAATCAGAACGACTGATGTCCTTTGTTGCTACACTATCTGCTGTTAAGCCATGCTGTCATAATTGTGGTTTTTCTCCTCATCACACCGCAGAATTTTTACCGGTTGTTGCTGTGTGTTTAAACCTGTCACTTACCGCCAATCAGTGTTTGAGTCATCTCTTGTAACGGCCCTTGCCATTGTGGTTTTTAATGCTTGTGGCCAGAATACAACCCACTATCACACTGACAATAAGAAGACACAGATATGTAACATTCATTTTCCAATAGAGCAGCTTAATAAGGACAAACTTCAAAGTGTTGGTTCTTCCCAAATGCAAATGACGTCTACCACTAGACTCCACTGATCAAGTTCCAAACCAAGGAAATGTATGATCGAGAGCTTTCTGTCTTCACCACAATGGAGATGAATAGAACTTTGTTTGTGCCACCAACATGACATTGAAAAAAATCCACAGAAACAAAAGTGTCCTCAGGATTATCCACAGATCTCACCATCAGCAATTTTTACTTCTTCTGAAAAGAAATTCCAGTGAAAACTGTTGACGGCCCATTCTAGGCATTGTCCACAGTATTTGTGAGAAAATATTCTTTTTGTAATGTGGGCGAAAAAAAAAAGAAAAAAACCCTTTAAAGCTGCATTAGTGAAGAGGAACGGAGTTCAGGGAGTCTTGTTTCACTGCTACAGAAACTCCAGTCTCATTAATAATGACCTTGACAACTATTTTAACATGTGAACATTCAAAGTTCAACCCAATGTGATATTTATTACAGATCTGATATATTTGCATGCATTTCAGTGTTTTCTTCTTCTAACAGCTCATAAGGAACCCGAGGTTTGATAAAGGGGTTTCAGAAAAACGGGGTTAAATGTGACAAACGTGTCTTGAATGAGCCTAACAGACTGAACCAGGGTTTGTCTGTTTCACTTTCACAGCCGAGTCAGAGCTGATGGGACAATAAGTTCAGATTAAATCAGGTCCGAAACATCAAGCACAGATCGCATCAATTCACAGTGGAAAAAACAGACATGTAAAGACAGAACTGAAATGTTCACTGCTTTGAGGCACTCTCTGTGTAACCAACTATTTGTGGGTTCAGATCCGGTGTGAGTAATATGAACTTTATTACCATCGTAGCTGATAAAAATTTCACGTATGTATTACTTTCAGCATGACAAAACGTTGGACTATCAAGTAGGACCCTGGCCAGGTAATTTATTTTATACCAAGAAAAATAAAATAATTTCTATCTTCTTTTTGTTTAAGTCAGTTGGATTTTGTTTCTTAGTTTGCTTTAGTGACAGCCTCTGTGAAGAGTGAAGATACTGTTTCTGACCTTCACATTAGCTGGCTGTCCCTGTTGCATTCTTAATAGGCAGATTCTCAATGTCTATTTCTTTATATTTATTTTTGTGACACTTAAATTGACAGCAGATTGCAGAGTACTGGAGTACTGTGCAGTTGCCTGATGCTTTTTGAAAAATGTATGAGCCTAGATTTTAGGGTCACAGTAAACCCATTATTTATTGAAGTAAGGCTTAGATCTTGCTCCAGAGTTCAAGGTCCTGCAAGATAAAACTTTGTGTGGAAACAAATTTTTCTTGTCATGAGCAGTTTAATGACTTCTCTACCTATACCTGTATTTACACATTTGTCTTTGGTGCAGTTTTACTTTGTGCTGTTGAAATGTTTTTCCAGCCACACAGCAGTAACTTCAGTCTGTCTATGAAACAGCCACAGAAGTATTTTGTAGTATTTTCTCCTCATTTAACTAGTGCTGAAATTATTTTAAATTAGTCATTCAGCAGAAATTAATCATGGACGGTCTGTTTCGGTGTTGCTTTTACATTTTATCAACTAAAAGGTTTCTTAATTGTTAATCTTTTATGTGTGTGAAAATGTGACCTTGTGAAATGTCACTACACCAGAAAGCACAGGTGGAGAGTGGTATTTTTGAACCCCAGGAAGAACCCCTAGGAAGTTTTTTTTTTTCTACTTTTGCTCGGTTGAACATCTGCTTGTGCACACTTCTTCACTCTGTAATTGATTTATTTTTCTCTGAATGTGTCAAATGGCTTCATACTGTTTGTCCTTACAGAGCCATGTTCTCTAATGTCTCGTCATCGATAAGATCATGGTCAGGTAGATTTATTCTCATGGGCACCATTTTTTTCTCTCTTTAGGTAATAATACATGTTTCTATGGAAAGTGTTACTACTGCCGGGAGAGTGAGCCGGCGTGTGCAGAGGGAGAGATAATGGAGGGATCGTTAACCCTTTGGCTGCCAGATGTCTGGCCGTTGCAGAAGCACAGACATCCGTGGGGGCGCACATACAGAGAGGGGAAACTGGCCAGGTGGGTGTTGAGTGTGAATCCAGAGATGATCTGTGTGTCAATAGTTTTTTCATGATGAACATATTTTAAGTCAGTGCCTGTAAAAAGGACCAACCTGTTTCCTACTATCAAAGCGTTATGATGGTCCGCCTACTCCTTTATTCTGAGAACAATTTCCTGGGGTGGGAGGGTGAACAAAAGAGGGGGAGACGGGTGAGAGTGGAGAGCTTGGTATCTGATACTACTGCAAATATTTCTATGAAAAGCTAATAAAAGATGTGGTGTCATGAGCAAACACTGAATACCCAACTGTTTAAACACCACTGAATTTATAGCAGTGAAATATTTAACTTGTAATTCAATACAATTCCACAAATAACAACGTTAAGTTTCCAGTAACAAACACATTACTTACACTTACCTGAGTTTCTTTCAAGGAAATCCCTATTTTCCACATAATATATACAAAGCATTCTGTTCTTTCAAGGGAATGTAATGAAAATTGTGAGAGAAATACATTTTCTCATAATGTGTGATCATGTTGTGCTTACATAGCAAAAGGAGCTTCAGTGTGTAGAAAATGACGATGCTGACAAGTATTTTTTTTACCACTAAGATGCAATATGTTATCACAATGCCAACGGAAACTGCTCACAGTGATCGCACAGCACATATAGTTACAGGAAAGGTACACATTTTTTGTTCTTCAGGCATTCAAAAAGATACAGTGATGAATACTGCAATACAGCTTTGATGTGAGTAGGTTTACACCAATATAGAAGGAGCTGCGTGAGAGATGCAGCGTTTTATGTCCCACACAGTTCTTTCAGCGTGCACTATGTGTAGTCTTTCATGTAGATAAAGCTGATTACGTTGACATCATGTGAGAAAATTTGCCTTGATCGTGTCATTCTCACACCCTTAGTAGTCATTACATATTAAAGAAAAGGCTGACTTTACAGAATAATTGAAGAGTGAATTTTGACAGACATTCAAAAAATCAGACTCAGCTTCTCGTCAGTGAGGACAGTGCACCCACTGAGTCACAGCCAATTATGTCAGCACACTGGGTCTGTAACGGGAAAACCTGCTTAGCTCAGCAGTAATGATGTCTTCTGCCGAGTGATCAGAACACCATCAGACCTAAATTGCAGAAGTTTAGTTCAGTGAAGTGCAGAAATGTAAAATTATGTAAGTTGCTTGCTAAAATATGCACAATAGGATCCTGGAATTGTCTCTCTCACACACACTGTTGAGATCAGACAAGCGTTGTTAAGGGTTTGCTCATCTAGAGCATGTATTGTACTCTACTATCATGAGATCTCCTTTGTGATACCAGGCTGTTGATGTAATTGTAAACAGTGTGATATTAAAACTGACAAATAGAAACTTGATCTGCATAAGAAGATGTATGGGTAAGAGAGGACATTCCGGTTATAGAGATAACAGAGAGGTCACAGTGGTGACAGAGTTCACCTGCGTACAAGGAATTAAACTTTGTCTCACACACACAAACACACCAGGAAACATACCACACACATTCATAAATGCCACCTCATAGGCTTGTTTGCAGTAGCTCAATATTTGAAAACATATTTTGTCAACGTCAGAATTTGAAATAATATTTACAACAGTTTTACCTTCTCATAAAAACAGATGGCACCTGTATGGTATATTTTGATCTGGTGTTAATGGATTTGCATGTGTTTTAAACATCCAGGTGGGAGTACGATGAGAGTTACTGTGACGCAGTGAAGAAAATGCCCCCGTACGACGCGGGGCCGAGGCTGCTGGACGTCATAGACACGGCCATATTTGATTACCTCATTGGGAACGCCGATCGGCATCACTACGAGAGTTTCCAGGATGACGGCGGCGCCAGCATGCTCATCCTGCTTGACAATGCAAAGAGGTGAGCGAGAATGTGAAGGATTTTAACGTTCAGGATCTCAGTTTTTATGTCCTTTAGTGTTTGGTTTTTTCTTTTTAAACATAATTTACATTTAAACCATTTCTATTAAATGGATTTGATAAACAGAGAAAATAAAGATGACAAAGACGAATAAAACATGAATAAAAAGAACTAAATAGCATTTTTCAACACACCCTCTTGAGGGTTTTTTTTTTTTTTTTTTCCCAGAAATAGGAGATTCAAACTGTTTAAATTGACAGTTAAAATTCTGTGGGAGTTCCCCTTCAAGGACTGAACTCATTAAACCAAACCACTGCAACAAGGGGAATCACTGTCTGTCAACAACATAGCAATATTGTCAGCAACAGGGATTTAGTGGAAAACGCTGAGCATTATTCAACCAATGTGTTGTGGTACATCAGCACAACATTCTGATGATTTTTAGGAAGTTTTCCATCTCGCATTTGACATTTAATTTTCATTTTCATTTACACTATGTGTTGACATTTTCTAGCATGCTTATCTTTTTCAAGAACTCGCTTATTGCCACTGAAACTTCTTTAAAGCTGATTCATGGGTACAGCCACTTCCATGAAGTGAGGATATTGAGCTGTTGATCCTTCTTTGAACTTATTTTGTTTTTGATGATCAGTGGAACATTTTCTGCCCGTATGATGGCTGTTTTTCCAACTGAACTACTGATTATATCATTTTAATCAACACATTAGCGATCTCTATTTTCTATATGTATTCAGTTGTATAACAGATAGTTATCTTAGCAGCTTCATTTCATTTTTTCATTTCCTTATGTGAGATGAGATTGGCCTTTGAGTTCAGCCAGCAGAACTTACTCTTCATTGCTTCCACGTCCTGCCAGTCAGTGTCATTTCCTGCTTGCCTTAAGTTGAAACTGACCAACACCGACAGTTACAACTACGATAGCAAGATGTGGAAAAAGGTAGATAAAGAAAGGTAGATTTTTGTTGTCTGAAGTCATTGTGTAGTAGATTTACTTCAGGGTTAAGGGTCGTTGCCCTGCTGCATCACACAACCTCTACTGAGCTTCAGCAGGTGGAAAACCACTTTGACTTTTTCCTGTAAGATATGTTTATAAACTGGTGAATTCCCCTTATTGATGGCAAGCTGCCCAAGACCAGAGGCAGCGAAGCAACCCTCCTCCCTACTTGACCGTTGTGATGATGTTTTCATGTTGGTATGCAGTTCCCTTTTTACAAAGTGCTGCATGTCCTCCGCAAAATCCACTCATCAGCCCACGTCAAGATGCAGCAGATCCCATGGTGAACACCATGCTCCATGCACCACGATGTGCATATATTTGACTCATGAACAGAGATGTTAAGCAGCTTCGAAGACTCTTTAAAACCTTTAGCTGTTCTCTTCTTTCTTTTTTACCTCACTGAGCATCTGATTGATGAATATCTGAAGTCTTTTAGATGACTTTCTCTTCACCTTTATGCAAAACGACGATTCTTCATGAGACGTGTTTTGGGATAATTTTTTTTCTTTTTTCTTTTTGTCAGGCTCGTTTGCATCTTGTGAATAGAAAATTCTGAATGTTTGAGTGTGTTTTAGAAATCAGAGTAGCTCTTGTTCTCCAGATTTGCTGACTGTTTTCAGTACAGACAAAAACAACACAATGATTTGTGTGTCATTAGTTAAAATATGTGTTTGTTTACTATTGTAACTTAGATGAAGATTTGAGCATATTTTAAGACACATTTTAACATAACATTCAGTTCCTTTTTCTTTTCTCTGTAAATCAACCAATCACATCCAACCCAAAGTAAACAGTGATTGTTGATCTTGAAGGAATTGCAGTGGTGGGTCATGGTTGCACATGAAGAGGAACATGTGGGGGACATTTTGACGTCAGAACACATGAACTGTCTCTGAACTCTGCAGCCAGTTCCTTCAGGATTTTTGCTCTCATGTTGCCAGCTGCAAGACCTTTTATACAAACAGGTGTGTGTCAGGTGGATCAGGTGTCTTCTTCATCTTTGAGATGATCAACAGAAATGGGAAGCACTTGAGTTACATTTCAGGTGTTATAGCAAAGGGTCTGAGTGCTTGTGTGATACTTCTGTTTTTCCTTTTTAATAAATTTGCAACAATTTCTAAGATTCTGTTTTTGCTTTATCATTACAGGATATTGAGTGTAGACTGATGAGTGAGAAAATGAATTTAAACAATTTTGCTGAATTGTTTAAATTCTTCTGAATCTGCTGTATAAAAAAATACAGTTTCATTTAATTTTACCAAGTGCAAAAAGTAATCATTTACAGACCTCACGTCATCTTGTCATCAATCAGCCTTTAATTTTCATTTTAAAAACAAAACAGCTCTTAGAAACGTGAAACTAAAACGTTACCGTTAGGTTTTCTCCCACTTAGTCTGTTGTACAGTTTCAGCTTGTCCCAAAAGCAGTTTGAAAGTTAGCTGATTTGTCACACATTAGAGCACACAGGTAACAGGGAAATTGCTGTTATAACAAACATAACATCTATCCTTTGTTCTCTCTTCTGCTTCAGTTGACTTTTCTGAGTGGAGTGTATCGTAGACATGTTGCATTTTAAAGTGTTTTTGGGGTGTGTGTGTGTGTGTGTGTGTGTGTGTGTGTGTGCACGCAGTTCTCTACAGTGCTACAGCGAGTAGAGTGTGTCTAATGCATTTCGATGGCTTCTCCTCACCACAGTGCAGACAGGCCTTCAGCTTCGGTTGCCTTACTGTAGTTTTTAATCGTAATTTGCTTTTGTTTTTTTGTGTGCAGCTTTGGGAACGCAGCTCTGGATGAACGAAGCATCCTCGCACCACTCTACCAGTGTTGCATGTGAGTACTCAGAAAACTGCCAAATTTAAATTTTCTTCTTAACTTCACTGATCATTTTTTCCTGTAATATCTTGTGCGTTTCCCCTCTGTGTCAGGGTCCGTGTGTCCACATGGAACAGGTTAAACCTGCTGAGAGGTGGAGCTCTGAGTTCAGCGATGCGGCAGGCTCTGGCATTCGACCCTATCCACCCAGTCCTGGCTGAACCACACCTCGCAGCCTTGGACAGGCGTCTCTCTGGAGTCATAGCAACTGTTAAGCAGTGCATGGAGGCACAGGGCCCCGACAACACTCTAATCGAGGACCGAATGAACCTCCCACATCCCTAAAAAGAAAAGAGAGGAGAAAACACCCAAAAAAATGGAACAGCCAGGACTTACTTCCTGAGCCTGGAGAGGAGGATAGTGACATGGAGGGAGGTTACTGAGCAAATGGATCAGCCCTGGTGTTAAAGAAAGAGATGCAGAGTGAGTAAATGGATTGACAGGGTGGAACAAAGACTGTGCATTTCTTTTCCGCCTTTGTCCCATCAATGTTTGTCACTATGACAAGACAGGAGTGGTTCTCAAAAAAAGGAATCACTGGATTCAAGGAGTTGGAACTGTGTCACTTTCAGTAAAAAAAAAAAAAAAAAAGAAGTTCTCTCAGGACTGCTGTGCACTAGAGGACAGTATCTGCTGTAAGAGCCTCTCCGTCTCCTACTACTGGTTATGACCACACTCTTGCCGTGTGCCAGATCCTCCCTCCCAGTCCAGCTTTTGCTCTAGGAGTCAACTAAGAAGAGAAAGACTCGAAAAAGGGGGAGGGAAGGTTAAAATGAGCAACCAACATTTGGATGAAACTCACAGTCCAGGAAATTGAAAATTTGTTTTAGAACTGAAAATATCCACCCCCCACCCCCACCCTCCTGAACTGAAATTTAACTTTGACTGGAGAGAAAAGAAAATCCACTCAGCCCTACCCCATCAGTGTGTACATATTTAACTAAGTAGTGACATAGAATTATGAGGAGAAAGAATATAAATTTGTGGATAATAATATTAAATAAACTTAAGGGTGTGTGTGTGTGTGTGTGTGTGTGCGTGCGTGCGTGCGTGTGCGTGTGCGTGTGGGTATGTGTATGGGAGAGTGCCATATTGTGCCGTAAATAAGACAGCTACTGACATGACAGACTTGAAGGGAGGGGATTCAGAGGTCAGGTGTGTGGGTTCATCTTCAGCATTAAACTATGATCTATTTCATTGTGGTTGTCACTCAGCCTCCTTTTCTTCCATGCGTTCACCACTTAAAAGCGCAAGGGCTGTTTTGAGATATGTATTGGTGTTGTCAATGTTACTGTGTTCATGTTGGAAGGGACTTTCACTTTACTCTTCCTTTTAGTGGCTCAGATATTTTTACCTCAGTCAGGTTTGATGTGAGAGGCATTACAGGTCATATCTGGAACTCACCAGTTATAGTTAACATTTAGTTTATAATAACAAGTTTTTGTTTTCATCTGTCCTCATCTCACTTTCTGTAAAAGTTTGTTTTCATTCTTCTGAGTTTGAATCACCTCTCGTCCTAAATTCAGTTCAAATGCAAGACAGCACTCTCTTTTTTGTCACATATTAGTCAGAGGTGCAATTGCAAAATATTGCATCTGTGACTGTGGGATTGCACTTTTTGTCATTACCTGAGATTATCTCCCAAAGAAAAAAAAAAGCTGCACACAGTACGGTGTTGATTAGACTGTGTGATATTTGCCCACAGCTTTGATAACAGGCTGGTGACATTTGTGTCATCTGGAGATTTAAACAGATATTGTGATGTGGAGCCAGCGCAGGTTGCACATCAAAATCTTTTTTTTTCCGATACAGACTTTCATGATGAAGGTGAAGAGGTGTTTTGAGTTGTGGTTTGAGCACCTGTGAATAAGCCCACAATTTCCAGCTGAGGTCTGATCCTCCGGTGTTGCGTAGACTTCAAGAGCAGCTGACTGTACTGAACTGTGAGCACACACAACATGTCTGATCTGTATTTTCAACTTTTCACCTTAAGCAAATTTTAGAACTCAACAAACTTTGGTTTTGCTCTTTTCACTTCTTCCACATCATGTTTGCATGATCAGGTTGCAGATGGTTGTAAAGAGGATGTGTGTGGGCTGCTGATGATTAACCCAATAACACTTTTCTTCCACAAACTCAAACTTTCCTCATCCTTCTGCTCTTGATGTTGATGTATGCCGAAACTGAAATACCCAGCTTATCCAAAAAAAAAAAAAAAAACGAGAGAAAAACCCCCTCATCCCTCTTAATGTGATAACAGTATTCCCTGACCTGTGAATAGGTTTACATGTTGTCACAGTACCTCTGGTGATGAATTTCCCCATCTGACGGTGTGCTTCTGTTACAGATCATCTGTCACCACAGGAGCTTTTCCTTATCGCTTGACATTTACTTCATCATGTTTGTTAACACCGGCAGTAGCAGTATCATGGCTACAAAGCGTATACTCTTATTCTCTGGTTTGAGTGACTTGTGTTGTGTTTGCTACACCCACAGAAGGGAAATGTAATTGTGAAACCATTTGGCAGGTCCCCCCATTTCCCACAATGCAGATGTTCACTCTCAGCTGCCTGCTCTGCCTTTTTCTTGCTGTCAGCCTCCAGCCTCCTCTGTGTCAGTGTGTGCAACACTTCAGATGATGTAGGACAGCTGTTTCGTTTACGCTAAGCAGGTGTTTTTGTTGGGACATGTACCAAAACACTGAAACTTTGACCAAAAAAACCACTGTTTATGTGATGTTGGGGCATGTCAGGACGTGTCAGAGTAAATTCTGAATATGCCTCTGCACAGGGACAACACAGACTTTTCTGATATTGTCATATTGTTGCTAGAAAAAGTACAGAACTAATTATTGTCATGGTGTCAACGGACCATACACCAATTAGCTTTAATCACTTACGAGTGGCTTTTTCCCCTCTCTTTGATCTCTTGAGTAGGATTTTTTTTTCTATATGTGCCCCCCTCTTGGAAGCAGTGGACATAAAGTGGAAAAAAGTACACCAAAAACACCACAATGGTATCATTAACTCATAACTACAGACACTAGATGTCCCTCTAAGATAATGTACGTATGGTACAGATTCCCTTTAGGGTGGACAGTGTAGCAACATGATGACAGCCCGCTGCAAACCCACCTCTTAATGTGACAAACACTGCAGAAGTCCCATCACCTATTACAGGAATATCAAAATCAGTGTGTAGGAAGACAGTGAAGATAAAACCATCAAGTATGACTGTTGACTCACTACAAGGACCACAAACACACTGTATATCACCACACACTCAGACTCACAATGATGTGGCCCTGTGGAAATTATCAGATTGTGTCGAGGGAAGAAGATATATATATGACTTGCCAAAAAAATAGTCCCCCTTTGATTCAGCATGGCTCAGGCATGATGAAACGCAAGCAAGCGAACAACTGCTCCAGACCCTTGTGGCCTTCAAAGACGATTAGTTTGTGTTAATTTGGTTAACTGATTAAAGTGAGTGATGTTTTAATACCTTAAAAAGGAATAGTAGACACACGTTTGCTTTCTTGTTGATGGACGGATGACTGTGCTAAATAAGTAGCCAGCTGTCTGTCACCATAGCATTAAATACTGGGAATAGGTGGAGACAGGAAATAGCCTGGGCCCACATACCAGTAATGCTCACTAATTGTAATGTTGTAATTTTTGCTTAATCTGGGCAGGAATCAACATAAAAACACTACGTCTTGTCGTTTTAGGCAGGGTTGTTCCTTTCAGTCAGAGCCAGGCTAGCTGTTTCCCCTTGCTTCCAGTCTTTATGCTAAGCTAGGCTAAACAGCTTCTAGCTTTATATTAAGTATACAAACTGTAGAGTGGTATCAATCTTCTCATCCAGCTCCTGACATTAAAGTGAAGTGTTTTCCAAAAGGAAGGAAAGTTACAATTTCTCCTCAGAGGAGAAGAAAGTGGGCAACATTTTCCCTGCTCAGCAGGTGCCTGCTGTGAAGACCGACACACTAAACCCTGACTGTCTTGTATCATGTTTCCCATCAAGTCAGAGGCTGCTCTCTCGTAATTTTAGTTTAACTTCATCTATCACGGTGTAACTGCAGAGAAATGTATTGTAACACGAGCACTTTGATTCTGGTTTCCTAGAAACAAGCTGGGGTTCGAATATCGCCACCCCTGATGAATGTTGTTGTAACATATTGATGATTGGAAAGCGCGGCTGCCGATGTGGGAGGTTTCCTGCTCAGTTTGACATTGCCAGCATCACATTAAGTCAGCCGCCGTCCGGCCAAGTCAAGCTCCCGGTGCGCTGGTTTCATACCGCTTCTCTCACGCCGCGTGTGCGCGCATATTTTCAGTGTGTGTGTGTGTGTGTGTTTACCTTCCTTGCTGAGGGCTGTGAAATAAAATTGTAGATCGCGACTTTCTTCCAGTCTCCCCTCCTTTCAACTTGCCCTCGCGCGTTAAAAGCCTGCGGAAGCTCTGCGTGCTCAAACGCTGATGGATGGGAGGATGGATGCTGAGGGAGGCCGCGTGGTCCACCGGGAGTGGCGCGCGAGGAAGTTTGCGGTAATCGTCGCCGTGCAGAACGTCCTTGTGGCCGCGTGCCTGGTCGTCACTCTTTACGTTTACTGAGGAGATCTGAATCGGGAGGTGAGTAAACCGGGAGCGGGGTATTATAATTCAGTAGCCAGAGAGGAGGCGAGGGATGTGGATGTGCAGACCGGTGATCACTATGAACGTGCAATATACTCTGAATGTGGAAAGAAAAACACGAGAGATTTCTCGCATCAGTTTAATTCCACTTTCTAAAAAACACTGGTGAAGTGATGAGACTCGTTTTAAGGTTCACAAAATTTGAATAAGTACATCATCAAAGTTAGTTGATCATTTATCAAAGACCACCATCCAGACCACAACCTCTGCACATGCACACATTAAGTAAAATGTCTTGATGTCACACTGAAGCTTATATCATCAAATGTCTTTGGTGGAAAGAAGAATCATCTCAGTGATTACAAGACATTTTTACTTCATCAAACAGGCGTTATCAAACATTGTATATCCTGCCCAGCACATTTTTTTGCAGACATATATAGGTGCGAAACTTCCCCTCAGTGCATTCTTTCATTCCTTACCTGGAAATGTCTGGGTCAGGCGTGCACTCACAGGAGGCTGCAGGCTGCTTGAACACCAATGCAATTTTAAAAATGTGACCACAGCAGCAAAGAACACTGGGTGTTTCAAAGCCTTATCTTGGTTCTCAAATTCTCAATTACCTCTTGATAACATGGCTGGAAAGTTATAGCGTTGACTGTTTACTGTAATAATACAAACCAGTTTGAGATAGAGGCAGAGTTCGTTCTATAAAATTTTATCACTACAGCTTACTGGTGAAATCAGATTACTGCGATAGATTTAAAGTTAGCATGAAGCTCTGTGAAAATAACCTCATACAGAAGATGATAAATTTACTTTGGAAATGTGCTAAATTGAGAGAGGATTACTCTGCACAGTACAGTAAGATCACATTCAAACTGTAACTGACAAGCCATGTCACACTGGTGCTCAGTCGATCATATGATAACTGACTGTTGTCAAGAAAAACTACTTTTACTTATGGTTATGGTGAAACTATTTAAAGAGTCAGAGGAAGCAAAGGTAGGTGTAGAGGTTCTCAGATATCCTATGACCTGGATGACTGATAATCTACATGAGCCCATCTGCACAGTTACTGTATAATGATTATTTATTAACATTTGTTTCCCCAGCTTTAGGCTGTAGTGTTTATTGCTGCAATGCTGCTCATACCACCTGTAAGTAATCATCCATGCTGTGAGACTTTCCTAGTTTCTATCAACCTGTCTATTTTCACCATGTCCTTAACCACCATATCAAATAAACAAGCTCTACTTCCAAGTTGAACATCAGGGATGCGAGGCAGAGCTCGTGACGCTAAAAGATATACGCTGGGCGACTTGTTTAGTCAAGTGCCATGGCGGTGAAGGTCAACTAACATCAACAGAGATGCAGGTCAATAAACAAAAGCTTGTAATCTCAATGTTAATTTGTGTTTTGTTTTTTTTTGTTTTTCTCAGCAGGCCTCTGATCATAATACTTTGCTGAAGGTTTGATGTCACTCTCAGGTGAGTTACCGAAAATAAAGCAGTGTTCTTACCTGATCTTTATCTTTCTGTCAAACACTCCTTATTGAAAAAGAGGGGCTTGAGGGTTTTACCTTGAGGTCCGAAGGCATTGTGATTTTCTCCTTTCTATCCGCTAACCTTTATGTCTCCATTCCTTCTTTCACCCCCCCCGACCTCCTCTGACAATGGGCACTGAGATTCATCCACATTGCCAGCAGCTATAAGATGAGTCTGGCTGACGGAAGAATATTTGATAAAATCAGACCCTATATTTGTGTACATTGACGTACAGGCCACAGGTTCGGAGAGGAGCTCACTGGGATCCTGCAGCTGCAGGTGGTGGGGGCAAAACTCCTGTCATTATTTCACCCACTACAAACCAGATCTGCAGATCTGGTCAAAACTCTAATATATACCTGAAAGAATGATCTGCACCCGCCTCAAGATGGGTTCAAGATAAAAGTGCGTGAGGCAACCTATCTGTGGGAGAGTGTCAGCGGTTGCAGTGAG
Source organism: Lates japonicus (assembly GCA_033238685.1). Classification (NCBI taxonomy): domain Eukaryota; kingdom Metazoa; phylum Chordata; class Actinopteri; family Centropomidae; genus Lates; species Lates japonicus. The sequence continues at coordinate 15,868,332 of BRZM01003569.1, forward strand.
AGCCAATGAACACTCCTGAAAGAAAAGAACAAAAGCTGGATTAGAGGTTCCTCAGCACTTGTGTTCCTTTGCAGCTGTGAGCGGGCCACGCTAAAAGCAGGACTCCACCAATGGCATAACTTGTGTTGACAGACTTTTTACTTTGTATGTATTCATGGGGCTGTGCTTATGCTAGTTTGACTTTCAGCCTCGTCTGGTCGTTGAAAAGAAAATGATGATGAAAATTTTTTGGGCATGATGATTGATGATGACTCATTTGAAACAGCTAAACCAACAGGATTAACGTTTTAACAAGCAACACCCTCTCCCTTTTGCTACTATTTAATTGTCTAGAGAGAATCTTTTTAACCTTTTTCAAAGTGGCTTTTAATACTAAGTTGAAAGTCTAGATGGTCTGAATACCCAACCACATTTTAAAATGCTAAGTGGTTTCATTTCCTTTTCTGTTTTGTATGCACTCTTTTAAAGCATTTTCATTATTGCAGTTGTATTGGGATCTTTAAGTGGTTTACACAAACCGTGAATCATTTGGACAATCTATAATTTGTTGAAGTTGAGTGAGACTGAACTGGATACTGTCCCAAATGATGTATATCACAACATAAAAAGGCTTTTAAAGCATCTCTGCTCCCTCAGGTACCTTCTAAATTTATATTGTATAGCTAGATAGATAATATACCGCAATCTTCAGTAACTTTATTTCTTAATGGTGCCAAGTTGTAGTACCAATTGAATGTATTTGTTTTGGTGCAGTCATTTCTGCTGTGAAGCCAATCCATCTCAAGAAACTTTCTCTGTGCTGTAGCTCACTTACGCATGTTTAACTCATTTGGATTGCCAGAGTATTGGTGTTTACCCACAACAGTGAGAGTAGCGATGGATGATTTGTTTTTCTTTCTATGACTAACATGTCACCTGATATCTCTTGTTTCTTGAGCTGGTGTTTCTAGGGAGTTACACACAGGTTAGACAGGTCTGACGCTGCACGTCACACTGACACACAGACAGCTCAGGCTAAAGACCAGAGAGGAGATGAATGAAGTAGACATTTTCACTCTTTTGATTGTATCTGCACTAACAGTGCTCACATCACTTTGTAATGTTTTATTATGTCACATCATGGCATCTTTGTGTGTGTGTGTGTGTGTGTGTGTGTGTGTGTGTGTGTGTGTGTGTGTGTGTGTGTGTGTGTGTGTGTGTGTGTGGTTTTTTTTAAGTAAGCCCATAGCTATGAAGCAAAAACCAAGTGTTGATTTGAGGTTTAGGTTCTTTGTACATACTTTATTAGTTAAGCTATGATACACTGATTCACTGAAAAACCATGTGTAATGATGAATGATAATAACAGAGTATGCATGGACACATTTATTGTACACCTGTCAAGCCATAATATAGACAGGTTTACTATCTGGTCCGGTGTTACAATGTCATGTTCAGTGTTTGTACTGGTTGGGTTGATGGTTTTGATTTCTGCTATATCATAAATAAAATATATTATACGTACTGTACACAAAATTTTGTTTTTAAGAGTAGGATGTTTGCAGTTGAAGTCTTAAATACTTAGTTACGTGATAGATATCAGTGATGGTTTAAATGGTTGCAAAATGAGTTGAAATTTTCTCAAAAGAGAGCTACAGTAGTTTCATATGTGAAAAAGAAGAATGTGATATGACATTGTATAATTAATCCAGGGGATGTACAGTGTAGCTACCTCCACTTTGGCACTGATCACCTGTTGTGATGAAACTTTAATAAAAAGAGTTTCCATTTTGCAATTGCGCGGCTCTTCCTTGTTTTCGCAGTTCTGTCGCTCCCTCCCTCTCTTTCTCTCTTTCTCTCTCTCTGTCTCTCTGTCTGGCTGCTGTGAGAGTCAGCAGTTTCGTCATCATTACCTGCAGTGGTAAACATTTAACAACCAAAGTGAAAGTGAACTGGGTCTGTTCGTCACACACCTGACATGCTTTTCTGTACTGAAGGATCCATTCATTTCACGTACACTACAAGAGCTGGAGAGCTGAAGAATGTAAGGCCACAGTTTCAGACTCATTCCACATGCAAGTTTTTTATTTTTTAACTGTATTCTCTCTCTGATCTGCATCTGCAGCTTGGCATCAGTTCCTTGGCTCTCATCATTTCTTAAAATAGAACAACAGGTTCTGACTGAAACAGTTTTTGTTTAAATAGGGCCCGCTGTTCCAAGACCTGGAAAGTCCTCAGAGGCAAAAGATAGTGTGGTACAATTTGTTAGCTATTTTGGTATCAGGAACAAAGCTCAACAGTAAAACTTGCCCTCATCCACAGGTTTATTTTTGGCTTCAGGCTAACACCCAGGTTTATCCAGGTGTGCACAGACATGTCCTAATTGTTCATTGATGCAATGTCAAAACTGGTAAAGACTGGATGTTATGCCTGGAGTCAGAACTAAAATCTTCATTACCAGAATAAACCACTGACGAAACTTGATATTGTCATACTCACTAGGTTCCTTGTTCTCTAAATGTTCTTGACAAAGCACAGAAACCTGCAAGAAATGAATTACATTGCAACTTAACATGATTCACTTTTGCGTGTATAAAATTATGTAATAATATTACGTGAAAAGGGAAAAGTCTCAACTCTCATGATGACACACTGAGGTCCAACGCAGGAAAAATCCCTTTGCAAAAAGAAAACAGGAAGTGTTTCAGACTAGAGCTTAAAATGACCATTGAGTTAAATCAACACCAGTGACAGTTTAATTGTAGTATAAGGCCTTTCTGTTACTTTGTCCACTCCTTTAAAGTAGTCAAGTATAATATTTTTCATGCTTTGCCTTTATAATTCAACAGACTACAAATACTTTCAGCCATGATGATCCGACATCTTAAACTCTCACAATGAGCTCAAAGGTCACCTAACTGTAATTTGTAAAATACACATGGGAGTGCTCGTAGGTAAATATGAAATTGTCTGTGACATACAGAAACACAGCAAGTCAATACTTTACTGTGTGCATCCTGAAATAAATTAACATAATCAACATGCACAATAATTATAACATCTTTCAACGCAAGTTACGCAATAGCTACTGAAAGCAACAGGCTAACCAGCACAATACTGCGAGACATGACACTGGCGGATTATCGCTATGTTTTCAAATTCAAAACTATTATCAATTGAGGTAACTTTAGCTCCAGGAGTTGGTTGAAAACAACTGACACTTTTAGCTGCTTTTTCTTTTAATGCTATAAAGGGTCTTAAATGTGCGTTTGACGGCTACATATGTGACGTATGTGATATATAGAAACCAGAACTGTTCTGGTTTCACTTCAGCTGTTCACTGTACTTCTGTTACAGAAGTTAGGAAACCTATAATTATGCTAATAACTAGAAATCCAGCCTTGGAACAAAGCATTCCTCCACATTATTTCATGTTGTTAACATCACATGTTTAGGTAAGGGCTAGCAGAATCTAGTGGAACAGATGCCGGATGATAGCCTGGATGTGGCTTTGGCTCTCTATTAGGAAATAAATAGTGGATTTGCAGTGTCATCCACTCCCTGCAAATCTTCTTTCCTTCTACCCTCCACACATACATGCTTTCCTAATAGAGAGTCAAGGCCTCTGTTCCACCAGCTCCTGTAACTCAACACAGTCTCTCATTCAGTGTTGTCAGAGTGGACTGACAAAAAGTAGCCAAGCCATGACTTTTAGCCCCAGGTCTGGAGCTTACGGGAAATGGTATTGGGTAAAAGCCACAAAAAACAGTCAGACATGAGGCACGGTGTTTATAGTGTGGAAGCTGGTGGAAAAGAAGTCTTGCCTGGGCTTGCCTTTGGCACTTCTATTTGAAGAGGGTGGTGAAAGTGGGTTGAGGGTGGCAGCTACAGGTAGATTTGCAGTTTCCTCCGTTTACAGTCAGACAGTAGTGCTGTTCACTCTGACACTATCTTGGTTTCTGCATATGTACCTTCAGCTGCCACCCTCACCCACTTTCCTAATAGAGAGTCAAAGCCACGTTGGGCCTAGCATCTGTTCCATTAGCCTCTGTAACGCAATCTCTCATTCAGTGTTGTCAGAGTGGACTGATAAAAAGTAGCCAAGCCATAATGTGTAGCCTGGAAAAGATCTGGAGCTTATGGGAAATTGTTAGTTAAAGTCTAAAAACTGAAATGGTCAGACATGAGGCATGGTGTTTATAATTATTGGGAAAGATACATTTCAGATAAAAAAACAACAACAACAAAAAACAGAGATGACAACTCTCTTTGAGAGGTGGGTTGTTGGATTATATCAAACACATGGAGTAGTTGGTATAAAATACATATGAAATACTTAAAGTATAAAATGCATGTTTTGTATTTGTACATTCCCCCAGCACATACAGTAACTAATTTCTATGCTACAGCTGTGTTTCCTCCTCGATGTAGCCAGAGGGACCAGCAACTGGACTATTGCACTCTGAATGAGCAACAAGTACTTACACATGAGACAGATTTATGGACAGATATCCCTGCAGGTACTGAACTCTGAACCTTTATGGTGATACTGCTTTCATGATCTTTGGCCAGTATACTAAGTGTTGAACACTGTAATTTCAGGATAATACAAGGACAACTTATAAAAGCAACAGTGCTCCAGGTCAGACAGGTGTTTGGTTTGTCTTCTTGAGCAATACTGTATTAATTTTAACTCTTATTCATAATCATGGGGGATACATTTGAAAATAATCCTACTTTTATATCATCATGTGTTGTTGTACTTGATAAGATGCCTGATGTATTATCTTTTACATCATGCCAGAGGAGTACTTTAAACTTTAAACAAACCTTTGGGAGCTTGTACCAAAATTTGAAATTTACTTTTTTTTTTTTTTTTTTAGAATTTATAACAGACTTTTGCTGATTTATTGCAATGTGTTTTGTTGGCATATTTCTTCCCTCCAGCATCAGACTGGTGTAACATGTCAGCTGTCATGTATAAAATCCACCTCTTGCCTTTGTATTTAAACCACAATAAAGAAAAACCACATTGGTGAAAGAGCATATTACTTAGCTCTTGATTGCCCCAATACCTCTAGATCAAACAAAAAAAAAAAAGCAAGAAATACACATTGTATGAGGTGAAATTATGTAATAACATAATGTAACACAGGAAAAGTAAAAAGGTATGATGACACAGTGAAGACCAAACATAGGAAAAACAGGATAAAACAGGATCAAGAGTGAGCACCTTTGGTATTGCAAAATGAAATGGAAACTATTAATTGATTGCATCATTGACTTGTTTCCTGGCTCTTGATAATGATAGTTTATTATTTAAATGCAATAACACTTGTTTTCTGCTGCTAGGGGTCTTCACTCAAAACAAAACAAGGGAACAAGTTTGGTGACATCACGATGTAGCATAGAAGTTGTTTTTCCTCACCACCGTGAGTCCCAGACAGTTTTCAGTCCGGTGATTTAAAATTATCTGCAGGGTCTCCTCTCAAAACAAACAGACCACATCAAACTTCCCCTCGAGGGCAGTGAGCCAAGCTCCTATTAAAATGCTCCAGCTTGTTTCCTGACCAATGATCAGACATTCTGGAGATTCTTACAGGAGCAAATTATTTGTAGAATTTCCCTCCTCTCCTAAAGAAACAAAGGACTCTATAATTTATTATGAATAAAAACACTGAATAAGAGCAGTTTCGCGAGCTGCTGCTCATGTCTGCTGAGCTTGTTTTGTGAATCTATTGAAATCAGTTAAATATAGTTAGAAACAATGAAGATTTAAAAAGTAAATTGTAAAAATGTGGCTCAAAACTGGATGGCAATCACAACGCAAACAGAGGTGACATGATGCCATTGTCAGAAGCAAATAAAACAGACCCTTACTTTCTCAAAGGTTTGAAATTGCTGGAAACATTTGGGGATAGTACACAACTCAGCAGTCGTTTTAGAAATTCTAATGCAGAAAGTATTTTACCTTTAATATCCAGATAGATATAGGGCTGACTGGAAAGGTTGCAGAACAGGATTTCAGGTTGGTTCTTCTCTTTTTAGTTATTTAAGCAAGGAGGAGTCTGACAGGAGAGGACCTGACTACAGTGTTTTTGGGGCTCTAGCAACATAAAAACATGCAATACATTTGCTGAACATATTCAGAAATTGTAAAAACCTTGGTGATTACATAATTTGTGCTATAGCCATCATCAGTTTCACAAAATTTCAGATTTGGTTCATAACAATACCTACAAAACTGACATTTCCATTAGCATAGGTCCAAAACTTTATCATGAAAATAATAATAGCCAATGTATAATAATAATAACAATAGAAGAAGAAGGAGGAAGAATTATACCTGTTAAACATCAGTGGTTACTGTTGGCATGATAGTGTTAGCGTTTAGCTCAAAGCACTGCTGCCTTACCTTTTAGTAAAGCCTCATAAAAAGCTGCTAGTGCGGCTGGAGTAATCGTCTTGTTGGTAGACACTAATGTGCATCCACCCAACCATCACAGGCAGCGCCAGGCACATGCTGGCAGCCTGGTTAGATTTAGATTCAGAGTAAGGATGATGATTTAGAAGTAATTCTAATGGTTTGGGTAGAACCTCGGCCCACAACCTTTTAGGTTGAACTATGTAAATGTGCAGAACGCGGATCACTTGCAGATAAATATTATTAAGGCAATAGAAACCCGTTAGCTGTGACTGAAGTAGGACCTGTAGTGAGGTTCTGAGGTAAATCCTAATGAGTTGGTATTCATCTTTTCCTACAGGTAGCCTGCAGGAAATGAAGACCATTATTCTGTGGTTGTAACTAGCAGCTGAAAGTGCTTAGTGACCGTGGGACCACACATCTATTTTGACACCTAAAAAAAACCACTCTTGCTTGGTTGGCTGTATGGACATTTGGGTATTATTTTTATTTATTAAATCTGTTATTTATTGATATCTCGTATGGAAGAATCCAGTCTCTAAAGTGCAGGTTGAAAGATTGAGTCAGAGTTAGGCGGGAGTCCAGGCATCGAAATGAACAACCTTTTCTTATAGTACTAAAACATGCATGCTATACATCCTCAAGGTTCTTTTAGCGGCTGTTTTTGTAAAGGTTCAACTCAGTCTGAATAAATGCATATGTTTATTTACATTATCTCAAAATAACTCAGTTCTGTAATGATATTCATATTCTAAAATAATTATGCAGAGTTCTCAGTACACCCAATAATACCCAACAAAATACAGTGAATCATGATGAAGACTGGCTGCCTTGAAATCTAGAGTTCCAACAGATCCTTTCTTACATAACCTTAACAAAAATGTTGCCGATCTTTTATTATTCTAATTTTAAACAATTTGCATCGTTTCCAAAGAAAGTCGTGAAAAGAAATATTTGAGAGACTGTAATGTAATTTTCACAATAGAAATGAAGTAATGACTTGTCTTCCAGTCTATTTTTCTCTTTATTTTCAATCTCTCTCCCTTTCCTTAAATTAAAACCAGCTGTCAAGTTCTTGGGTATTATGATGCATGCATTAGAACCAGTCAAATGTTTGGTTACCTTCTCATTCAGTGGTTTTTCCTTTGTTTCATCACTTTCTACATTGTAGATTGTTGGATTTAGGTCAGGTGACTGTGGAGGCCAGAGCCATCTGGCCTGCCTCCGCCACTCTCACTTGGTCAGATAGCCCTTACATAGCCTGGAGGTGTGTTTGGGGTCATTGTCCTGTTGAAAGACAAATGATGGCAAACCAGATGGGATGGCATGTATGACAGAATGCTGTGGTTTATATACTGGTTAAGTGTGCCTTGAATTTTGAATAAATCACCAACAGTGTCACCTGCAAAGCACCTCCACACCCATCACACCTCCTCCATGCTTCATGGTACGAGAACCACACATCATAGAAACCATCCTCACCTTTTATGTGTCTCACAAAAGACATGGCGAGTGGAACCAAAAATCTCAAATTGGACTCATCAAGTGAGTACAGATTTCCACTGGTCTGATCTTCATTCCTTGTGTTTTTAGTAGCAATTCCTCTTCTTCTTGTTGTTCTTCCTCCAGTGGTGGCTTCTTTGCTGTTAAATCAACCATGAAGGCTGATTTACGCAGTGTCCTCCTGAATAGATGATGCTGACATGTGTCTGCTATGAACTCTGTGAAACATTTATGTGTGCCTCTAATCTGAGGTGCTGTATAATTTGTATGGTTTCTGAGGCTGAGACTGTCATTTTCTTTTTACTTTGTTGAGTGGTTCTTGCCATAGCTACATGGATTGAACTGTAGCAGATAATAGGGCTATTCATTGCTTATAGAACTGTACAACCTAGCTCTGCATAGCACAATGATGGTCCCAAACACACTTGCTTTGCTCCAAATTTAGAAACGCCTTACCTCTATATTAGGTACAGAGCAGAACATGTCCCAGTCTGGTTGAATAGTTAGACTTGATGTCTACACCTCCTTACAGCAGAGGCACATCTGGTGGTTACAACTCTGCATGATACCACACCTGTGAATTTCATTGATAGTGGTTATTGTCTACTTGTTTTTCACTGGCGTTCTGCCATTAGGTCAAAACGGTTGTCACCTGGAGCAAGTTTCCTGAAACACCAATTTAATAGTAGTCACATGTACGCCAAGCCCTGCATGATTTCCATGTCCAAGCTGCAGTTGTAAAACAGAGGTTTATTAAGGGTGAGAAAGTGACTTCTTGAAGAAATGTATTTTATTATTGAAACCTGTTGTAAAGTGCATTTCAACTCATGAATCTGCAGTTGCAATTTCTCTTGATTGCAGTGATCTACATGGAAATATGCAATTAGACTGTGTGAAACTAGTTCTCAACAAGTTCTCACTTGGTAGACAATGAAACTGAAGACACACACACACACACACACACAAATGAGATAAGAAAGTCACAGGACTGGGCTGTGTAAACACCCAGAAAGATAAGTAGTTTTTGTCTGTTTTGTGTGTGTGTGCTCTTGCATGTGCGTGTGTGTGTGTGTGTGTGTGTGTCTGTATTCACGTCATCAAACTTTGCCAGCAGATTGGACCAAAGCCAAGACAGATATAGAACACTAATGGTGATGCAACCTGTTCCTTGGCTCTGTAACTGTGGGGGCGGGACCATAACAGTGATGCAACCATATGCAGTTTCTTGTGTTGAGGAATTTCCTGCGAAATGGGTCAAGGTAAATGGGTAGACTGAAACACAGAGACTGAGACAGAGAGACAGAGACTGAGAGAGAGAGAGAGGTGATTTAAAAGACACTTTGATGTTTCATTGTACATCCTGGCATTTGAGTGAAACAGGTAGACAAAGTCTGTCATGTGAAAGCAGCATGTACTTCATGTCCTGGCCAAGTCTTATTATACAAGAGCTTGTCCAACCTCACTTTTGCTAAAGTGCTGCTAATACTGCTGTACATGATGCACTTAAATTTCTATGAGTGGGATGAATGAAAAAGTGTGCAAGGTGCAAATCATAACAAATACCAGAGATGACAGTGCAGTGGCTTCAGGTGTTTATTCATGATCGCCAGCTCAATAACTGTTGCCACCAGTGCACAAATATTCCCTGGAAGAAAGAGGTCTGTGCATGCGCAGGACATTACAGAGACATTCTTGACAGTGACTGTGGCAGTGAGTGTTGGCCTGTGAGGTGTAATAGTGAATGATTGTGTAATCATAGAATCATGGCCCACGATCCTTTCCTCATCCTCATGATGACTACATATATTTCTACATATATTTTTTATTCCATCAGATAGAGATTCATATCACATGTTTTTTTTGTTTTGATGCGAGAGAGAGAGAGACTCAAATAAAGCAGCAGGCAAAAAAAAAAAAAAAAAAAAAAAAAAGACAGGGTAATTATTAAACCACTCTTGTTGCATCAGTGCAGAGGGATTCCCTCGTTCCTTTCTGTTTGCTGTTTATTGTATGGGGGCGGGAGGCAGCTGGGATTCCCACTTTCTCTGTTCCTGTGTGGGAAGAGAGTATATTAAGGAGTCAATCTCCACCACAGTTATTCAAAGTCTTCAGTATGGAGAAACACCAAGCAGGACAGGAAGAGGGTCTGGTGAAGGTCAAGATGGAGACAGACAGTGTGGAAGCTGTTCACCAGCACAGAGGTTTGCCTGCGGGCCGCCATGGCTGCTTCAAGTATATGGCTGCTTTGGCAACAGTGATGGGACTGGTCATTGCCACACTGGTCGCAGGCATTTTCCTACATTATTCCATGGTCACACCATCATGCAACCAGGTGAGGAACACTCGACAGCATTGATAGAAAGTCAAATATTACCACTAATTTCTCTTCTCAATGTATCCATGCATGTCTGTCTATAATCAGTCTGTCTTTCTACAGGACACTCCACCATCAAGTGACACAAAAGTCAACCTAACCAGTAAACTAAAAGGTAAGCATCACTTCTATTTTAAAGGCTCCCGACATCTACATTCAGATGTTAATGTCTCAGTGTGCTGATTTTCTTTATCCTTTGTAGAGAGTGATGTTCAGGGGAAATACGATATCTTCACTGTCCCCAAACCTGCACCCTACTTAATCTACGGATGGGTAAGGCTCGCAAATGTCACCAGAGAGGAGAACTCCATTGAACTCATAAAACAGTTGGATGGTGACATCAGAATCATTGAAAAGAAGAACGTGAATGGGGAAATAATCTTCTTTCATAGCAATGCCACAATGATCAATAATATGAGAGTGACCATTCGGCATCTGTTTAACCACACAGACAGCCTGTTCCATTTATATGAACTCTGACCAGGCTGAAATCAGACTGTATGTGTGTAAGCATCAAAAACTGTTTTCAGGGCTTCATGTGGCACACTACTGTGTTGAGCTGTCAGAACCTGTTGCTCTGGATGTTATGCAATTTTTTTGGCTACATATGTATGCACTTATCAGACAGTAGTTTCATGAATAGCGAAGCGGTTTCATGGCATTGTTGTGTTTGCTCTGGAAGGAGTGGGTGTGTTCCCTCTGAAGTCTCACATGGAAAGATGTGATTTTCCTCCGGACGTGAGCAACAAACCAAAGTTGCAGTCACAGCAGTGCTGACAGGGAAACTACTCAGTTGTAGCAGAAATACCCTTTTTCATAATGACTCTGGCTAAATTAAAATAAAAAGCCCCATAAGGTGGAGCTGCTCATTTAATATGAATTATATATTTTGACAAGAAATTGCTACAAAGGTGTCTCATAACTTTAATGATAACTCATAATGTGCTTTACATTTTTGCCATTCATCATTCTGTAAGAGCATACAACACACAAATAGTGTTAATCTCACTTTCACAAGAAAACGTTTCTGGTATACTTAGTCATTTTCATTTCTCTGATTGACTATTTTTACCTGTGAGGATGACCAACCAGGCAGGAACTGCATGTTTCGTTTGCATTTTCACAAGCCAAGCATCTTACTGGTTATTATATTAAAGGTTGTGAAATTTACTGAACACTGTAAAAAGACCTTTGCCCACTTTGCTTTTTGTGAATAATGTGCTGAATTACGAAATTCTTTGTATTTAATTTCTGTTGTATGTGAGTTCCCTGGCGTGTGGATGGAAACCTACTGTAGTCTGTGATTCTCACTCCAGTGGGATGCAATATTGGTATTAGTAGAACAGAGGGTGTTATTTGTGATTTGTGATTTAATGTCGTCACTATTATCATTATTATTATTTGTCATACACTGGAAATAAAATTGACTTGACTACTAAGTTTGTAAAGATTGTGACTTTGTGATGTAGTTCTCTGGTTTTATATTGTATCAGCTCATATTAGTAGGCTAGGTGAGAAATTTTCATTTCATTCCACATAGATCACTTGGTTTGCAAGCTATGATTTTTTAATGTTATAGAAACAGGGCCTGCTTCCACATGTTTTGCAGGAAAAGATAGTTGAAGCAGTTTTCACGTCTGTTGGATTACGGAGACATAATTTATTGGAATGTTCCATGCTCCACTCTCAAATCCCTCGACACTGTCAATCATTCTGTCCTCCGATTTACAGGAGATACTTACCATTGCATTATCTATTATCTATATCTTGGCTGAGAGGTGTATCAAACATTGGTTTCTGTACATTTATAAGGCCATAATCGAAAAACTGCCATCTTACATTGCGGTGATGCTGGATTGAAACTCTAGTACTATTCACTGCACTGAGGGTACAACAACATAGCAAAAGCAATGTATTTCATGAAAGTTTCAGATTGATTCAGAAATGGGATAGCGGCCTTCTCTGGCTGGCTGACTTATAAATTGTGATAGAAGTTCTCATAGGAGTGAGGGATACTGCTATAGTTACTTACAGTGTAAGCAAGTCTTTCTTTTTCACAGCTGTGATTCCATGTATGTATTTAGTTGTTTTTTGTCTCTTTTTTTCCTCGTGTAACACAGACATTTAATTTTCTGCCCATGAACTGTTCTCCCTCTGGGTCTTTAGTTTTGTTTTGGACCATGTGTTGTGAAAAGGAGTTGAAATCAAGAAAGTCACTGTGACTATGCTCAATCACCTCATATAGCATGCTCTTTCTTGCCATCTTTTAGTGTTGAGAGTGTTGTGCCCTTCCATATCCAGGCACAGTCTTTCTGGCTGTCTCAGTGGCTGCATGTACACGGTCAAATACTTTGTGGCTGCATTCAGTTTCATGACTTTTTGGTTATTACACGGAAATTGGCAAGTTCTTTAATGCATGGAGACACTAAAATCCTGTTCTGCTCTCCGTGTGTCAGAGCACAACACCACATGCACAGTGTCTGAAAGAAGACAGGCACTTGACCATGCACGTGCTGAGTTACAGGTCCCTTCACCTTCATGCCAAATGTAGCCGTTTACCTCTTTGCTGCCTAACTCACAGACTGATCATGAACTGCTAATTTATTCCATGGAGTGATCAGGACTTGCTCAAGATAGAAAGAGACTGCTTTGTATGAGGATTGCTCTTGTGCTCATCTCTTGTCATGTTCTTTATGATCTCAGGCCTGTGTCCTTTCTATTTTAGTTGGCATTGTAATGCTCTTATGGATTGATCACTGGCATTTAAATGCTTGTATTACTCACAGTACTTGCATGCATCTTTTGTGGCGTGGTGAAAGTCAAAGCTGAATGCACACAGTTGAACGCACAAAAGATGCATTCAACTGCTGGGTTTGTGGGGGACTTTCCTAAATCACTTGACTGACCAATGCCTTGACACCATTTCCCCCATGAATATCAAAGTCTCTGGTAAGAAAGAGGCACCATGGAGGAATGCCACACTGGTCAAAGGTCAAAAAAGAGAGTGTAGACAGGCAGAACTCAAGTGGCGAAAAATCTAACTCCACGTTCATCATGACATCTATACAGAGACTTTACATCTATAACTTGGAACTAAAAAGGGCAAGGCAATCCTTTTTATTAATAATGATAACAGGAGGCATCTTATTCACTGTTATTGACAGACTGACAAACCCCGCATCAGTCCCTCCTGAACTGTTATTCACCAAGTAAAGCAATGACATTGCCTCTTTTTTGCAGATAAAATTCTAAGGATAAGACAGTCTGTAACTCTATCTGGGGCAAAATGGCTATGATGTCCATGATTCCACATAAGACTATTCTAATCAGTTTGGCACATTTTCACTTACTGGATTATGCAGCATTGACAGAAATTGTTCAACATCTTAGGCGTACTGCCTGTTGCCTTGACACTCTGCCTACAAGCTACTTTAAAAATGTTTTTAACTGCATAGCATCGGATGTACTACAGTCAATAGTTCAGTCAGGCCTTTTTCCAATGGCCATGAAGACCACAGTAATAAATAACTCCATAGGTCCATATCAAACCTACCATTTTTAGGAAAGATCATTTAAAAAGTTGTTTTTTCGTCACCTTAATTCTTTCTTCATGCAAAATAATTTCTTTAATGTTCAGTCTGGATGACCAATAAAGAGCACTGAGACAGCACTTGAAGTTTTAAATGATGATGATCCTCTGAGCAGTCAGAAAATTCTGTTTTGGTAATATTTGATCTCAGCACTTTCAACACCATTGACCATGAGATACAGCTTGACAGACTGGCAAGGTGGGTGTAACTTTCCGAGGCTGTACTAGATTAGTTCAAATCATAGTTTCAAGACAGGGACGATTTTGTGTCATTTGGTAATTATCAATCTGAGTAAACAGAAATCACACGTGGAGTTCCTCAAGGGTCCATTCTTGGGCCTCTTCTATTCAACATCTACATCCCATCTACTCAGATAATGGAATATCATAACATCTCTTACCATAATTATGCATATTTGGCCCCAAATATGAAAGATTACAAGTCTGTGCAAACCATGAATTCATGACCCTACAATTTACACATCAAGCCAGAAATCTTGGTGTAGTTATAGACCAGCCACATAAAGACAGTTACAAAATTAGCAAACTATGGTCTCAGGCCTCAATACATCTCTGATTTACTTGTAGGGTACAAAGCATCCAGACCCCTCAGGTCTTCTGGGACAGGTTTACTCAGTGTTCCCAGAGTCAAGACCAAGTAAGGTGAGGCAGCTTTTAGTTTCTATGCTCTCCACCTGTGGAACAAGCTTCCTAAAGGCCGGAGATTTGCTAAAACTGTCATCTCATTTAAATCAGGGCTTTAAAACATTAGCATTTGCTATGGCTTACCAATAATTACATACATAAACCCTTTTAAATCTCTTTTCACTCTTTATCTATTTATTTGCTTATTTTTTTGCCTTTTAATGCATTTTTTTAAAATTAATTTAATTAATATTCTAAAAATTGCCTTGTGTCTGAATGGTACAATATAAATAAACTCGCCTTGCCTTGCAGACTTTGCAAATTCCTCTGAGACATAATGTGTTTTTAATGAGAAATTTTGTGTATTTGAATTAGCTTTCCCTGTGTGATGAGTTGATACTCAATGGTGTTCTGGCACTTTGACTCAGTATGAGCTGTCTGTCTCTTTTTTAGTTAGTTGTCACTTTGTGGTTGATGAGAAAGTCGTTTTGTCTTTACCACATCTCCCATTGCCAAGAACTGCTCAAAAATGATTTCCCTGTCTCACTGAGAGTAATTGTGATTGCGTTTGTAACGACGGGAAACATGATCTTTTCCCTGACCTTTCAAGCTGGAAAATGAATGCTTTTTGAAATCACATGCTCTGTGTTACGCAGCCTTTTCACCACTCATTGGCTTCAATATCAGAACATGCTCTTCCTCTTCCTCAGTTTCACTGTGCCTTTCTTCTGCCTTTCTCGCTGCACTTCCTGTATCCTCTCCAAAATCATCCCCATCGTCTGTGGCTGTCTGCTTCCTCTGCATGGACTCATGTTCCAACATTTAGAGCAATGATACATTTTAATCTTACACACTAAGATAGAAGGAAAGGCTTTAGAGAAGAAAAGCAGAAAACAGTTGTTTTTTCACTTCAAGTATTTTTGAATTACCTAGATCAAATGTACAAGTTTAGAAATTGCAAATAATAACTTGGTTGAAAAACTATCCCGTCCTTATGTACCAAACAGTTACCTGTTTTGGCATGATACCTCACTGTTTACGCCCACATACTTGGCAAATCTCCTCCAGAGAGCTTTTGTGTGCTGTAAACCTTGTTCATAGAGGAAGTGAAAGTTTACATGCAAGCAATCAGTTAGACCTGTGAGGCCGTGTTTCATCATACTCATGATGCAATGTCTGAAGTAACACCTCTGAGTCTCCTGCCCTAAGCATCCAGCAATACAGTAGCATTGCTTCATCCAACCAAAACCATCAGAAATCACAGTGCTTGAAATGGCCACAGGTCTCTGAATCAGAGAAATTAAAAAGCAAATAAATGTATTTTTAGATGCTATTTAAACATTGCCACTCATGAAGCTTCTGTAATACAGGAAAAGGCACAGTTTCCTCCTCTGCCTGATTTTTGCTGTTTTATGGCTCAAAAACCATCATTCACTGAGATGATAGATACTAAAATGAATCACTTGTTCTAATATTTTATGAGAGGAAACGAAACGTTAAGTTTGAGCAATTGTATAAATTTTTCACCAAGGCAGATTTTGACTGTGTGTAGGTTTGTAGAAGTATTGAAATTGAAAGAGGAACGTAATTATTTCGTGCACAGCAAAGTGACATCATTGTAACATCAACTTTTGTGGTTCAAATTTGTGTCACAGAGTAACAGTTCTGTTTGACAGAAATGTTGTTGAACTTAAAGGCTAGTTGTTGATCTGGAGATCTGTAGTTGTAATAGCTTACTGAACTGGTAGCCTGAGATGGGGCCAGTGGGAAGAGATGAGCAGCATTAAATATCCTTGTCATCCACACCCTCATTTCATCTTTCACTGAAAACTCTCTGTATTACCTAGCCTACTGACATGTCCAGTACACAGAGAGTGACACTAGCATTCATTTAGTGTCGAGTTTGTGTCTATCTTTTGAATGTGCATCCAATATTCACTCTCCTCTTAGCTGTGCTTTTGGTCTCCATTAAAAACTAAGGGAAACATTTTGCTCTTTAGTTGCCAAGTGGTCCACTCTGTTCACCAGCTAGTTGTGAATTCTGTTTGTCTATCTGTCATTTGGTGCTGAGCAGGCAGTCAACAGTGGGTTTATCAGAGGTTTTTTTGAAAACAGTGGCCTGTTGCTGTGCTGAGGGGGGCAGAGTTGGCTGATAACTCTGTATGTTCGTACAACGTTGTTGGTTCATGGCAAATATAAAAATATTGATAAGTGCAGCTTAAACATAGACTTATCACAGTAAGAGACAGTGACAGAGTGCTAGGACTAAGCATATTAGATATTGGGAATAATTATGTAAAAAAAAGAAACAGGCAAAAAAAAACCCAATCTTAATTACAGTTGTGCAACATATCCAGTACAACACTGCTGTAAGAAACGTTTTGTACAGCATTTTTTTCCTCATCTAGAAATTAGTTTCAGTCTGGACAATGTTCATCCAAGACATAGCTTCTGCTCGCTTACATTAGCGTCTGTTGGAATCTCTGCTCAATCCTCCTGTCCAACCTCACTCCATGGTTTCTGATGAAAAGTTGGTGCACTGCCAATTTAAGTGACACGTTTAAAAAATCTGTTGAATAACAATGTATTTTTTATTTTCTTTCACATACTAATTTTCAAGCTAACATATACTCAAACACCTAAAAACAACAACAACAACAACATATAGTCAGTGAGCTACAGTGAGCAGCATTCTCTTTCTACGAGTATAATTGTTATCACATATTTTATTACTTTTTGTTTTCAAGGAAATGGGGGGACGGGGATGGAAATGCATAGGCCTGTCACCAACTGCTCTAAATCACATCTCATCTCAGAAAAAAATAAATTCATATAATAAAGCACACACTGAATGAATGAATGAATGAACAAATAAATAAACAATGGAGGTCAAATGCAGTGTAGCATTGAAAAGTTCATTTTTATGAAATAACCTAAATAAAAGTGATAACTGCAGGGATTAAATGAGGGACATGAATAGTGTCACCTCGTCTTTGTGCCGTTAATGCAGCCATGTTTCTAGATTTGCTGCACATTAGTGTAAAGGCAGTTAGCCCAGGGTTGGGACGGCCACTGTGTTGTGGGTAGACATGCTGCGTTCCATATCCCTTTGGGTTGTCCGCCGTCAATGGGCTACATTCCATTTCGCATCGCCTCCTGTCTGCCGCAGTCCAAAAACAACCGTCTCTGTTAATGGCGTTTGATAGCCCGTGGCTGTAACATGGAAGAAAGCTGATGGAAATTAGTATTTCCATGAGTTTGGGTGAGTTGAGACAGATTATGGGTATTGTTGAGCCCAAAACAAAACTGATATAATCACGGAAACATAAGATAGAGAACAGCAATAGAATCTACAAATGTAAACATACATTAAAATATGTGACAGACACTTAAGAAATACCAAATATATAGGAAAAAACAAAACAGTTTCCGTGCTGCGAAGCTGCAAAGTCCCAAGTGACAGAAAAAAAAATTGTGACGAGGACACAAAGATTACTTCCAATTGAAATACATTAGTCTGAAAGTTGTGCTGAGAGGCACGAGAAAAACTGAAAATTTGTGTCCGAATCAATGGATTACATTTCACGACTATTTCACGAACTGCTGTGAGACCAGGTTGAAATCCATGCAGGATTGGGTTGGGGTTAGGGGTGGGGGGCAGCAAATCTCCAACTGGACACCGTGCACGTCAGTTTACATCCAGCCAGAAGATACATGGTTAAGTCTTGAGCCATCATGCACAATAACAGGCCCTGGAACTGGCACACACCCATTCTTAACATCAGTAGTTTTCAAATACTGCACTGTGACAAAGGTCTTTCCTCCATTATGTGGTACTACCTTCCACGACGAACAAGTTGAAACTAAAAATAGAGACATGACCTCACTGATTTAATGTTACGGTAAATGGTAAGAGGTGAATGCCCTGTACTATCCACCCACACACATTGTGGCTGTTCATATGCTTGAATACTGCTCAGGCTGCTCAGAGAAAAAGAAACTATTTGCTTGCAGGATGTGTCCTATGATTTTCTGACATATGTTTTCCTTTGTTTTGTCTTTTATCAGAATCAGAAATACAGGTTATATAGCCTTATAAACAGTTTTTGTCTCATTCTCACTTTTCACATATTATTTTCTATTGGTCACTCTGCCCATTAATGTTTTCACTGAGTGCAGTACTTGGGGCAGTGCAAATTGAGTCCAGACGATCTTTACATTTGTTCTTGTTACATTTGCCATTTAGTGTCAATTGGCATATTTTATACTGAAGCTGATGAGACTAATGAGTAATAGGAAGAGGCTGGGTAGGCAGGTAATGAGGTCACTTGATGGCAGGAAACCCAGCGGTGACAAGCACAGAAGTACTGAAATGCAATGAGATGTAAAACTAAACAGAGGAAGCAGATGCAGATATGTGAGTATCACAGAGTCAGGCATCAAGTTAACTGTGGTGGCTTGTGGGGCCACAGACTGCTGTTAGGAGCTAATTCTATAATGTAAATGCTTGATAAGAAAAGTTTGCCGTCAAAAATCAACACACTAAACCAGCTCCATTTTAAAAACATGCTGCAAAGTCTCTCCCGTCACAACAAGTCATTACAACATTGTTTGAAATCTGCTAATGTTGCATGTACAATGCATGTGGTTAAGACGGTGTGTATGTGGTATCTCATGACCTAGTTTCACTCGCATTAGCATCTGGATGCCACCATGCTTCCCAGACATCAGAGCAGCTGTATCAAATACCTGGCTTCGTGTTCATATAGTGACCAGGCACTCTGTGACCTCATATGACTTATTTACAAATTGAATGACAAGAATCGATATATTTTCACATCTACTTTCAAAGTGTAATAGGAGTCACCTACTTCCTCCACTACAGCCTCTGTGGGATTGGTTTCTCGACATCAGGGTCCTTTTTAACCGTATAGTCCAGTAAGGCTACTGATTTCAGTTCAATTCAGTTTTATTTATATAGCGTGCACATAAATAAAAGTGTGCATTGAATCTGCATTTGCATTTTTATATACCCCTGAAATTGCGGCCTAGTTAACTGCAACAACCATCAAGCAGTAAACTCTTTTTTGATTCATGATCTGCTCACAAATTGCCAATTGCTTATAACTCATGAATTGTGATTCCCAAATCTAGGTTAATTTTGCCTTTCAGCTCAAATTGATGTTGATATTAGTTATTATAGTGGTTATTATCAGATTTTTCATTTTTGCCAAGAATGCAAAAAAACATCAATCAAACACTAATTAACACAGACTATACACTCACTGACCATTTTATTAGGAACACCGCACTAATACTGGGTAGGGCCTTCCTTTGCTCAAGATGTTGGTGATGTTCCTTTGAGTTTCCAGTCCATATTGATTCATTGCATCACATATTGATGCATTGTTGTATCACATTATTTCTGTAGATTTGTCAGCTGCATATTCATACTGACCATTTTCTGTTCCACCACATCTCTAAGGATGACAGACTGGTTTAAGATGAACTGGACAGAATGTGAAAACAAAGCAAACCTTCTGCAACAGTGCTGGAATGAACTTTCTGGACAATATTTAGTTTCCATTGTAGAGAGAATGTCACGAGTGTGTTCAGCTAAAACACTGTGACGCTGAATTATGTAAATTTAAATAACAGCTGGAAAAAGGTGGTGCTGTAAAACTTTTGACTGGCAGTGTAATAAAAGTTGAGGTGGAAATTGCATCTTTTTTTAACTGCAGATTTCCTTGGAATACCTCATTTGCTTGAGAATCAAATGGCATCAGACATAGTGAACAGGCTTGTGCAACTCGTCCATGCATGTGGTGTGGGGCGTTGGAAGATGGAGTTGGTCTCAGTCTGCACAGACAGAGCTGCTGTTTACAACAGGCTCGTTACCAAGACGCATCACATGTCCACACCCTTGAGAGCTGCCTATTTAGGTCAT
This sequence comes from Lates japonicus, assembly GCA_033238685.1. NCBI lineage: Eukaryota > Metazoa > Chordata > Actinopteri > Centropomidae > Lates > Lates japonicus. The sequence goes on from BRZM01003569.1 coordinate 15,888,793, forward strand.
TGCACGGCTTCATACTGTGAGACATTTAATCACTCAGTTTTTAAGTTACTAAACTTTTGTTTACAGAGAGGAGCTGCGAAAAGAGCAGAACAATCAAAAAAAATTGATGATGAGAATGACATTTCCTTTGTGAAACTAGGGAAGGTTCACAACATCAAATGATCTGCAAGAGACTCTGTTGAAAATACGGAGGCTGGGGCCACCCTTTGGCCAAATGGTTAGGGTGCACGCCATACCATACCATACCATACCATATGGAAGCTATTACCTGCCACTCAAATTCAAGTGGCTAATGACAGTGACCTAAACATTTCTGTAGACTGTTTTCTGTGTTTCCCACCCAACATGCTTGACATTGGAAACATTTTACATTTCACCTCCTTCAGGTTCCAGCAGGACAGTTTGACTAATGGTGAATGCAAAGATGAGCTCACGGTTGGACAGCTGGCACTTCTGCTTAACAGTGAAGGCAAGTACAGGAAAGATGCAGTTTCAAATGTTGATGCTGACAGGGACAAGGTTTGTGCATCGAGAGGTCTAATTCATGAGTTTGAAAGCAAATATGAATCCCTTAAGTCATGTGATCAGTTTTTAATTTTTGATCCTTCCACAAGGCCTCAAGAAATGTAAGACCTCTAGTTCAATCAGAAAAGACTAAATGATGAGACTGATATAAGGGAAACATGAAAGAGTAATTTTATTGAGAACGAAGCAGGCTTTGGTGATTAGACCCCGGCAGGTAGAGGATCGCCTCAGGCAGCTAGCGAGCCTGGCTGTAGCTTCCCATAGGCAGAGAACTTCCCCTGGAGCCTAGACCTGGTGGTGGTGATGAGGGATAGAGCCTGAAGTTGGGAAGGTCTTGTGGAGAAAACTTCAATCGGGAGGTAGAAGGAGGTGCTTGGTGTCCGCAGATGGGGTGGTGCAGGGGTGGAGGTGGGTCACGCTGTTTCATTGCTGAAAGACAGCTGAATGACAGCAGGGAGAGAGAACTTTGACAGCTAACCAGTGATTGGCTTGAGAGGCGAGTGTGTTTGGTTGTGATTGGCTGAGAGCAGGAGAGTGTAAGAGGCGCTGATCAGTGAGGAAATGGAGCGTCAGGTTTAAAGAGATGATAGGGGAAGTAGTCTTTCTGACTGAACTTCTGCTAAGCTTCATTTTTGGCAACACAAAATTGTCCTTCTGTTGACTCTTACACTGCCTTTGAGCAGTGCTACATGTAAAAGGGGATTTTCTCATCTCAATATGATAAAAAGTAACTACAGATCCTGCCTGTCAGAGTCTCGCCTCTCATTCCTGACACACGTCCACTTGTCTAAGATGACAAAGGAGACATTTGACCCAAGGCCAGCTCTTGACTTATGGATGCAAACAGCTAATCACAGGGTCAACTGGGGAGAAAGAAGCAGACCTTACATCATTATCTAACATGCTTGAGAGAGAGGAAGATAGTGAGGAGAGCAATCAGGAGGGTATTGATGATGACATGAAATGTGTTTATTAGTGAACTGGACACATTTTGGGTTATTTTGACTTAACTGAATGATCAAGAGCACTAAATGAAACTGGAAAAATGTAAAATACTAAGTATAGTTTTTCAAAAAATCATATTGAACTTGAGTTGTTACTTCCAATCTAGCATCAGTTAAGTCAGTGTCACTCAAACACATTAGTTTCTCCATTATCAAGTACTTTAATTATTTAAGGCAATCACTTTGCCTCAGATTTATTAAGTGATGTCAACAGTGTACATGACATAAGTGTGAAGGAGTGTGACAGCCTGCAGCTAGAAACTCTCACTGCAGGTTTGATGTAAAACTATCATGTGGTACTGACTATCAGACAGTGCGCGTGTCTGAATGGCTGGGATCTGTTGGGAAGTCCTTATCACTCTTTGTAGAGGTTTGCAGTTGTGAGCATAGCAGCTATCAAACCAAATGAAAGACTCTCTGTGGTGCATCTGTAAAAGTGTGAATAGATCCCAGGGTCCATGCCACATCCTGTGAGAAAGAAAAGGCATTGAAACACAACAGCAGGGTTGGAGAACCCGTTCGATCAGCCATTCTACAGCACACTGGTAATTACATCATAAGTTGAAGTTCAGCTTTGCCTAGTCTGCACAGATAAGTAATAGGTATTTCTTTATAACAACACATAAACATATTTTTTGTGGCTCTGCAAAAGGGCAATGTGGACTAAACCCAAATGCTAACGACACTTATCAGTCCAGTGGATCATCTGATTCAAGCAGCTGTAGACCTTGAACAGTGCATCGCCAACATCCTGTTCAGATTCATGACCAAATTAATTCAGTCAGCAGTAGATCTCATCTCGCATCCTATATATATATATATATATGTATATGTGTGTGTTTGTGTGTGTATGTGTATATATATATATGACATGACATAAGCGCAAACACCAAATGTTCCACTGCTGGAAAAAAGTCTACGCCACTGACCTATGTATACACACACAGACACACACACACACACACACACACACACACACACACAGACACACACACACACACAGACACACACACACACACACACACACACATATATGTATATGACATTTTTTCCAGCAGTGGGACATTCTGGGGAACATCAGATGATTAAGAAAATAATCATGTGGCATATCAAACACCCCTGACATGGCAACCCCCTACCCCACCCCCAACCTATGTATAGTAGGTGAAGGAATGCCATCAGACTCTCCGGTTTTATCACATGGTGCACTTGAAAAACTCTTCACAGGAAAGAAAAGATGATTCAAAGTTGAAAAAGTTACCAAGACAGAATACCTTCCCAACAGCCACAGTATTTTTAAGACACACAAACACTTACATTTTAATACACTTTTGCTTTAGATAACTTTATTACATGATTTTCACTTTATTTGTATATGCTTCAGCTCTGTAAAGAAGAAATGTTTCGTAAATGCATTGGATTCGATTTTGATATAAAAGTGGCAATAATTAATATCTTGGATAATAACGTGGGTGGCATGATGATGCAGTAGTTAGCACTGTCACTTCATAGCAAGAAGGCTCTGGGGTGCTCGTAGGTGTCAGTGTGAGTGTAAATGTTTTTATGTCTATATGTCAGCCCTGTGATCTGTCCAGGGTGCTTGTGGGGGCATGTTGTTTCATGTACCAGTGAGTCAATGATGCACAGTCCAGGAGGGGGAACATATGCAACTCTCGAACATAATCACGGTGGGAAAAGTTTTATCTTTATCTCAAGCTAAACAGCAGAAATACTATCTGCAGGAAGTTTCTGCCACTCCTCCATTGCCATGCATTTAAGTTCTGTCAAGTTTACAGAGACAGATTTCAGCTCTGTCTATAGGTTTTCAATGGGATTTAGGTCATGACTCATTGCTGGCCAAAATAAAACAGTCCATCATTTCCTTTTCAGCCATTCTTTTGTGCCACTGGATGGGCGCTTTGGGTCATTGTCTTGCTGAAAGACCTTCACCTCAGACCTTGTTTTCTGACACTGGGTAACACATTTCATTCTAAAATGCCTTGATAATCTAATGATTTCATCAACCTTTTGATTCATTCATTGCCTCCAGTACCAGAGGCAGCAAAGCAGCCCCACAGCTTGTGAGAACCTCCACCTTGTTTTGTGTTCTTTTCCTCATGGGCTTCATTTAATCGCCTATAAACAAACTGCTGCACTGCATTCCCATAGAGCTCCACGTTGGCCCCATCTGTCCATAGAACATTATCCCAGAAAGACTGTGGCGTCCTCCTTGGCCTTCAGGAATGGAGCCATACTTGGTTTAGTGTGTGCAGTATGGTACAGGTTGAAACCACCACTCCAGATTTCTCCAGGTCAGCCTGAAACTCTTCAGATGTCTTGCATGGTGTATTTTCCACAGTCTGCACCAACCTTTGCACTCTTCTCTCATGGAGTTTTACGAAGTAAAACCATCAGTAATTGGTTAATTTAGGTCACATGAAGAGTGAAAATTAAAATAAAAAAATTAAAAATTTTGTATGGATGAAATTTAATTTAATCACAATGGTGACATAAATTGTGTCTAGTGTACATTTTATGTCTGTATTTTACCATATGAAAGCTTTTTTTTTTCCTGTTGTTATTTAAATCTAAATTTATTAATTTGCATTTAATTCTGAAGGTATTCCGAATTATGTGCTTGAAAATCAGTGATGCCAATAATTTTGACCATTGGCATTGTTAGCCTAAAAGGCCTTTGTTTGCAATGTTGTGGGAATCTCTTGATGTTTGTGGCTGTAATTAGTGCCCTCTCTCAGCTGGTAAGGTGGCAGCAGCATGATGTGTTTTTACTGACACAAAATGCCTTGAGCTTTGCTGGGGTGGATGGTTATGCAAAACACGTACATCTGACCCCAGAAACTGTGGTTCATCTCTTTAAAAAAGCAACCTTTCCAGTAGTCTTTTGCTGCCTAAACTTTGCCATAGTTTTGCTATGGGGGTGGCAGATCAGAAAGTGGTCATATTGCTTGTCTTGGCACAGACAAATCACCTGTTTTGTTGTTAAAGTAACCAACAATCCAACAGTTGTCAGCTTTCTTTTCCAGAGAATCAAAACTAAAAGAAACCACAAATATGTGGACTAAAGATAAGAATCTTTCTCATGTACCAAACTACTACTGTCATTAGCTTCTTAGTAAATTTCACAAAATATTGTAGGTTAGGCCAATGGCCAATTAACCAGTAAACAAGCACTGAACTAACAGTAGGACAAAGCATGCTTTCATTGCTGTCACATGTGTCTAGATGCCATTTCATAAGAGATTATCAGGATCCTTGATGATTCATGAGGAGGACATGACAGCACTTGTAAAACACTGTGAGTAGAGGCTTAATCATCTACAGTATGTAGTACATTTATTCATTTTAGGAAAACTGGCTTTATAGCAGAAAAACCTAACAGAACTTGACTGCCTTTGTGGTTTTTATTCTGTGATTAAGATTAGAATTTACTACCTAATAGACCTAAAGTGAAAAGATGTTTAGGGGGTTAGATTTCACCTCAGATGACATTTGAGTTCTGCACAAATTAACAACCATTTGTTGAGAGGAAGTGCACAATCCGATACAAGAATATATAAAGAAGTAGGAGTAAGGAGTTGTTGTTTTTTTTCTTTGTGTGTATTTGGGAAACTCTGTGGTGTACTGCCTTACGTCACAAAACCATTTATTTTTCCATCTATACCACAGTCCATCAGCATGCCCATCTGATCAGTTTTACACGTCCCCCCACCGTGCCTGTGTTTGTCTGTCTGTGTGTGTGTTGTAGATATGTAGATCTCGCCCACAGACTCTCCACCATCATCCATTTTCTCTACTTTTGATCTTTTGATTCACCGGGGGAGGTGAAGTTGGAACACAGTATGTCTACAATATCAGTGGCCTGTCTTTCCGCTGTGACACATAAACATCCCCTTCATGACTTCAGAGGCCGTACCACACAGGTCAGCTGACTTCCTCTGTAACTGCCTGGTGCTGAGGGCAGGTATAGAGATTGTCCATTCATTCACTGTTGATTCACCCACATATTCACTGATCAGTGTCAGATCACAGACACCTGAGCAGGTAACGACACATCTAAAACAGGTTACCTCACAATAATTAGACACTCTGCATACCATTCTTTTTATTTTTACCTTTCAACTCAAATGACTGAGATAGGGGATGATTCATACCATGTGTTTGTTAAGATAAAACACACAATATACTGAACAGTTTTCCTTGCCTTTTCCCGCATATTACTCCTCCCTTCATCTACTCACAGTTTGCAGGAATCCACACGTGGCATTGATCCCACACCTTAGGTCCACAGTCTCTCACCAAAATGCACATGCACAAACTAAACTACCTAACTTCAGGGGCAAAAGAAAAATAGCCAAAGATCCTCTTTCCAAACTAAGTAAACTACACAACCAAATACTGTATTGTCAGTGCTGGTGTGTGAATGTTCAACTATTTTAAATCAGCAACTCAAAAAGGCTTTTGAGTTTCCTCTATAGGTTTTTATGCCACCAGGTATATTTGTCTTTGCAGATCACCACTGCTACCTCAGGTGGCATTACTTCACTTGGTTCACACAAATGCTGCCATTCTGCAGCGGTTGCTCTTTTTGGTTCACTTCAAATATGGGCCCCAAAGTAAAATCTGTCCAGGGGCTCTCTAATCAGTCAAGGCCTACCAACCCTTGAAGCAGCCATTTCACCTGAACCAGAGGGTCAGCAACAACTGTTACAAAAGCTTTCCTTTGAATATCTCGTGGCTAGTCCAACACTAATGCAACTGTAAAAGTGATCGCTTAGCCTCATTTAAGAACATCTTTATATTCTTATCCTAAAACTCTGCTGAATTTTTCTTTGAGGTTTCTTCAAAGGAGTGTTCAAAGTCAGATACCCCACAATGTCTTACAGTAACTAGACTTACTTGCCATAAATTCATTTCAATTGAATGCCACCTCTTCGCGAGGAGGTAGCTTGTTTATGAGATGTCATCATTAACATGATCAATGCCTCTAAGCTTGCCTTATAAAGCTACCTGTGTAGGGCAGTTCCAATCACAAAAAATGTTACCAAGAAGTAAAAGGAGGAATTTCACACTATGGGTCTTGCTTCTGTAGATCAGCAAATAATCATGCAACACAGTAAGAAGAGTCAGTAGTCATATTAGAGGGCACAAAACAATTAGAAAATATTGTTGAGCCAGTTGACATGTTGACAGTGAAGCACTGTACTGTGACAGAACTAAAGGGGGAATGATTTAGCATGAATCTTGATGTTTAATGACACTTTTCTAAAAAAACAGAAAAGCGGCCCAAGCAGACATGGTCATATGAAAGTCATGGAGATTTTGATGGGATTATATTATAACTACAGAAGTTGATGTTACACTGTTATTGTAAGAGAGGATGATCCTGTGATCTTGTGTCACAACTGATGGGGCAATCTGATAGCTGAATGGTTATGGGCGCGTACCACATGGGCCTCAGTGGTCTGAGCAGCTGGTCCCCGGTTCAACTCCTGTCGGACCTTTACTGCATGTCTATCCCCTAGTCTCTCTCTTCGCTGTCCTGTCAATAAATAAATATCTTAATTTCAAAAAAAGCAACAACCCAAATACAAACACAAATTTAGGGTGGTTCAGTGAAGGAACGCTGATGAACTGAAAAAAAATCAGGCTTACACGGGGTGTACACTTACATGGGTGGACAGTAACAGACAACACATTACTACACATAGGTAGCAGGCACATAAAGAAGCACATGGAAACATAACCAGATGATGTGGCAACTGACAGGGGGAAAAGGGTATAAGCTGGTATAAGCACTGACTGGGACAATGAGAATCTTGGAACAAATGTGTGAGGGGGCAGGAAAGCCAAGGTGACTGAGAAAATGGAAAACAGGTGAGTAGGTGGTTATTTAAGACAAGACAGCCCAAGGACAAATTTTGACACCCTGAGCTAGTTGAGTGTGGAGTGAGAGAAACAACTATTGTAAATGCTGAACTGAGATATGCCAGATAAAAAACTTAATAAATTGGCAAGCCATGATGATGACAATATGATGAACACCATGAATACCATTTCTGCAACAAGTTTGTCTCAGTTAAATATTTTACTTTAGTTAATTTCTGTATGATATTGAAGGCATTATGCACTGTAAATTAGCTAATTCTTGTTATGCTATGGCATAACTTGAATGTGTTAACCCTAATCCATGATAAAACACATTAATGTAATAACTGGCCTAATAGTACTATGTTATAAGGTGGTTGGGTATAACAATAGTTTATTCCAGTGTCTACTTCTCATTAAATTACAGTGACTATCTACTCCATATGCGTGGTTACAGTATGGTGCAAAACATTGTGACGTATCAAGAGAAAAATAGCCAAGAGCTTTAACTTGCAGAGGGTATAGTCCTAACCACAGTGCTCTCTGGGAGTTGTAATTGACTTCTTTTGTAAATTTTAAATGTGCACAGTCTTGCACCTTTGACAGTTTTTTTTCCCAAAGAACATATGTGTTGTTCACTGTTCTTGGTACTGTTTTATATAGAAATGCTCATCCAAGCGTTTTCTCTATAAAAACAGTATCACCAAATCCCTGAGTGGTATGTGAAAGTAACTGCACATAATGTTTATTATCATAATGCAATATTATATGACATAATAGCTCAATATCTATAATGTGACAGAATTCTGACAAAAAGTCATTAATAAATTTAATGATATATCCAAGCAGGCAGAAGCCTGCATAGTTCAATCATCATCATCTGTACTAACTAAATCTTGACCTGAGGTTATAATTTGGCATCTCAATTTTGGCCAAGCATGGGACATTCACTGCTTTTAATGAAAGAGTCTCATTTCATAGAAAAGACAATGTGATCAAATGTGGACAGGGGGAGTCCCATGGGCTCTGCTCTGTAGGGGCTTCTTCATAGCACCTCCCACCTCTGTAAAAAAAATATAGTTCAGTTTCATGAAAATGTGGAAGATTCAGCCTACAGAAGCTTTTTGATGCCAACACTCAAAAAAGTGCCTTAGTTTGGTGCAGTTATACCGTAAGTTCTTTTGTTTATCAGTCTGTAAATTTAGAGGGGGAGACTTTACCACAACTCTTTTTGATACAGTAAAGTTTGTAGTTTGTCATAAGCAAAGTAGCTGTACATTTTACTCTACATGTCAACACACATTTGATTTAGAATCACCATTTTGTGACTTGGTTGATTTACCTTCAAAGACACAAACAAGGGTAGCATGTGACGAATTGAAAGGAATGGTTACTTCCTGTCAGATTAATTATATGGGTCAGAGCAACTGTCTTCAAAACAGTTTTTCTAGCATTCTGTCACTAACAACTGGTGGCTTCACTGGTGAAGCTATCATACATATAGGCACATTTGAAGAATATGGAGGAAAATGTTTCCCAAAAGCATTAAGAATCAAAATCAATGTGTGTACTGTACACACAGCTACTGACATTTCCAGTCACACTGACCTGCAACTTGCAGAATTATATTTCAGCTTCAAGTAAACTTTAATAGCTAGGCAGCAGAAAGACCCCAGGGCCACGAGCCTCAATACACTACATATGAGGTTTCATGTTTTAAGTCCCTGAAAACCTTTTCTATGATATGCATGTAAAATACAAAAAGGTCAGGTCTGTTAACTTAACAAAAACAATGAGCAAAAAGCCACAAAGTTGATTTGTGACTCGAGTGACAGCGGGGTGCCATTAAACCTTCCATTTTAAGGGGTATTACTGTATTATTTCCTTGATTATTGAGCATATCATTTAAGCTAATGGGCCTATCTCACCACAGACTTGAAGTAGCTTGTTATATTAGGTGCTACTAAGATAAACAATGGCTGTTTTCTATTCAAGTGTACCAACACTTAATACTTAATTTCCCTGAGGGAGTCATCCCAAAGGGATCAATAAAGTCTAGCCTAAGTCTAAGTCTAACACATTGAGCCAGCATGCATAATAACAGGACCCTGAAATCAAAGCGGCCATCATTAATTTTTATTATTTACATCTATACTTTTCCTTACTGCAATATGTTAAAATATCTTCTGTTAAAAGGCTTATGGAGCAATCGACATGAACAAATCCCTAGCAATGATGGGTTAATTACCTTAAGTGGCTATAATCAGTATCTTTATAACAATGTATTAAATGAAAACATGAAAACAAATGTGAATGGCATTGATTATAACGATGAACCTAGAGAATTATCACATCAATCTGTATTTCCCCCTTCTCTTTACAGAGAATTACAGTGAGTTTCAGCTGTCCAGCCCATAACTTCACTGTTCCAGTTCACTTGCCACTCTCATACAGATATTTTGGCCTCAGGTGGCCGCTGTTTTCAGCAAAAGAGATCTAAACACCCACTGCACACTACCCACTCAGCACCACAGAACAAATGAACATTGTTAGCTCGTGAATATAAGTGAACACAGCATTTAGCAGCTAGTCAGGAGTTGGTAAAGACCAAACACAGAGCTAAAAGACAGTATTATAGAATACTTAATTGCCAGGTGGCCATGAACACGACTCCAATTAAGTGATAGTGTTGCTCTATAACTGCAGGATATATACTGTATGTAGGCAACTGTTATGTATGTCAACTGATGATGAGATGTCAATATTACATTTACAACTTGTTCAGCCTCCTCAAAACAGCTAAAAAAAATCTTTATTATTTATTAAATTACAGTTTTAAAGATTTGAGAGCTGCTATATCACACCAGTGGTACAGAAACCCTGTGGGGTCATGTCACAAACACAGCAGTGATCTAGAGGAGTATAAGTCTCCACCTCAGCACTGTGTGGTTATGGTCTTTTGATGTTGAAATGCTGCATGCAGCATGTGACATGACACCTTCAATAACACCAATGTGTGTGTGTGTGTGTGTGTGTGTGTGTGTGTGTGTATCTCTATACATATAATTTCTATAATGCTTTGATATCACATTGGAATTTTACAGTGCTGTTGCTTGACCAAAAAGTAAAAACTGCTTAGTTATTTGCAGAAAAAGATTGCTTATATAATCTAATGATCTGCAACCTACATTTCTGGTAAATTCATACTTTCCATTTCATTCACACAAGGAGAAGATGGGCACATTTCTTGGACAATACACCCACACTTTTTGGTACTGTGTTCCCAAAACAGCAAGTGTGATGGCTGTGGGGAGTGGAGAGCAGTGTGGAACAGGTTTCTGCTGCTGGCTGAGTCATTATGAACCCATATATGCATCAGAAAGGACAGTGTCAGAGGGACACTGAAGGAGAGAGAGAGAGTGAGAGAGAGAGCGAGAGAGAGACCTAGATAAACATCTCGCACCTTTCTATGGAAAATCAAAAAGTGTTGTGTGTGCATGTGGCAACGGTGAGATGAAACCGCGAGAGGATGCGACCGTATAGGCACAGATCGAAATTGAGACAGAAAGAAAGGGAGAGGGGAGGAAGAAACACAGACAGAGAGAGAAACAGACAGACACACAGAGAAAGAGAGAATCAGAGACAGAGAGAAAGATAGATTTCCCAATATATGGACAGGGGAGTCCCCCAGGCTCAGCAATGGCCCACCTCCACACTGGGCGATAGGCTTTATCTCGCATCATGAGTGGGCTTTTGTCAAAGCTGTTTGTCTACGTCTTGCTGTGTTTAGTGTCACCTTCCCTAAACAGACTCACAGAGCTTGAACATGGCATGGGGAATCCCCACTGCAGCTCTCTGCCAGTATCTGTGAACTACTCCAACTTCATTAAGCTTTATAGACATGTTAAAGGCATTTGTGAGCAATTTATAGAGGTTTAATACATACTGTACAATTCCAGGAACCCTTCTGCTGACTAAAATAATAAATACTGGTGGACCCCCTTTAGTGTTGTTATTGGTACACTGTCAGAAAAAAGGTACAGTCCCCACAACAATAGGATGCCGCTCTGTGCCGTTTCTTTGGGAGAATGTTGGTCTCAGTTTCAGAACAGCAGTTCAGCTCAGTCTATGAGTGTTATCTTGATAATAAATAAAGCAGACGTTGAAGGAATCAGATTAACAACATTAGATTAAGCAATGGAGGTTTCAGTGACCCCTGTATGAAATACTGGTAACTGCATAAAGAAGACAATTAACACAACAGTTAATTTTTAAAACAAAATACTTGAACATCCTACACATACTAGAGCAAATGCATAATTATGAGTGACATGACTGGCTTCCTGCATTGTTTCATATTCGTATATTACTTTGCATATATTGGCTTTGCGTTCTTTTCATTCTCAAGGATGACCTTTTCATCTTCTCCTAGTTTCAGTGCTGTGTGTTCAGTGCTGAGCTTCTGCCAGTCTCTGCTTTGGATGGATGGATTTCTTTTACTGCAGGTGAAGGTTAAGCTTATGACCAAAAAGGACGCATAGTGCTTAGTAGGTTAAAAAAAAAAAAAAAAAAACCCCCTTGGATACTCACTAATAATATTAAATTCCAGGTCTTCATAACCTAATTTACATGTGCCGTTTCTGTTTTTGTCACAACATCCATACAATATCATGTTCCTGAGGTTAACACTGCAGTAGGCATGAGGCTGGACTTTGAGACCAAAGCTTACTAAACTAACAAAATGTTGTTCATGAAGAAAAGTGGAATATTTATATTCAGATCAGTTGCCATAATGAGTTTAATTTTGTGATCTTTATCTCATAGACCATAATACCCAACCTTAAAAAACACTTTCACATTATACTGTGTATTATGTGTTGGCTAGATACTGAATCTTGGCTTAATCAGTTTTTGCTTTCTGAGCAACCGGTCATATTTTTTTTTTTTTATGTCTTAACTGTCACAATTACTAATGGTAGGTTTCAACACTTTATAACTAAAACGCATTATTTTTGTTTATTAAAAAAGGTCATAGGTTATCAGTGTCATACCTCCAAATTCAGTGAACTACCTCCAAGTTCAATTAATCACTTTTTTTTCTACCCACGCACACTCACGTCACTAATATGAAAACCCTTTTATATGCCAGGCTGACACTGTGGTGTGGTGAGTATAATTTCAAATCCACAATCAGACTTTTTAAATAATAAAAGTTAAGCTTACCTTCATGTAATTTTTGTGATGTTCTACAAGGCTAATCTTTGTTGAAATGACAATTCAGGACCAGGTTTTGCTGCTTCAAATATAATTTAACGGGACTCCCAATTCTATTCACTTTCCACATAGTAGCCAAGGTTGACACTAAGAACAGTTAGCATCATTTAATTAAAGATGTCTCCTGCATATTTTATTAGCGGTAGCAATTAATGTTAGCTAACTGTAACTGTAACTCTGAAAGCTGTCTGAACAATTTAAGAGTAAGAGTTCTTTTTTCTACAGACTCTTGTATGGTTGCTGTCCATAAAATCCAACACAATGCTGAGTCTTTCATGATCATGCATGTAATTTTGAGACATAAATAGGTACTAGCGAGGTAACATCTGTACATTGACCAACAATTTATGCCACAGAATAGTAAACAGCAATTTGGAATCACCCAGTTAAACAGTAAAACATACAACCCTATTATCACTTACAGCTTTTTACTTTTACAGTAACTCTTAATGGGATATGACTTTGTGAAACCAACGTTAGCTTAAAACTAATTCTGATGATCATTGGCATCACTGATACAGTAGACCTACTTGACACTCATATGTACCCTAACTACCTGTAATTTATATTTATCAGTGCTGATGATATAAATGTGCCTTAATAAACTACACTACAAACATTTTAATGTCAATTGCTGAGTCATTTTAAATGTGTACCTACTCCTACTTGGTAAACATATGGGTGATAGGACTGTTATTTCCTTAAATAATATATTAATGCCCTCTGGTGGTGGAATGATAAACTGCAAGAGGAGAAATTTGAACTGGTCAACACAGAGATTGTATATAAAAATATTATATAAATATTTACAGTACATGTATACACACATGGTTCCCAAATATGGAAGTATCAATTTTTTCTTTTTTTTCAAATTTTAAATATAATATATATATGGTTAGAAATTTGGCTTTGTTGCATTAGAGTGAAGTTTGGTGACCTTTTGCAATGTTCAGCATCTATCCACCTCAGGTTGAAGCTGCATTACTACCAGCCACAGTGACTTTTACCACAGTGAGTGGAGCCTAAGTTAGAAATGTCTACTGGCTTTTAAGCTTGTATGTGATTTATCCTCTATTGTTATATGTTATATGTGTGTTTGTGTTTAGTAGTGAAGTATGAAAATGGTGCAGACTCACTGTATGATGATTTCACTGACCTCATTGGGTATGGATAGCAAATACCCTATACAAGGTGAGGCTGTTACAACCACAAGTAACTAAGCCTTGCAAACAATACTTGGTGTCTAATATGTGTCTTTCACAAACTGGCTGGAGTTATATTTTATCTTGGGTTGTGAGGGTAGAAAAAACATGAACTTTGTGTTCTTATATTTCCTGTGTTTAACAAAACAGACAGAGCAATTATCTAATTATTTCAATCAGGAGAGACTTACAACAAATGCATGCACGAATCTGGATTAGAATAGAATTTTATTGTGCACAGGAGAAACAGAGTTTTGGCGCTTAGACCCCAACAGGAAGTAGATCACCATGGGAAGCATTCAGATTTTAAGTGGTGCTTCCGATATATAGGAAACTACCCCCCACTGGAGTCTAGACCTGGTGGCGGTGATGGTGAGTAAGGCTTAGTCAGGTCAAGTATTTATATGGCATGATCAAGGTAATCTCAAGGCACTTTTCGAATAGAGCACATAGACTGTACTCTTATATTATTGTGTGAGAGACCCAACAATTCCCACTCTGAGCAAGCACTAGGCGACAGTGGCAAGGAAAAACTTCCTTTTAAGAGGCAGGAACCTCGAGCAGAACCGGACTCAGGGTGGGCGGCCATCTGCCTCGACCGGTTGGGTTTAGAAAGACACAGAGAGAAAGAGACATGGAGGCGAGAATGAGGCCTGAGGTTGGGACGGCTTCCTGTGAGGGAACGTCTGATCAGGGGTAGATGGAACATGGCCAGGCATCCACAGTTGAGGTGGTGAAGGGGAGGAGGTGGGTCGTACAACGTTGCGATGCTGAAATGACAGCTGAATGACAGGAGAGAGAGAGAGAACATTTTAAACTGATACAGCTTACGGGTGATTGGCTCTAGATGGGTGTGTCAGGTTGTAATTGGATGAAAACGAATTAGTAGGTGGGGCTTAGAGATAGCAGGAAACAGTTGTGATTCAGCAGGTAAGTGCAGATAGACAGTCTCCCTGATTGAACTTTCGCTAAGCTTCATATCTGTGCTGAACACATACATTAAAGTAGAAAATTCAGATTCTTATGTTGTAAATTACATTAACGGCTGTTTGAGTGCTGACTATAGAAGTTAACAATGGCAATTTAAAAAACTAATCTTGACATTTATCAGGAGGAGGTTGTTGATTTCAAAATGTGCCCATTGTTGCATTAGAAATAGTATATTCAAATGTAACGGTTGTTGTAAATGAACCTGTCTGATATTCATGATAGAGAAGTGTGACATTTGATTTTTCTTATGCTGTGTCAGTAAAGTTTGCAATGACTGTGACAGTGATTCAACATGTAACTAATAGATTAGTTTACATATTAATTTGTAGTGTGTAAAGAGTGTATTACATAGTGCTCAGATGTTTTCAAGTATTCCAGTAGAGGGCACTGTTGCTTCACAGCAAGAAGTTTCTGGGTTCGAATCCCAGTTCTTTTCTGTGTGGAGTTTGCATGTTCTCCCTCTGCCTGCATGTGTTCCCTCTGGGTACTCCAGCCTCCTCCCACAGTCTACAGACATGCAGGTTAGGTTAATTGGTGACTCTAAATTGCCCAGAGGTGTCTCTATGTGTCAGCCCTGCAATAGACTGGTGATCTTTCCAGGATGTACCCCACCTTTTGGCCAATGTCTGCTGGGATTGGCTCCAGCCCCCCACAAGCTTAAAGGATAAGTGGTATAGATAATGGATGGTGTTGCACACCCTCCAGGTCCGAAGAGTGCAGGTCCAAACACCAACAAATACACTGCAATGGAGTGGATGTAAAACAATATGCTCCAAAATATTAAGCTGGAGATTACACGAAGCTGATAACTCAGGAAATCAAGACATGTTTTTACCTGTTGTTGATGTTGCACATGTTGTTTTGCAGTAAATAAACAAAACTCTACCACCTCAAATGTATGCTGTATCATGACAGTAGCAGAAATGAGACTTGGCCTGGATATGATTAAAGTTTGTAAATCAAAATGCAAAACAGTTATTGACACTAACAAGTAGGGCTTAACGATTCAGCAATTTTTGTGACAGATATTGCAATTGCGATTTGATTTGCGATATAATTTTGAAAGTCAAGCTTCAGTCCAGGATTCACTATATAAATGTAAAACATGTGATGGAGCATTACCATTTAAGATATCGTTGAAATATGAACTGCTCTGTGTACTAATCCAAGGATGAGAATGAAAATGAAAATATACAAATCCAAAATGTATTTATTCCAACAAAAAATATGCACACATACACATATACACATACACATAATGACCCATAGAACAATTCTCACAAAACAAACAGTAGCAGTACGATCTCTTACCTTCTTTGCAGTAACTTTACATCGGTCATACTGCTGCCTGTGGTGATTTTTCAAATGCTGATACACTGAGGGGGAATGACAGGAGACTGACAGGCACACAGAGAGCCGGTAGAGACAGACACAGCTGATTCAAACTCTGTGGGATTTGTCCCAGTAGAAAATACAAAATACAAATGCAAACCTAACTTAATGTTAGCTAGTTCACCATTTTCTCTCTTTTTCTCCTTTTTCTCTCTCTTCTTCTCGGCTCAACCAGGTATTTTGCAACTTTATAATATCAGCAGCAATAACTTTCCTGTGGCGGGCAGCCGCTACAAAATATGTATAGCAGAAACACTGCAGACAAAGTTGGCATGTTGGTCACAGCTCAGTTATCTCTCTTGCCAACCTGTTGACACTGTCAGCTGCTTTTAACTCATCATTTCATTGGTAGTTTCAGCTTTAGCTGTCTCCATTCTCAGGACGGGCTTACAGCATTCACCTGACATCGGAGCAGAGAGAATCGGAGTGACTCACACTGCCTGCGTCGCGCTGTCTCTCTGTTTTCATCAAGTATCTAACTCCACAGTTAGTTTTGTGTTGTCATTTCAAGACAGGATCTGGTTGTAAAGTTTACAGCCTGTCACTCTGTTGCTCCTGCAGTGCTCTGTGTGCTCAAAAAAAGTGTAACGACGTGTCCACTGACTCTCTGTAAAAATAATTACAGTCTTTGCAGTTTGCAAATTGCATTAGTTCAAATCGCGATTGCGGTTCGATTTTGATAACTGACAAGAGCTGGTACAGGAGTTTGTACAGATTCATAGTATTAGCTAATGGTCTAAGCAGCAAGGTCAATGGGTATGATCTCCTTCAGATTTTCTGAATGATAGTCAGTGGCTTAAACTGTCAGTAGCAGACCCAGCAGCTTCAAGAGTAATGCTGAAGTGTAGGTCAGTCAGTCAGTCAGTCAGTAAAAACTAGCATTCATTTATGATATTCAGCAAAGAAACTTGAAGATATCAAGAATTCTAAAAGGAGTTTGGTGTCTTTGTTAGAGCAACACCACTTCCTGCTCTCAGAGCTGGGGTGTTTCAGGGATTATGCAGTTGGTGCTCCAGTCAAGCATTTGATAGACTTTGTTTTCTGTCCATGAAAACCACCAACAGCTTGGACAGAATCATTTACCACTTTTCACTGCAGAGAGCGCTGTTGCTCATCAAATACATTGTGTTGGTTTAGGGTTGTAAGGCTTTCAATTATATGGCTGCCAATTAGTTTGGTAACAGATAAAAGACAATTGGGCTATTTCCTGGAGGTAGCACATATCAGTGGAAACTCAGTTAATACTGAACTTGCAAAAAAACAAAAACAAAAAAACACTTACATGTTGTTATCTAATCAAACATGGTGAAAAAGGCAAATTATTGGAAGTCATGAGAGAGCGGTACCCAGGAATACTTAAATACTAAAAGTAATAAAATTAAAAAATACTCAAGATACATTATTCCATGAGGGAAAATAAATAAATAAATAAAAGTTCTGGTAGTCCACCTCATTTCTTGCTGCTTTCCCATTGTTGTTAAATGAAATGCAGTTCACTAAATATTTGGCAGATGGAGCTAAATATGAGATGAAGGAGGCATGCAACATCTTGATTCAGCTCTCTCTGCCTCTTTTGCCTCTATTCTTCAGTTATTATTAAAATAATTCTACAACAGACCCGACTCCTGAGAAGACTTTCTATTAAATGTTGCAACTGGCTGCAGGGATTTACTCTCATTCAGACACAAGAGGAAGAGTGAGGTCCAACACTAAGGGTGACAAGGCCCGACTTAGTTGGGAGTGTTCCAGTTCACAACAAAGCTGGTGGATGTGGTTTAGGTCTTGGCTCTGTGTAGGCCATT
Organism: Lates japonicus; assembly: GCA_033238685.1. NCBI lineage: Eukaryota > Metazoa > Chordata > Actinopteri > Centropomidae > Lates > Lates japonicus. The sequence continues at coordinate 15,906,868 of BRZM01003569.1, forward strand.
TAGGTTTTTTCCACACTAAACATGGAAGCAAATTTAAATAATGGATCTCAGTTTGTGTACAGTGGCATTGTCATCTTGAAACAGGAAAGGGTCTTCCCCAAACTGTTGCCACAATGCAATACACACATTTCTATTGAAAATATCACTGTCTGGTGTAGCTTTAAGATTTCCTTTAAGCAACATTATGTAACAATTTGGCCTTAAAATAACAGATTGAGAATCATTTTGATGAGACACTGACTTTTAATAGGAATAATGGTGCCTCTTTGATCCCCACTCCGTGCCTGAACACATTCATTCATTCATTCATTCATTCATTCATTATCTATACCACTTTTCAACTAAGGGTCGCTGATTCTAACATGAATCAGAGGCAGGGTACACCCTGGACCGATCACCAGTCTATCGCAGGCCACCCGAACACCTGTTCATGTATAATGTAACTTTAGTGAGCAGGTACAATCTCCCTCTAACTACATGAGAGTCATCACCTGAAACTGCCAGAATTAAGCCCAGCAAGTTCAAGAGTAACAGCAAACTGTTGTATAGTTAAAAAGACTCGGAGGTCATTAAAAACCAGCATTCACTTCCAATGAGAAAACTTTGTTAAAGCAACAGCACGTCCGGATCATGGGGAATATGAGGAAAGGGACTCTGCTTTTGGAGTTCCAGTCAAGTGATTGATGGCTATAAAGGCTCTAAGAACCTATTTTGCCAGTCAGCTTCTTTCTATGAGTGATTGTATCCTACATTAACACAGTTTTCTGCCAGTGTTGTTTTTCTTTGAGCTCTTCCCACTGGTTTCAAGTGGGTGGAGTTGGAAAAAGGCATGACATGGTAAGATGTCACATATGAAACCATACCCACACAGTCCTTATGGAGCAGTGTAAACACCTTTTTCAAAGTTAAAGCTTAAATAAATAATATGTAAAGATGGGTATGGGTTTGGCTAAGATTTTTTTCCCCCTTCATCAGGAATATTGAATGTTGTGGAGAAATACTTTGACTCCTGAGTTTCAGGGGCTTTAACTTAAAGTAAGAAACTGGCCAAAAAGTAGTATGAAGAATCTAAACAAAGTGTCTACATACTTCTGTCACTACTAGTACCAGAGATTACCTGAAGACTGAAGGATATTTCAATGCATTTTTTGGGGTATGGTCCTCAATTTCTTGCATTGGATTCTTATTAGAGAGGGATCTCTTGATGTATAGAAGAAACAATTACAGCCACCAATAATTCTTTAAATGTATGTAGTTTTTACTTGTAATCCTAACTTTTAAACCAATATCTTGAGCACATGTCTATTTTTACATTACAAATGGTCATTTCTAACACGAATCAAGGCCCAGGTGTTTCCTTTGAACCAACTTTCATCATTAACTTTGATACAAATGCTGCTTGAGCTCTGGTACGACTGTGTGAACAAACTTTTTAACTTCATATTCAGTTGTTGTATGTGGTTTGATGTTTGGTGGTACATAAAGTCTCAATACACATCTTGGCACAGCACTGTGATATCGTGCTGCTACCCCTCAAACCTATCTTAACTTCATCTCATTAAGTGGTTTTTAACACAAGCAGTAAACACTTCCGCATTGCAACATTTGCTCAGCTCTTCAAATATAATCTAGTCAGCAAAAGTTGAGTGATTATTAATTATTTATCAAATGTCTATTTGTAAAGTCTCAAAATACTGCTTAAAACATATCAGTTTGACATACCTTGTTTTATGTACAGTACTGTGCAAAAGTTTTAGGCACTAATGGTAAAGTGAGGATACTGTCAAAAATAATCCCATGATTAATTTTTATTCATCACTTGACCTCATGCACAGTGCAGTAAACAGAAAAAACCTAAATCAGATCAGTATTTCCTATTATAACCACCCCCCCCCCCCCCCTTGCCCTTAAAAAACAGCTCCAGTTCTCCTCAGTACACCTATACTTAGGTAGTTTGTTCCAGCATCTTGGAGAAGTTGCCTCAGTTCCTCTGTAGATTGAGGCTGTCTCAGTGTCCTCTGTCTCTTCATGTAATCCCAGATTGACTCTGTGATGTTGAGATCAAGGCTCTGTGGGGGTAAGACCATTTACTGCAGGATTCCTTGTTCTTCTTGTCTCTGAGGACAGTTCTTTATGATCCTGACTGTATGTTTGGACTCGTTGTCCTGCTGCAGATTTAATCTGGGACTGATCAGACACCTCCCTGACGGTAGTGACAACGGATACGACTACAAACATCTGAAGTGCGAGTTTCAGTCTGTGAAGGTTGGATTTGGATTTACTCCACAAAGCTAAGAACCACTGCTTAGCAACATTGCTTGGCATTACTGCTGCAAAATGACAAACTGAAATGGCTGTAACAGTTCTGTTAAAGTATGTACAATTCATCCTTGCTTAAAGGCTTGATTTTCATAGCATTGAGATACTCTCCTAAAACGACCATTATTTCATATGTGTACAGTTTGATGCGGATATAGCTCAAATAGACTTATGTAAATAGATACACTTTTGTAGCCACAACCCATTTTTTTGTCTACAGAATGTTTCAGACTCTAAAGAGAGATTTTGGGCAGGGTATCACTTTCAACAGTCAGAACTGTGATGAGTAAAACATGATTATTGGAACAAAATGCAACCACAAGTCTGTTGATTGCAGACATGATCGTAGGCTGGGTGATAGCAGTCCACACTGAGTTATCTTAATTATGTCGCTGAGTTAAACCGTGAACACAGACACGTTTAGCGAGGGATCACTTGATGTACAGAAGGAACAATTACAATCACCAATAACTCTTTAAATGTATTTAAACGTATATAGTTTTATGACAGACTTGTAAACCTAACTTTTAAATCAGTTTCTCAAGTACACTTTTATTTTTACATTACAAATGGTCGTTTCTAACCTGACTCATGGCCCACATGTTTCCTTTGAACCAACTTTCATCATTAACTTTGATACAAATGCTGTTTGAGCTCTGGTACGAACGTTATTCAGTTGTTTTATGTGGTTTGATGTTTGGTGGTACATAAAGTCGCAGTGCACGTCTTGAGATGGCACTTTGATATCATGCTGCTACCCCTTATCTTAACGTCATCTCATTAAGTGGTTTTATATTCAAGCAGTAAACACTTCTGCCTTGGCCTTAAGATGTAATCCGGTCTGCAAAAGTTGAGTGAACTTATTTATCATATGTCTATTTGAATGGTATAAAAAAGCCACACATTGTTAAACATGTCAGTTGGACAGACAATGTTTCATTGTATGCATTCAAAGTTTTCAAGTTTTCACTCATGTCATAAAAAAATGCTAATATTTGGATTAACTCTACAAAGCTAAGCAACACTGCTTTGCTTTGAACAGCAATTGCTTAGCTTCGCTGTGAGTGGTAAGGACAAAGAAGCAAACACAAAATAAGAAACTGAAATGGATGTAACTTATGAGTGTTCTGTGAAAATATGTGCAATTGATCCTTGTGCAAAACCCTGATATTCACAGCATTTAGATAATCTCCAGAAATGACCATTATTTCATATGTGTGTAATTTGATTCAGATATAGAAATGAAATGTTGTGTTCTGACCTGAAGAGCCACTGTAGCCCAGCAACAAATAAAAGAGTAGAGATGATTCACCAGCTGAGTTATATAGTTTTATAGCCCTACATCGCTCATAAATCAACTTGCTGCAATAAGGAGTCCATTTTCCATTGATCAGTAACCACTGAGAGTCTGTGAGTAATTTGTGGTTTAGGCAGAAATGACTGTAATGCAGAGGTTCCTTCACGTTTTAAAGGATAATTCTGCTCTATTTGCGAGGCGCTCAGTTTTTTGAGACAAAAACGAGTATGAACAGGAGTTTACCTCAAGGATTAAAGGAAGCAGTACTCTTTCACAAAAATCACCCTGCACACATACGTGACCCTCGTGATATCCACACAGGAAGGAAACGCACGTCAAGCTTGCCACTGTTTCGTCCCCTCATCTATGTGCCCAGCCTGTGCATCTTCATGCACTCCACTAACATGTGTGTTTGTGGTGTACTGAAAAAGAGCAGTGCAACGAGGGTGTTAACACTGAAAAAAAAGGCGCTGTGCAGCGATGCAAGCGCCCTGCTCTCGAGCTCTCATTTAACCAGGAAACGTCTATCATCCACATTTTAACTGCTTTAGCGATTTTAAGTGGCAGGTTTCAAAATAAAAACTCACCTCTTGGTTTTAGACTGCCAGTGTACCTCAGTGGAATATATTGAAATCATATTCATTATCAGTGGCAAAGCACGAGTTGGTGTCTTTATCTAAATACTTTCCAGTGGTCATGAACAAACCTCATGTGGGTGTTCATTTCATGACAGACTGGTGAAACATCTCACTCGTTAGATTTCAATAAGACCTCACTTATTAACAAAGCACTTCTTTGTTTCACCAGATGTAAATGAACTTAAATTATCTCTTTATTTATTACAAAACAATCATCATAAAACACTTTTTCTGTTTCTATCCACACATTTAGACATCAGACCGGTGTGATCCATACCAATAAATATATATAAAAATGCTACAAGCTTAGTGTTACCTGAGTCTCTAAACACTTAAGGCACAGTATTTGTTTAAGAAGGTGCGGAAATCCTTTCAATTAACCACTCATTTTAAACCTGGCAATTAAGAGTGTGCAATATTTTCCCTGGGTTTTAACATCACAGAACTTGCCATATTATCATATTCAGTGCAGTTACTATATGTCATAGAAATAACATTCAACATGACAATCATTTGGGTAAAGTGATGAGTAGGATTCACTCCTGCCAGATACTCTCAGCAGTTTACATTCTTTCATTTGATGCTAAGACACAAAGCCCATCACCCTGAACTCTTCAGATCTTGTAGAGACCAAAGAAGTTAGCATAATGTGCATGACTAAGAAGTTGAGGGTGCGATACAGTCACATAAACTTTGTCGTATTTCTGCAGCTTTAGGGCAGAGGCAAGGTAACTCTCCGTGGTCCAGCTGTGTTGCGGCTGCTGAGAGCAGAAACCTGCCCTGTGGGCCTCCATCAGTTTCAGAGGTGAGTGTCCTGTTGGCCTCACGGACACAGAGTGGAGGAACGAGGACGTGGGGTCACAGTTCTTAAAGATCAGTTCCACCCGTGAGTAAATGTGGTAGAGTCCGCTCTCGTTGACCTGCAGGCTGCCATCCTCTACTTGGTAAGCCACTCCTCCAGATGTGAACGCCGGACGTGCCTTCGGCTCCCATCGCAAAGAGCCTGGGAATGTCTTTGTTTCAATCCGCCCTGCAAGAGGGGAGACACAACGTTACTGAATGCATACATTTGAAATATTTAGAGTATTGCTCAAATTTGATTAAAGATGTTACCTGTCACATGTGCTGCAGGCCTGTCTTCTTTGCTCTCTCTGTGCAACTCAGGTTCATAGCCACCTGAAACAACCCTCAGATTAGAGTCACATCACCTCTTGTTTTCCTTTATGTGGGAACATTTTCACTTTGTTGGGGATAATTCATGCGTGGTGCGACGTGTTTATACTTACCAATTTGCTTCTCAGCTGTAATAAACTCTGTCTCAGGCTCAACCTTCAGAGAAATGAAAGAAACAGAGAAATCTCAATACCACATCACAGACATTTTTTTTTCTTCAGCGCTTTCTAAAAGTTCTCTCACAGCACGACTTAGAGAGGATATCCTGTCTCACTGGACCGGTGACCACAGATGGAACGGTTTGGTCCTTGGTTTGCATTTTTAAATGTCAGAGTAGAGCTGAGGTATACTGACTGTCTAGATGGTGGCAAAATAAAATGCGAATTAATTATTAAACTTTCCAGCCACGTTTTCCACGCTCCTACCATACACCTCTCTATCACCCCCTCTCTATGTGGAGGTGAGAGAAATCACACCTTTTTAATCTCATGCAGCTTTGCCCCCATTAAAACTGCACAAGAGGGAATGTAATACCCAATGGAATACTTTCAATATTTCCATTTATTTCTATTTAATTTAATAGTCTACACACTGCTGTCAACATCAATAGAATTTCACAGACTACTTCCAACTACTTTCTCATGTTTCCTCTCTTGCTTTTTCCACGTTCACTTCCATATGCATCACATTCAGTGTGGCTCCTTACCTTCTTCATCTCTTTCAGCTCCATCTGCATCTTGTAAATCTGAAAGGCTTCAAACCCCAGGGCTGCAAACACAAGCAGGAACAGCATCAGCACGATCATGGCCAGACAGGGGCTGACTCCCATGAAGCCCCTACTCTTCCCTCGGCTCCTGACCCTCTCCTGGGGAGGAGGGAAAGACCAGCAGGGTATGAGATTCGGCTGCTGGGCGGAATGCTGCGAACTTCCACCACCTCCATCCACGAGGAACACCTGTGGCAACGGGTAGCTCTGGTCACAGCTCATGGTGCAGGTCCTACTGTGAGACAAACTGTATGTGCATCTATCGCCTCTGTATGAAGGTGTGTACTTTTGTCTGAGCACCTCTGACTTAAAAGACCAAGCTCTAGCCGTCAAGGCATTCACCACCCACAAAGCCCTCCCACATATGCATAGTGAAGAAGTGCACATCACTTTTGATGTCACAAGCCAATCAACCAGTAGTCAAACCCACTCCTCTCCTGTGGGTTGTTATTTAATCATACTGAACTTTATTCACACAGTTTGGGTCAGTTTGGGTCTTTTATGCACTTACTAGATAACTTTATCTTTGCACTGTGCAGCGCGCATATAGACAGCTGTGGCTAAGGCTGAAGGGGAAGGAAGCTACAGGTTTCATCTGACCTCCAGCCCCATTTCACTAACCACCACCAATGCATCAAAAAAAGAAGCACAGATTCCACGAAAGGAAGGATTTAGCGATTACAGACACAGTCATCTGACCACCATTTTATATGTAACAGGGTTAAGGTTAGGTAACATGCTTTTTTCTTTTTTTTTTGCACTCCGTACAGATTTTTCAGGGTTATCAAAGTGCTCTGTAAAAATCGGAACCATGTACCAAACTTCACTTTTCTTTTGGAGTCAGCCAATTAGTAAATTCATTATAATATATAATATTTATAATATATTTTCATCTTTTCTTTTTCTATTTTTGTCACTCGTTTCTTGCTGCTGTAACATGTACATTTCCCACAAGTGGGATAAATAAAGTCTATCTTTTCTCTTATCTTATAATAAAAAGTTGTTATTCTTGAATCAGTCTTAAAAGGCACATAATGTTAGTAAACAGTGATACAGCAGTTTCAGTAGTACACAGCGTATTCTTGGTGGGAAACTACTGCTGCCACATGAAAAGGACGTATGTCTCTGCACTGGCTTTCGTGCTGGCTGCTCATGAAAGGCTGGTATAAAGAGACAGCGTCACTTTACAGAGGTGAGAATTAACCCCAACCAAATACCTCAGAGATGAGTTTACAGGAAAGCTGAACACACACACACCGCTTTCCTCCCCACTTGGTAAAGAGTTAATACCGTTGTGGTCTTTCTGACACTTCTAGGCTCGTTTCTATGGATACAGAGCAATTACGCTGCTTTTTCATTGCGGTTGCAGCTGTTTCCACAGTCAGTTTTCATCTGTTGCCTTATCAAGAAAATCTGTTTCCAGGTGTTAGATAGCACTGTTTAATGGGCTTCTGGTGGTTTTGGATAAAGAGCATCTTTCTGGCCTCAAAGATGGGAACTTAATACAAGAAAAAATCAGCTTTGCAGTGAAGAGGGGCTGCTGCAATGCTGTCTCACGCAGGCATACACTTAAAACTTCGGTTTTTATCATAAGTATTTACATTAGTTGTGAAGCTAAGCCAGTACGGTATATTTTGTAAAAGTAAATTGTAGGATTTTCCCATGTGTATTTTGGTGACTGCAAAGGAAGCTCTCAGGTCTAAGCTCTGTCCACTGTTACGAACGTTTCATTTTTCCAGGTGCCTGCAGAGACAAAGGGAAACCCACCCTGCAATGTGCATACAAAGCTTCACCTAAAAGGTTAACTACGTCAAGACTTTACCATAAACTGCACAGAGTGTCTGCACCCAAGAAACTGATGTGTCTGTTTCCCAGAAGTGTCATGCTGAAAGCAGTCCTCGCAGCAGCAGAAGCAGCAGCGGCGGCAGCACAGAGTGGGTTAGGTGGGAGGGTGGGGTTTGGGGTCTAACCAGGTCGTGTTCAGAGCTGCTGCTCCAGTTAATAAAACCAGGCTAAAATGAATCACTGAATCAGCAAGTATCTCTAACAATTACTCAGTATTTCTCACACTCCATCCTTTCTGCTGCACAATGGAGCTAGTTGTGGTCGTGATGACTGATTGCATAAATGGAGTGTACCCGAAATTTCTTAACCTGAAATGAATGACATAACTCAACTGAGCTTTCATTCGAAATTGAAAAGTATCTTTTGCCAAATCATCATTAAATTGTCACTGTCTGTGTCAGTTCTCATACTGAGCTAATGTGATTCACAGTTCTCACGAATATTTTTTCATTTTAGAAAAAACAGCATGACATCCTCAATACTTGGGAAAATGTAAGCTTTTTTTGGTTGTAGTAAAAAGTGAGAAAAAAATCAATTTTCAAAAATGCTACTAAAATTATTAGTATGTATGTTGTTCATACAACCCACCATCACTTAGTAAGCTTTTGAATGAACACAGAACATTAGAGGGTTTATCAAATAATTAACTGTAATGCAAAATGAAGAAAATGTAGACTGTTACATTTCATGATCTAAAAATATCACGTGTCACAGTCCTCATCAGAGGAAGAGTAACAGTCCAGTCCCAGGACATGACCAGTCCTCTCCTCTGTGGTGTTGGTGTTTGATGATTTCTCATGTATCCTCTCTGCTGTTTCACAGTCTGACTTACATTCTTGGACAGCACCTTTCTCAACAGCAGCCAAACCCACTGTTGTCCTGTCATCGTTCTCTGTGTCTTTGCTCTGCAATGAAAATATCTGTCCTGATCGAGAGTTACTGAGGTTTGGCAGGCCGGACTGCAGCACCCTGGCTAGGCTCTGCATTTGAGAGGACCTGAGCTGATCTGATGGTCCTCTGAACGAAGCAGTGGCCACTGCCAGTCGCGTCCGGTCAAAGGACAGGGGCTGGTCCTGGTCTGCACAGACTGCCTCTGAGGTTTCTGACATTGGGTTGAGGGAGACAGAAGTCTGAAACCTGGTCTCCGTGTAGCTGAGGGGCCCCTGCCTCTCGAGGGATGTGGTTTTGTGACATCCTGTGCAACTGCTGGCCAAGTCACTCTCAGCTCCACTCCACTGACTGATGTTCTTATGTGACTCACTGCACCGAGGGTTTTTAACTGTAAACAGAAGTGACGACACATGGAGAAGTGAAAGTTCAGAGGACTGTTAGCCACTAGCACTTAAAGGAACAGTTCAACCAAAAAGTGAAAGATCTGTCAGAAAAGAGAGGACTTTTTCTACTTGAGATTCCCAGAATAATTCTAGCAGTCGGATACAGGTTAGAACCAAGTAGGAAATTAAAACATGGTGACGGTTTAAAAAACATTATTGGAAATTAATAATTAATGGTTCACCACACCATTTACAGCCTGGACACATGGCTAGACTCAATAAATACAAGGTGAGTCATAAGCTTTAACACACTGACCGATGCCTGGAGAGTCTGGTGTCTCTGCTCTTCTTTTGCAGTACGCTCGAGGAGTCCACGGCTTATGTTTGCAGGAAGGGTCAAGTACTCGTAGCTTGGTGATGAAGCTTTTGTATTCTTTTTCCAAAGCCTCAATGTGCAGCTGGAACTCAGCTATCTTCCTCTCTGGGTAATGAGAAAGCTGGGATTGCTAAGAGGGAGAATTCAGTCATCATCTACCACTTATTCTCACATTAGGATTCATTTCACTCATTACGAACAACTAACCTGCAAATAATATTCTATTTCATTCTTGATGCTGGGGATCCACTTTTTCACAGAGGGAGCTGAGTTGAGAGTGGACTGTGGAGGAAAAGGTTTGGCTGAAACAAGCTGCTTCAGGTTAAAGTAAACTGAGGTGAACTTTTAACAATGTGGTAACAATGAATGACTTCTTCATTACCAGCTTGGGTCTCTTCTCATGCACATCTTTGAGGCGTCCCTCTGCACAGGAAGTGTTGGGACATTTATTTAACAACTGTAGCTTAGCACTGTAGCTAGCAGTTAAAGTTAGCGGTCCGCAGCGGAGAATGTTTTTATCCAACAAATGCTAGAGAAATGTCAGTGTTTGCTGTGGTTACTGGCTGCTTACCTTCTCTTTCTTTCTGAAGCCAAAGTCTGTTCAATCTCCCTTGCTGCTTCTCCTCATTTCTCGCCATTGCACTCGAGAGAGTTTGACTCGGACAAAAACAATGTCACGTGACGTATAGTAGCACTCGTGTGATACTAACATACCGCGAGAGCAACTTCCATCCTCAATAAACGTACGCTTACACTTCCTAATATCATTTGAAAATACTAAAATAATATTTTTATGTTATTGAATTTATTTATGCATTGCATTATGTTTTATTTCGTCTGTATTGTTAACGTCCGTGCTATTTTGTATTTCCTTTCAGAAGATTTGATGCTCTTTCACCCACAGTAGCCTGACACTTGAACTGAGATGACATGGAAAACCTATAGAATGATAAATTACTTTGAGAAACAAAACCAACTAAAAAAATAAAATGCACTTACCAGTACTGCCATAATGTTTGCAAGGTAGGAAAGTGTTTCTGTTCCACTAGACTTTTTGTTTCAGCAAATAAACCAATAAAGATGTAACATGAAGCAATTCTCAAAATAAAAATGAAATTGAATATAGTTTAAAGGTGTCAGTTTGTGATTTGTGTATTACCATTATAGGAGTCACAGAACTAGGGATCTGTTTTTCTGAGAGAAAAGACCCAAACATGGAACAAGAGGCACTTGGCTTTCTTTACATCCTACCATGATTTCATGATTTCCTCGACAGTACTAGTAGGTCATCTTCAAAGATGCAACTTAAAAAATCTGATCAAGCACACATATGGATTACCCATGGTAAAGTAGGGATGGTTGCACCAATGTCAAATTCCTCAAATCAAAAATCAGCTATAACCATGAGCCTCTAGCCTCTTCCTCTATCTCCAGACAGCAGTTAAGTGTGACCATTCCCTATGAACTCAATGTCAGAAAGGTGTTTTGGAGGTGTGAAAGTTTTTTTCATGATCAGAATTCTTGTTATGCTGTCATGACATTTTAATTCTGATTAACTTTATGTTTTGAAAGTGCAAAAATATTTAATTATAAATAATTTAATTGTCATTAAACAATCTAGCATGGTTGAGAAAATACTCAATGAGCTTCATGAGAACAGCAATTACATACGGTTTCTCTATCGTAACATCCTGCCGATGAGAATTGCTTGTTTATAGGTCATGGGAAGCTATAGGCATTGTTATGTATGTTTTCTCTGCACACCACAGGCAAGGAAACTGCTGGTATTCAGAGGTCAGTTTAGCAGTTCAGTTGTGTTTTGTAGGTCAATGTTGGCCTATGTTGTGGTCTGAGTTAAACAAAACTATATTTCCCCCTCTTCCTTCCTTTTTGGTAACCTCTAAAAAATAAACAGAATATTATTGCCCTATCTAACACTGAAACATGGTAAGATTAATTGCCTGCCCAACAACATCCACACATTGGGCAGATCCTCTCTATGCACAAACAAAACAAGTTAACTGCGATTTTCACAGATATAGTACATTGTTTGTTCAAATGTTCAGACTAATATGACAAGAAAGCAAAAACTAAGATAATTAATATCATTGTAATGGTACATCTGTCCCTGGAGACCAGTGCTTCTGTCTTCAGGTTTGGGGTTAGCTGCAGCACATGACATAGAGTTTGTCATCATATGTAGACAGATATGATCTTTATGGAAATTTTGTTGGCCTAGTGTAAGTAGTCTTAGAGTAATGGAGCAAAATATAAAAAGTGTTACAACCACCCCCATCCTGAGTATGAAGTTTCTATTATTCTATTATCAACATCCTGTTCACAAGAATATGGCTACAGAGTCATAGACACCGATATGATGACATGATGTCCTGCTTACCTTGTACCATGTTGGTGAAAAAAAAAACCCAGCGGTTTCGTTCAACAGATAATTTTAAGGTATTTCCAGAATCCTGAAAGTCTCTTCAAACTGAAGATATTTGGTCATGACATGACCGACCTACTTTAACTTTAGTCTCTTTGTCTCAGTCATTAGGCTTTAAATATTTTAGGAATCCATTACATTTAGTCAGCACAGAACAGACTTAACGTTTAGTGCCAAACCAATCCCTGGCCTTATTTTACCTTACCTTAAAAATTCCTCAAATGACTTCCAAACAGTGACAGATACAGATTTCATATTTGGGAAGAAGAGAGCAGTGGTCAGTATTCTGTACCCTGAGTTGAGACATCAGAATCAGTATCGAGGGTAAAAAAATTAATCTGTTTCCATGTTGGAACTCTATTTCCTAATCTAAGAAGACAATACCCACTTGATTAGACTAACTGATTCATTAGTATGTAAGCTTCAGCTGCACATCAGAGTGATTTTTTTTTTCATTAAAAAAAAAATCAAAAAAAAAAAAAATCCTATTAAATAACTGTTACCACTCACATTCCTAAACCATGCATGGACTAATTCATCAAGTGATTAATCAAAATTGCATTTAAATTTGTAAAATAAGTTTTAAATGATTCACTCTAATCTAATTTTGTCTTGAAACTGCATAATAATTTGGTGCATTCTTTTCCTATGCAAATATTAAAAAATAAACACACAGATAATATTAGTGGCATAATTAAAAAAAAAACCTTGATGAATAGTTTTTTAATGTATTACGCAATAATTTATAATTGGCTACTGAAATATATTTCTATGGCGCTCACCAGCTTCCATACAGTGGAACTTGATAGCATTATCTTGAAAACAAACATCAGAGTTTTGTTTAACATTAAAGATGTCACAGGTTGTTAATTTCATATTTTTGAGAATTTCTCCAAACATGTTTTACATAATGTCATAAGACTTTAAGCCATTTTAATGTAAAAATGTGTCAATTCATCACTGTAACACAGCATTTACTGAATAGATTGGAAAAATGTTGCTGTGCTGGTGGGAGGTGAAAAGTAATTTCAGGTAAAAAAAAAAAAAAAAATCCCACCATGAACATCTTGGGTCTCCGGTGGTTTTGGTCTCAGTCACTTGGTATTTTTTATATTTTTTCCAATAATAATACAGGAAGAAACGGCCAATCAACAATCAGACCATAATCATTCTGCACATATTGCACCTCTGCAGATTTTTTGATAACGGACGTGTGAAATGCTCAGTGCATCTTTAACCGCATTTTCCCCCCTAAATAACTGAGCACGGACCACGCAGAAACCAAGGCATTAGCAACACTATGAATGCATGCACACATTGCAAATTAAATAGAAAACATAGCAGTTTGAGGGAAAGTCGTACAACATTTGATTATAAGGTAATTGCTGCACTGAACATCACAACCGTAAACTAAGAGTCCTCAGGCATGCTAGCAGCACTGTGAGGTTGTACTTTGGAACAACAGTGCATGGAACTAAATGCCAACATCAGCAAACTAATATGATCATAATGACAATGTTAAGCAGGTGTAATGTTTTTTCTGTTTATAATCTTAGTTTAGTATGTAGCAGGCTAACGTTAGCTAAGTAGCACTCAGCATAGTGCAGCCAAGGTTGTATTGGAACACCAAAGTCATTACATTCTCATCTGAGGACCATTAATGTACAGTATGTACAACATTAAATGGCAACCCATCCTTTAGTTGTTGATATATTTCATTATGATCCAAGGTGGTAGACCAACCAGCCAATACAATGGGCTTAAAATACAGATACTGATTATTTCTTTTGCTGTAAGATTTTTGGAAAATGTATTTTAAGATTAAGAACATTTTCTCTCTTAACATCTCTCCCTTCACTTGATGAGAAACATCTTTCTCTTGAGTAAAGTGGCAATGTTCTCATGTTCTGGTGTGTCTCCACTCTCTGCCACCTGCAGTGGTGTCTTCCCCACATTATTTGTAGCCTGCAGATTCACCTTCTTCTTCTGTCCCAAGTGTGCACCCTGACCCCAGTTTACAAGCCTCCCCACTACCTCCAGGTGTCCACCTCGGGCAGCACAGTGCAGAGGAGTGTCTTTACTGTGATCTGTAGTGTTGATCTTTGCCCCGGCCTCCAGCAGCAGCACAGCCACGCTGTCGTGGCCCTTCTCCGCTGCGGCATGGAGCGGTGTTTTCCTCCATGTGTTCCTCTCCTCTAGCCCCTTATTGTGAAGCGACTGTAGAAGAGCTGAAACCACGCTGGCATGCCCACCAGCTGCTGCGTAATGTAGAGGTGTGGAGCCATCCATATCTTTAGCCCCTCCCTTTGCCTTGTGGGACAGTAGTGATGTCACAATATCTAACTTCCCCTCCATAGCAGCCAGGTGGAGTGCAGTTTTTTTCTCATTGTCAGTGGTGTTTGGATTGGCTTTGGCTGACAGCAGCAAGTCCACCACACTGGTCTCTCCATGGGAAGAGGCTGCCCAGTGCAGGGCTGTCCTCCCCAGCTTGTCTTTGATTCCTGGATCTGCCTTGTCTTGAAGAAGCTGGATCACTGTGTCTGCATGGCCCTGCTGACTGGCTAAATGCAGAGGGGTCAGTCCATCCTCAGCTACTGCATTTACCTAAAGAAATGACACAAAACTCTCAAGCTCCACAAACATACTGTAAATATCTGCAAAACGGACACCAATAACCAACTGGTTTGACAATTACCTGTGCTCCAGCTTTTAACAACAGACTGACTAAGTCTGATCTATTACACTGAGCGGCCAGGTGTAAGGGCGTTTGGGTTTTAGGTCCAGTTATGTTGGGGTCTAATCCCTTTTCCAGCAGTGTCTGTACTATGGGAACACTGCCACCCTGAACAGCTAGGTGCAAGACTGAGGAGAGGTTGGATAAAGTAGCACCCAGTTTGGCCAGTTTTTCTACTAGCACTCTGAAATAAAAAAAAACAGAAGGTCATTATTTAATACTAAATGAACCAGAAAATACAGATAAAGGAGTATGAATTCATAATCAACTGAGCAAGCAACTGGTGTATGATGTCCAACAAAATCCTACTCTATAAAGTGGATCACAGATACATGCAAATGTAAAAACATGCATAATAAGTAAGAATGAAAGAGCTTAAGTAACAGACAAATAGAATATATGACTTGATAGAGTAAGGATGTGGACTTCATACCCCTCCACCCCCCCATAGCTGTGCCAGTGTGTATGTGTGTGAGTGTGTTGGATGTTTAGATATATTTATGTATTACGTTATGTTGTACATCAGTCAGACTTTCAACATACTGTCACTTACCTTTATGCCAGAGCAATGTGATTATCACAGTCCACAGATAGAGGCTTTAAATTCTAACATCAAATATGTCAATGTCATGAGACAGTGAAGGGCAGCATTGCAGTAGTTAGCACTGTCGTCTCACAGCAAGAACGTTCCGGGTTCGAGCCCCACTTTGGGCTTTTCTGTGTGGAGTTTGCATACATGGATTCTCTCTGGGTACTCTGGCTTCCTCCCACAGTCCAAAGACATGCAGCTTAGGTTAATTGATAACTCTAAATTGCCTGTAGGTGTGAATGTGAGTGTGAATGGTTGTTTGTCTCTATGTGTTGGCCCTGCAATGGACTGGCGATCTGTACAGGGTGAACCCCGCCTCTCGCCCAATGACAGCTGGGATAGGCTCCAGCCCCCAGTGACCCTTAACAGATAAGCGGTGTAGATGATGGATGGATGGATGATTAACAGAATAATACCTGATTTATTTTCTTTCAATTGATTCATTTATAAATTAGCTAATTGTCTCAGCCATAACTACAAGTTTTTATCTTTGTAGTCTTGCTATGGATCATCTCAGGGCGAGAGTTCAGGGATGTACCACAGAACAACTTTGAGAGGTCACTGATGTCATTAAAAGAGTAATCTGCCAATTTAACACTATACTCTTATAACATTGTGGGAACAGTTATTTTAAAAAAAGATCAAAATCGATGTAGCAGAAGTCTTTTTTGTTTCACACAATGCAACTCAACCACTGACAGTTGGTGTGGAGGTTCAGTTTGGACTTCAGCTCTAACTGCTGAGTCCAGTCAATTGAAGGAATTCATCAGACTTCGTGCAGCTCCTGCTGGAACCACAAAAGACTTCATACAACTTACGCATTTTCAGTAGTACTCTCCAAAGCCTGTAAACTGGCTTGGTGTGTAAAATCAGCAGAATACCCCTTTAAATGACCAGCGTGTAGGATTTAGTGGCATCTAGTGGTGAGCATCCAGATTGCAACCAACTGAATTTCTTTGCTGTGGTCAATTTTTCTGTTTTTCTCTACGTATTACCTGCTTAAGTCCTCCCTCTTTCTCCTTCTTGACTGACACATATTCCTGAGGATTTTTTGTTTGTTTTTTTGTTTCAATTTTATGTTTTGTTTTAGAGAGAGATTACTTTAGAGGTCACTAATAACAGCCCATAGTTGTTAGATTCCCTGCATTTGAATGTATAAGGGAGCCATGTTAGTGTGTTTGTGAAGCACTGAATCCTCGTTGGAGGACAGTTACCTGAAAACCTCAGTGTGTCCCAGCTCAGCCGACAACAGGAGAGGTGTGTATCCCTGTTTGTCACACACGTTCACATTTGCTCCGCTGTCTGTTAGAGCAGTCACCACTCCATCCTGGTTCTGCCTAACAGCTGAGAAGAGAGTGGAGCCCAGTGCTTCCTCACTTAGAGCTCCTCTGGCATTAGCTGTGGTTTGAACAAAACATAGTGAGCCTAATACGTTCTATGCTTACAGCTGTACTAACACCTCACAAACTAAAAAAATACTGCATGGTGATGATGCATTAATTCAAGATGTGAAGTAACATTACTTTAAGTCTCACAGTCTTTGGTGAAAAAAAAAAAACTCACCAAGCAGCAGTCGGAGAATTGATTGTTGACTGAACTTAATGGCCTCATTTATAATGTCATTGTCAACTTTAGCTCCTGCGTCTAGAAGGACTGTCACAGTTTTCTCATTGCTCCTGGCAACTGCATAAAACAGAGCAGTTTTTTGCTGGTTGTTTCTGGCATCAACAGCAGCCCCACTCTGCAGCAGCAACTCAGCCAGCCTCCAGTTGTCTTCCATAGCTGCCCTGTGGAGAAAGGTGTCCTGTGTCTGGCTCTCAGACTGCATGGCCTCCTCCTTAGCCAGCACTTTCACAGCATCCAGGTGCCCATTTTCTGCTGCCAGGTGAATGGGAGTTTTGTCATGGAGATCCAGAGTGTAGATGGGGGCCCCAGCCTTTATGAGGGCCCTGACTATTTCAGTGTGACCCCCTCTGGCTGCTCTGTGAAGAGCTGTGTGACCATTATTATCCTGTGAGTCCAGCCTGGCTCCTTCACGTATCAAGAGCTCAATGATGGATAGATGGCCATGCTCAGCAGCTACATGTAACAGAGTCTCATTGGAGGAGCTGACAGTGTTAATATTAGTGTCGTCTAACAGGTCCTCCAGCAGCACCAGCTCCCCATCTGTAGTAATCATATGAATGAGGTTATCTACTTTATGTTGTGCTGCTTTATCCCCTAATTTTTCAAGTGGTACAGGGCTGCTTTCCTCAATCTCAGGGCCAAATCTTTTAGTTTCTTTGATGGTAAATGACCTACGAGTCTTCTTATGAGTCTGGGCCACTGTTCCCTCCTTTTCCCTCTCCAACAAATATCCAATCAGCTGTCTCTTTGTGTCTCTAATATGTTTGTTCACACTCCCCACATAGGTTTTGATTTGTTGATAAAGGTCAGGCTCTACCAGCCTGAGACATGGATAGAAAAACTTCCGACATGCCCTCTCACCTCTGGCTTCCAGGATGTCCAGGACCCTGGAATTCTGATCTTTGCGAGTCCTGATGGTCAAAACGATGGATCTCTTGGCTGCTGTCATGACCCCCTCTGTGACGAGTAGATCCAGTAGATCCTCAGTATGTGAGATCCCATAAACCAGGTCCCTTCTCTTTGTCCGGATCACATCCACAGCATATGGGTTGATACAGTTTGATGCTGCTTGAGCATCAAAACCTTTGAGTATACTGAACATTATAAATAGTAGGAAACTAAAGCTGTTCATACTTAGCAAGTCATTGTTATAGCTTGTGGTTCTGGCTGTGTGTGTGTATGTGTGTGTTTTCTACCTTATTGCTAAGTGAAATACCTCATCCTAGCAACTACATACAGACAGAAACCATTCACTGTGCAGATCTGTCTGGCTCAACCTGCCCTTTGTGAGATTATGAGACCAAATAACATTAGTTAGTTAGTTAGTTTTCAGATGCAGCACGGTAGTTATTACAGACCTCATACAATGTTATTATAGTTTGTAAATGAAATAATAATAACCATACAGTTTTCAAGAGTTTGAAGATAACTGTGTGTGTGTGTGTGTGTGTGTGTGTGAGAGAGAGAGAGAGAGAGAGAGGGAGAGGGAGAGAGAGAGAGAGAGAGAGAGAGAAGTCATGTGTGTGCATAACTGAGCATGTGTGGGTGCAGAGGTGATGCACTTCATCATGGGTAACCCCATTCTGCTCAGTCTCTACATGTCACACCTAGCCTGGATTTCAGAAGTCAGTGAGAAATCAAATAATTACAACCTAATTTTTGATCATCTTGGGCACATTTTATACCAAACATTTACCTCTAAAATTATTTTTGTTTCAAATGTGCCACATGCAGAGAGAAGTGGTGGCGTGTGTATTCAGATCAGTAAGGGTAACAATACAAAACCACTCTTTAAAAATGTTCTATCTAAGTCAAAGTCCTGCATTCAAAATCTTACTAACAAAATGTATTTGTCAGTATTACGTTATCATATCAGGATTTATTTTTCTATGTATAATCTAAATCTGCAAAGTAACTAGTCACTATAACTGTTAAATAGTGAATTAAAGTGCCATTCCCCCCTGAAATGTGAAGAAATAAAATTATAAACTAGCAACAAATAGTTACAACAAATTACAACAAATAGTAAATGTACGTTACTTTAAGTGCCTTGTGCTATCGCACTTTAGTTATCATAATAGGCTATAAGATGAGATTTACGGTTTTCAGTGCGAGTAGTGTCTCTCTTCATCTCTATATAATTGTTATATATACATTTGGTCTTTCATCTTTTGGAACATTCAGTAGACTTCGTTTTGTTGGCGTTGAAATCTTCTCACTGATTTGCCCTTGGAGAGTAAATCCAGCCTCTCCTTCAGGATAACTTCTCAGGACTCACCTTATTATGCAGAGATTACTGAGTCGATTCACTTCCCGTAATACATGCCTCCGTCGTGACGTAGATCTTCCGAGTGTTCGCTCTCCTTATATGGTAGGGAAGGACACCGCTTTCCGGAATGATGTCATGTTGCCCCAAGTTCGAGAAATCAGAGCAGGTTACAGCAGCAGGTGTATCATGAAGGCAGAATGCCCATTGTAATTAAACATAATAAATGATATTAAATCATTTCTATTGGGACCGACTCCCAGACCAGCAACCCTTATAACTGGTTTATCCTTTCATTGTTAATAGTGGATATTGAATTAGAATTAATTTAATATGATTATATTTGTCTATGGACCTATGCAGATAGGAAAAAATGACACTAACAGTTAAATTAGCTGTGTTTATGCATCAGACCATGTTACGAAACTCTTCCGTATAGATTTAAAGGAAAAAATATATAAAGAGAGGATTAAAATAAACAAACAAAAGAGGAAAAGAAAAGAAAGAACAAAATGGTAAAATAGTAAAGCGACTGAAAGAGAATATGCCTACAATGGCCATTTGTTTAACACTTTGAGTGTCATATTCAGACTATAAATATTCCTCAAACCTCCATAGTTGACAAACAGTTTTGTTTCTTTGCTTGAATAATGGCAGGTGTGTGGTGATTTAAGCACAAAGCAACAACTGATGTGCCAATGTAAGTTACAGTGGTGTAATGTTGACTCAGAGAAAGCAGCACTGCGTTTCATCTGTCAGTTAACTCAGTCTGTGTCGCCCTCTAGTGTTTCATTATAAGCAACACACACTAGTGACTGAGAAGTGATGGAGTTGAACTGTACAACCTGTATGCTGTATCTGACCTGTCCTGCCAGAGTCACCTGTTGTAATCACTGTCAGTGCAGTAGGCCTTGTTTAAATTGGGCTCATAATATTTACAGGGGGTACAGTGGGTATTAGGTCAAGGTTTTCCTACTTTCACACACAGCCCCAATCTGTTTCTTATAAATTTGAGGTACATATACATAATTGAAGAATTTGATGAAAAATCTCTGTATTTTATCTAACACTTAAAATACTGGGATGTGTTTCGATTAAACTTTCATCAGCACTGGAACATATTTGGCTGCAGTAGTTGTCTTTTGTCTACCAGTGAATTTAAAGCCCTGTCAGTGATTTTGAGAAAGATTGCAGGCTCCATTCTTTCCATTTAAATTTGGTGGTGAAGCATATCTCTTTGTTTACATCTGGATTACTGTTTCTTTAAGCTATTTTCTATGAGGAGCTTACAGAATACTCATTGAAAGCACACTAAATGCTGACTATATGATAATAGAATAATGTATCCAGAGTATATGTATTTTATTTAGCTAATACTCAGTAATATGTTATATAGCACGTCTGCTCATGTGTAGGCCTGTCTGAGACTTTATTTGAGTTTGTTACAACAGTGTTGTTTCCCATGCTGGGACTTTCTTTATTTACATTGGGACAGGAAGTAGTGTTGAATAACTGAATGGTGCAATATCACAGAGGATGGCCAGTGATTTTCCTGTTTTAAATCAGTGTTGACTTTAAAGTCCCCTGTTGAGATTTAATACCATCTTAAAACTTTGGTAACTTTGTTACATGATATAGTTAGTGTTGATATGAGTGTTACAGTGTTATACTCTCAGTGTCATAAAATGTTAATGGCTGAGGACTATGGGATATGTTTATTTAATATTTGCGCTCCTCAGGTTGACCTGTGTGTGCTGCGATGTAATATGGAGATCTTAAGTTCTAGATCCTAATTTGCAGAATTGGCCTCCATCAGTAAGAGAGTCTGGTCTGTCAACTGCAACACAATCACTTAGCCTGGATCAATACCAGCACTAATGGAATTTACCTTGAGGTACTGGGAACTAGCAGCCCTTGCAACATGTTGCAACATGTTTTATTGTTAGAGCTCCTGACATGGCACACCCACTTTTTTCCTGTCACACATTTACAAGAACACAGAGGCAATGTTGCTTCATTTTATCTGGTTTATTTTCTTAAATATTGATTAGTTTCTGAAGTGCTCAGAAAACAAAACATAAAAAATTATACAGTATTTTTATTACAAATGGTAAACATAAGTACTCCAAGTTGATCTTATATACATATAACAATGAGTGAAACCCCATTAAACAACAAGTAAATCTTGAAGCTTTTCTAACTTAATTTCTTACAATTAAGAAAAAAGTACATTGTACTGTAACTCAGAAGTCAGGCAGCTTTTGTTACAACTTTTCAGCCGTTTAGAGTTGGCCAACACACCCATGTTCGAGGCCATTATGGCTACAGCAACAAAAGTCTCTATTGCAGGTTCTTAAATCCTCTAATACTGAATTTCTCCTTTGATGGTCATGAGAAAGTCCATGCAGAGCTGGGTTTAAATCAAGAAAACTTCAGTCCTGTCCAGTTCTGTAAAAAAAAAAAAAAAAAAAACAACAGCATGAAACAGAAAGGTATCCTGCTTGTTGCCATGCCCCTCTCTGGTTCATGGCTACGGTTACTGTCCCGAGCCCCTCTCTGGGACGCGCCACCGGGGAGCGCGTGGCACTCAGGAACTTTTAGTGCGGCCCCCGGTCCTGCCAGTGTCGCGCCACATCATCCCCTCACGATTATGGGAGACACAGCCACCCACTATCACAGGAAGCGTCCGTTTCGTTCAACTACAGTCTTTTTTCTCTCTCTCTCTCTCTCGCCAACCGCCGCTGACACCACCTCAGAAGGTCTGGAGCTGCTGCGTTAACATGAGCTGGCACCCGCTGTTGACGTGGTTCATCACCTTCTGCTTCAGCTGGGCCACCTGCTCGCGCAGCATGTTGGCAGTGGACGCGAGCTCCGAGTTCTGGGATTTGAGGGTCTTCACTTTCTCCTCCAGCCTCGAGATCCTCTCCAGCTTCCTCTTCCGGCATTTGGAAGCAGCGATGCGGTTCCTCATCCTCTTTCTCTCGGCCTTGATGCGCTCCTGGCTCTCCATGTCGATTGGGGAGAGGGGAGGGGTCTCCCCCGGCATCTCAGGCACGGTCTGGGGCTCCTCTTTGAGCACTGTGAGCCGGGGCAGCTGGGCGGAGGAGGGCTGGCCGTAGATAGGAAGCTGAGGCGGAGCAGCCGGGAAGGACATAGTCGGGGCTGAGGTGGTGTAATTCGGAGCCGAGACGGTGCTGATGGCCGGATTGAAAGTGTTCAAGTCCTCATAAACAGGTGAGTCGGAACGCATGGTGGCGTTGGTGTTGTAAACGGTGGCACCGGCAACAGATGACACAGGCGGCAGGGCAGTGTTGACACTGGTCTGCGGGGCCGAGGTGACACTCACATTAGTTGGGGCCGGCATGTGCTGGTGGTGGAGCTCGGCCAGTGCCCGAACGAACCCCTCTGCGAAGCCCTCCTGCTCGTCGGTGACATTCTTGGGGCACAGGAACTGGGTCGGGGTCGGCGTGGTGGTGATGAGCCCGTTGCTGGACTGGATGATGAGCCGCTCCAGTTCCGGGGAGGCCAGCTTCAGCAGGCCCACGTCGGGGGAGGTGAGGATGTCGCTGGCTTTGGCCCGGAGGTGAGGTTTCAGGGTGCCCGTCGGGTCGGAGAGGTTCAGTGTCATGTTGTGTTTCAGCGCTTTGGGGTTGCTGTATCCGTAGCCGGCGTTCTCGTGCTGGGAGAAAGCGTTGAGTGAGTCGTCATAGAAAGTAGTTTCCATCTTGGTATACATAGAAGAAAAACCAAAAACGAATGTAGCTAAAAAGTCTTCTACAGAACAACTTTTCGTCCCCCCTTCTCTTCTTCCTGGTTTATCAGCTGAGGAAAAAACACTGGTTTCCAAACGTCCTCTCTGTGCGTAAAAACTTCCAAACTCTGAGTGCGCACTTTCTTGACACAGGAATCGAGACTTACTTCTTTCTGCCAGCGACGGTCGATTGTTCAGTGCTGAGTTGTAACAGTTCACAACGCTTTTGCCAAAGTATCCAGACTTGTATTGAGTCCGTGAATGAAAAGTGCCGAGTGGCTCTAACTTCTCTAGTCAGGCACCAGTAGAGTCTGTGGTGCCGCCTCTGCCTGGATGTGTATATACTCTGAGCTGTGCAGCGTGGAGGCAAACCTTATCTGCTGCCGCTGCCTCTCTAAAAATAGCCATGATGTCATGACGGGGCTCTCCCATTGGCTATAGGGCGTGTCGCGGGGCGGAGCCCGGGCCTCAGATAAGGGCCCGGCCCATCGCCTAGGCGACCACCCAGAAGATTCTTAATCTCGCGGTGGATTGTGGGATGAGGTAATGCTGTAAGGAGAGCGTAGGCGCGGTGCATTGTGGGATGACGTATTGTTTTTGAATATCTGGTTACCCGCTTTACTGTCAGTGGCGGGACAAGCCAGTGTTCACAGCTCGTGCTGTACGTGGTTCTCTTTTTGTTGTGAAACAAATATAGCATCCATTTATTTTCTGTCAATATTTTTATTTACTACACTTTTTCTATTTACTTAAACTTGTTTTTAAAGTTTTTAATTTAATCTGTAGAAGCCATTTAATGTACCTATTGTTCTTCTTTATAAAATTATCTGTGTTTGTAACAGCCATAAAACAATAACATAAATGAAAATGACACTCTATTCTATTCTGTCATTCAAGTTTACAAATGTTAATTTAGCCATGATACAATAAATGAAAAAGACCCTCACAAAGTCTGATATATCAGATTCTTTGCCTAATATCTGCATTGTAGCTAAATGTGAGCTCTAATAGTCTAATCTGTGGGTTTGAACTGGAAAATGTTGCCCACGAAGGCAAAGTTGGAGCAATAAATGAAAACCGTTACATAAAAACAAATTCTATATTTTTCCACATGTATGTGCGTTCACAGTGGAAAAGTCTTCTTTTTCTGACATGTCATTTTGCGTCTCGGTTTGGGATATCATGGTGGTCTCTGGTTGGTGGTCCCATATAAATTGCCTTATAGCACACATACAAAACACTCTCCACATTTAGTTTTGACTATACTGTATGCGCTGAGGGAGTTAAAATTTGACACCTGAGCAGGTTAATACAAACACAGACAAATTTACCAAGACATGCAATAAAGTTCAGTTATTTACCTGAAGAGCTCTGCCAAGTCCATCTGACTGAGTCAGTTCTGGTAACAGTCTTTCCTTAAGATTTAAAATGATGCAAGTGTTCATTCAGTCATTAGGAGACAGATTTAATGGGGCCTTTTGCTTTTACCACTGTAAAGACCACACATCTGCAAAGCTGCATTTAAGACCTTTTATTTCTGCTACAACTTCAAATTGTTGAAGATAGATCTACAGACTCTGTCTGTTCGCCCTCATAAAGAGCAGGTACATTTCCTATTATCCATGTCAGGGTGTGTAATTAGTGTAGTGCAGTCCATTGTCCCCTGGCCCTTGGTCAGAAATCACTGCTGGTTTAATGGCAGGAGGTTAACTGGTGTGTCTCACGTGTTCCCCTATAGTCCTCCACACTCCCACTGTCTGGGTCATCTTCTGCCCTGCCAGCTTTACTGCCCACTATCTCCTGCACACCACGTCTAAATATGTCCCCCTTGTGTGACAAGTAAATCAGTCCCCTGGCGCTGGCTGGCTCAGAAAGGCACCTAAGGAGGATGAACCAGATCATAAAAAACCACCACAGTCTGACTTTTTATGGCTCCTAATGTTGTCTTTATGTACTGTTGTATATGTCAAACTGGGGCAATCAATAAAGTTGGATATAATCTGATCTAATTGGTTGACTTAACTGATCTTGCGCAGTTTCTTTTTTGATTTAAATGCTTGAGAGAGGATCGCTTTGCTTTATGGTCATGCACACTCAAGGGAAATGTTAAGGCAAGTCTACAGAAAACTTATACTCTTATTCATACAGTTTCATTCTTTTTTTTTTTTTTAGTTTTATAACAATTACTCTGGGGATGAAATGAGAGGAAGCAGAATAAGGGCAAGTTGTTTAGTTGCTTGTTTACACTCAATGTTCAACTGGCACGTTCTGAAATATTTATCCACTTGGCCTCATTCATCTATTTATGACTGCTCTTCTTCTGAATTAAAGCACATGAAAGAATCATAAGTAGGTGGTCTAGTGCCCACCACCTGACAGCAGGGATCCTTGTGTATGACTTCACCCATTGTCCCAAATAGACGAATGAAGTAAAGGCAAAACACATGATGTCATTTAAAGTTATTATCTCATTTAAATTAAAGCTCATTCAGAGTCAAATCCCATGGCAAAAGTCAGACCTTGGTAAATTCTGTTTTATATACTTTCAAATGGTGTTTCATACAGAACCCCCTAAATGTTTCAATATGGCTGGAGCGCTGCATGAATTGGGTCTGCTTTTCTTCCCTGGTTGCCATGCGTAAAGTTATAAAGGGGTAACCACAGCATGGTCGTTTGCCAAAGTCATTTTCTGTGTAGGAATGTATGGGAAAATTAGTATGGAGGAACCCTACTGTTAAAGTGACTATTCAACATGAGGTTAGGATATCCTGCTGCTGTCTTGGTTCAGAGCCTGGACATTTGGTCACTTGTGGTCACATACAGTACTTAGTATTGTTGTTCATTATGTTGTAGGATAGAGGCAGAGGCCTAGGAGGAGAGAAGGCAATTGGTAACAGCATGGAGAAATGTTGCCAAAAAGTAGCCACATCCATCTTTTCGATATTCAAATAATTTAATTCTAAAATGGATTTTTGTAATAATTCATCTCATATAACTGATTTACAGATTCTAAGTCAGGCTGCAGATCATATTTCTGATTTTAGCTTATTCACTACCACCATCATTAATGCGACTAATTAGTGACTAGGTGTCCTCACTTAATTACTTGCTCATAGGGATTTTAAAAGTGAATTTTCAGTACTCTGAAAAGAACAAACTGCAGCAGGATAGAAGCAGTAATAGTAACACTACTTTCCATCGATGGAGAATCCTGAATCAGTAATAATGACATGGCATATGCTGCCTTTCAGAATCTCAATCACTTGCTTTTGTATATTTTGTCATTGCCATTCTCCAACTAAAAGATACTAACAAATCTTAGTAGATGATCTCATGGAAATATAAGAGTTTTTGATGTTACTGAATCCCAAATAAATGCATACACTAAGCAGCTGCCCACGCCAACTTAATAAGACTTCCAACATGTTTACTTCTAAACAAGACTAAAAAAAAGTGTACAGCCGTGCTAGCAGCTCTGTAAGGCTGTGCAGTGGAACTTTGTGCTAAATGCTAACATCAATATGTTAACATGCTCACAATGACAATACCAACATGCTGATGTTAAAACAGGTACAATATTAACTTTATACGATATTAAGTTTACCTTCCCAGTCGAGAATATTAGCATGCTAACATTTGATAATTACCACACATCAGAACGTACAGCTGAGGCGGATGGGAATTTCATTAGTTTTGAAGATGTCTGGTCACAAACCAAAGCAATGAACATGAAAAGTCACACAACACTCATTAAAAGTCAGAGGATCACAAAAGTCATCAGGGTGGCATTTTCATGGTACGTCTGACAGGCTAAAAGACTGACACTGCTATCTCTGGAGCCACACCACTTGCACTGCTAAAAATCTGAGAACATGTTTGTTGGCCAACACATGCAGCAAAAAGTGAAACTGTCATAGGCATTTAATCCAGAGGCCAAAACATCTGTTATCTAAAGCTGTCAGGTGTGTAAATGTGCTTGCTCTGCATTAATTTCACTAACTCACAGCCTTGACCTTATGGAAGCATTTTTTAAATACACATTTAAAACGTCTTTTATAGCACACAAGTAGTGGTGACTCAACCTCTCTGTGTTTGTTTTTGTTTCCAGGATCATGAATCAATGCACTTCTTCAAACTAACACTTTTTTTTTTTTCAAACTAACACATTTTTAAATCACTGTTCCTGCTCAGCTGCATCCTGACCTGAGGTTGTACAAATGGGCCTTCTGTCTGGTCTTAAGCCTTTCCTCCCATCAACCCCTGCTTCTTCTTGATGAACTTTTCTATCATTACCTCCCCCTCTCTCCTGGCTTTGAGCTCTTGCACTCCCTGCATCCTGACGTTACCTCTCCACTATTTTCCCCTCTGGACTGGATCCCAAATGTCTTCCACTTACACCCCCCACACACTTTTGCCTTTCTCTTATCTATCTCCTCCTCCTCTGTTTTCTCTCTCTCTCTCCCGTCTCTCTCCCTCTCATCTTACTCCTATCAGTGGCCATCCAGGCAGCAGGATTTCCTCTGTGATGGAAACAGGCTGCGGCTCAATTGTGTTGTTTTAGCAGTTCTTTTCAGTAAAATCTCAGAGTACTCTCTGTTTTTTTGTTGGTATCATTAACAGATAAACCAGTACACTGGCCAAAGCACTGCAGAGTACAAAAAACAAGCACAAGTGTAAAGCCACTGAAACAAAAAAAGGTCTTTGCGTCAAAGTGAACATCCCATGTGGTTTGCAGGGCAAATGAGAGACAGGGAGACAGACTGTTGAAGCTTTTGAGACAGTGCATGCTCACAATGGTCTTAGCCTGTGAGAACAATTGTTGTTTCAGCTGTTATGTGAAGGGAAAAAAAGCACCCGACTGTGTGTTGGACAGGCCCCTGTAAGCAAGCTTGCACACTTGGCAGTGTATGTGTGTACACGTGTCAGTCAGCCTTTATTGTAACTGCATGAATTTGTTAATATATTTGTTAGTGTGTTAGGACACAAAGCAGGTAGAGTGTCTCTGCACCGAAGAAGATTCTCAGGGTGTTCATGCAAAGATTATTTAGCTCAACTAATGTGATGAAACACAACTTATGACTTTAACTTTAGTGAGTCAGGATTCCACATTACACTGTGCAATCAACATCAAGACCTGTTTAACATACACTTTTGTGACCAACCCAACCTTCATGTTGAGGGTTATAATCGGGGTTGAGAGTTGGCTCTATGACTACGACCCAGAGACCAAACAGTGATCTTTGCAGTGGAAGAGACCAGATCTCCAAGACTGAAGAGGGTGTGTCTTTTTCTTTTACATTTGTGGGGTTGTGAGGGAGGACATCGTGATGACCTGAACTATGGTGCAATGGCAGCTGGGGTGCTCCATCATGTCTCCCTGCAACTTCTTCTTCCCTCAAAATGAAATGGGTGGAGATGGTGCTTGATGTACTCACAGAATGGGACTTGGAGGGAGCATTCCAAGCATGGCAGGAGTGCTGGGAGAGGAGTATTCATCCCTATCCTGAACCACATTTTTTATTCTCCCCTATGACTCCTTTTTATCATCTTTACCTGCATTATGTGTAATGCACACACACACACACACACACACACACACACACCACACACAAACATGTCCACCTCACATACACATTAATAAGATACTGGGCAGCCATTTTTATAATGAAAAAGGACAGACGCAGCTAAATGACAAATGTCCCTCTTTCCATTTGGGATTTACGACATGGTGTAAAGACAGGAATCATTGTGTTTGATTATTACACACACACTCACACCCACACACACTGAATCTCCCTGAGTGATGTCTCATTGTTCTGCCCTTCACCAAGTGTAGAATGAGTGTTTGATGCCCGACAGGGTTTTTTTTTCACCGCTGTTTTAATTAATTTGCTCATAAAATGAACCATGATTCCCAGCAGCCTCTCTGGCACCCTCAGCCACAAAAGACTTTATTAGCTTTGACAATTAATCGTCGCTAACTACCCAGACTAATCACATCTTAGATTTATGGGTCAGAATCATATGGAATATCGATCGGCCCTCTCTCATTTTGACCCTTTCAGCGCACCGTAACTCACTCGGGCAAGTGTACAATGACATCATTGGGTAAGGGTGGGCACATTGCAGGTTCTTTGACTTTACTTTTCCTCTTTAGGCTGCAGATACTTTTTAAAATCATGGCAAAGGC
The DNA here is from genome assembly GCA_033238685.1 of Lates japonicus. Taxonomy (NCBI): domain Eukaryota; kingdom Metazoa; phylum Chordata; class Actinopteri; family Centropomidae; genus Lates; species Lates japonicus. Next base: position 15,936,155 of record BRZM01003569.1, read on the forward strand.
AGGAGAACAACTTCAGTTAAAGGGTTACATAGACCGGGACTTGTATGTTTGTGGGGGTGCATGTCTGCATGCGTTTTTATTTGTTGTCTCAGAGTAATTTAATCTATGAGAGTGAGTCTCGGCCTCATTATGTAAATTAAATAACCTCATCTAAAATGAGAGGCAGAGTGAGCCACAGCAGGACTGTCTCCCTCTCTCTCTGTCTCTCTCTCACTCACTCACACACACACATATACACACACACACAGCAGTGAACACTCAGAGGCACACAGCAGCTAACTCATACGCATATACGGGCAGGCAAGGTAAATGGCCCTTTTGACACTGCGCAAGTGGAACTTTTGTGCACATGTACAGTGTGTGTGTGATTGTGTGTGTTTGTTTGAACACTCCGGGACCTATATGAGTCCTCAGCTGGCTGTGCTCAGCGTGTAACAGAGAGGTGAGTGTGTGAGTGTGTCACCAGGGAAAATGATCGATAGCTATTAAAACCATCAGTGACTCGGTCCAGATGGAGGGCTGTTTGTGTATGTGTGTATATGTGTGTGTGTATATATAAACTTAGCCCATGATCTGCATTACTATGTTTGGGTGCAGAGACCCTATGGCAATGCTAACCTGTTACTCATTTACCCACTGCAATAGGAGACCTTACCAACCGCACAAAATTGTGTGTGTGTGTGTGTGTGTGTGTGTGTGTGGCAGCCTGTGCGTGTTTTTGTTTTGAACATCTTGGGTGCATTTGTGTTCTTGTATGGTGTGTCTGTTTGTGGTTCTGTGGCTGCTAAGTGTGACTGGGAGGTTGTCAGTGTGTGTGTTTGGACTTGCCAGTTATTCTAGCCTGGCTTTCAAGAGGCAATAAAAAGTAAAAGAAGAAGGAGGAGGGAGAGGGAGGGTTTGGGGAAGGAAGAGTGACTAGGACCTGACGATTTGTTTCAATTCAAACAGCAGTTTCAGTCTGTGGTTAGAGAGGGCCGAAAAGAAGGAAGAGATGGAGTTGTTCTCTTCACTTACTGAAGAGGAAGAGAACATACAGGCTTTATCAGAGAGACACAGAGACCAGAGAGAGAGCTGGAAACTGGGCACAGCTCAGGGTGTAGTGAAATATTTTGCGTTATATTCCTGGGCTTTATTGGATATGATAAGTATAAATTGAACAGTCTAGCGGGATGCAGTCCCTATGAAACAGGAATGTACAGCTTCACAGCAAATCTCTACAGCTCTTCTCTTTCTATCTCTCTCGTGCACCCTTGCCGTAACGCATGTGTGCTGCAGCTCAGCACACAGAGATCACCTCACCACCTCCTCTGGGGCCTTTAGAACTAAATGCAGTCAATATTGCCGATGGTATTATGGTCTACATAGGGAGCTCAGGCTTTCATGGGTGTAGCTCTCGAAGAGGTTTCACCGCACCATACCATGCTAACCCACGGGAAATGCGCTATTTTCTGACTGGCTTACATGTGCGCACTGGGGAATCGTGCTAGGACACCTCAAACGTGGTCACATAATTTTATGTACTGTAAAGCGAGCCCATATAATTAGTGACAGTGCAGAATAATGATAAATACTAAACATAGTGTATCAGCAGTAGGCTACAAGTAGAAGCGTAATCAGTCAGCATCACAGTCTTAGTAATACGCCCAGCCAATATCACCTAATGTTTGCCCATTCTCTGCATAAGGTGCTGGTCTTACCGACACAAGGTGTACTAGATATAGATGGTAGTGTGTTCATTCAATTAACTTTTTAATAAGAATAAATATATTACTTCCTCTTGCAAAAGTTACTCAGACTCTCTCTCTAGTGTAGTATTCATAGAACCTGTACTGTATTAAATTACACAACCATAACAGCAAAACTGAAACTCTGCAAAGGTTAAACTAACTTCTGGTTCAAGCAAAGGCCTCACTTTGTCAGCAAACCTACTTGAAAATGATTTTATATTAGCATCTTTTATGTTTTTCTTTTTGCTGGTAAGTTGCCACAGTGTGTCCCCAATATACCAAACCTAGGAAAATACTGGACTTGATGGACAGGACACTATGTCATCTAGTATTTTTTCCTAAATTGGGGCCTTTTGCTGTTCTGTTGATACCAGAAGCCTCAGGATATGATTCTCTATGTGTGTGTGTGTGTGTGTGTGTGTGTGTACATGTGCTTATTTGGGCTAGGTTGGGCCAGGCTAGAGGAAGCAGGAGTACATTTGAGTAACTGTGGTTGTTTCTATTTCTCCAGTGTTATGATTGCTGCTGTATTGCTTCGGTCATAACTGTCAGGCTGTGTGCGTGTTGCTGTGTGAGCCAATGACATGTGTGTTTGTGTATGTGTGTTTGTGTGTGTGTGTACCTCTGTTTCACAATGTTAAATCAACAATGAAACTCACAGATCACCTTATCTTCCACCCCTCCTCTTATCCCATTTGAATTTTTAATTATATTTTTGTCCATATCACAGTCTACATTCTTCTTTGCACTGGGTTTCCTCTGACTCTCTGTATTATGTTTCAAAGGGATTTGCTAATAAACGTACTGGTTGTCTGTTTGCCGTGCCGACCCGGTGGCATGATGCTAGACTATGTGGCACCTTCCACCAACATTCAGGATCTGCTGTTTTTGGAAAGTTCTGCTCCGTTGCCTTTCTCTCCTTCTTTCCTTCTCCATCAACTCATCTTCTCTCTTTCTCTCTCTCACTCCACCTTCCTTTTCTGCTGTCTCCCTCCTCTTTTCCTCCCTCAGATAAAATGGACTCTTTGTCTCTGGTTAAAATGCACTTGAAAACTAGTAGTTTGGACAAGTGACTTTGTGGTACACACTGTAACTGAGCATGTGTATCTGAATAACAACTGCTTTGTCATTGTTACACATTAAATATAGTTTTGACTGTGAATTTCCCCTACAGCTCACTTACTGCTACTCTACACACACACCTTCTCTGTACAAATAATATATAACACACACCCTTAAAATTATAGACTGGACATTCCAGTAGATCAAACTGTCTCCCTAACCTGGTGCAATGTGATATACACAATTCTCTCTCATTTGTTTATTCAATTGTATATTTGTGTTGTCCACAAGTATGTGCAGTAGTCTGCCTCCTGCTTCTAACATTAAAAGGTACTTGTGTTGTGTCTGTAATCGGCCGATAATATACTAATAATATAACAATTGGATGGACATAGCCCATAATAGAACTGCCTTCTTGTTCATTTTATATATATTATCATATTTTACTCATACTTGTGTAAATTGGAGTACAGAATTTGATTACAGAACTCATAATTATATATTATTATTTTTTGTGTGTGTGTTTTACAGTATATTTTTACTTGATTAAAGGATGCAATACCTTTTCTACCACTGTATCTGTGACAAAGCCTCATCAAAAACTGGAACATTAAAGCAAAATGTTTATGTGGGTCCCACCCTTAACAGTAATAAATGCATATTGGTTGAGCAGGTGACTTTTATAGCCCTTACGACTGAGGGTGACGAATAAGATAACTTCCTCTGACTGACATGCCACCATTTGTTCAGGTTTCCTTCCTGTTCATGCTCTGTGAGTCTAAATGATGATGGTGATCCTCAGTTAATCATTAAGACCAGGTTTCTTAATGGTCATGGGCTGGCAGTGATCAATTCTTTTAGCGTGAAATGCAAAACTTCTGACAAGTGATATGGCTGCATACTAGGATATGTACCTGAAGTTTACGTGCAGCGTGCCACACACACATATTGTACATGCAATCCTCAGATCAGTCTGATAGGTGCCTTGTCTTGTAAGCAGGGCAGTGTAGCTGTTGTAAAGGTGCAGTCCTGCAGCATGCATGCTGGTGGAAACGGGCAGTGGGCTCTGTGAGGCATTCATCTGGGGTCCATCTCATATAATTCCATCCTTCGGGGTTTACACCATGATACTTGAAAATATGTGGGTAGTCTATCTTGCACCAATTACAGCACAATTTATATTTTACATTGTACAGTATTGCTCCATTCATCACTGGGACAGAAGACTCCTGGTGAAATTAAACCAACAGGACTGTTTATAAACTTCTGACTTTATAGTGCTCAGAATGAAGGTGAATCAGTCATTTCATATCTGATCTAAGTTTCTTCAGTTTTGTCTGATGTTGCATATTCTTAAACTTTAGTAGTGTTTCTGGCATGCACACAGTTATTTGGTGACCTTTCATAGACTTGCCTACTCAATTGAGTCAATAGCTTTTGTGTCTCCCGATAAATGAATAAATAGTGTGGAGTGGTGTAATTCTAACTTCTATTTATTTAAGGTTCTTAGAAGAATGGATCTTATGTATTATTTGTGTGTATGTACATCATTTGAATTTGGGAATTGTGGCTCACGATCAGTGGCTGACTCTGGAATCACTTCAGCCTCTAGACAATCATTAATCTCTGTTTACTCCAGTGTAGCTCAGGCCTCTTTCCCAAATCACCTCTCTAGTTCGCTCAAATACGTGCCTGTCTTGTTGTGCGCATGTGTGTGTGTGTGTGGTGTGCTGTGTGTGTGTGTGTGTGTGGATATGTGTGCAGTCATTGTTTGTCAGAGATAGAAAAAAATCTCATTGTGACGGCAGGCGTACGCGCGACACATGCAAACCATGTTCACACGAGCCACGGTGATGGTGGCTGGAATCCTGTCTGCGCAAGTCCAGCTCTATCTCTGAAGTTGAAACCCGACTTATCATGCTGGGATGCTGTATTGTGCCATCAGCGATAACTTAACGTAATAATGTTTGTATAACCCTGTGCACATGTGCATGCCGTTGTTGAAAACACAAGATATTATGGGACTGCTCAGGCTGTGTGTTTGAACTCTGTCAGGCCAATTCATTATGATGGCCGTCGAAGGGTCAGGTGGTGTTGAAGGCTAGAATATGTTGTGTGTGAATTAGGTATGCAGGCCTGATGAATAACCTCTGGGGCGTTGATGCCGCTTTCATGAACACCAGTGGGTTTGGATCCTCAAGACCTTCTGGAGACTGTTTGTATCTTTTGTGCTGCTAAAGGGTGAAATAGTAAAGAGTTGGAGGGCCCCATTTTGGGCTATATTTGTTACCTGACACAGGTATCAGCAGACAACAGATCACTGATCACTTACTATGTCAAGGAGTTAAAAGCAGCTGTGAAACTCAAATCGCCATTAAGCAGTGGTACATCCGCTCGGGCTGTCTCTTTTTCTCCGACCTGGCAGCTATCATTTACCTACCATTGTTCGCATCTCACAGTACCTGATGTTAAACAGTAAAATGGTGGTCCCTTCCTTTTACATGTCTGTGCAAAACAGTTAAAATAAAATCATAGTGATAAGGTACAACATGACGCACAACGTTTTATGATTCACTAGAGAATGACAAATGTTTTATTAATACTCTACCAGGAGGTGTTCTTTTTGATTGACCAACGTTATTTATGACTTCATGACTATTGGAAGCATAATACACAACAATACTACTACAACCAGAAAAACAATATATATAATATATACCAATGGTAACACTACTACCATACTATTAATAAAACTCTCAGATCATATTAAGGACACCAGATAATGAAAGCTCTGTTTACTCAAGACTACCGAACTATCTGTGGCTGTCAGTGAAATTGTCAGGAACAATTCTGCCTTCTACCTCGGTTTACTTCGAGGTCAAACTATTTGGGACCATCTTGCTTCTCCTCTAGCTGTCTCCTCTCTGTTCTTGGTATATTCTGTGCCCCTATGCACCACACATTTCATTGTCATGTGTTTTATCAGGCTGTTTAATAGCTATGAATATCTAAGTCTCTGACATTCTCTCTTTTGTTCTGTCTCTGAATCAGGTCAACAACCATATAAATCTTGGGCATGATGCTAGGCTGTCTTCTCACATAGAAAGTTCTTGGGAACCATCACCACCCTAAACTGCAGGCAGCTGCATACAGCTAAACATAAAGCTGACTAACTACAGACTTGAATGGTTTCTTTATGGTGATGGCTGTATGAGTTATCTTGAGCATCTTGGCATCTGACACCTGCGTGTCTGCACAAGCAGGTGATACTAAACATATTTCTGTCGTGGTTTGTCCCATTCCACTGATCTAGGTATGTGATATTTGCCACTTCAACAAAGCAATACCAGCAAGACTGAAGTAACAAGTAAACATGGATATAAACAATGCAGATTTCAAATCTTCAATAAATTTTGGTTTGCAAATGTTTTATGAAGATGTATGCAACCGTTGGTTGGAAGTCAGGATACGAATGGTGATTATTTTGTAAACAAAGTGTTAAAAAAGACAGGTTGTGGTTTCAAGGAGTATGCAAATTCACACAATATCAGGAGAATGGGAAGAACATTGGCCTCCTGGCAAAATGATCACATAACCCTATGAAAACCAGGCCGTTTTACTCTTGTGTTTTGTATGGATCAAACAAACAAGATAAGATGTGCTAATTAGTGAGCTTTAGGGGCTGGTAGGCAGATTTGTTACCTACCGCACTATGATAGCTGTTTTAAGACTGTATGTGAAAACACTGCTGGCTGCTTATCACCCATTTTATATTATATCATATTTATCATATTTATGACAACCATGTCAGCGTTTCATCTAACTCTCTTCAGAGGAAGACAAAAAATATCAAGCAGTTATGATTTAAGATAAAATTTCCGACAGTGAAGGCGCACACTATACACTTTTTACACTCTCAAACTATGCCAGATCTTTCTAGTTCAACAGACTGTAATGAGCTGCAATGTGTCAGAGGTCGCAGGTGTGAGTAATAGATGTGATATTCACATGTGTCACAACTTCTCTCATTTGTGAACAAATTAAAAGCGAGTGGTAAGTCAAATGCGCAGTTCGATAAAATTGACTTCAAATTACTAAATTGCCAATACCTAAATTACATATCTAAATAACATTTCAGACTATGTGTTCAAGGACAGTGGAATCGTTTAGCTGTGTGATAAATAGGTGGGCTAACTGGCGGTAATTACCATTGTATCAATGTGTCAGAGTGTGTGAGTCTTTGTGGGCAGGTACAGACACCAATAACACAGCTGTGTCTTATTCCTCTGGGCCTGGGGTGAACTATCAACAGACTGAATGACTCCCTACTATTATTTCTCTTCCATTTATCTTATATATTTTGTATTAAATTTTAAGCTGTACTTTTGCTCACATCCTGCCAATTGTGCTCTTTCTGTCTGTGTAGTGTGTGGGACGGAGAAATGGAGAGACAGATGGAGGTGGAGAGGATGGACGTCACTGTCAGTCGATGTAGGAGCACTCAGACACTCACACACTTTTGATTCAGCTCATCACAAAACACCCGCTGTCTTTATCATCTGGTTGCCGCCCGGGTAGCAGTGGGCATGGCGTTATAGGGGTAAGTTCCACTGTTTGCTTTTGACGTGCGTCACGCCCTCAGCCACGTGTGTTCATTTGTGTGTCGACGTGGTTTGCGACGGCGTATCTGTATGTGTGTGGTTTTGAGCAGAGAAGTGAAACCAGTGTGGCCTCAAGGATGGCGCGATCTGCCTCTATCAAACCCAAGATAAAATTCACAGACTGAAAGAACTTCTTGTCACATAGAGCCTCACGGGCCTGCTGTTTCTGTTGATGAGTGAGCTTTATTTTGTAGCAACAGTTACACTCTCACCGTCCTGGATTAGTTTATGATTCTGTTGACGGTAGCATTGGTGTTGCACATGAAGAACATAAAGCATGCTGAGGAATGCACTGCTACCCAGGAGGCTAACCTGTTTGGACAATGAAACCTAAGGTAAAGCATTCACAGCCGTGTGCCAGTTTGGAGCACTGTTCTGCCAAAAATACTCCCTATCCAGCTGTGACTGTGCCATATTGTTGGACATGTGCTGGAGTGACTGGGTGTGGCTCGTCCTGACACAGGGACAGAAACTCAATGGGAGGCGTAGGTTTTCCCTTGCTTTCAAGGAGCAACAGGAAGAACTACAATGAAACTACTCAGCCTGCTTCCTGTACAGAAATCAGAAAGGGCAGTGCCAGTTTCTCCTCCTCTAGCCCAGGGGGGTTTCGAGAGGCCTCAAGAGTTTGGGAACATACAGAGCAAATAGTTTGATGGGCTGTTGACTGATTATTGATAACTTTGTTTGTCAGGTGTTGCAAAAGCTGTTCCCAGGTATACATTAGCACGTATTAAAAACTACCACGTTATTATGCAGGCCGTTTTGTCGAACTCCCGATGCAAGCTTTGTCGCATGCACTTTCGGCATGCGGCGGCGCAGCGTAAAGGAAAGGCGCTGATACGCCACCTCGAGCCATTGTGCTTGTGCACCCTGAAAGCTGTGTTTATTTTCCCTACTGCTACGCCTGGCTCTGCTTTACACATCGGTCTCAAAACCGCCCTGAGGTTCTGGCTTCCTGTACGGAAAATCAGGAAGTTGTCACAGCCCGCCCCTTTCAACCCCCACACAAGGCCCGCAGCTGTTTCCTCAGATGATTATGGATCAGATTAAACACACCTACAAGCGCACACACATATTTCTGGGATTTCGAGCTGCAAAAACATCAGCCACTAGAAAGTTTGTTACGTTTCTACAAAGTTACCTTCACTGCGCGGGAGGATGCTTCTCTGCGTCACCCAGTGTGTTCCCTAACTTTTTCTTTTTTTGCATCAGGTGGCAATTTGTGTGTGTAGAGGATTGTGATCATTACCAGTTCGAGACTGGGCTCAAATGTGGCCTTTGGGTGGTATGTCTATGTGTGTGTGTTCTTGAACATCTGCTCCTCATTGACACTGTTACTCTCTACATGGCCACCCTTGCACTAAGTTTCTTGGACTCCAAGATTTTCTGCAGTTTGTCTACAAAAAGAAAGGAAGACACAGACAGAGTGAGGACATTCTAGGCAGCCACCTAGTAAGTGTTAGTGTTTTATCTCCTTGGTCAGGAATTAGCATCAGTTGATTTTTTGGCTTTAGTCTTTGTTTCCCACTTTGTTTTCGTTTTCTCTTCTCCTCTTTCCTAATTGTTTCTCCATTGTGCCTCCTCCATCACCTCCCTCAGGCAGCAGATGTTGGGTCTGTGTCCAGATGTTTTATGTTTATCACTCTCCAGTCCATCTTTAACGCTTAAACTCTCTGCAGTAAGCTTTACAGGCGTCTCTCCTCTGCCACGAGGCAGGCCTGAGAGAGGCAGCTGACGTAAGCACAGGGTGTGATAGATAAAAGGCCAGAGAGAGGCAGATTTTGAAGACAGAAATCCAAGTACCACCTACGTTTGCATACTTGTTGCAATCGCGATAACTGTCCCGTTGCCCCTTTTAGAAAACACAAATGCCCCGATCGCGGTGCACACTGACACACACACATGCAAATAAATTCAGGTATTGCACGCATACCACAGGTTTTCTGTACTGGTTTGACACTTTCGCTACTGACAGTGCTGACTTAACAACAGAGAGCATTCTGTCAGTCATGCGGCCAGACTCTCTATCATCTAAGGAAGTCCCTCAAATTCTTTTGCTGTTGAAATCAGTCAGTGCTTGAAAACGTACTTACACAACTGCATTTTCCCCTTCTGGGCTCTTTCCTTCTCACGGACTCCATCACATCAGCCTCTCCTGTTGTTTCCTATCTGTGTCATCCACAGAAAAGATCCTTGAAGATTTTATTAGTTTTGTATTTGGCCCAGCTGAGGCGTAATAATTTCTGTCCCTGCTGCTCTCTCTGCCACGCAGCCACGGAAAGGAGAAGCATCAGCTATTAATGTGCGAACGTAACTCAGTGGTGAGATACCAATAACAAGAATATAAATAATTCTTTTCTGCAGTTCACACACCGCTTGTTCTGGCTGGTAGGTTTGACCGACAGAGGGCAAGACTACAAGCCAGCACAGAGACACAGATGGCGCCCATGCATTCTTACACACCTTTGACAAACATTTCTATTTGTACTCCAGACCAACCTCTTTAGCATTTTTATTGTCTGTTTTCAGTTTTGGTTTTGCTTTTATTTGTGTTTTTTTGTCTTTTGCTAAAGCCTCAAATGAAATAATGATATCAATTTCAATTCATCAACAAAACAACAAGATATAAATATACACAATTTAAGTCACGCTTGCATTTAGCTTCTATGGATGGTTGGTCCTCAAGCTTTGGGTCAAAATATCTCAACATATGGGATTACCGCGAGCGTCTGTACAGACCCTCGTGGTCCCGGAGGATGAGATCTGCTCATGCATCAGCAGGTCAGGTGTTTATATGTATTGGAATATCTCATTTACTCAATGGACTGGCAAAAGAATTTGGTACAGACATTCGTTGTTCCCTGAGGATGAGTCCTACATGATTTTTGTAGATCCTTTCAGGTAACATCATATCAGGTAAAATGTTCGGTGTGTTCCATTGCTGGTTGTTAAACCCAAAATGCAAAACCTAATAGCACTCTGTCATGCAGACTGTACTTTGTCTTTAGTGCTATTGTGGCTGAAAGCATCTTCATGCAAACTAACACACCTGATAGGCATCAACATGTGTTAGCGATTGTCATTGCGTGTTGTAAGTACTGAAACTACAGGCTTCTACCACAGCTGTGACTCCTGGGTGATGCTCCCAGCAGAACTGGTTTGTAGGAGGTGTCAGGCTGTATGGAAATGTTTATGTTCACTGGAAGGCCATCATGAAACAGGAGATCTAAGTTGTCCATGAAAAGAGAATAATATGGCTCCTTGCTTACCTCCATACAACTGGCTGGCGTCAGGAAATACGGTGAATGTCTCAGATCGTTGCAGCTGCAAATTTGAAAACTGTTGGAAGCCAGCACCCTACACCCCTACTCCGTCTGCGCGGTAACTTTTCCGTCTTTAGTGCTATCAGTGAAAGTCAGAAAAAAGTCCTCCTCCAAATGTAACAATTTTTTTCTTTATTTTGCTGAATGACACTCTATTATATAAAACAAAAATATGAGAACATTATTTAGAAGCTTCTTTTCACTTACACCTGAAGGCGGGTCAGAGAGGAAGAAGCAGAGGACAGTGGCAGACAAGAACAGCAGCTGATACTCCCGTGAATGACAATGCTGAACCTCTAGTTGCTGAACGACCGCCAGGCCCCAGACTCGCACAGAGATACAGGCCTCAGCCCGTGACATGACTTACTGCCAACTGGGGGGCTCCTCCTTTCCTCTCCTCTCCTCTCACCCTCTCCTTTCTCTCCTCATTCATCTTCACAGCATCATGTTTGTATGTTCACTTATTCTGTTTTATATTGACTGATTAATAGGCTCCCACATAGTCCAGATTTTATTACCTCCACCGACTTCTGGACATATGTGCAACTCACCTTTTAACCTCCTCCTCCTACATCCTGCCTTCCTCCTCCTAGCTGGGACATCGACCTCATTTTCACTGCTTCTCACTCCCCTCCCTTTGCCATTACCATCACTTATCAAAGGTGATGACATCATCTCTGTCAAGGCAGACGGGCTGCTCTGTGTGATGTCAGGTGCTTAATCCTTCACTTATCAGTTGGCCCCTCTGGCATTGGGCGGGACTGGAGCCCGAGGCAGGGCCATCAGACAGACGGCTGCTGCTCTGGGGTAACAATCCAGCCAGCCGCCACCCTCTACCCAGCTACACACCGCATTACACACACACTTTATTTCTTTCCAAGCTTTGATTTCCCTGACTATCTTTCAACTTAACTCTCTTTGGATACTTAATCTTGTTTCAACCTCAGCATGTAAAATACATACAGTATATGCAGAATAAACATACTGACAGTACTTGCACACACACACACAGTAATTTTAGTGCTGACAGAGGGCTGGGAGAGACAGTGATAATTCCAGCAGACAAGACAATCAAGACAAGAGGGAATCCCCAGGTTTTCAAACTTTAGCTGGTGGTGTTACTCAGCTAGCATTATTTTAATATTTTCAACACAAATTAATGCCAATTTTAAGTTCACACAGTAACTGTGGTACAGTAGCAGCACACTTAGTCCGTAGATGAGCTCAATAAAAAGCAATTCATAGTTACAGACAATAGAATGTTTCCTCTCTGCACTAGTACGTACTTGGTTAGATTTTGTCAAAATTTATATTGGGTTCTGGTTGACCTTGACTCTGCTGAGTGACTGGAAACAGTAAGTGGTGACTTTCCTCCTCATTCTTTTACAGTGGTGCTGGTAACATCTTACATTGCCTGTATGTGAGGAAATAAATGAAAGAGTTCAGCCTGATACTTGTTGGAAGATGCCCAGCATGAGTAGTAAGCGGGATTGTGTCTGCGCCAGGAAAAACACACACACACTTACATTTTGATTCCACTGCACTTAGTGATGGCGGTTTTCTGAGAGAGCAGCTGCTCCCGTAAAGTACTGAGTCAGCAGTATGGTCCAGTTAATTATCATTTTCCTGGTCTCTCAGACTGGATTCCATCAGACACACACACACACACTCACGTACGTTGTTTTCCCATCAACACATCTGTATCAGTGCTGCTTAGTAGCTAATGAATTTCGTGCCGCTAACCGGCCTTTTCTTTACCACTTATGCTAAAACCACGAGGGCTGAGTTTTTCATTTCAAGTGTGTATGTAATGTTGTGTGACGTGTGTGTGCTTATAGGTATATCGATAAATGAAATAAAAGGATGATTTCATATATTAACACAATTCAAATCCCATCCCTTGAACAAGCTATCTTCCATTTGGCTTATTGTTTTAAAAGCGGCTGGGGTGGAGATAGAATGAATCAAATCATCAGTTGGACAGAAGGACTAAAGAAGGGTTTGGAGGAGAAATAGGTGATAGAAAGATAAGGCAAGGATGGGCAGATTATGAAGGTAGTAGGTCCACATTTGTTGTTATGATCACCAGAGGTTCAGGTTCAAGTTTTCTTCCTTGTGCCAACACAAGTAACCAGCCCAGCCCTGAAACCAGATTTGGATTTAGACTCTAAATTGGCTCACCAGTGGGACAAAATGCCGGTGCCTCAGGTATGATCCGCTCAAGTGTCTTTAACTGGTGAAGCAAAGTGGAGTTCAGTGGGAGGAAGCGAGAGAAGATGGATGATCGGCGTGGGTTTTGTGTTTCAGATCAGGGAGGAAGAGGCGGGGGTGAGATGGGATGATGAGGAGCAGAGCGAGATGCAGAGATAATTGGGTGGAGGGAGGAAATCCCTCAAGGAGTTCATCATCACAAATGTAATGAAAAGATAGTCATCCATGTGTACCGCCTAATGTAATTGTATTGTTAGACAGCTAACAGCCTCCCTCCCTCTCTCTCTCTCTCAATCCTTGCTCTTGTGGGGTTACAGGCTTTGTTTGGGTCTCTCCCTGCATGGGCAAACCAAAACCACCTAACCACCTTCGGCTCGTTATGGACTTTTACCCCACTGGTATGCATATCCTCTCTATCCCCTATACTGCCATGGGGTCAGGGGTTGAGGCTGTAGTGATTGGATATTATTGTTGAGAATACTGGGCTGCCTAAATTTTGCAAAAACACCAACACAGCTCTCTGATAACACACTGCCCACAGGCCTTTAGCCTAGCGAGGTGTGTGTGTGTGTGTGTGTGTGTGTGTGTGTGTGTGTGTGTGTGTTTTAGAGGTTGAAAAGGGACAAGGACCAGATTTTGTCTTGAACTAATTCTAGTTACGCACTTTTACCTGGAAATATTAGGGATCATGTATCCACTGAACACAAGTGTGTGTATAATACAGGATCTTAAATACATTTCAGTAATATCTCAAAAAAATATCTTCAGATCATATCCCCCATGAAGTAAGTTATAGTTAGGCCAAACAGACAGACAGTAACAGTTGGACTTTACAATTTAGATTGCTGGAGAAGTTAAGTCAGAGATGAACCAGACTCTCTCAGTAATATTTTTTATTATTGACTGTGGCCACCACATAAACCAACATGGCTGGAAGGTGGTGTATCAGAGAGAGAGAGAGAAAATGGAAGTGGTAGAAGAGTTTTAAGGAAAAACTGAAAGCCCCCTGCTTTTACTTTGTGTACTTTCTACTTGTGAAAATGTGCTAGTATAAGCCTATACCTCAAAGTGCTACGTAACATTTTGTTAATACATTGACATGGTTTCTAAATTATTTTGCAGGGAGGTTGCCAGGTCTTAAAATCTGGAGGATAAATAAGAAGAAAGTTCTGATATAAACAGAGGTTTAAGTTATTAAAGTTTAGATGGGAAGAAGGCCACAGAAAAATGTAAAACTGATCATGATACTATGTATGTGCATTGTAAGCACACATGCGGTACAGTATTACGCCCTTGTCTTTCTTGTCTCTAAAACCGATCAGCTTTTGAGGTTTATTTGTGCATGAGTGGGCGATACTGTGAAATGAAGCTAATGGATGACCGTGACATGACATTTGCGACATGTATGCGGTTTTCAGTCAAACTCGAGTTTGGTAGGCAGATGAATGAGATACACACACACACACACACACACACGAATATACACACACAATCTGTGTTTCGTGAAGCTGCGGACGGAAGTTCACTAGTAATTATGGGTCTGTCTCCTCTTCATCTGAAGGCTAAAGTGCTCTCTTGGCGCTCCCTTCTCACTAGTTTGATTGAAAAAGACTCTCAAATGGACAGAGTTCCAACGTGGTTTATGTGCATATGGTATGCAAAGTGCACAAACACACATGCAAACACACACACAGCTGTTGTATAATATTTTTATGAGCTGCTCTCTTATGAGAATACCTCAGCTCTTAAGTTCAAGCACCCAATGGTTGAGTATCACCAATTCAGCGCAGACTGACTCACTGCTCTCTTTTCTTATACACACACACACACACACACACACCTCACACACCCTTGCAACCCCAAAGCTTTGACTGTTCTGCCTGCCCCTTGTCTTTTCACTGCAATACGGGGAACTGACTAACCATTTCTCATGTGACTCTTTCTCACCTCTTCTCCCTTCTCTGCCTCGACTCTCACGTGCAATAAATAATCACAGGTGAAGCATCAATAATTAGCTAGCATAGGTGGCAGGAGGCTATTGAGGTGAGGATCGCCCGCGGGAATGAGGTGTCAGAGGGGAGCAAAAGATTAAGGTGATGGAGTCTGAAACTGCAGCCGCCAGCAGCATCAA
Organism: Lates japonicus; assembly: GCA_033238685.1. NCBI lineage: Eukaryota > Metazoa > Chordata > Actinopteri > Centropomidae > Lates > Lates japonicus. Next base: position 15,951,270 of record BRZM01003569.1, read on the forward strand.
AACAAACCGGTGACCCCTCTTGGTACTTCCCCCTGGTCATTCTCCTCTTTTTGGCAGCAACAAGCCATCTCCATCCAGCCTTCCCCTTCCTCTCCTAGCCTACAAATGATGTTCAGTCAGCAAAGACATGAACAGCCCTTCGACTCTTATTCCTGGGAGGCAAAGTGTGGAACCTCTGCTGCTCTTGAAGCACTGGAAAACTTTTACTAACATCCCTCTGTTACAAACCTCTCCCTCACTGCTTTTTCTCCTCTTGTAGGCTTGAGTCCATTCTTTCTGCATGTGTACCCCAGCTGTTAGCTTTTATTGTAGCAGTGTCTATTTCTTAACTTATGCCTCTATCCTTTTCCCTTTCTTTTGCTTTCTCTTTCTCTGTCTTGCCTCCACCCACTCACAGCCTCCACCACGTGCTGCCTAATCTCGCTGGTTTGCTGTAACGGGTCAGGGGCTTGGGGCAGTGCGCAGGATATCTGATAAAGCAGATGTGAGCCACACACACACACACACACGTGGAAGAGAGCAGCCTGGAGCAAACATTTTTTGGGCCAGGGCAGGAGAGAGAGAGTGGCTGGCTGTAGCTCTGCTGATTCGGCCAAAATAAAACAGACTAGGCTGCAGTCCTCTAAAACAGTTTGTTTCTTTATAACTGTGAACTGACATCTTTTGAGAGGAGTCCTGGGAAAACAGATGGGCTGAACCCTGAACTTTCAAAACTTTGTTCACCTTCAGGTTTCTGGATCTAAGTTTCATATTGCAACATTCAGTTTGTTCACAATCAAGTAAAAAGATGCAAATTGTTGCCTGTTGGAAGATTATATTCAGTTTCAGACAGTACATGAGCTTGGAGGTGTATGCGCATTGCCTGTGTGTGTGTGTTTGGAGAGTTGAGGAGTTCAGGCTTGCTAGTACCTTTGATGTTTGCTAACAAAATCTCTTACGTTAAAGACTGTTTTCAGGTACTTATCATTGCCAAGGTCCTTATTAGATGTTTGATGTGTGTGTGTTTGGGAGAAGAGAGGAGAGAGAGAGAGAGGTGTGGTGGTTTCTGTCCATCAATTTATTCTGTGATTTGTATCTTCTATCTTATATCCTGGTATTTTTGCCCTCTTTGACTGGCTGTGTTACTTTATGGCTGTTAAATACATGTTCGTATCTATTCCTTCCTCCTATTTGTGCGTCCTAACCCTCCTCAGACTGAAGGTCTGCAGGAATGTTTATTTCCCTGTTCTCCATAACTGGTGCTATCTTTTTGGAAATCTCCTGATGGCTGTTAGCACTCTCTCACACACACACGCACACGTTTGCAGACACACACACACACATACACACACACACACATAAAGCAAGGGATTCTGGGACTAATGTTGTAGGAGATTTTGGACTGCGCCATCAATTTAAACTCTTCTACACAGACACTGTAGTTTTTACTCTAGATAGCCAGGCCAAGCCTCAGAGATAGACAACTCTAAGCCTGCCTGTGGGAAAGACTCTCTTTAAAGCTGACTCTTTCTTCTTTTCCACCCTCTTTGGCTGTGGCGTATAGATGTGTTTGTGAGACAGTGAGAATGGGTGGCCTTTGTAACCTGAAACACAGAACATCACAGGGTTTTTTCTCATTCTGAGTTGAAAGTTGGATATTTATAGTGATAAATCAATTTACATTACCTCATGTGTTTTTGTCTCAGAATGTGCAGGACTTTCTCTGGGTATATTGACATTTATTTAAGATCCTTCAAGTATTAATATATTTTGGTTAAATACCGAAACTATTAGTGCTTCCAGTGAGAACATTTCAGCCCTGACTTACTGTCCTTTTAGTTCTTTGACTGGACATCATCCCATGTTTTCATGTTTGCTCTACATGCTGTGCAATGCTAGTAACCATAGAATTCTGGGAAGAATTTGAGATACTTTTTATTTCTGAATCCTGGTCTTCAGTTCATTTGTAATGAGGCTGGTACCACCAAAGCTAAATGCAAAAGCAGCTTTTTATTGATGTGTTAGAATTCATCAAGTCAGATTCAATTGCTGTTATTTGAAAATTGCAGGTATAATGTTTCGAGAGGAAATGGTGGTTAATCTGTTTGCCATGCACACACCAACCTACCAGCCTTTGCCTCACACACACACTTTAGTCACATACACCGCGCATTCATCGCCCTCCTTCGTGGACTACCATGAGCAGGCCTGGGTAACTGCTGGGCTGAGCTGTCAAACTGGCTGCTGGAGGGAGGCAATTAGATCAGGGGATGTCTTGCTAGTGGGCTGCCTGACCCCAGACACACTCTCACACATACACGCATACACATAAGCAGAAACCGTTTCTCATTACCCTACAGACCTTGCCCCTGTCAAATACCTTTTGGGCTCGGACTACATCGTCGAATTGCGCCGGTATGCAGAGGCATGCACCACACTAAGCTTCAACACACAGTATGAATAAAGATTCACGACACTGGAATACTGTTTTAGGATCTCTCAACTATGTAAACACTGTGTCTGTGTATGGCTGTAGGATCTATAAGGGTATACAGTATGTCTGTGGCATGTATTCATGTGTGTGTGTGTGTGTGGTCATGTAGGTGTGTGTTCACATGCCTGCTGCAGGCAGACAGAGGATTTTATTTGTGATATGGTTGTATTCAAGCTGGAATCATTTTTAACTCTTTGGAAACTCGGCTCATTTACAACTGTTGTTTTGATCCTTAGTTCATTTCCCCTGCGATTAGATTCGGGGCTGACTTCTGGAAGGAAAAGCCTGTTATAAGCTGAGCGAGTTGGAGGAGGCAGCTTGAAGGTCGAACAATTCTTTACACTGTAGTTTCCCTGTGTGAGGAGGCTGAATTGTGGGCGAAGTCCAACTTTCGATAAGCAAAAGCAGAGGTGGTTCTTGGTTTCTGGATGGTCTTCTGCAGCCTGTTGGGAGGATGCTTCTCTTGACTTCACTTCCAGCTGTGTTGATCTATGTTCTGGTGATTTGATTTATTAATTTATATATTTGTTTAAATTGCACCACTAAATCAAATGTGTTCTTGTATCAACTCCTGATCCAACTACCTGTTATAGTTTCTAGGTATTCTATATACAGTTCTTTTCAGTTCTTTTCTAATCCTGGCCTCTCCTCCTGGTCAGTCCAGCATCAGTTTTCCACAGTCCTGAATACAGAGTTGAGGAGCTGATACCACTTTAAAAAAATCTCATCTTAAGGATGAGACTGAAAGCAGAACCTGTCATCCTGTGCACATCTGTGTGTTCCTATGAAAACAATTCTTCCTCAAACTTTCTTTTCTAATTGAAACTGTGTTTTCCATATTGTGTCCTGTCTGTTTGTAGGTTTTGGATATTGTAATGTGTGTTTTGAATGTGAACAATGTCTGCTAGACCTCTGCTCACTGCTGACTTCCTGCTCAGAAATACAACTAGCATGAGCTCAGCTGATACCATTCATGGACGAGTATGGATCAAACAACTGGAACCAAGGAAAGCAGAAACAGTGTGAGAGAGAGGAACTGAGAAGGAAGGAATGAATGTTTAAATATGACAATACCCCAATGTACTGAGTGAAGTCTGAGGGGTTTCCCAGCTCAATGAGGAGAACTTGGCCCAGCCTGCACAGAGCTCAGCCTGCTTCCGTCCCGCACCTTTGGGATGAAGTGTTGCAAAATCCCAATAACAGATAATAAAAGAGGCAGACTTCTTGGGTTGGGAGGGGTGTTGTGTGGTGAAAAGTGCAGTCAACACCAGTCACTGACCTGTATACAACATGTGAGCATCACTGTATTTATACAGTATGTTTGCAGCCAAGGTCTCTGGGACTCAAACAGGTAAAGCATCATTTCATGGGGACATTAAAATCAGGCTAATAATCAACTGTCAACAGAAATTATGAAAAATAAAGGTTCTGTGCAGTTTTTGCTATCTACATAACATTATATGTTAGCATGTTTACTTACTAAGAGCTTAAGCCATTGCGTTACAAAACAGAGGTTAGAATATGTTCTCTAGACGCGCTTCTTCTTCATCCTGTCATACTGGACTGAGGATAGACTGGATGCCACAGACCCTGTACCAAAGTGGTATTATGAGAACTAGGACAGGCTGGGGCTAACTGGTTACTGTGTTAATCTTTAAAGTTAGCAGTACCTTTTCCTTCACCACTGGAAACAACTCTGGCTTAAAATAAATGAATGAGTTTGATGCTGAATTTGCATTTCTTCCTCTGGCTGAAATGAAAGTAAACGGCTGTTGCTAATACAATAGTAACTCATAGCAAGTGAGTCTCCAGGATCCCAAACAGAACATTGGGTTAATGTAGAACGAATGCTGCAGCGCATGTTTTTCTACTTAGCCTCCCCCACTGGTCTGGTGAAGTTTCTGGAGCAGGTCATATCAATGCAAAACAGATGGGTCACCTGCTCTGTTTAGCTCAGAAATGGTTTTCAACATTTCTGTACAATGTGTATAGTGGATATCATGCATGCAGGCGGGTCTGAATGCTGGATTTGTGCTTGAAAGAAGAGAACACACATAGAATGAGAGGAGAGAGAGAGAGAGAGAGAGGATTACTTGTGGGTGACAGAGGCCAACCCATATCTGTAGCGTGTGACACAGTGCTCGCTCTCTTACAGCAATGAGCCTGATTTAGGGACATGTAGGACAGAATAGCACCTCTGTTTCCTACCTCTTACTGAACTCCCAATTTGACAGCAGGAGCTAACTGGCGGCAGAGTGTGTGTTTTGTGTGTGTGTAAGATCAAGTGACGGACGGCAGAAACACACCCGCACACATCACATGAAGGAGGATTTAAAGAGTTGCCATCTCCACAGAGAAAGGCTCCTGTGGTGCCGCCCATTTGTGAGTGTGTCGATGCTGTTTCACATTCCGCTCCTTCACACACAGAACTGAAATAACATGGCATAATTCCACACACACGTAACAGGAATAATCAGCCTCCATCAAATAAACGGTTTCTCCACAGAACATATTGCGGTTTATTTATTCAGGTGTCAATAACACGCGAACACACCGTATGCGCAAACACACATCCTGGTCTCAGCTGTCATGTTTCTGGGTGTCAGGTTGTGAAGGCAAGTAACTGCCTCTACCCCAACCTCTCTCACGGTCCTCGAGGTCAGGGACTGAGGCTGTATATTGATGAGATTTCAGCGTTGAACCAGAGGAAGGCAGAGATCAATGCTGGGAAGGGTTAAAGTGTGTTTGTGTGTGGGTTTAAGAACATCTGGCAGAGAAGATAAAGAGCAGATAAGATAAAAAAACCAGATGTTTGCATACAGAACAAAGTAAAGGGTGGGATGTGGCTGGAGAATAACCCAGAAGTTGAGGATTGTTTACCCTCATTTGAACTGCAAGGAGAAGTCTGTGCAGCTTTTAGAGTGGCTCAAATGATTTAGCTCTTTTAAGTCACTAAAACTAATCCTTATTGATGCGGTGGTAATCGCCTTCGGGATGGCAGATCATCCTTACACAAGCTATTACAAGCCTCGGTTGATACAGAATACAAGGATTCATACAAAGAAATTATGCAGGTAATTCAGAAATTGCCATGTCTGACCACTATGCTGGCTACGTAATATATTGCATCAGTCTTTTTTAAATACTAGCAGTATCCAAAATATTCTGGTGCTTCATAAGCTTTGCTACTAATTTAAGAAGACATGTGCACAACAGTGAGAAGTTAAAGAGAGAGGACCTGATCAACGTGCAGCCACGAAATGCTAACATTAGCATATAATGCTAATTTAAATAAGCTGGACCCAGCTCCTCTGACCATACAAATGAAAACACTGCGCTGTGTTTATTTTATTACACAAAGGACATACAGCTTCCTTACCGTTTTCTGATTTGTCTTAATCATTGATGTATTTTATCGTTCCAAACTAACTAGCTGAATCAAATCTGAGGTCTGCCCAACTCGCAACTTGGGACCCCTAGAATCACCCTCCGCAGTGGTGGGTCAGATATTAAAAAAAAAAAAAAGAACCTGGTGTGTGCAGATTTTGATGGTGTCATTCAATCACCTTTAAGCATACTATATATGAATACTTCATATTTATATATTTTCCACCATTATCCTCTTGTCACGAAGTGCTATCTAGGCATGGTGACAGGTGAGCTACACCTAAACAGATGCACAATCACTGGGGCTGACATATATAGACAAACAACCATTCACTCACATTTCCACCCCTACGGGCAATTTAGAGGTTACCAGTTAACACATGTCTTTTGGACTGTGAGAGAGCAGAAGACTCCCACAGGCTGAAGGAAGAACATGCAAGCTACACAGAAGCCTCGTGAAGCCAGGACTGAACTGAAACCTTCTTGCTAACCTCTACCACTACTGCCTCCCCTGTCACTTAATATGACCAACAAATAGTCTATAGTAGTCACAGCTGATTATCAGTAGGTTTCTGCAACTTGCAGAGAATCCAGATTAGACAGAAAAATCAGATGGTTTGAATTTGATGAATTTGCTTTCAATTTTTGTCAGGCAATTTACACCTTGTTTATTTTCAGTCATTTCATACTGTCCCTGTGTTGTGGATTACTACTAAGTTCTAAATTTACATAATGTAGGCAGATGGTTGTTTTGAAAGACAATTCAGGAAAATGATATAGAACATGTTTGGATTGTCCTATCACTGAAGAAATTAATTACCTTTAATTTGTTGGGCAACAGCTTTTTTGTAACATTCACTGATATGGTTTTGTTCTACAGTTTTATTTTATTTTTTTTACAATACAAAGCATGGATAGAAATGGTGAAACAATAACAAAACAGGTGTAAAAGTGAACCACGTTTAGCGGAGCTGTCGTCAAGGTATGGAGGAGAAGAATGAAGAAGAAGAGATAGAATTAGAAGAGGTGGAGTATGAGACATGAGCTACTCGCAGGGTGGACACCTCCTTGAGCAGCAGATAAGTCCCCCACCCTGCCACTCAACAGCCCAGCTGCTAGTGAGCCCCAGACACTTCACAGAAGGACTAACAGGAATCTGGCCCGGCAGACTGACTGACTCACTGATCTGTCACACACACACACACTGCCACCTCAGTGACTGCAATGCATACATAGGCTTACAGACAGTACAGAAATAGACAGTCCCATTCAGGTGTTACCATACACTATCTATCATTACAGCTGCCTCAGCCGCCTTACCACACAGCAGCACTATGCTCTTTTGCCGCATGCAGTCAGTTGTGAAGAAAACTCTTCCAACTTCTCCTGCAACATATTTATCATTCTCAACCCTTCATCTTTTCAACCTCCACTTTGCTTTGTCTAATTTATCTCTATTCTACCCGTCTTCCTGCTTCTCTTTTATTCCCCTCTGTTTTATTTCTTTCACTCTCTGTCTCTCTGTCTCTCTGTCTCCTGGCATTGACGACTCGTTCCACGAATCTTTGATGTGTCACAGTGGTTCCTGAAAGCATTTTCTCCTCTACACTCTACTGAGCCCCTCCATTTCACAATGACACTGGGTGATGCACAGATGTCAGAGTGACGAAAGTGCAGAAGAAAGGAAAGGTCAGGGGAGTTCCTCAGCCTCGGGTTCCTGACATTTAAAAACCGCCTCCACAGCAGGCCCTGGTTCCCTCAGTGTTTAGTGAGCACCTCCCATAAGGAGGGCTTTCTCCTGCTTTCCCTCAGCATTTTAACTCCTGTGGGGTTTCCTTTACTTCAGAATACCATATTGACACACAGGAAATGTACTTGGTCTTGTTCTGCCATCACTATACATTCTCTCAATGATGCAGGCACTGTCTGTGTTTGCAGGTAGCAGGCTCTGTCTTAAAACTGGACATTGGAGACTATGGGTGTCTAAGGATGACCCGGTCCAGGGGTCTTCCATAGACACCAGATGGAATTTCCTAAAAGAGACATTTTCTGATTTGGGAATCAAAACTTCCATAGAGATAGAGATGCAAACTCCCAAATTAGCACCCATACTGGCTAACTCCCTTATTAGCTAGCTATGACTTTCTGTATCCAGGTGACTGCTCCTAGGTTTTCTGAGAATGTGGCCAGTCTCAGTCTGTCATAATCACTGACATCCCACCTACACTGGGTCCAGCAGGTTTAGCTAAACTGCATCTAGACTTGGTTTTAATCTACAGTCATTTATAATTACCGTGGTACTCGAATTTGGGTGTTGTCAGAATCTTAATATTTGCTGAATCTAATCTGAATATCTTTGTCAGTTTTGACCTGATGCCATGCTCCTCATGGTACATCTTGATAAATCATTCATGCCTCAGGAAACAAACTGGAAATGCTCCTCACGGAGGATGATTCAGCGGTTTTCAAGAGTTATATCAACAGCAGTACAGAACTACTATGTTGATGTTGAATGGTGCTCACAAAAGACTTACTGCGATCATCAGGGTTTCATAGCTTAAGATTTGATGGAAGTTCACAGGAATATACTGAGAAATACACTCACTTTTGTGGAATTAGTAAATGGCAAGTGTTGTTTTCATGTAATTTTGGCTAGGTCTAATAACCAAATATTAAATGTTTTAGTTTGTGAGCTTTAGAATTGATGTGTTAGCAATTTTTGTCATCTTTGGGCACAGCCAGGCTGGCACATTTTCAGCCTTTGCTTCTAGGCTAAGCTAACCTCTTTCCCAGCTGTGATTCCATGAATTGCTGTGAGTGGTACACCAATTTTCATTTAACTCGCGATAAGAAATAAAGTCTTCCCACCATTCCAGATTAGAACAACTTGAATGAAATGAGTGGTGTTTCTGATTATTGCCACTTCAGGCTGACACATTCAGTTCAACACGAGGCTGTGGGTGAATTTGCTGTCATGACAACTGCTCGGGACACAATTCCCTCTCCAACTGCCCTTTGGTTTTTCTTATCAGGATCAACTATCAAGAATGCCATCTACCAGTTGACCTGCGTGACAGCTAGTTATATACCAGCGTTATGTGATTAGAGCTGCCAAGTGGAGGAAGAGGGCGAGAAAATGGTGTGGGGTTTCCTGGGGGCTCCCAGCCAGACATCTGCATCACTCTGTCACCTCCCACCCACTTTTCTTTAACTCTGCCATCTCACTCTTATCTGGGTTGCCTCTTTCTGTCTGAGGTGTGTCTCAGCGGTGGCTCTTTGGCGAGCAGCAGCGCTCCACTGAATAATTCAGAGTGCTGGCAGGGATGGACAGTGGATTAAGTCCCTGTAGAGGAGGAGGAGGTGGAGGGATGAAGAGGAGGGACAAGGGAGATTTTAGCCCATTAGACACAAGGAGCTGAGGAGGAATTCATCGACGAGGCAGCGGGGTGGGCAGCAGTGTTAAATCAGTAGTGTCAATGTGGAAAGGAGGGGTCCTATCAGAAGTGAAAGAGAAAGGGAGCAGAGAGAGAATGAGCAGGCACCATGTCACGTGATCACTGGGAGATCCCTGAGCAGAGCTGGTCACCTGACTGACTGGAAATGCACCCTGCTGCCTGAGAGCCATTCCCAGAAGTTGCATGACTTTATGGGATAGGTGTGTCTCTGTTACATTAAAAAAATCACTGTTATTTCAAACACATTTAGAAAACCACAGTAGAAGTCCTTGTGCAAGATGCCTGTCAGGTGTCCGTCTATATTTAAGTGTTGGCAGTGGGGATGAAAAGAGGATTTCAGTGAAACTAAACTGTGTGTTTTACATCAGAGGTGCAATGAGAGTTCAGTTAGTGTGACTGATCACGGTCTAAACTAGGGTAATTCTCCCTCTTCTTCTTTTTCTGCTGCTGCTGCTGGACTTTTGGCCCAGCTGTCACTCACATACTCATTCACTAGTACACAATTTCCCACTAGCTGTGGCATCAATCATTTACATATCAGTGTGCCTGTAGTTCAGAAAGTCAGGGGGATTTAATCAGTTGTGTTTCTTAGAAAAATGATTTCTAATTAATTTAAAACCTAGTAAAATGAGCTCTGAGCTTTTTGTTTTCTAGTGCTACACTGCTCTTGACTGGTATATGTTGTTCTGGAGACTGAGACCACTGTGGTGAGTGACTAACCATCCAGTGGCTGCGTGTGGGTGTGGGATCAAGAGGGTTCGATCGGTCCAGTCTCAGTTGTGTTTGTAGTGTTTTGTGGTTTTTACTCTGCTGGTTTTTAAAACAAGCCTGGTTGTGTTTACTTTCACATTTTAATAAAAAACCCCCAAAAGTCCAAAGATGATGGATTCAGAGTGAGATTAGGAAATCACTATTGAGCAAAACATGCAATGTTTATAAAGCTATAATGTATTGCTTCTGTATGTGCACTGTGATATCATGATGATATCAAGTTTTGCTATATCCGTGTTTATATTTGCAAAACAATACCATAAACAATACAATAACCAAAAAAAAAAAAAAAGTACAACAAAGACAAGCAACACTACTGACACATTGTACAACAGCCAATTAAAAACACAGCAGGTTTTAGATCAAAGTAAAACGGCTGTGAGTTGAAATTCTTTATCAAAATAAGAATCTGTTTGTTTGACATAAAAATCTTAACTCAGGGTTGGTTGTGGCGGACCCCGCCACAATCTCATGATATGATATCAAATTTATCTTTCTTTGTCATACGATTTATGTTATGAGTTTTTATTATGAGTAAGATATTAGTAATAGGGGTTTCAAGGTTATACAGACATGAACTTTACCCCTGCTTCATGGGAAGTTAGATGCTCTGCCCTGAGTCTTGCTCATACCCAGTTGACGCAGTTCATGCTAAGGCTGGTCAAGCAGCATTCAAAGGCCCCGTGCATTCTGGGAGTGTGACTAAATAAACACATTGCAACCATAACTGCACAGTTCGTTGATGGACTTTATGACCCTTCTCTGAGCCCAGAGCCCTCAAGCTTTGTAGAGCGGGAGGAAAAATGCACTCGGCATGAAAAGACGTTAAATACTTTCCATGCGCGAGAGTTGGTTTGTGTTCCCTGGAGGATGTCCGCACGTTAGTTTATATGTCCCCAGTGGGAATCTGGTGTTTGCTTTAGTTCCGGGTGGGTTGTGCTCTGGGTTTGTGGGTCGGTGTTTTCAGGCCAATAGCTCCAGAAACAGGACTGGGCAAAACTCCTGTGTTTTTAAAAGGAAGCTCTGTCTAGCTGTTGTTGTTCTATAAAAGAATGAGAATTATGAAAAATTATCCCCTGGTTCTAGGTAAGTGTAGGTGAGGTAAATATTCTTTGAAGTTTACTGAAATACACGTAATCAGTGTTGGTTTCAGAGCACCCACTCTTGTTTCAGAGCATCAGTAATGAAGAGTAACGCCACAGATGCAGACCTCTAAAAACACTAGCCTGCTATGAACAAATGTGGGCCAGTGTCGCTGCAATGAGTATAATGAAAAACAGAGCAGCTCTGTTGTATCCATAATCAATCAGACAGACATCTGGCAGTGATTCATTTTATTAAACTGCAGTGTATTTCAGTTTTATACCTGCTTTCCTCTGTCTCCTTCTCCATCTTCCTTCATCTCTCTCCCTCTTTCTCTCCCTCTAACATAACTGAAGTGCTTCTCTCCTATGTAACCCAATGCTTGTCCCACAGCACTAAAGTGTCATTTGGGCCGCAGCATAAGTACTCTGTGTGCTCTGTGCTGCGCTCTAACTCTTACAGATCAGCAGAGGCCCAGATTAGACAAATGAATAATTCAGTTTATTGCTTAAAATGCAGTTTGTGGTAAAAGACTGTTATAAATCCTCCCAGACTTCTGACCCTGTTCATTTCAATGCTATGACCTGAGGATCGTGCTAGTATGTGCCAATGCAAAGTATTAAGATGATTATTCCCTCTTCTTTTTCTTTCTAATCTTTGTCTGTCTGCCTCTCTGCCTTTTAAGGTTACGTTTTAGGAACCAGTGAGCTGACAATTATTTACTTCTTCCAGAACTCAAGGACAAGTGAGCTGCACAGCAAGATTTATGTGTGTGCGGGTGTGTGTCTATATGTGTGTTTTATGTCCGCGATATTCATAGTCTTATTTAAAAATCATAGAAAATAGCATTAGCTTTGGCAGCAAATTCTCTCAAGGCCAAATGTGAAAATTTTCTGCCGTTCCCTCTGATCCCTCTATATGATAATGGATGTCAGCATATTAAAGTGACTTAGCAGAGGTTGTTATTAACCATCATTCATCAATTATTGATCTTTTACTTAAAGCTCAACGCAGCTGATGTTTAGCAAGGATGATATTATAGTAATGGGTCGATGTTGCTCAAGTGGATGAGCATGTTAAAACTATAATTTTTTTTTTTTTTTTACAACCGTGTGTGTGTGTGTGTATCTGTCAATCTGCTTGTGCTGATGTAGCTGTTGGGGATGAGATTAACCTGATGATCTCATGCCGTGGGTGATGCAGTATTACGGCAGGTGAGTCATCAGGCGATGCTGTGGGCCTCTTACTGGAACAAAGACATGCTCAGATCATCTCCTGTGCAGCTTTTATCTGCTGCTGTACTTACTGCTGCATCATCTCCCCGTCCTCCCTCCTCCTGCCTCCACCTCATCGCGCAGCCTCATCCCATCTTCCTCTTCACCTTGTCTCTCGCTCATCACTTTCCTGTCCTTGACCCTCATCTCTTCTCAGTCCACTTCTTGTGGAGATTGCTACTTTTTTCTCCTCCTCTTTGTCTCTATCCTCATCACAGTCCCTTTCTTTTTAACCTCTCCAGACAGTGGTTCTTTTGTTTGATCCTTCATTTGATCCTTGACTTCTCATCATATGATAGAAAGTATAAAAGTGTCTTATGAATCCAATAAAACAAATTCTAAAGAATGACACTTGTGTGCTTATTAACATGCACAGAAGATGACCTTTGATTAAGACAAAAACATGCTGTCACATGTATCACAAGAGTTTCAGTTTGTACTGATAAGAAGCTAATTTTAAACACATTAAAGCACAACATTTTGAGAATTACAGTCATTTGCTGTGTTGCTGTGACTTGATGAGGGGATTGATACTACTCTTATGTTTGTACCTTAATTATGAATCAGGAGCAAGCAGCTGGTTAGCTTAGCTTAACATAAAGACTGGACACAGGGGGGAAAAACTGCGATTCACCATTTTACAGGAAATTTCACGTTCTGCACCTCTGTATTTCCCAAAATGTCAAACTATTCATTTAACACCAAATACAAAATGATACATAAGTAAATGAAACTTTCATCAATAGCTGCCTTCTTTGTCATCACTTCTCTCCTTTCTTTGTCCTCTGCCTCTTTCCTCCAGCTTCTCTATGTCACTCTGCCTTCTATTTGCATTTCAACTGCTGCTTGTATTTTATTCCCTCCATCACACAGCAGTAAACACGAGAGCCACAGAGACCGCTGGTTTGTTTTTTTTAATTAGGTAAATGGACTTGGGCCTGCTAGACCAGACAGAGAAATCACTCTCTGGACTCCAGTGCTGTCATAACGATTTCTTAAATTAATGAGGCTCAACTAAATGTTATTAAAATTTTGCCATGCAGCAGATTATGCATACTTTTACCCACTGCTGTTTTTGTTTTTGGGGTTTCTTATGTCTGCTCTTGGTCTTCCACAAGGTGAACGCTCCACAGTTTCCAGAGAGCAGAGTCGCCAGATGCTCATGCCAAAGGCAGGAATTCACCAACACAGCGGGAAACCTCAAACCTCACCCTTACCTGGTCCTGACAGGCTGCAATCTGACTCTCCCACACCCACACAAGGTGAGGCCTGGCTGTGGGCGGAGAGGCTGCACTGGCCATCTTTCCAGGGAGGATCCCTTCAGACAAAACAACAAACATGCACTCAGACAGAGGAGTATTATCTGTTGTTATTATTGGAGATAATTGTGTCAGATAATTACATCTATTAGCTATGTTGTGTCTTTTCTGCAGCTCCAATGTCAATATTGTTTCAAGCTCTGTCCTGAGACCGCTGTGGCCCCATAGGAAAATACTATGGATCAGGTAAAGAGGGGCTGTGAAGGTACCATGATGTAAGTGAGGTGTATGGATGTTATTTGTCTAATAAAGCTCTAACAATAATAATAATAGTAATGACAGGAAAATACAGCAATTTTATTTGTATAGCAGTTTCAAGGTATATTCAAGGATTAAAAGTATTTTCAAAGATCACTGAGATAAAAAAGTAAGTATCATTAAGTCTATGGATTTTACTATAATCTCTTGTTTAATGGAAAATCAAATCTGTTTTTTCTTATTACCAAAGACAGTCTGTCTCCCAGCATTCCCTGTTTCCTTGTTGTATATGAGCGTTTCTGACTTTTGAGGGACTGTTTTGCTCACAGAGGGCTTTTGTGTGCTGCAGGTGTTGAGGTATATGAGGCTGCGCTAAGGAGAGTTTTACTCCTATGGGCCCCCTGAGGCCCTGAGGCCTGGTCCAAGAGAAAGACCAGAAGCTGTTTCAACTTCCTCTGCTGTTGATTTGTATGGAACACAACTTCAAACACTGTACGTCAGAGCACGCAGCCAACCACAGCTACACACACACACACACAACACGTACATACAACATGTTTACCCGCAAAACTTTTTCTGCTGGACTTTCTAAAATAAGATATGAATATGCATTATTTTTAACAGGTTCTGGAGAGAGTGCCATTGTCCCTTGTTATGTTAACAGTGTCTCATCTCCCTGTGGTGGAAAATGTATCAGGATTCTTTACTACTACTACTAGCATAGTATTCATATAGTTTATTACAAGTTTGAAAATATAAAACTGCAAAGGTATATACAAGACGTATCATAAAAGTAAAAAAAAAAAAAAAAAGGAAAGTGAAAGTTTTATTATTATAATGTATCATTATTATTATTATTTAATGTTGTCACAGTGGAGCTATAACTGTAATTATTTTTTATATTACTGGACATGGACATCTCAACCTACAAATGTGTACCATATTTAATAAAATGATCGTGTTTTCCATGTAAAGTTTTAATCTGTAAGTAGTAGCCATTATCTATAGGTGTCAGTGGAGTGTAGTGGAGTCTTGTCTATATCTAAATTTATTTTATTTTAAAGATACAGCAACTCTAGAGTGCAGTTCTTACAGGACAAAATCCCAACAGAATAATTTGTACTATATATAATATAGTACAAATTTAAGTCCAGCTTAGAGCGATGATATACAATACAGTGTGTAATATTAGACTATAGCAGTAAATGGTGTCCAGTCAACAGGTAGAGCAGCAGAGCAGAGAGCTCCCAGACTGGATTGTGTTAGCGTCTCTAAAGCCCCTGGAGCCACAACACTGACCTTTCCTGTTATGGAAATGTACTGCTGGCTGTTCTAGGCCCACAGCCACACGCTGCTTGTTTGAATGGCCACACAGGCCCCCTTCTGCTGCTTGCCTCTTTCCTGAAGACTGCTTTTACTGTTTGTGCTGTTATGTGAATGCACGTTTGTGGAGCATTGTTCGACAGAATGGGCACAATGTGTTCCCTTTTAATGTTATTCTCTGTCTTTATTTTGGCAACCTTCGGCTCTACTGTGTGGTACAATTGCGCGGAAATTTACTCTGAACTCCTCATAATACTTGATAAATAATGTCTGCCTCTATCTGTGTGTGTGTGTTGGATGTGAAACCAGTTGATTTGTGATCCCAGACCAAAGAATACAAGAGTGTGGAGCGTTCATTTGTCACCTTGCAGTTAATTTCAAGCTGCTTGCCGTCACACAGAGCCTCCCTCTCTCCTGCCCGTCACTGTGATTAGGGGCTAAACTGGGGCAAATGAAGTGACATGTTTTGCTTTGCAATGAAAACAAAGCTGTGTTAATACTTGCATATGGAACTGCATGAGTGTCGGAGCAGGGGCTCACGCTGCACACTGGGTCAGCTGTGATGCAGCGCTGAGCTCTGTCCGCCATCATCTGGACTTTCCATGTGTGATGTGATTAGAAAGCAATTTGCTCCTTGACAATCTGACCCAAGAAAAACACCTGCTTTATTAAAACAAAACAAATTACTCCATTTAGCCAGAAAGACACAGAACTGAACGGTTTAGCAGCCTGAATACATCACATGGATGGATTATTATAAACAAATAGAGGCTTTAGGAGTAAATCAGAGCATGACAAACGTGATCCTTATCGTGACGTATGGCGGCACTCCACCAAAATCTCCCGTATTTTTGTTTGACCCGGAATCCAGGCTGAAAGGCTTAACTGAACAGAGCTGAACATGAAGTCAGATTATCAAAAGTATTGTGACTGCAGAGCAAGTTATCCACTTTAGATATATTTAGTGTGTCTCAGAACTTTAGTAGAGCATTTACATGATGACCTCTCCTCATTTAGGGATTTAGGGAAGTTTCATCTCATTCAGTAATGTTTAGCTCAGAACTCAAATATCCCAGGCTTATGTTCGAAGTGCATCAAGTTTCTCCAAAGCCTCTCCTGTAGTAAAGCTTTCTGGATAGTATAATATTGTGGCTGTATATTTCACATTAGAAATGAAAAAAGGGAAGGGAATTATACTGTGTTGGGTTACATAAAAAACAAGCTACCTTGTAAAAATAAATATTTCTGGATTGATGTGGCTATAGTGTTAGAGAATTTGGAAGATGTACAGCAGTTTTTCCAGCATCTCCTGTATAAATGGGAGATTTTAAAGACAACAATTTTGGCTAGAGAGGTTTGACCACAAGAAAAGAACACCCCCCCTCCCCAACCCAAAAACTGGGGGGATTATACAGTGTGATGTAAACAAAGATCAGTCCTTTGATGCTGGTTAAAAATAGATTTAACAAACATTTTGCCAGCAGGAATTTGTATTACATTTGACTTGAAATATCCTAGAAATGCCACGCAGCTTAGCTCTGCTTAGGCTTGTGACATGTCCCATTGTGAGGGGGTTTGTCCTTCTGCAAACCTTCAGAGAACAGTAATCGCCTTGCCAGTGCTGGTGGGACTTTAGCGTAGCATAACGTGTCTTAGCATTAGACTAGTCAGCTGTAAGCTTGGATTGTTTATGATTTGTCAGAGAAACTGAGCTCTGCATCATAATCGCTAAGCTGTTGGGATGCCCTTTCAGTTGTGGCATTTTGTACTGTGTTGGATGCTGTGGATGTACAATGAGGCCTTTTCATACGATTGTTGCATCAGTAAAGCTCCTCTGAATGTGTGTTCTACCCAGAAATCTCTTTGCAGTTTCCCTTTTGGGCTTAAGCAGAAATCAGTGCTATTTTTTCGGGTTGTAACTTCCAGACCACATCTTTTCCCAGGTCTTTACAGATGAGTCCTAATATGACCAGAGGTCTTTCAGGCATGACCTCGGCCTGCTGTAGAAACCAAAGAACCAACAGTGTTATCTCCCCTTTCCACACTGTTTCTCTCTGGGTTCCCCCCTTCTGTCTATCTTTATCTCATCTTAAAGTTCAGCAAAAAGAAGGAACAACAGCGCCGTCAAGTATGTGTACAGTATTTTCTGGTCTCTTTGTGTTTGAGATGAGCAGTTTTTCACTTCCATATGCAAAAGCAGAGACATTCTTCTCTTTTTGTTTATGCTTCAGTGGACATTTGCTTTCTGTCTGGCTCCTTTCAGTGTTTCTCCTTCCTACACTTCCTCAAAGCTGCTGTTAACTTTGTTCAGCGTCAGACGTCCCCTCTGTCCCTGCATGTCTCTGTCTGAATCTGTATTTTCTTTTTCTGTCTGTGCAGGCTGTATACACAGCATAGGGTGCAACAGGAGAGCGACAAAAGCAGCAGCTTTGACCCATGGAAACACCACCAAAAATCCCAGCTAATATTGTTCCAGCACTTGCATTTTGTTGGTTTAACTGGATGTGTATGTTTTTATTATTGTTGTTATTATTTCAGCATTTTTTCTGCATTCTAGCAGTATTGTTTACTTCCTTTTTTCTGTCTTGAGCCCATGAAAGCCTGATTCCTCTTTGCTGTTACAGACTGGACATTTCAGACTACCTCTGTCTTCAACCTTTTTTTTTTTTTCTTTGTGACTTGCTTCAGCCTAATGCTAAAAATGATGAGACAAAACATCCTACAAGAAAAGTTAAGATTATGGGATTAATGGGGACAATGATCTGATCCACTGTTGTGAAGAATGATGCTTTCTCTTGCTGAGACTGTAACCAAATAAGTACAAAATGTAACTTCTGCCTCCCCACTTTAAAATTACAGTCAACCAAATATAGTGCACATCTGCTGCCAAGAGTCACATCTTAATGTCTGTTAAGAATATCAGCCTTTGACACAATTTGTTTATGAGTTGAATTTAGCAACGGCTCAGGATTATTGAAAAACGACCCGTGGCATTCTGTGGAGACAAACTGGCCAAGTGAACTGGCTATACAAGTGATAATACAGTCAGAACAGTCAGTTTGGTTTTCCAGTATTTATTACCTCCACTGTGACAACTCTGGTCCAACGGTAAGCAGGGATTTGTCTTTTGAAGAGTTGGCCTACTTATGCCAAGAACACAAAAGTCTAAATCTGTTCTTTCATCGCTTCTCTGTGTGCTTCTCACCATCACAGACAGACAGACAGACAAGATTCCAGCACTGGTGCCAGCCCCAATAATGTGTGTGTCTGTGTATATGTGCGTTTAACGGCTGTGAGCATGTGCACGTGAGTGAGAGTCTGTGTCAGCATGTGTGCACTTTTGGACAAGGGAAGGAGAGTGTTAGCGAGTTCGAAGGAGTCGAGCAGTTCGGCGAAAAGAGAGATGAAGCAGATGCTATTTCTCAGTTAGGGCAACGTTAACTCTGGGCTGTGCCAAGAGGCAGCAGCCGTTGGCACGGGACTACCAAGTGTGTGTGTGTGTGTGTGTGTGTGTGTGTGTGTGTGTGTGTGTGAGAGAGAGAGAAAGAGAGAGTGTGTGAGCGTAATTGCAAAAAGGAGGGGTGTCTCAGTATTGCATTAGCTGTGCCCTTATAAAGATGGGAGCAGGATATACTGTTCTCATACTGAAATGCCATATTAAACAAACACCAAGCAGTGGGTGGTAAGACAGTGTGTGTGTCCATGTGTGTGTGCGTGAGATGGTGTCTCTCTCTGTGTGAGGCCTTTACAGGCTTTAGGAGCTGGAACACCACAGTCCTCTTGATGTAAAAATAGACTGTATATACTTAGAGTCTCTATATGCTCAGCATAGAGAGTCGAGAGATTCAAGCCCAATTACTGTACCTTCTGTGTGCACTGAGGAGGACAGTCTTATTTCTACAAATGTGGAAGAATACAACCAGCTGTTGAAGAACAATGAAGACGTCAGTATCACCCTGTCGTTTTTGGTATCAGTTTTACAGCTTAGATACTGAGGTTGTAATACTTGAGATTCAGCACTGTTTGATTTGGCAACACCTGCGGTTACTGGTGGTAAGATCAGGTGCTGTTTCATACAGGTAACCTAATACAGCTCTGATACAACTTCAGGAGAGTGAACAGTAGTAAACGGTCAGGCTGATATCAGTGAGATAAAATTACAAACACACGCCTTGTTGCCTTTGAATCCCTCCTGTGTGTGGAGGTAACTTGGATCTTGTACTCCAGTGAAGGACTGAAAATAAAAACTTATATATAGAGAGGTAATTACAGGATGTAACAATGCTGAATTGCAATTGCTGAAAAAATTATGCTGACTCTAAATAGGATAAAAATGACTTCACCGTATCATGATTT
The DNA here is from genome assembly GCA_033238685.1 of Lates japonicus. Taxonomy (NCBI): domain Eukaryota; kingdom Metazoa; phylum Chordata; class Actinopteri; family Centropomidae; genus Lates; species Lates japonicus. The sequence goes on from BRZM01003569.1 coordinate 15,970,909, forward strand.
CATAAAAATCTTAAAGCTTAGAACTGCACAGTTTGTGTTACATGGTGCCAAGAGGTAGAAATATTAAATATGTACAAGGGCTGACTATTTTCAGGGGACTTGAGGGTTTGTTTTCTTGGAATAATAAATCATTAGGTCAGATTTAAAAAATCAATGATACAATCAGAGTTTAAAAATACACTAATTTGTCAGCACGGCTAGAGGACACTGTTTGCAGTAAACTGTGGTGAAAAATGGTTTCTTTCAGCAGGAAACAAACAACTTTTAGGTGCATGGAGACAAAATTCAGGAAAAAACGGGATCTGCTACTTTTAAAACACGTTAAACTGCGTCATAATTTGTCAAAATTAAAAACAGTTGCCCATGTGATACAGTAAAGCTCAGTCTTAAAATGTCAGGGCAGTTTGATGTGCTTCAGTCTCTGCAGCAGCTTAAGATCAACCTGACCTTTACATGAGGAAAGCCGGTGTGCGGCTCCTTTTCCTTTTTCCTCTTCCTTCTTCTTTCCCTCACTCCCTCTCTCTCTTAAGGTCACAGTTCAGCATGTGTGTGGCTCACTCCATCAGCTCCAGGCAGCTGGCCCAAGTTGACCCCAGTGGTATGGTCCGCTCACACCAGCACCAATACACACACACACACACACACACACAAATCCATAAACACACTCAGACACACTTACACAAAGATGCATCGCTCAGCAGCAACAGTTTTAGACAAACTAGAATACACACATACAGAAGTGTGCATGAGACACACACACTAAATGTTTGTTATGTCTGCCTGACTGCTATTGTGCGAATCAGACCCCATGCAGAGCGTCTGATACACTTCCACTGTGTGTGTGTGAACCATGTGGACGAATGGTTCAGTGCTTTTTTGGAGACAAAGAGCACACGGATACTAAATTATTGGGTGGAAAAGACTTCTTAAAAGGAGCAGGAGACATATGATTGAAGATCAACAGTACAGGATTACAAACCCTGTTAGAATCAGACTGTCATTTCTAGTCCATAATACTCTTTTTCTTAACCAACTCTCATGTCCAGCCTGTTTTTTAAAACCTAGTGCTGGTTTTGTTGCATGATTACAGCATTACTGATCACTATCATAAGCACTTTGGCAGCAGCTGAAACTGGCAGAGACGACTGATTTTTGAAAGCTTTCCACATCTCAACCCCCCTGGACTGACTGACTGGCAGTGAAGAGTTTGTGAGTCCTCGAGCACTTTGGCATCACAGGTCAACTCTAATCACCTGGTAGAAAATCACATAAATCTGACTCCCTTATGTGATTGCCACAGACACCCATGCACCGACACCCACCACACATAAAACACACTGCCATGTGTTCAACACACACCACAGTGTAGAGAAGGATCTCAACGAGGGAAAAACAGGCCAGGCTGTGTCTCCACCCTCCAGCTGTCTTATGGTCCAGCGAACAGCTTGACACTCCTGAGACTTCCTGATATCAGGATGAGAAGATTGAAAACCAATTTAAATAAATCCAGAAGCCACAGCCTGCTGCAGGTTAATATAGTTTAGCCTTGCTCTGTCCAAAGGTAAATAAAATCCACCTACCAGTGCCCAAAGCTCATTAATTAACTATATATTCGAGCTATGAGCTCTGAGCTAATCTTGTACATCTGGTTTTATTTTGAGGGTTATGTTGAATTATTTCTCAGTCTGCTAATTTGTAAATTACAGAGCTTCAGAGGTCCTGGTGGAGATTTTGTTTTGACAAAGCTAATAGGTTGTTTCCTGATTCCAGTCTTTATGCTGCTGTTTCAGCAGTTTCTTGATCCAGCTTCAAATTGAGCATACATACAAGAGCTTGCATTGATCTTCTCATCTAACTATTGGCAAGCAAGAAATAAACATACTTGCCAAATCGATACAAACATTTCATTCCCTTGTTGATGGTTGCCGTTGTCTCCCTGTGCCAAAGTCCACAATCAAGAACTGAAGACAAGTAAAGACAAGGTGAAGCTTGAGGCAAATAAAAAAAGAAACAATTTTAAGTCAGGCAATTAATGGTTGCTGCTTTAATGAGGCTGCAGCCAACCCATGTGGGAGGTTGAGTGAGATCTTTGTTTGAGGCCATAAACACATATCTAAAGAAGAGGAAAGATACACAAACATGACTATAGCTCTAAATCTGAACTACAGAATGGCAGAAATTCACTCTGTAGTTTCCTCACCAGTGTGAGCTGACAGTTTGTTTCTGTATTTATTCTCAGCCACATCCTCCTCCACCCCTCTGGTCCCCACTGTAATTGCACCACGTGCAAGTGCCCACATGTGAGAGTGGCAGGGCCCCAGACGTGAGGGTCATTGCAAAACACAGTGGATCCCTGGGGAGCTAAGATCCCAGGCACGACTGTCACACCAGCCGCACCTCACGGAGTTCTATAACCAGACACTGTGGTCCCTGAAAGAGAGTCGCCGGCCACAGATTCTGTGTGGCGGGCCTGTGTGCCAACACCACTGAAATCAGCCAAGTGAAGACGGCCATCCGTGCCCTGTGTGTCACACCATCCCCTGATCCACCTTGGTCATCAAAAGACGACCCCTGAGATCTTTTTCCTCCAGAAGTGTGTGTGTGAGTGTTTATATGTCTCTCCCTTCATGGAGTGAAATATGAGCTGTTTCTTCTTTTCTATTCTGTAATGACTTTAAAGGAGGAGACAGATCGTCTGATTAGGATGATTTTACTCCCTCGGTACCGCCTGAGCCTCCACAGTCGATTTTGACGGATGTTCTGGGCAGTGACAGTCTGACCTGTCCAATCCAACCCAGTCTTTGAGGAACGGAAACCACAGTAACTGGGCCATGATGATTCTCCACTCCCATCCACCTGAGGACTGTAGTCTCCTCCGAGGATGCACAACCCGTCTGACGCTCTCCATGGCCCCATCGAGCCCATGCTCACCAGTGAGGAAATTATTTCAGAGAGAGTGAACCAGCGCCACCAGTGTTTATGTTTGTGTCTGCGTTTCCCTCGCTCTCTCTCTCTCTTTCCCCTCATACCCACAACAGCAAGCAGCTCCATTTCTTTCCCGCCTTCTCCCTACCTGTCTCTCCCCCTCCCACTCCCATTCTCAAATACAATTCAAGTCAGCCCCAAATGAACCTGTCCTCCCTTCACTTTCCCTCCACCCTGCCGTCTCTCTATGCACCTGCCAACCTTTACTCTCCCGCCTGTGTTTGAGCTTCAGTCTGGCTCTCGGCGTGGTCCGTCTGGACGCTGAGGAGGAGGAAAACCCGTCAGGTGGAGTGCAGCTGGGAGGAGCTCTGAGGAAAAGAAGAAAAGAACGCCTGTGGCACGGGCTTCAGGATTTTCCATCGGAACGGCCGAAACCCAGACGTCTGTGCAAGCTTTATCAGGAAGGAGACTGGTCCAAACGTACACACTGTGCAACAACACACGTACAGAATACTAACCAGAGGAGGTATGTGTAAATTGTGGAAATTTTAACAGCCTGGTTGACTCATGCTAATTCATGTGATTGTGACTAAATTGAATCAGCACTTCAGGTTTCACATGTCAGCAGGGAGCTCTGTTTTCAGAAGGCAGGTTTCAGATAACTACCCTTTCCCCTGTCTACGTCTCTTTCTGCCCAAACACATTAGCACTCACAGTGCTGCTCCAATAAAGCCTCTCACCTCTGGAATATGAGGTTCACCCCACACCGCTCTTAACTCGTTTCACCTCATTTTAGAGGTTCAGAGGTACCCCCAGGTCAAAACACTGAGACATACAACACCACTAACCTACCCCTCACCACTCACACTGGGAGACATGCAAAACCTCCACCACCCTGCTCTGCAGGACTGAACAAAAAAATACATTTGTTGGAAACTATAATTCAGTATGGTAGGACTCAATATATGCCAGACATCTATATTTTGTAATATGTGCAATATCAAGATTATTCAAATATTTAAATTGTAGCTTCCGTTCGATGCTTTTTCCGGATGTATGAGATTTCATTCTGAGTTGCCACAAGCAATCGTTGCGACATGTCATTTCCAAATCAGGTTACTTTCTGCTGTGCTACTGAAGCATATGTCGTGCTTAAGGGCCCACGCATTCAGTAAGGGAAGAGCTTTGTTTTCCCAGAAGACAAACAAACTGTCAGAATGGCTGGTCATTTACCACAATGCCACCAAGGTTGTTGTTTGACTTTTACTGTAAGTAAAAGGGGTAAATGTATCATCTCAGACTCCTCCTCCAGAAACTGTCAGCCCCTCCCTCAGTGTGTTTTTTGTTTACATAGTGTTTGTTTTTATCTCTGAAATTGATCATAAAGAGAAATGCTGATGTATAAAAAGTTTAGTTGGACTCATAATTTCCCTGTTGTGTATGTAAATATCAGACATCTATTCACCCACTGATACAAACAGTCATTATATTAAAGCTTCTATGGGTGGTTATGGTTACTAGTTTACCTGCAATTACAGGAATTGTTTTTACCCACAAGAATGATTTAAAAAAAAAAATTCCACCAAGTCTTGGGCTCTCTCTCACCTGGGATTTTTTCTGTAGTTCACTGTTGAGAAAGTGTAAACCCGTGGAGAAACCTTTGGCCTTTGGGTTTACACTTTCTGTCCACCTCTGCACCAGCTGCAGGGCTCTGAATCTCTGCTGTGCAGCTACATCTGCTCAGACTCACCTTGTGCAGCCATCTGTATCCCCTCTAACTCACCACACCTCTTCTGATCAGGCTGAGAGGGATTCCCAGCTAGTTCATGGTTAGTTTACACCCCACCGTCTGCATCGCTGTCACTTCCCACCCCCCACCCTGCGGTTTGTCCTGCCTACACTGTGGTGAGCCTGTCACTGCTCATGAGTCAGTTAAGGGCTATGGCAGAGACATGCTGTGGTTAGCTGATCTTTACGGTCTCCCTGATGAGAATCCATAAGAAGGAGACCCCCATGATGTCTCACTCATAACCACAAGGACACACTAACAAATTCAAAAATGTGAGTCTAATCTCTCAATTATGCAGAAGTGAAACTAAGTGAAATGACAACATGGTTTGTTTCCAAAACTATGTCTGTAATCATTATGCACAATTTTTTAATATTGTGATATTATCACTGGCAACATGTTTGTAATTATACTAAGAAAAAACAGACTGATGATTCATCATTAAAATTACTGCATTATAAAAAGTGAGAGTTAGGCAACGTCAGATTATTAGTGATCATACAGATTGTAAACAAGTAGCAGTTTAGCCAAATGACCTGAACCAATTTATCTACAAGTAAAACTAAAAGTGAAAATGGTAGGTGATAAGAGAAAGGCCGGTCAAAGTTGAGCATAGAAGTTGTTCTGTCAACGGTGATACGTTTGTAACAGCTAGGGTAATAATTTAACCAATAAGTGTGTCTGATGTGGGGATTTGTTTAACAAGACAAAATGTTTAGAGGTACACTAACAGTTCTGAGGCTAGAAACAATGATGACCTAAACGCAAACATCACCAATATTCTCATTATGATTATGCCAACTTGGTGATGTTTACCATGTTCACCATCTTAGACTGGCATGTTAGCATGCTAACATTTGCTGACGGGTTTAGTTTTGCTGGTATTTGGTCTATAAACCAAAGTGATAGATATATTAAAATTTAGATTTGATGATGGTGCAAGATGGAGCTGTAAGGTTACGCTAAAGCTGTTTCAGTTCAACCTGGGCAATGCATCCAGTTGTTGAGATGTTTCAGTCTGAACACAAGTGGCAGATCCACCAACCAGTCACCCAAGAGTTCATTGCTAAAGACATGCAGCAAGCATGGCTCAAAATTGACTTCTGCATCTTTTTAGCAAGGTCACTGCATTCCCGGATCTCAGCAGTTAAAGTTGTAATGAGCTGCAATTATCACTTAAAGGATCTGTAACTTGGTGTGAATATTTCTCCTTTCACAGCAGACAGAAACACTGAATATGGAAACAAATTTTATACTTGCGCTAACGTCCATTATTCTTCGACAGCACTCTGCATACGATAACATTTATCGAAACCCCTTTAACCTTTAATATGACCACAGATTTTATTTAAATGTCATTATGTGGAGCATTAACATCTTTCTCTAAGATCTGAGTGGCGTGGGAGAGGGGATCCCGTTGTTGAGACACAACCCCGCTGAGCGTCATAGATGCACAGCAGAGCGCAAACATGGACCCCACGCAGCGTGTGGGCAGACTGCTGCTCGTCACCTTCTCAGCTGTGGGGGGGATTCTGAAACTGCAGGGGGAAAAGGAAAACCCTCATTTCAAAGTGTGTGTGCAGTGTGTGAGCGAGTACTGGCAGTTGACAACAGAGTTGAGGTTGCTGGTGCACGGCGCACTGGTGCGGATTGGAGGATGGTGGTCTTTATCACGCCCACACATCCTCTTTTTCAGGCTGCTTCACTTCCTTAACGTTAACACACTCTTAATGTCTCTCAATTTCTCTCACACACAATGAGATTGCCTTTCGGAGATGCATTAAGTCTGTCCATACATCAAATATGATCTTTCACCACTGATCATGTAGAGGGCCAGTTACTGGTGCAACAATATGAATGTGATTCCTGAAAACAAGCCAGCTGTCCTGATCCACCTTCACTGCTGACCCCAGCTCTCCCTGCAACATATACCACTTAATTAAAACACAAAGGGCGATTTCAATCTCACGTGAGGACATAACCTTACTGGAAGTCACAGCTTCCTATTAATGACCACGAATTCAATCAGAGATCCAGGAAAACACTATAGGATACAGGATCACTTAGCGAGGTGGTGAAATGGTGCTGTTCTTTAGCTAGTGGAGGATATGGGGCCTTCACATGAAGCTGTGAATGTGTTGTTGTTCTCAGCGAGTGGGTGTCCTGGTTGATAATTAGGTCAGCACAGCTCTCCTGGGAGGAGAGGGCAGAGGGGACACTGTAGAAACCCCTCGGCCCTATCAGAGCCAGATGAAAAGAAAACACTCACAGTACAGGTTCCACATGTCAGGGCGATAGGTGAAAATGTGCTTTAGATTTTCCTCCTTCCCTCTCCTCTCTGGCCCTGTTTGATTTTAAGCTGGAAGGGAATAACCTCCTAAGAGCTCCTATAACACCTCTCTGTCCTGGCATTTAGGTTTGTTTCTACACTACGTGCATGTGTGCGCGCAGTGTGATGTGGTCCAGCATATCTGTTTCTTCCTTCCTTTGGGTTTTAGCTAATCCACTTCTCTAGGCTTCCTTCCCAGAACAGCAAGACCTTTCTAAAGAAAACAGGGCAGAGCAGTACCTTGGAAATCCCTCCACCTCTCTCATTAAAGATGAGGATGAAGACAAAGTTGATTTTCCTGATTCAATTTAAACTCGTGAAACTGGACCTCAGCCATGGTCCTCTAAGACAGATGGAAGAAAGACAGCTGGAGAGAGACAAGGGGGGCACTTAAATGAGCAAAGACAAATCGGTTACATTACTTTTCTGTGGCGGTTTACTGTTCATCAAGTGTTTTGTATGTATGTGGCAGGCTAATTACTCTTGTTTGATTTCATAAGATCTGAAGTTGTCTGGTCAAAATTGAAATTGCAAAAAAGAAAGGGATTGGAATTATATTTTTTTTTCTCCTGCCGTGTCAGCGCCCCCTACATTACCTATTTCCAGGGGGCATAAATATCATGTACTAATACTGTAGGTACTGGTAATTTTGTTGGTGCAGTATTTGTGTGGTTGGGCACTAAAAAGACTTTGTAATTGCTTCAGTTTCAGTTCCCACATAGTGAGTTAACCAGTTGAGCAGCTTAGGTCTGATGTTGGTAGCCATTGCTAACTAGTTACTCCATGTCATGTTTTGAATCATGGAGTAAAGTACAGAATGCTGAATGCTGAAAGGACAGGATTTAGCTAGCAAATCCTGTCCTTTTCATAACATAACATAAACACAACAGTGACTTTGCAGGAGCCATGGAAATCAGTAACGTTAGCTAGTACTGCTAACTAGCTTCAGCTCTCTGAGTGGAAGTTCGTTAACCTAGCTTGCTAACTTCCTTCCTTCCAGATGCTAAAAGGACAGTTTTCTTGAATGTAATGTTATGTGAACTTTTAAAAGCTTAAATTTTGATTTCACTAATATGTGCAATTTTTTTTTTCCTGTTTTGAGAAATGAAAAAAAGCTGTGGTAGTCACACAAAAAGTGAAAAGAATTAAAATTTCAGTTGGAAGTATTAAGATGGTGCCTAGAATTTAGAGATAGACAGTGTGTGTGTGTGTGTGTGTGTGTGTGTGCGTGTGTGTGTGTGTGCATGGTTGCATCCTGCACATGTTTACATCCGCCTGTGTGCATGTGCTGGCGTGTGCATGTGGTTGCATACAACTTAATGACCCACCAGCAGAACTGCACGTCAGGCAAATGACAGACCTGCACAGATAAAGACAGTTCTTATGCTCATGTAATTGAAACAATAATCTGCTGTGGACTTGCTGATTCTGCCAAGTTGAGCATCTTCTCTGTAATTACGCTCCTCACAATTGGGGAGAACAAAAGAGCAACAATTCCTGTCTTCTACCTCCTCCCACCTCATTTTTTTTTTAAAGCCTTCATTAATTACAACAAAGTCATATGTGACACATTTGAATCAAATGTACAAATGCATCACCATATTACATGAATATTAATAATCTTAATATTAATATATCTCAATTTTTTTTACATTTCAGTCTGTAGGCTTATTAACCCAACAGAGTCATCTCTGCAGGAGTTAAATGTGTAAGATCTTGTCTCCTACTTCACGTGTGTGTGTCAGCTGTGAAACAGCAGCGTATTTGTCTCAAAAACCGTGGAATAACAATCCAGCAAAACTAAATATGCTCAAACTGACCAAAGTCAAGTTGTTAATGAAGTTAATGAAAACATTTTTCTGTAGGGAGATATTTTTGTCTTACACTGGAAGACGTTAAAAGAAAAAACGTTTAAAAAAAAAAAATCAAAAAAGAAACAAAATCATGTGAACTGGAAAACCATGGAGAGGTGGAGTTTTTTTTTTATTTAAAAAAAAAGACTTTTCTCTTGAAAATATTAGTAATATGGATGACTGTACAAAATACCCATGAAGTTATCTGGGGTGGTATTTCTGAACCAGGTGCTGTGAAGTTCAAGTGAATCACTGTCAGTGGTATCTGCTTACTGGAAAAGTGTGTGGGTCTTAGTATTTCACACACTGAAAACAATCTATCTGCCCATTAATTCATTCTGTATGTAAGCTGCAGCATAGATAACTAAAGTCAAAACAAACAAACTGAATTGAATTGCATATAAAAAGTACAACTATACACTGAACCTTGCTCCACATAAAACATTTACTGTTATGTTACCTCAAACCAGAGTGGGAGTAAAAGTGCCGCCGTAAATGCACTGAATGTCTGACCGTAGTTCCCCTCAAAAGAGGGGACTGGGGTATTCAAAGTAGACTGAGAGTGTGTTTTCACAACTCAAACCTGAGACTTTTTCCTCTCATCTCGCACTAGCAGCTGTGTTTTTGTTGTCCTTCCCTCATTTTCTGTCTTTCTTTTCATTTCAGAACAAGCGCTGACAGGGTCTTTCAAACGCTGTAGAAACTTGAGTTTTTTAGAAACTTCTTTCTTCAAACTCTTTGACTATTGTTCTCTGTGTGTTGAACTGTCAAAGCCTTTCTGTCAAGACAATGCATGTGTAGACCATATTTAAGACCTTACACAGTGTAAAGAGTCCAGCAACACCCCAATTTTATGCTTTGAATTGTATCGTGTGTCATGTAGATTAAACAATGTTGAATGACTAACTGAGTGAAATGTATTGTGCAGATGTGTCCACACTGGATCTAAACTTACTGTCGACTGCTGCATATCTGCTCGACAAATCATCCCCCCAGCACCACCCCACGCCCTAAACTCTAATACTCTCCACACCACCCTCGACCTCTCTGGGGAGTCACTACAGGCAGCCTGGCTCCAATGTTCTGCACCAAGAGCCAGGGGGGTCTCCATGGAGGGCATACCCAAACCGTGATTCCCTCCCGGGGCCACAGGTAGACTCATTGCCCTGGAATCACAGCGGAGGAGGAGGTGGTCATAAACACGGTACGAGCTCAGTTAATGAGTCACAGTAAATCCCTGATCCTGGCTGACATTCTGTGTTGTTTGGTGGAAATTTTGGCAGTTATTGTGGAGGAGGAGGAAAAGGTCCCTCTCCCCCCGCCTCTTGACTCACTCATTATTATTGAGAGATATTTGTGCACTCTTTCTGACTCTTATAAATCTCTACATAAACATGACTTCTAGTGATGAACACCTAGTCTGAACTTTCCAGCACTTTTCTGGACTTTTTCTCGCCAGTAACACCACAAAAGTCTGAAAAAAAAAAAAACTAATTTTGTTCTATATACAGTGAATTTCTCAAAACCCTCCATTAAACTCTTGACCACTGGAGCCCTAATTTCCCCAAATCCCTTAAGTAGCTTCAAAATTAGATAAAATATTTTCTTCCCCACTATCTCTGCTATATCAGCACTTTATTGAAGCGCAGTCAGCTACTGTATATCAGAGAAGTAATGAGTGAAATATTCAGTTTTTATAGCTGCACCATTAGTTTTATGCAACATTTATGGACATTTCCTTGAAACTTAAGCATCAGCAAAGCACACTTCTATCAGCTTGCCATCAACAGATCAGTATTTTAATTTGTCCAGTATTTTGGTTAATGACCAAATACCTTCAAAACTATATCTATCTAAATATATTAGTGCACAGTACACAGTACAGTAAAGAATTAACATTTTAAGATATTCTTAAGTTTTGTTTACAGTGTTTACACCTTTAATTTTCACCATAAGTGAGCAGACTTACTTTTCTTTATCTTTGTCTAGTTTATTACAACAAGTATGGTGTGCTTTAAAACGTTTGCGATATTGTTGATGCGGTCAACTCATATATATTAATTTCAGAATGGCATTCCAAGATGGACAAACTATCCAAAACTCCTCAGTAAAAAAGGACAAGATTTTATTTTGGAAATGTTGACTCTATGTCAACAACAGAAATTAGTCACCTTCTGTTCTCAACAAATTCATCCATCTGACTCTGCAGCATACTGAAAACAGATTCTTTAATACAATAGCAAAAGCTGGCGCTTTCACTTTCTAACTATGGATGCACAGTGGCGCAGCATCAACCAATTTTTGCCAGTGCTGCTATGTTCATTCTCCTTTGCAGGCTTCTGTTTTCTTCTCACTGTTTAAGATTAATTTGCGAATTGCCCTGTTAGAGACCCACAGGCCACTTAGAGCCTGTTGCCCTCTGACCTCTGTGGGGGTTAAGTATGGGAATGAGAGGGTCACAGAGAAGCTAAGGGTTAATTGTAGTCCCTCTTAGAAGTAATCGCCAACATCACCCACGCCTTGCATCCCCCTCGTGCCTCCCAGTTCACACACACACACACACATATTCAACAGCTACAGCAGCAGTCCAGCTCTCTTATCCTCTGCAGTGTCCCTTCATATCCCGGCCTGGAGGCAAACAGTCCCCCTTTTTATGTAGACAGATAGATGTTCAGCTTGTTTCCTGCTACATATTTAGCATACCACAGCACGCTAAGGTCAGGCCTTGCCCAAGTCTCTCCCCTCAGGACTTGATCTGGACTGTACCCCTGGGTCACTCAAACACACAACCACACCACAGTCCCAGACATTCAGACATCTTCCCGGGACTGAATACAGTGGGGAATCAGTGCCGTCTGCCAGTCTGCTATGGCTCAGAACACTCAGGAATGATGCCAGCTGTTGGGAGGATATATAGAGAATGTTAATTGGAGGGGGATTTTCTTTTTTTTTCTTCTTCTTCTTCTTATTTTATTGAACAATCGCATTTTGTCGTTCTAATTCAGATGATCATTTGAAGGACAGTGTGGATCTGTTTGTGTGCATGTGTGTGAGGTGTGACTTGTGTGTGCGCGCACTCATATGAGGCAGAGTGGATGCGATTAGAGGACTGGGTGGAGTGCAGCAGGGTAAGAGGGCGAGATGGAGAGACAGAGGAAAGCCAGGTTGGAATGGGAGGGTAATTGGCTGAGATGAAAATGGTGGAAAGAACACAGAGGATAAAAAACAGGAAAGGGTTTTGGAATTGTGGTGGGGTCTCTATCTTTTCCTCTGCTTATTTTGTTCGGGTTTTGGCCCCACCTTTTTTTTCCCTCTAATGTCCAAGTTATGGTTTCTGTGTGGGATAACATCGAGGGAGGAATCGAAATCAGATCCTGGCCGCTTTACCAGTCAGTATGGTTGTTATTTTTTATATTCGTCATATAGCAAAATATTTTTCCAAGATAAGGACAGAACAAAATTGGGACTTTGTCACACTTGTTGTTCTTCCTGTATTTTGATACTCTAAACATTACCCTTGTAACTTTCACAAGTGGTACATCATGATGTGGAGCCAACACCTTTGTTCAACAAAACTCAAAATCCTGCAAAGTGGAGTAGAACCCAGCTTGAGATTAATGTGGCTTGTCTTTGGAAATGGGGTCTCAAGCAACGATGATTTTTCCGGGAACCTTAAAGAAAAAGTTCAACATTTTGGGAAATGTCATTATTTGCTTACTGGGTGCTGACTATAAATTGATTTTTAATGTACATCATCTCACATCTTTTAATGTAACTCTCAGCATGAAATCAAATAAGCTCATATTTCCCAAAATGTCAACCTATTTTATTAGTAAAGCGAGAGTATCTGAGGAAGCAAAACACCATTGAAAATGTAGATTTCCTTTGAGTATATTGGGAGGTTCTAGAACCCAATCACATTATGCACACATGTTGGAAATACATTAATGACTTAAATGGGTTCATAGTGCTGTATCTGGCCTGGGTGGTGGTCTGTGGGCCGTATTGGGTTGTGTTTGATGTTTCCCCTTAATGGCAAAGTCCCCTGCATTAGGATTGTATACGCACACACACACACACACATACACACACACACACACAAAGAGGCACACTTTATTATGTTAGCAGCCATTTGCCTTAACGCTGTGATGATACAAAGCTCTTGGCGCCAGGTACTGGCTACTTTAGCCCAGACACCCTTCTTAGCTACACACAGGGGTGATATGCCAGCACAGGATCAATGTCCCCACAGAGAGAGCCGGAGGGAGAAAGCAAGAGAAAGACAGTACATTGATAAAGAGAGATACAAAGATATGGGAGAGTATCACTTTTACCTTCCTTATCCATCACCCCTGCTTGTGTGCAGAGCGCTAACTGCCTCCCAACCTGCCTGCAGCACAGCCTGTCTAGATGGTGTATTTAAGGAGGTGCCATCAAAACAATGGCATCATCTAGCACTCAGATCATACACTTCATCACTTTATCATTATGTCTCACCCTGTGTGGTATGCGGTGTGTGTGTAGTGACCTATGACCCATCCTTTAGCAGAAGTGAGGGAAAGCTCAAGGGTGAGTGTCGAACAGGAGGTCATTAATGCTCCTTGTTCAGCCAACCTGAGGCTAACATGTATGTTTCTAAGTTGGGATGTAACATCATGAGGAGAACTGAATCAGATCCTGTTGACGGTCAGTTTTTACCTTTGTAATAATATGGTTGTTATGGTTCTTGAATTCCAACTCTGTTTGTCTGTTCAATCTTCAATCTGTTCGGGTCCAGTCTTACCAGTGCTGCCTCTATCTGTCCCATTAGGTAAAGCTGGTAAAGTGCCGAAATGCCTTCCACGTTTCAGAATGTAAACCACTGAAATCACAAAGACAACAGCACCGCGAATGGACAAAGAAACAAAGAGAGGGACTCGATCGTCCCTACGAGAAAAGGGGGAAGTCAGGAGGCAAAAAACTTTGACAAGCGCTATGGGTGAGATGGGGAGGTGCCAGGCATTTGTGTTCAAGTGTGAGATGTGGAGAGTGGGCAGGCGAGAGAGTGCCAGGCGATGTAGGAGGAGAGAGAGACCGAGGCACGTCTGGCACTGCCCATGCCTCGGCATATGTGAGAGTAAAAGCGCATGTGGTGTTGTGTAGCTCCTGGTCCCTGGCTTGTTAACCTGCAGGTCACAGGCAGCTTCATAGTGATGGAAGTCACTCAAGGGCTACAGCATGGAATAATGACCTCTTCCATATGCAGCCTGTCATGAATAAACACATGGCCGGAAACATACATACTTAGCATGTGTTCATGATGTTTTATGCTGTTACCTTTCTGCGTCAAAGGTCTGCTGCACCTTTGAAGGAGTAGTTTGCACTTTGGGAAATATGCTTAGGCTATTTTCTTTCCTACCGAGTATTTTGCATTAGAAGATTGATATCACCTTGTTTGTGTATGCTATAAATATGTAAGCCAGCAGACAAAGTTGCTTAGCTTAGACAAAAACTGGTAAGGGGAAAATAGATTGAAAAGCTAATCATTAAATGATTCGTTTGTTTAACTCCACACAAACTTAGGGTGTAAGCACAGTCTCAAACTATTACTTGTTGGGACACAGTGACTTCCCAGGATCTTGTCATCATCACCATGAAGGTGTGCTGCTTCCCTCTTGTTTACACTCTTATGCTGTTAAACTAACCAGCTTTAGGCTGTAAAATTTGACACTGAACATATGTGAGAGGGTATCAATTCACACCTCTCAAACCGTGGCAAGAGAGTGGATAAGGTATTCCCTCATTATCACACTTATTGCTTAAGTCTCTGAATCCTGACAGCAAATGAATGTCTCCTGCAAAAGCTACTGGTAGAGCTGAGCCGACAGTGTCTGTCCTCCACTTACTACTTTCTAGGGAAAACTGAGCCTGAGCGCCTGAGAGAGAGGAAAACATCTTCTGAGATAAGACAAATTGAGCAGGAGTGCCACCTCTCAGAGAGGTTATGTCTTGATCAGCAGTCTGATGTGTGTGTGTGTGTGTGTGCATTATAGAGAGAGAGAGAGAGAGCCCAGCAGCTGGTATTGTGTTTGTGTTTTGCCCTGTGAGACCTGGCTCTGGCTGGTGTTGTATTACATGTACTAGTGTTGCTGAGGTGAGGTGGGGTGAGTTGGCTCGATACCCAAGAAGTGAGGGGTGACAGATGAACAGGAGGCAGTGTGGGGGGAGAAAGAGGGGGTGAGTTGGTACTGGGCAATTAAGCCAGTGTCTGACACCCAAAGCGCTTCTCATGCTCTGGCACAGGCTATTGTCATCTGGAATTTGAGAAATGCATTTGATCAGTACGGTGTGTCTGTGTGGGTGTTAGTTTGGATGACTCCTGGGGACAAAACAGCCACCAGAGAAGGGAAAGGGAGAACAGACAGAGGAGATAGAGGGCAAGGGTTACCCGATGAATACATGTACTCTCGTCCAGCATTTTTCTCAAGGAGAATATAGGTACTTTTTTTCCCCAAATCCCTCCAATCTCCACACAGAAAGACTCTAATAATTGAGTGAAGAGGCAGAAAAGAAACTATTTCATTACTTTTATGGAGTGATTATGTTAAGTGAGAAAGTTATCAAAAAGAAAAAAGAAGAATAACATTCCAGTTCACATTGTCTGTATGACAGGAGTGAAAGGAGGGAGGGCCCAGGGATATTTTATCTGGCCCTGCACACACTATGCCTCCCTCCTCAGTCAAAGGGAATCCCATCTTTTCTGTTTGACCTCAGCATTCCTCAAACTTGGAATGAATGCAAAGGCCAGAGTGTGTGTGCATGTGTGTGTGAGATCAGTGTTCACCTTCAGACTACTTTAAGTAATTCATACAATTCTCAGCTGTGCAGTTTTGAGAGTTGAATAACTCACAGGGGAAACCTACACCTCAGTCCTGGCTTCAGTGTCTCTTCTACAGTTGAAGTCGACTTGCTGAGATGAGTTAACCTTCTCATCTCCCAGAAAGGAACATTAGTTCAGGTTTTCATCTGTCTCTGAATTACAGAGATGTTGTAATGCTTTGTGTGTTTTTACTGAGGTAATTTAGCTTTATACTGTTTGCTTGACATTATGAAATCTGTTATAGCCTGTGCTGATGTGTAATTAAACACTGTGTGTGTTATTCAAGTACACTAATACCTTCACAATAAAAGTAGTGAGTGGTGAAAGAAGTAGTCAGGGTCTGATACAATAATGTAAAAAATACCTTATTACATATACACTTCTACAATCAAATTTCTAACTCAGTAAAAACAGAAGTATTATTAATAAAATGCCTTTAAATTATCAAAAGCAAAAGTAACTATTTCATGTTAAAGTGTTACTAGTCACTGATAAATTATTATATATGACATTATTACATTATTAATTTTGATTCAGTAATGCATAAGCAGCATTTTACTGTTGTAGTTGCCCGAGGTAGAGCTACCTTAAACTTCTCTTCATACTGTTAGTATGGTACTTAAGTCCAGTGGTTCGCAACCTAGGGATTGGGCCCTTTCAGAAGGGCCACGAGATAAATCTGAGCAGTCCTGAGATGACTAATGGGAGAGAAAAGAAGGAAATAATAGTTCTACTACACAAATCTATTTTACTTTTTCTGTCTTTTCTCTAATCTTTGCTTTTTTTAGTGAAATAATGGATAATTTCATCCATGTGGGCCTCAACACATTATTGAAGTGAAATGAGGAGGTTAGAGGGGAATTCATCTAAAATGAAACAACGTGCCACTGCTAGACGCTGTGTTATTGTAAGATGTCTACAGTCCAAAACGACTGCTGTGTTTTATGACCTTATCACGTGTATTTTAAGTGAAAGAAGAAAACAGGAACTATATTTTTAAGGTAAATGTAGTGGAGTAAAAGTATTAAGTAACATGAAACAGATACACTCAAGTAAAGCACAAGTATCTTAAAATTGTACTCAAGCACATTACTTGATTAAAAGCACAGTTACTTTTCACCACTGCTTATCTTTGCAGCCTCTGCTTCATGTTCATAATGGCATTTAAAAAGCCTTGACACTCAGCATAGAACAAAACACAACTATCACTTAGAAAGACTAATCCATGGTACATTAAGGCGTTTACACAGCCAGAGCATTAGCCTATAATGCTGAGTTGGCAAAATGATTGAAAAAGGAGGAAAGTTTAAGAGCTTACTGTTTACACTGGGGAATCTAACAATATGGCAGAGAGTAGATAAATGTAATGTGAACAGCCTGCTGTTTAATTAATGGAAAAGGTAAATAAAGTAGTCATTTAGGATCATGTGATACCACTCCCTATCACTGCAATTGTTGAGAGCAGGTTGGTTCTTTTAAGCTGTCAAGCCACACCGTTGCAGCATTGATCATTGTGCATACACTGCCACCTATTGATATATGATGGTTCTGCAGCAAAAGTAGCATATATGATATTTTTATTTTCAGTTGTAGAGGGACACCTAGTGGTACAGTAAGTCATAGCTGCAGCAGTTGTTACCAAACTTTCTCCTTCTCTGTTGTCCCAAAATGGAAACTGTGTAAAAAAAACCCTCAAAGATTCAAAGAACATGTGTGAAAAGGGTGTTTATTGACGATGGGTAAACAAGGCACTGTACAGTGACACTATAAATATCCGTGGTTCATCACTGGGCACATGGCATGACTGAAAATACTAGTCACCAAACCAGGTTAAGTGCTTCTATAATTTTGGTCAGTTCTACATGTGAATTATCACACAAGGATCGCCATGTCAAAGAGAAGTAAAGTATAACAGCATGAAGTCTTTAGCGTATCTTCACGGCTGGGTGTAGCGTAAGTATTTCTTCCCAGAAGGCAGCTCTTTTGTTGTCACACCGTTGGGGAAGAGAGCAGTAGCTTCAGCCTCAGACAGAGAGGGAATGACCATAACTTTGTCACCAGGCTGAAAGAGATGTAGGAACAGGGAAGTGTGTTTTAGAAGCAGGGTCTAGAAACCTCCACCATGATGATACTCCTGCAGCAGCCTCATATGGCTAGTGTCATGGGACTTCTGGTCATTTTGTTCAGCGTCCCCACTTAAAGAGAGTCACCTAGATACATAAATTGTTTGGTGGTGATGCGCTTACTATTTTTAATTTAACTCTTATTGCTATGGAGATTGTATGCACTTGTTGGAAGTTTCTTTGCACCAACAAAGTATACATGAATGTGATATGAGGTACATTTTTATGGTTTAGCAGAGTTACCCAGCTTTATGGAGGGAAGTGGGAGTATGCAACTGTCATGTTGAAACTTGAACACAGTTACATTGTTTGAGATGGCCAGAAAGAACAAATGTTTGAAGGGGGGAGTTAAGCAGAGAGGAGGAAAGGAAAGGAGAGGCTATAATAACTGCTGTATCTTAAAGGGTTGCTAAGGGTTAGATGAGAAGAATAATATCAGTCTCATATCTGCCTATTAGATAAGAAGCTGGAGCAAGAATACAGTTAGCTTAGCTTAGCATCGATAACTTCAGGCCAAGAATTAGTCAGCTACCATGAAACAATTGAAACAAACTCAATAGGAAATGGAAAACAATTACAATTATTAAGCACTCAAATGCTATTGGTGCTGATGTAACTGTCATGACGGTCTATAAAGAGGGCTAAGCATCCATATGTTGGTTTCCTGTGATCACCCAGGCTGCTGACAGATTTAAACACAAAGTTAAACAGTATACCTTCCAGTCGACCGGTGTGGCAACCTTCTTCTGTGCTGTGAGCTGCAGAGAGTCGATAACTCTGAGCAGCTCGTTAAAGTTCCTCCCTGTGGTGGCAGGGTAGAGGATGGACAGCTTCAGCTTCTTGTCGGGACCGATCACAAAGACCTGAAGTGGGTTGAGTTCACAAAGATTTCACATAACATCCATAATGGAGTTCTTTTTCACTCGAGTAATAAAATATGCCCACAAAACAAACCAAGGTCAAGATAAGGTTTTACTCACCAACTGTCTTAATGTATTTCTTAGACATGGTCGATCATCAAATCTATTTTACATACATTACCAAGCCATAATTTTGCTCTTACTCGATTAACTTTCTAAGCAAAGGGAGAGTCAATTGGAAAGCTGCAAAAAAAAAAGTCTGAGAATAAAGCCCAAAGCCTTCACTGGACGCTAAGTTTGATCAGGGCTGATTTTTCTAAAAAGACAAATTCATTTGGCATCTGTTCATTCTGGGTCATGCTGTCTTTCGGCCTTTGTTTTTGTAGTGATGCATTTTTAAAAAATGTGTAGCACTGGTGAGGAAGCCTTTTGTCAGTCCATGTAAAAAGGAGGACGGGTTTCTTACACAGCGAGCAGTGAGGGGTATCCCATCCTTGTCTCTCTCATCAGGGTCCAGCATGCCCAGCTGTACGGACAGCTCTCTCTTGTCATCAGCAATGATGGGGAAGGGCAGAGCGCTTTCAGCCTCACTGTTAAATGCCATCACATCCTACACAGAGAGAAGGGACACATTTTCTTCAGCCTTTTAGCCTTTACACCTTTGTTAGTGGGTTTGTCATCATCCTCAGTTAATTATTCTCTGTCCTGGCAGCACAGGTTTGATGAGGAACCACAGACCACAGCTTCTAATCTTTAACTCCTGTGTGAGCTGTAAACTATAACAGTAAAGTTTAAAAGTTACTATGAGGGTTATGAACTAAAAACCCAATACACTATGACTGGACTGCCTGAGCTGTTACCTCACAGAGGTGACAATAAGGTTCAAAACCAGTTTATCTAATGGACACTTTTGGTGCTAAAAGTTTCTTTCTTTCTATTCAGAAAGCTGCTGAGAGTAATTTATACTGAGGAGGAAATGAGAGAACTCCTATGATAAAGGGAGAGCTAGGGACTGCCTCTAACTCAACTACTCAGTTGGTTTTGATCAAACTGGGAGGACTCTGAATTCAGATAACAGGACGACAAGCACTTATGCAAAACAAGGATCCAATCAATGAGAGATTAGCTGGTGGAGTTACAGTGACTCATTAAACTACTTTCATTGTCACTTGCAAGCTTTAAATGTCAATGTTATGTAATAAAAATATATAAGCTTTATTACCATCGTGTGTGTGTATGTGTGTGTGTGTGTATCCTCAACCTTGCTCCAGTTGCGGTGATCCTCAACACTGTCAATGGACAGGGCAATCATCTTCACACCTCGTTTCTTGAACTCATCACTGATCTTAGCGGCACAGGCCAGCTCAGTGGTGCAGACAGGCGTGAAGTCTCTTGGGTGGGAGAACAGGATACCCCACCTGCAGAAGAAAAGATATGCGAAGCAATGAGGTCTTTGTTCTGCTCATCATTCTCTGGCCCAGAAACTTCAGAGTGAAAAACTGAGCTGAGTTCATTGTCATCCAGCAGTCTACACTCATGACTGACCTTGCACAAAGCTTAGATTTTTATGGACTGGCCATGTTACTTCCTTCTAGGCACAAGTTCAAGTTACCACACACAATATGAAGCAGGCTAAAGGTCAAAGCTGCACAGATGTTAGACAATATTTTCCAAGCTGCCATTTGTCTGTGTATTTAATGGACTTCACATTGCTCATCTGAGGTGTTTAATGTCTGCATTTGTTCTGCATTTTCTGCATTTATGACTTCATACACACATATTTCTCATTAGGGACACACAGAATCAGAAAAACTGGTAGGAGTGAGAGCACAAGAGGTCGGGTTGAGACACCAGGAGAGGAAGAAATTGAGAAAAAAAGAGAAAGACAGAGAGCATTTAGTCTCAGTGGAGGAAATTCCAGCCACAGATTGCAGCAACAGGTGTCTGTGAATCTGGTGGACTCAAACTCAAAGACATTAAATGCAGCTGTGCTGCACTGGGAACAGACAGTGCACTTAACACGGACAGGGTGAAGGGTAAAACTGCTGCAAAAACATCACTGTGGGTGTGTAATACTTTTAAAAGATAATTCATCTAAAAAAAAAAAATATCACGAGTTTACTTCCTCATATGATTCTCTTCACAGGCAACAGAAAAGCTGCTCCTAACAGGCATTGTGATCACCTGATTATGGAGTGACCAGAAGCCCTGATTAAACTGGGACTCTCACAAATTGTTCAAGCATTTGTTCAAGTGGAACAAATCCACCATTGCTGAAAAACAGAAGAAAGCTAGAAAACTAAACAGATGTTCTCTCACAGTCCAACTATTCCCACAGGAAAGAAGGAATTATTATGTAATCACCAAAACGGGGCAGTGTCCATATATTGATAAGAGGACAGTTTCAGTATGTTACAGTGTGTCTGTTTGGAAACCAGGGCCAGTGATAGGTCGCAACAGCATATCTGCTCACTCATTGTTTGTCCAGCCTTCAGCATGAGGGAAAAAAGGGGGGAAATCTTCAGATAACTTCTGAACTGAGATGGTGGAAGTAAGGCTGCAATTATTTCCATCACTGATTAAACTGTCAGAATTTTTGAGTCTGAGGTGACATCTCCTTTCGCCTTGAGTTTAAAAACTCAAAGTTGTTCAATTTAAACTGGAACCACAGCATGTTTTAATGATTTATCAGTTTTCAAAATTGTTGTCAATTAATTTCCTCACAATCATCTGTTCACTAAAACTGCCTGTGGATGATTTATTCTCAGACAAGTAGTGTTGGATTTACACTCTACCTATGTCCGAACCAGGCCCCATGTGTGCAGCACTATCTCTTTCTCTCTGCTGTTATAAACAAAAGCCAAATGAAACAGGGTTTAACATCAGAGTGGCTGCCAAACGGGGATGCAAGCAGTGAGGCACAGTTCCAAGTTCACACAATACAGACCTTGTCCTGACAGGTTAGGCCTCACTAACCAATAGGCCAGAGAAAATTAAAAACACTGCCTCAGTTGTTTTACAGTGACCTACACCTACACAAACTGATACAGCAAGTATGCAAACAAGTTCACTGCCCTAACTTTCTTTTCAGTCTGCAGCTAAAACAGTTCTAAGTTAGTCTTAGCTGTTCAAAAATATATAAATATAGGTTTTTCTATAGCTTGGAGAAGTACAACTGTGGCGTTATGCGTAATATAATATGAGCCATTTCTGTTGTATTCTTATCAAATTCAACGGAGTCATAGACCTCGATCATGCGCCTTGGTTTTTGAATGAAGAATTAATCCTCCTGGTTCAGAGACGTGCCAGCTCCCCAGCCAGATAACAGGCCTTGACACAATCAGGCAACGTGACTCAATACAATGTTGCACGGTTTCAATTCAACTCATAATAAAATACATTTCTAACAACGCAACACATGCACGTGAAGCATGCGCACTTACGAGTTGCCCAGGAAGTCGTGGAACTTGATTCTGCCGATGGTGGTGTCGGCCTCGAAGTTGGGGAACTCGTCTCCCAGCAGAAGTCCAGGCATGTTCGGCTTGTCTCTGCAGCTCAGATACAAGAGAGAGGAAGAGGGACAGTCCGCCTGTCTGAGCAGCACTGATCAGTGTATCAGCACCACACGAATGGACCCGGATAAGGAGGGACTGACCTCAGTTACGTAGTTCTTCGACCAATCAGAGAAAAGATACGAAAGGATTTCGTAACTTTATTAAACGAAGATGCAAGCAGAAATGAATTAAAAACAAGTGCAAATTCATTCATTTATATAATAATAATAATAAATCAACCATGGACTGAGTTCAACATAAAACTGGAATGTTATTTATTAGAAACTCATTTTGTGAATGTGATGTTTGGTCAAGAGAGATAATGATTGTAATAAATATTCTATGTTTCTCTTATTGTAAAAAATAAAAATAAAAAATACATCAAAAGACCAAAATCAACGGTGAATTGATCGTAAAGCCAGATATATGTTATTCCTCTTAGCCACAGAGCTCTGATACTGACCAAAAACACACCAGTGAGTCACTGTTGTGCACTGGATGACTTGTTATTTCATTATCATCTGCATGTGTGCTGTAGTTTATCTCGAGTCTGTAACACCCACACTGTTCCCACAAATGGGTTACTGAACAGGCTCCTGGACATCCTGGACCAGAACCTCTGTATGTGGTGACTGTTCACATTTCTTGTTGGAAAGTCAATCAAATAACAACAAAGCGACAAAATGACCACAGAGACAAATTCTGTTGTGGGTCTCTTCCAGTCTGGCTGTCTCACTTCTGTGTTGGAGGGGTCTGAACATCTGTGCCCAGTGTCCTGTTGTCTCATAATCTGTCTGTGACTGTCCACCGCCATAGATGCTCACTACAGCACCAAACGTACATCAGTACTCTATTGAATCTAGTCTCCGATAAACGCACTCGTGTTTGAGTTGTTAATGATTTAGCTCTTTGTGTTGAGAATTGTGAGATGTGTTGATTTTAGTCTTTTCGTTGAGTTTAGTAAGAAAAATATGATAATTTAAAATATACGTCGATACATTTCTATTTTATTCGATGTTTAGGACTGTGCAATGTACTTTCGTTCACTGTCAGAGGAAAGTGGTCACGTGTGCATTTGTAGTAAAACACACTTTCCCAAGATGCTTTGCGATGCGAACAACAAAGATGGCGGTTCAGTTCGATGTCTGTAGACGTGATATGAATCGTGAAACGTACAACAGATGAGCTAAAGGGACGACAACCGACACAGCACTGCAGAAAATTCACCACTGCGGTGTAACCTTATCACAGTCCACTATCTACGCCGGTAGAGTAACAGACAAAATGCCTTCTCCCAAAGCTAAAAACCCGGTTCGCAGCGGAGGAAGCCCGGTGCTCGGCAGCTCTAACGGCCGTTACGAGTTCATGTCACTGACGAAGCCGCTGAACCGGTCCTCACCGCCGCACCTCCTCCAGCGGCAGGGCTCCGACCCAACCACCGCCCGGCTCCGAGCCTCAGAGAGCCCGACTCGACGTAGGGGCTCCAGCTCCTCCACGGGCTCAGCGAGCGGCCAGGGGCTGGCAGAAGAAGACGGCATACGGCTGAACCCGTCCTTCATCCGCGTAGCCCTGAGCTCCCTGCTCGCCATCGACCTGTGGCTGTCCAAGCGCCTGGGGGTGTGCGCCTGCGAGGACTCGTCCTGGGGCAGTGTGCGCCCCTTAATGAAACTGATAGAGATATCGGGACATGGCATCCCCTGGCTGGCTGGAACCGCCTACTGTCTGTACAAGAGTGACAGTGCTGCAGGACAAGAGGTCATGCTCAACCTTTTCATGGGTAAAACAACACTCTGCTAATTGTGTTCCTCCATGTGCTGTCATTCTGTGTCTCCCTCCTACAGGGAATTTAAACACGCAGTGGCAGAAAACCTTTCCAATACCTATATAGAGTAGTCTCTTGGTACCACTGGGCTGAGATGCAGTATCTGTGTCGCAGCCTCCTTATTCCTACCTTGTCCTGATTTGCCATGCGCAGCTATCCTGTCAGCCCTCACCTCAGCTATGGAAGAACTGATTCCACCTCCCATGACCATATACGTTCATTTTCTGACCCACTTTAAATTTCCTCCATCAGTGCAGGCATAAACTCACCTGTAGATGTCATTTGTTCTCCTGTCTTGCTTTGCTCCATCTCTGTTTGCAGTTTCCACTCCCCGTTTTCTAGCTGAAACCTACATGTTTTCATCAGGTGTCCCATGACATAGCTCTTGCCTGTTGTGTCAGTCAGCTCTGCTATCAGGCGAATGCTTCTGGTTCAGTGAAGTGGTGCCTTAATGTGCAGGTTGTGTTGTGTAAGATGTTGAGCGCAGTAGCATCTGTGGTGTTGTGTAGCACAACTCTTCTCCAGCACACCTTTATTACTTTATTCACCAAACATTTTTTCATTATATTGTCATTAGGATGGCCCCGGCCCAAATAAAACATGGGTGACCAGCCATGTGAAAGGTGTTAATTTTGATGGACTTATACTGAAGCTCACACTGGTTTGCACTGGTAATAATCAGCTACACAGCAAAGGCATGTCTTTGGACTGAGGGCTGATTTATGAACAGTAATCCAGCTTTTACTTGGATTGCATCAGTTAACAGCCAGTAAAGGTCTATAAGGAATTAAAACAAATTCTGCATACACATACGCTCCTCTCAGCATTTTAACTTTCAAATTTCTTTAACTTTCAGTTTTTTAAAATAAGATTTGTGTGTGTCCATCCTCTATGTGTTTGAGGTGTTCAGTGCCACAGTCTTGGAGAGAGATCACATTGTGTGCTCATATATGTTTTCAGAGGTGAGGTTGTTTTGCTCAGTAATATGAGCCCACAATATCACTGTTCAGGTTAGATTTCCTGTTTTGTTTGTTTTTTGTGTTTTTGTTGGGAGATAATTCCAATGAAATGTAATCACTGGTTACAGGTAGAGGCAAGTCTGTCTTTATAGATTTATGTTGCTGAGGTTAGTTAAACTGTGAGGAACACACTCCGCCTCTCTATTGTGTGAGATTTGTTGACTGCTGGAGTGAGTGGCTGTATTAACTAGCATTGAAACTATAAGTCAAGTAATCAGTAAATCATTTAACAAAATTAATTGAAATTTTTGAGAGTGGATTCATATTTGAAGTAATTTATTCAACAAACATGCTGAACAATCACTGGTTTCAGTTTCTCAAATGTGAATATCTTTGGGTATCAGGCTGTTGTTTGAACAAAAAACTGAAGATGCCAGCAAATTGTGAGGAATATTTTTCATTTTTTCTGGCTTTTTATATATCACAGTGGTTAGTGTGTGCAAGTTTACATACTGTCAGAAATCCTAGGACAAAACTGAAACATCAACAAAGCAATTTGCCACCTGTGTTATCAAATCCTTATTGTATTGTATGGTTGACCATACAGCCCACCTCAGTTGGGTTTTTAAGTTGGTGCAATACAGGCTGCATTTCATGAGTCATTAAATGGTATGATGGCCCATGTAGCATGAGAGCCTCCCTCAGGAAGACCTCACCTCACTCACAGGAAGTACTCTGCTGTGGTAGGAGGGCTTGCTTACAGTGATGGTCAGGGTTCATTTGATGCAGTACAGTAAATATGGCCTGTGGTCGTCCGCGTTATGATAGATTTGTCTTAATCACCAGAGAGATGTTTTAAGAGGCATTAAATTATGTAAACCAGGTAAGCATCAATAAAGTCACACCTTTGTGTCAGGAAAAAGACAACGTATAAATCAAATAGCAGGCTGTAGTTCATGTCAAAGACAGAATAAACATTTGTCGCATTTTTGAACCAGTTGCCCACTCTGGTTGTAAACCACAGCTTTTAACAGCAGCAGTTTTTTTGACCACAGAGTGGTTGTCAATAATAACACTGTTGTGTATTAATTTTGCTGAAAACCTTTCATCGAACTCCCTGCAGAGACTGGCTCAGTGCCACCAGACTGTTGCATTACTTTTTCAGCACCGCAGGCCTGAACATGAAGCAACTGGTAATAAAAAAGCTTTATCATATGCTCAATGCAGTGCCACAACATAAAAAGTTCATTATGGTCTAGTGAAGTGAGCTGCAGGTTTCTCTCCAGATATCATCATATATAAGATGTTTTGTATTGCTCTCAGGTGTCTGTTGTAATATCTTGTTCTTAATGAGAAAAGTTGCTAATATGAATTGACAATGATTTACAGTACCTAAATGTAGTGTAGCCATTATTGTGTAAAACTACGGTGAGTGAATTTTGTGAAACAAATCACTTCACTGAACCTTCTTTGTGCAAAAGACCAATTAACATTTGCCATTGGCAATACATGTGTAACTGCTGTTTACCACAGTGTCAGCCTTCATACTACCACCAGGTGGTGCCAAAGTAAAGCGCCTCCCATAAATACTATACAGTATATGGCTTTAACCCAATGGGTAGGCTGGATGCACATTGTCCTTTCTGGCCAGTTCTGTTTAGAATAACACACACTGTATTTATATGCAGGCTAATCATGCCTATAATCAGGCTGTGGCGACATTTACCGACCTAAGACGGGCAGCCACATTCACCACTCTTTAGGCTCGTTCTGATGGGGGGTTTTTTCTAAACGAACCCAATGAAAATACGTTGTAAAGTAAAATTCATGTTTGCCAGTGTCTTTTATGTAAATGTGACTGCATTGTGGTTTCTTCATACATCACACTGTAACACAGCTCACTTTTATCTCCTCTGGTCTTCTAGGCCTCCTGTTGGACCTGGTCCTGGTTGGCATTGTGAAGGCAGTGGTGCGCCGTCGTCGACCAGCACATAACCGCATGGACATGTTCGCCACCTTTTCTGTGGACCGCTACTCCTTCCCTTCTGGCCATGCCACTCGCGCCGCCATGTGTGGGCGGTTCCTGCTGGCTCACCTCGTGCTGGCTGCCCCGCTCAGGGTCCTTGTCCTGCTGTGGGCCGGCCTGTTGGGGCTGAGCCGAGTGCTGCTGGGCAGGCACAATGTGACTGATGTGATGTTTGGGTTCTGGATGGGCTATTGGCAGTACAACCTGGTGGAGATGCTGTGGCTCTCACCACAAACCCTGCAAGGGCTTCTGGGACAGTTAGCTTAACATTAAGGACTGAATAAGGAGGAAATATGTCAGTTCCAATCTTGATTGTAAGAGTGTCTGCACAACTTTTGTCTTTTAGATTGATAAATGAGAGAAATGGTTTTTGGCTAGAGAGGAGAGCTCTATCACACACAGTTTTCTTCTTCTATTATCTGACACCTAAGTCAAGCTTCCAGCCCCATTTTATGACAGTCTGACTGTCTGTAATAGAAAGTACACAATTTCAATCAGAACAGATGAGAGGGGAACAGATTTGATCAGCTTACCTCCTGAAGCCAGCACATTTTCACTTTCACTGACCCAAATCATACACGATATGAAGTCAGCTCCTGTTGAAGTGTAACTGTTTTGATTCCTGAAAATTAGCTTAAATGTGTGAATACTCTTGCTGGTAAAGGGATGTTAATTTGTCTATGACATTTCCATTTGTGAAACTGAATAGACACCTCCTATAATGGTATATCACTGAGGAGATCTTAAATATTTTATAATAATTCATGTGAATTAGTTACTTTGGAAAACTAAAGCTAGTTGGTTTTTTACTGTTCATTAATTTAAAGCAGAAACAAAGAAACATTTATCTTAAGCTGTTCTACTTACAAACCCTGATCAAATTGTGCTTCACTATCCAGTAGCAACCTCAGTTGACTAACTGCTCACAAACTAGGGTTTATATACCTTGTTGGCCCACAGGTATTTCAGACAACATACATACTGTTGTGAGGCCCCTCCTTTCTTTGCTGTTGCTATCTCTAAATTTAAGTTGAGACCGGTTTCCTGTACTGACACAGGGTATATAGGAGCACTTTTCCGACCTGACTTCATCTGTCCTTTTTCTTTATGGGTGATTTCTAGGAACTTGTATTGATATAAGCCATATGATTTTGCCTCTTGCACCAGCCATCAAAGCTCTCTCCTTTGACACAGAGCAAACAGAAGTCATAACAACATCTGATAGGATTAAACATTATATTGTTTCAAGTAAGCACACCCATAAACATTCATTTCACCCATTCATATCTCTATAACATTATCAGTTACATTAATGATCAACCAAAGTATATCACGTATGACTGGTTACTAATCAGTTTTGATGGATTACATGCATTTAGTTCTATCAGGTCATAGTCATAAATCACTTACATAAAGTGTTATCATGGATTATATTGTTATCATATCATGTTTCTCAACTTGTGTAATCAGGTTTTTCCTATGTCACCCATCTGAGTCGCTTCTTTAATCAGACCCTTTATTTATTCAAAAATATCATTTTACAAAACACTTCATTCAAAGTCAGAAGAAGAAGTGTGTGGGAGTCCTCTGCTCTAGGCACTGACCGTTTCAAATAGTTTAATGAGGCTGAAGTCTTAGTAAAGCACTGACATACTGTACAAAACATTTGTGTATGAGGAAAGAAGACTATACACTGTATGGACTTGAGTCTAAGGTAGTATCTTTACATTTTCATCACAAAGTAATGAGCCATCCATTCACTATACATAACCTGCCAGACCGAAGAGAATTAAGTTTGTCTCAGTTGGAGTCACAGTCTTTTCAGTCACTTTCACTTGCTGTTAGAAGAAAAATAACTTTATTTTAAGGGCAAAAAAGTGGAGTTGGTGTCAGGGGAAAAAATTCTGACAAAACTCTTTTGTTTACACAACACAATGAGTTAAAGAACATGATCAGCTGTGGTTTTGTTGACCGGATAGTGGCCTGCAGTCTGGGAATAAAATTACCTGATCTGGGAACATTATTATTCATGGAACTATTGTAGAATTCTTCTCTTGTTCAGGACAAAACTATAAATGACACATGAAACTCGATGTGAGTACAAGTTCAATCAGGGTCCTGCTCTGATTTCAAGAAACTCACATGAACCCATCTCCGGATTAGTTTTTTGGCAGCGTACCTCTCTTCTGAGCACCTCTTATCCCTGAGTTATGGAAGTTGTGGCAGAGGGCTGCCTATAGCTCAGAGGATTTTATACCTCAAGTTCAAACCTGATCACTGGCTCTGACTGAGGATAGTATTACTTACAGTTATGACCACACTTACTAAGAAAAGACAAGAAAACGGTAAAATTATATCTTGTGGTTCCATTTATGCTCTATCTTTACATTTAAGAAAATTATGTTAATAATATCAGATAAACAGTTATGACTTAACAGTGGTGATTATCACACAATGCATCTGATGTACACACTGGTTTCTTTAACTTGGTCTTTACAATCACAACAAATTATTTGTTAGACGGCTTAATTGGCACTTTAAAATGATCCACCATGGATTCCACTTCTGTAATGTAATTTTGTTAATAAAATGACTGTGATAAGCATTCTACACTGTGAAACCATTCCCAAAGACACTGGTACTGTACATTTTTTCCCTCTAATATTCCTCTCTAATTCTAGTCTGGACTGGGTTTATTCATTAATGGACAATTTGAAAAAATTGAATGGGAATGTTTAACTACGCACGTCATCTCCCGTCAGTGTCATGGCAGTTTTATGTTGGCATCGAGTTTTGGAGAGTGAGGATGTCTCAACCGTTTAATTTGTTATGTAACGATCTGGAGCGCTGCCATGGATCAGTGATCAGAATCAGAGGGTAGTGACAAGTTTTGTAACCTGTTACATGACATGAATGGCTACAGATACAGTGGCATGCAACACACTCAAGACAACTCTATGGAAATAATTTTATCTACTAACTCTATCATGTGATATTAGATGGAACTATCTATGCTGAATAATAGATAGATTTTAATCCTTTGTCATGTGCTTCCATAATGTCCTCGATTAACTGCTAATTCTCTGTTGAGGATTCATAAAGGCAATAATCTGTAAAGGGATTAACACTTAAGTGTTGAACTGTTGCAGATCTTCCCACTGTTAATATTTGATGACGAAGCGTTGTTGTAATGTTTAGTCACAACGTGTATGTTTGGGTGTACATATGTAGGTCTCGGGGCTGATCCATTCCAACGTTGATGTCAGTTTGTCCGGTCAGGAGGGCGCACTGAGGTGCACATACCACTTCCTAGAAGCAGCATGTTTGATGATTAAACTATATCCATGCAATGACTCACTAACTGGGAGTTGAATGCCAAGTCAAGATCCTACATTAACATTAAAAGTGAAAAATGACGTTCACAATGACACCAGTGGTCAGGATGTTGCACAACAGCTCGCTCATTCACATACACATCTAAGCATTGCCAGACCTAGCTAATCTGCAGGTGCATCCAAATTTCTGTGTGTGCTGGCTTGTTTTAATTTGTCTGTTAGTGAGAATTTCAATCACATGTGAATATTTGGTTTCTGTGTTAATGTATTTCAGCTCTTTACAAGTTTTTGACAGACAGAATGTTTAACTTTTGTGTGTGTGTAATTTTTACAAATATTGTACTTCACTTCCTGAAAGGTTTTTTGACCGTGAGACACTCCATGTGACTTGTGCCAGTTGGTCCAAACTAGATCCAGATAACCGGTGTGAACCAGTGTGATATTACAGACTGTTCCCTGACACACCAATGCCCCCTCGTAGACTGTTTCATTGACCTCTTACATGCTGTGCCCTCTTTCTGCAATAACTGACCAATGGTCTTCCCAGTGTGAGCGATAAGATGACCAGCGAGTGAGGTGGCAGCTTCCAGCCTTTTTATTTCATTACACTTCTGTGGCAAATCTAAATATGCTGGATAGTGAAAATTGTGACCAAATGATTTTTATTATTGGTTTTTGTGTTGTTTTACATATTGATATTGAAAGAATCCTAAACATAAGAAAAAAAGAAGAAAAAAAAAGATCTTAACAATTACATGTTCATATGTTGGGAATAGATTTTGCACATTCCACCTGTCGCCTGTCAACACCACCTGAGGAAAGATGCTCTCCTTTATTTATTCAGCTCTCAAAGATTGTCAGCAAATGCCACATCTGTTCTTGCATATATACTTCACTGCACTCAGTTTTGCCTGCTATATGATATAAAATGTTTATGTATACGTATGTACATATGCCTCTATATGTACAGTGCCTCGAGATAACTTCTGTTGTGAATTGGCGCTATATAAATAAAATTTGACTGGACTTGACTTGACTTGGACATGTGATTACACTGTGTTATGTTCAGTGGTTTTGAATGTATATTCCTTGAGAGATAATTCCTAAAGAATTTGGCTGTCATTTTTAATTACATGGAAAACAGATCTGAATCCGTCTCTTGTCATGTGTAAGGGCAGATGGCAATCATTCAATCAGCACTCCATATTCCACCCACTTGTTTCAACACAGAAGATCCCAAATGAACTTTAGTCAAAGTCAAACCTATTGGATTTCAGTTAACACAGTTTAATTTGGTACTTCCCTTTTTTGGGCAGGAAAAGAAAAGAAGGTGCAACTTCAGTCACCATTTCAGTATAAAAGTCTGTGATCTGTGGATGCTCATCCCACTTGACAGACGCACAAAACCAACACGCAAGGATCAAGGTAAGAAGGAGGATGCACAGAAGGTCTGGCACATTAAATTGTAGAGGGTTTATATTTTTTGTGTTATTGCATAGATGACAATATTTTAGCGAGATGTAGCTTACTAATCCATATTATTTAACTGCTACATAACTGTGAAAAAGATGAAATTCAAATCTGGTAATCGAAACAGCAAAACAGTTTTTGTGAATAGTTCACTGCAGATAGACTGATTTAGACAGAGAGCCTGATTTTACACATTTTGCACTGATACAATGATAGAAAACTAATGATAATAATGATTAATAAGGTTTGTTCTCAGCAGAGTCTGGACAGTGGAGAAAATTAGGTCATTCAAGTTTCAGTTCTCTCAAAATATCACAATTTCTCTTGTTTTTACTTCTAGGAACTGAGAACATTTAATGACAGAACCTGAGATTAAGGGTCGATAAGTTGAGGAATTAGAGTTCAGTAATATAAACTAAAGACTCAACCATTAATTCCTTAAGACTTATACAATCACAAAAGTCTGTTACAAAAGATGTTACGGTATCTGATCTACCTTCCTTGTTCTAGTTTAAAATCTCTCTGGAACATTCTGAATGAGCTGAAAATGTGCCTCAGCTTCGTCACTTGAACACAATCAGGGTGGGTTTTTTTTTACACTCAGTTTTTGGCACAAGATTCTAATACAGTGCAAGTTCCACCACACATTAAGATGCCTTTAGAAGACAATACTTCCACCAATCATGTTTTATGTTTTAATTATTGGGATCCACGTCATCATATTATTGGACTGACAGTTGATCATCTGAAAGTTGTACATCTGTAACTATCAACTTAAATCTGATTATTATTCAAATTCAAGTTTTCCCTTCTCCTGTTGTAGCTTCATCATGGTGCACAAAGTAGCAGTGATTGGAGCCGGCCCCTGTGGCCTGACCAGCGTGAAGGCTTGTCTGGATGAGGGCTTGGTCCCAACCTGTTTTGAAAGCAGCGATGACATGGGCGGACTGTGGAAATTCAAGGCAGGTCACCAACTGAGAAAAAAATACTGACAATTTTTGTGTTTATGCAACAGTCACTTCATGTGAAACATAATGTCAGTCATGACAGAGATTAAGCAGCTGTCAATCCCACCACCATTCTTCTTTTTTTCATCATTTGAAACCTCTTTTCTGCAGGAAGTGTCAGAGCCAAACAGAGCCAGCATTTATCGTTCCCTCACGATCAACATTTCCAAAGAGATGATGTGCTACAGCGACTTCCCCATCCCTGCTGACTACCCCAACTACATGCACCACTCTAAAATCCTGAAATACTTCAGGATGTACGCAGAACACTTCAAACTGCTACAACACATCCGCTTCCAGGTAACAAGATTCACAAGAAAAGAGAGAAGTGTTTGGTGCATTAGATAGTATTGCTGATGTTCAAAAGATATCTTCAGTCTAATCTACTTTACATTTATTTTCTTAACATTTTAGACCATGGTGAAAAGTGTCAGACAGAGACCAGACTTTTCTCGCACTGGTCAGTGGGAAGTGGTGACTGAGAACAGAGATGGACAGGAGGAGCGTCACATCTTTGATGCAGTTATCTGCTGCTCCGGTCACTACACCTATCCTAACCTGCCGCTCAAAGACTTCCCAGGTAAAGACTATTTTCACGTGATCCAAATAGTGACTGGTGCGTGACTCATACATTTTTTCCAACACAGGTAGATCAACATAAAAACAATCTGTTGTGTTGCAGGAATTGAGACGTTTGAGGGAAAATACTTCCACAGCTGGGACTACAAG
This sequence comes from Lates japonicus, assembly GCA_033238685.1. NCBI lineage: Eukaryota > Metazoa > Chordata > Actinopteri > Centropomidae > Lates > Lates japonicus. The sequence goes on from BRZM01003569.1 coordinate 16,004,549, forward strand.
GGGCCTGAAGATATGTACGGGAAAAGAGTGGTGGTCATCGGCATTGGTAACTCGGGTGGAGACATCGCCGTAGAGGCCAGCAGAGTAGCAGAGCAGGTGAGGAAGTCATTCTGATTGCTCTTTTCCTCTCTTCGTATAACACGTTGATTTGTGATTACTCATGTGTTCTGTCTTTTCTTGTCATTATGCAGGTGTATATGAGCACCCGTCGTGGTGCCTGGGTCATCCGTCAGGTTTCTGACAATGGCTTGCCGGTGGACATGAAATACAATACACGGTTTGTCCACATCTTGTTCCAGCTGCTGCCGATCAACTTCTTCAACTGGTTTGGCGAGAATAAACTCAATGCCATGTATGACCACACCATGTATGCCCTCAAACCCACACACAGGTAAGTGTCAGGTTATTGCTCTGCAAGAAAATAATTATGTTTTCACATTGTTGCTGATATGTGCTATGGCTATAAATTCAAGTGCATTTAAGCATCACTCCTGGCATAATGAGGAAAAGTGTATAGTACTCTATCTGTCGCTACCATCAGAATATCTCTTGACCTTCTTCTGCTGCCTCATCAGGCTCTTCAGTCAGATCCCAGTGATCAACGATGACCTGCCTTTAAAAATTCTGTCTGGAGCAGTCATTATCAAACCAAACGTGAAAGAGATCCGTGGCTCCACCGTGGTGTTTGATGATGGCACGTTTGTAGAAAAGGTCAGACAAATCCATCCCCATGAATCTTTGTTCACCTCCAGCACAACTTTAGCTTATCACAAACTATCTTCCTCCTTGTTACAGGTGGATACGATTGTGTTTGCTACAGGATACAACTATGATTTTCCCTTCTTGCCAAGCAGTGTTATGTACAAGTCTGGGCACCGTGTGGGTTTGTACAAGCATGTTTTTCCCCCTAACATGGAGCATCCCACTCTGGCTGTCGTGGGTTTCATCCATGCCCTTGGAGCCATCATGCCTCAGGGTGAAATGCAGGCCCGCTGGGTCACACGTGTCTTCAAAGGTGAGGCTGCATGTCCAGTTTATCACCTACCATTAGTTTAGATACTTCCCAAGCACATGTCAGTCTATTTACCTCTGTCTGTCCTCTGTCTTTTGATCCTCAGGACTTAAAAAGCTGCCCTCAAACCAGGCTATGATCAAAACTGTGGAGAAGGACACAAAGGACATGGAGAAAAAGTAAATCTCCTAATATCCATTTGCCTCATTAATGGTGCAACCAGTATTTCTTTTTTCTGAACTATAACTCCAGAGCAAATTAATGATTATACTTTTGGTGCATTGATAGATTTTTAAAAAATTGTTTTTGGCCACTTGTGGGCAGCAGAACAAGCTTAAAGCACAGTAACCACAATAAAACACACACCTTTCTCAGTCTCTTTCAACCAGCTAGATGCTACACTGTTTTCACCAGGGAGTGTCTTACTATGTCTTACTATCTGCCATTAGGTGCTACATGAGTCAAATATGATCAGTTTATCAGAACATTTTTTGCTGAAAACAGCTGCCCAATTAGAAAAGAAGTTGATAAGATCTGTGGGAACAAAAACCAGCTTAAAGACACAAAAATGCTCCTTAGAATTGAGGGAAACTACTTTGTCACTATGAGCAGCCACTTTCACTTTACGCATATTAATTTGATCAACTGCTAATATAAAAGTATTGATTAGTACAGCTTTAAAGTTACAAAGTCTTGATCAACAAAATCTTCAGTATTCTGGCCACTTTTAGAATCTCAAACAAAACTCTTAAAATTAAATCATTTTAATAATGGATGTCAAACAAAAAATGCCATATTTTACATTCATTCCAAACTTATACTATATTGAGTCATTAATTTGTGGTTTATCCTCTCCACAGCTACATCGTGTCAAAGTTGACTCCCCTGCAGGTGGACTTTGTTTCCTACATGGATGACATAGCTGGAGAGGTTGGAGTGCGACCAAGTCTCCTCTGGCTCTTCTTCACAGATTACCCACTGTTTAAGAGGGTTCTGTGGGGACCTGTTACAGCCTACCAGTACCGTTTGATGGGACCAGGGAAATGGGAAGGAGCCCGCAGGGCAATCTTCACCCAGTTTGACCGCATGTTCCAGCCTCTAAAAACCAGAAAGGTATTAAATGAAAGTTTTTTCCCCCTCATTCTATAAGTCTTGTGCGTAATTATAAATATGCATACCAAAATTGTGGGATGCAAACATTAGGATATTATTCCATCTCTTCTAGCTGGAAGACCAAGAGCCCTCCACTGCTGGCCGCCTGATGAAGCTGAGTCTGACTCTCATGGCTGGAGGAGCTACAGCCTACTACATCCATGTGCGCAACCCAACTGCCATCCCCACCCTGCTGTCCAAGTTCCAGCCACAAACAGCCTGAACATGCTGCAGGTGGAAAAAAAAGCCCTGAAACACACACACACCAAATACTATATCTACTGTTTCTAGACCTCCTGAGAAATCTAGTTCAGTATACTCCTGTTTGGTTGTGATTATGGGAGATAGGGTGCACTGCCTGAACTGCTGATTGATGCAAAAGGTATTGTTGTATCTTTATACTTTATTTAAATGCTTAAACTATGGAAAGAGTTTCTCCTAAAAACCATGTTCTTCTGCAGATTTTCTCATTTCGTTTTATATTTATATCAACAAGACTGAAACTGACCTGAAACTGTCCACATAGCTGCAGAATGTTCAATATTAATGTTTACAGTCAAAATGTAGCTTTTTTCCACCAATATCTATGAATTGCAGTATCTCAGTCACAGCTAAATATGGAGAAAAAACTCAACACTGACTTGGAGTATGAGAAGAAAATACAAACCAGGGTTTTCAGTCACAGTCACACACTTTATAAACCCCAAACCTTTGGGACCTCCACATTCCTACAATACTTTCCCCTGCACTACATGAAAGTCACACTACTTCTGACACTGGAGTTGGCAGTGGACATAAATGACCTTTGCAAATGAGTTGCATATGAACACAATTGGTAAAACATTAGCTGAACCTGTTTCTTTATTACTTTGCAATGTTTGGATTGTCTGTCAAGATTTTCTGGAGACTTAAATGTAAAAAAAAAACAAAAAAACAACTAAGCTAACCACATGTATTTTACAACATATTTAGCTTAAAGTCACCATGAATGTGGAATATTTTTCCAGTCTGAATAAACCAACGTCTCATTTAAGTGTCTTCCTGTGTCCATCTCTATTGAAAATTGTGTCTTTGCAAAGGAAAAGTCCAAGGCAGGCTGAGCCAAACAAACAAGACAGACAAGGTCTGTCGAAGCATTAATTGTAAATACAGCTACATACAGCTGGCAGCATTCATTTCCATATTAACACACTGATGTAGTCCTCTCAGTGACTGATGAAATTAAATGAGGCCTTCTGATGCTCAACCCGGGAACTGTGAGGTAAAGAATCAACTGCAGCTGGAACTGTTTATCCCTCACAACCTGTAAAATGAGATGTTGCTTTAACAAAGTGTCCTTAGTTTGAGCTGATGAAAGCACTTTTTGTCCACTGGGTCACCTGGAAGTTTCCATGAACTTTTCCATGCTGAGTAATCGATGGACTGAATGGGAACAATAATTTCAGCCCAGCTGAGGACAAATATTGAATATATTGTATATATAGTCTATGATATAGCTATATGTTGAATTTTTAAACCGCTGTGAAATGATTCAATAATTTAGACTCAGCATCTTTTGATAAATACTGATAGATTTGCTGAGATCATTAAAAATGTTTGAGGATTCTATTTAGACAAAATAATTATTATTAAAACAATGTGAGAAGCATTTTTTGCATTTATTTATATATACTACTTTGAAACCATGAAATTACTGCCTCTATAATAATGACAATCTAACATGAATTAAATGCTGTGCTGTTAAACACTACACCTACAGCACTGAACATTAAATTTGGTTTCTCTGACAGAGGTAATAGTGGAAATTTCCATCAGGCTGGGCAAAGTCTGCCCTGCTCTGTCCATGTTACTTTTCTGCCACTGATATTTTTTTCTCTGTCATTATCTCTCCCACTCCCTTACCTGCTCTCTTTGATCCTCTCATGCACTTTTTCTATGACTGCACTGACCCTTCTGATGAACTACACATCTGTGCTAATAAACGTAGCTTGTGGAAGACACAACTCAGTAGTAATAAAAAAGTCCAATTAACATCACTAAACAAAGGTGATGAAAGCCATGCCTCTGATGACAGTAGGGAGAGGTCATAGACTGCTAAGCACACACAGCAGGTGATAGTGTAAACACCTCTCCCACATACAGTATTTAGGCTACATGGAATATTATTAATATAATCTGCAAAAAAAAAAAAAAAAAAATCAACTCATGCAGTGTAGTGTAAACTGTATTTCAATATTCTGTGTAATAACAAGTTAGATCAGATAATACAATTTGTAGAAAGCTGTTATGGATCTTTTTTTCCAATTGATGATATTGCCATGGAGAACATGTTTAATCATCTCATCCCTGTGCTGAAAAAAACCAGAGACTGTGTCATTGCTCACTGTCTCAGTATAAAAGTCATGGTTCTTGATTGCCTTAACCTCTTGCCAGACACACACAGCCAATACACAAGGAACAAGGTAAGGAAACTGATATCCCAGTTTGTTCCTGGTATATTTAATTGTAGATAACTAATATTCATGTTCATATTTAAGTGATGTGTTGTGTATACATTTCCACATATATGAGTTGTAATATGACTGTGACTTGACAAACTCAAGATATTTTAAATTTACGTATATTTTTTAAATTTTCTATGAGCAGAAAATGAGTGAATGGTTAAAGTGTGATATGTGAAGTTAGCCAGTTAGCCAAAAAACTACAGCATAATAGTAACAGTTGAAAAGTGATAAACTCAATGATTTGTTATTAGGTGTTATCGGCCTTTATGCCACATACAAGTCGGTATCATCAGCACTGCAGTGAAAATGTATTCCAACTACAAATAATGTGTCCAGGGGGTGAAATATAATGAGAAAAAAAAAACAATTCTTTCTGGCATTTTTGAAAAGAATGGAAGGTTCAAACCAGGCTGATAATTACTTAGAGACCCAGGATTAAGGGGTGGTTTCTTAAGTAAAGGTTTAACCACAGCTGTCTTAAAGCTAGTAGGAACAGTGCCATCCATCAATGATAAATTCACAATATTCCGCACTGCAGGTCCCAAAACTGGCCAGAGATCTTTGGAGAGTTTAGCTGGCAGAGGGTTGAGAGGAAGCTAACACCAGCTTAGACAATGATTCAAGAGACACAGTGTTAAATTTTATTCTTATTCTTCTTTAAATGTTAACATAATGCTCAACTGGCTCTGCAGCAGATGCTGGAGAGGAGGAGCTGATTTTGTGTCTGATCTCATTTATTTTGCAGAAAAATTCAAGGAGCTCAGGAGCCAAAAGAAATGAGCAAGAGTGCACGCTTATATTTCAGTAAACACTGGTTTCACTGGTGGCACAGAGCTTTTGATTTTGATTTATGCCATTTACACTCCACTTTGTTTCAGGTCTGCTTCAGAGCATGTGTCCTCTGTGAACCATGGTGTAGACCTCTTTGACTGTCTATCTTTGGTGGTGAGAGGTGCAACTGAATTACAGAGACTACACAGAGCTGTATTTTAGTCCCTGGTACAATTTTCAACAGGGCCTGTCACTGGAGTGAAAGGGGCAAGGACCACTGGTAGTCATTCACCAAGAGCAGTCAAAGTTGAGGGACCAATGTGTCGAGTGGGAAATGCATTTCAAACAATGTTAGGAGGACAGGCTAGAGTTGCATAACAGAACTAACAGGAGATTAGACACCTCTATCCTACGGGAAAGAGTCAAGTCAAGAGTATGTTCAGACTGGGTGAACTCAAAAGTATCGATAAGTCCCAGAAACATTTTACCTAGAGGATCACAGGTCTTTTGTAGGTGAATGTTAAAGTCACCCATGGTTAGAATTTTGTCAGTATATGTGACAAGACCTGAGATAAAGTCAAATTCTTCTAAAAAATTGTGAGTAGGGGCCAGGTCGTCTATAGAGTAAAACAAGGCATAGTGGTTGGAGTCTGTTGAGGGAAATCCAAAGCTGATGGAGATGGTTTTTACTACTACAGCTTCAAAAGTGCTAGTGCTAATGCTAGGTGACATCAAGAACAGATGTTAGACTAAAGATAGACTTATAGACTTACAGTTGTGATAATCATCTGCCACCATTGTCAGGTCAAAATTTGTCCATTACTTTATGACTAAATCCACGCACTAATGACTTTCCCATCAGCCTAAGCTGTACATACCAAATGGAGGTGGCAGGCATGGCAAACATTACACCTGCTTAACATCACAATATCAAGAATTGTCACTGGGACTTTATTCACATGCTGATTTACCCTGTAGCCCCACTGTGACTAAACTCACCTTCAGAGAGCTACTAGCTTGGCTGTAGATGCTTACTCCTGTTTGGTGTCATAGTTTTGGAAAATTCTGAAACACACATTAATCCCTTGTTCATCTTAAACTGCAGATTAAACAGTTGCTTTCTTCAAAAATGAAAAACACTACACAACAGGAAGGAGGGATGCAAATGCAAACCTTACAGCACCATAACCAGTGTACAGTCATATACTGGCAACACTGTTGCCATTAAGATACTGTGCTAACCTGTTCCTTTTTTGACATGGTATGAGGTTATGAGTTGTTTGTGCAGGTAACTATAGTCACATTTTTAAGGGCTGTATTAAAATAATACTCACATGCTTGTATAATATGTGCATTGAAAGAGTTCTTGGTCATTAGAGTAATTTTTCCTTTTTATATTAGTTGTTCAGTGATCCTTTCCCAACGCAACTCCAAGATAAGATGGGGGATAAGATCTACATTGTTTGTTCTGTAGTCTAAGTTTCAGCTGGAGCTGAAACTGTAAATGTAAATGTTTCAGAATGACATTTCCCTCTTTGTGTTACATCCCTCAACTGAAGTTCAGCCAGAGGGAATAAAGGAATCAAAAAGGCAGGAAGAGACACTGTAACTTTCACATTAAACCAAGGGTGTTTTAAAATGTGATGCTTAATTCAAATTTGCGTGAATTGGTGAGAAGACAGAGCAGGCGCAGTAGACACTCTACCAAGCTTCAACAATTCTGAAATTTTTTTTTATTCCAAGACTAACCCAACAACTTATTTGACCACGACTGTGTCAGTCAGCAACTCTAAATCATCAAAGACAAATGTCAGACAAGCAAAGCGTCCTACAATCACAGCAGTCCTGAAGAAAGTATCTTGTGGTAGAAGATACACATGATTTTTATATTTAAAAAAAACAAACAGACACAATTAGACATTTTTAATGAAATGGATGAAAATTTTGATTAGTCAGCTATTAGGATGTGTCCATCAAGATATGAATTCTCTGGCCACTAGGTGGCATTTTATAGGGAAGGCAAGCAGGGGGAAATAGTGGAACTAAGTTACCAATTCCCCAACACGGGGGAGGACCCACACAAATCCTGGAATTAAAGCATTATTTTATCAGCGAGTTCGAAATTTTACATTAATAACACGATAATTACACTTTGTCGGAATCAATAGTTTGACGGACTATTTTTTGTATTTGGTCTAAAACATGTAAGAGCTTGTCCGGACCGTCCCCCTCCCCCTTCAACAGTGTAAATGGTGGTGGATAGAGGTGTATCCAGAAGAGGTAACTGATAAAGAACTTCAGGTAAACTCATCATACAGTCGTATTATCCACAGAACGTATAAGTCGGCTACAAAAGAGAAAAGAAAGAAAACGTTCACGAGGAGAGCAGCTGATACACAGTTCTTGTGAACACAGCTTGGTAAGAGTGTGTCAGACTTGCTTAATATTTGTATGTCACTTGGCTAGTTAGCCAGTGTTAGTAAAATGGTAGCCTGCTGATAAATGAAGCAACCAGGTGTTCAGTTTGAGAAACAGACACAGAGAGTGAATCAGCTGCAGGTCCAGGGCCACCATGTTGCTGACATCTGCTCCTGTTAACGTGGATGTCAGACGCATTGAGCTCATGAAGTGCATTTTCAGTCGTTCACACTAAGAGGAGATTTACAACACTATCATAAAGTAGTAAAGCAGTCTGTTTTACTATACATTGATGGTATTGTACTGTATTATTTATATTATCATAATTTCAAGATGCTTAATACACAGTGTATCTAAAGTAATAACTGTTGAAACATGATTACTGCAGTGTTTTTAGAAAATCAGGAAAAATTGAATAACTCAGACTGAGTTATCATTTGACAAGACCATCTGTATTGAGATCACTGTGAAGAGTGGTAGCTGGGTTCATTTCATATACTCAGGCTACCTGATCCTGTACTTGTGGACTGCATCTTTAGGTTTACTAAGTTCTATTATGCAGCTGCATGCACAAAGCTAGTTTAAGTTGTTTATTTTTCATGATGGCTAGACATATATACATGTTAAAGGTGTAGCCTTCTTGTTCACTTCCCTTCAGTGTCACGTGTTCTGCACACTACAGCATTCAGAACATTTGAAGATATTACCTCTCCATCAAACAGGGTTAAAGTCTCTCCCCACAGTACTGTTTAACTGATGAGTTGATAAGCAACAGGTCACTTCTTGTGAGTTTACAGACTGTTACACATCTGATCTCAGCTGCACAGAGTTGGCAGTCTGCTTGTTGGAGAAGGTGAGAGCAGCTAACTTGTCAGTCAGACTTCAACAGTAACAACAGTATTGTCAACAACAATATTGTTATTCAACATTGAAGAGACCTGTTTTTGTGTCAGTGGTGTCCTGCTGATTGTACCTTTACCAGAAATGGCACACAGATTCTCTACATGCAGAACTCCTCTGTGTGTCATGTCTGGTAGTTCCTTTTTTGTTTTTTAAGCTATTCTGGCAGCATGGCTCTTTGGATGGCCAATGGTTGGTTGGTCAATTGGACTTTGGTCCAGACATAAATATCTCCAAAACTATTGGATGGGTTGGCACAACATTTTAAACAGACATGACTTTTTGTGTAGCATTACCATAAGGTCAAAATGATGTAATCCCATTCCCATTACTTTGTTATTAGTGCTAATTAGTAAATATTAGCATGCTAACCGACAAAAGTAATATGATGAACCTGGTAAATACAGCATGGTGATGTTAGCATTTAACTCAAAGCAGCACTGTGCCTAAGTACAGTCTCAAAGAGCTGTTAGCATGGCTGTAAATAGTTCCTGATACAGTATATCCTTCCCAAGTGTTCAGTAATGGTTCGACGTGTGGCAGTGGTTGGAGCAGGCAGTTCAGGTCTGGCCTGTATCAAGATCTGTGTTGATGAGGGGCTGGAGCCGATCTGCTTTGAAAGTAGTGATGACATTGGCGGCCTGTGGAGATTTAAGGTGAGTGAGGACACAGCTTTAAGAGTATCCCATATATTCTTCATGTTGTTTGGTCTTGTATTTATGATATATGAACAAAGACTGTGTAGCTTGTGCACAACACTTGATTCCCACCTCTATGGATAAAACTGAAAAATATCTCTCATCAGCACTGTCTTGTTTTCTATATGTCCGCAGGAGTCACCTGAACCAGAGCGATCCAGCATCTATCGCTCCTTGGTGGTCAACACCTCAAAAGAGATGATGTGTTTCAGTGACTTTCCCATGCCAGCTGACTATCCAAACTACATGCACAACTCTGAGCTCCTGCAGTACTTCAGGCTCTATGCTGAGCACTTTCATTTGCTTAGATACATTAACTTTCAGGTTACTCCTGTTTTCCCATGCTGCAAGTGACTCTATATTATCACAAGTTTCTACATATTAATTTGTGAAGTTGAAAATCTTAATGTGTTTCAATGTGCACACTCATGATACAGACTACTGTGAGGAGTGTTACACAAAGACCAGATTTCTCGCTGTCCGGTCAGTGGGACGTAGTGACCATAAACAGGGATGGAGAGGAAGAGAGGCACGTCTTTGATGCAGTTCTGGTGTGTTCAGGTCACTACACCCAACCAGCCTTACCCCTGTCAGACTTTCCAGGTCAGTAGACAAATAGACATCACAACCGTTCTGTCAAACATACTGTATATTGTCATTCAGGTTTTACAGGTTTTGATGGAAGATTAAAGTGGGCTGATTTACTTTGCATTAGCACATTTTGTTGTTTTCCTTTGCTGTATCTCTCCAGGATATGAGACGTTTTCTGGCAGATGTTTTCACAGCTGGGAATATAAAGACGCAGATGCCTGCCAAGGAAAGAGGGTGGTAGTGGTTGGCATTGGCAACTCTGGGGGAGATATTGCTGCGGAGATTAGTAGATCTGCAAAGAAGGTAAGACAGAAAAAGAGTTGAAAAGCCTTGTCTCCAATGCCTCCTGGCAACAGTGACCACCTAGTCCTCTTATTCTCTCTGACAGACATTTCTCAGCACACGTAAGGGAGCCTGGGTGATTGGCAGGATGTCTACCAGTGGTCTTCCTCTGGACATGACAGCTATCACAAGGGTCAACAACATCCTCACACTGCTTCTCCCCAAGACCCTGGTCAACTGGGCAGCAGAGAGAGCACTGAACCACAAATATGACCACAGACTGTACGGCCTCAAGCCCAGTCATAGGTGACACATTCTCGCCTGGATGTTGTTGGCTCCTCTCTGCCTCATGATTCCTCAGTGTTTGTTTCACTTGTTCTGATATTTGATTTGTCTTTAAAGCCTCAATTCATATTTTTGCCATATAAATCACAGTTGTAGCCATGAGTTGTACTCTGGATTCTCCTCAGTGTGAGTCTCTGCGTAGTGTACTCCCAGACTGCCGTCAGTACCAGCACAGCCTCGTCTGTGCAGATGTAATTAGCTAATACAAAAGAGCAATTTTCAATGTGACATAATATATGAAACAAGTTAAGTTTGATTGCCTCCATTTCACACTCCATCATTTTCCCAGACTTTTGGACCGAAGGCCTTTGATCAACGATGATCTCCCTGGCCGAATCCTTCAGGGAGCGCTAGTGTTGAGGCCCAACCTGAGAGGGTTTATGGATTCAGGAGTTGTATTTGAAGATGGCACAGTGGAGGAGAACATTGATGCTGTGGTCTTCTGTACAGGTTATAAGGCAACCTTCCCTTTCCTGCCTTCTGCTCTGTCTGAGGGTCCTCATGGAGAGTTTACATTGTACAAGTAAGTACACAGATAGACTGATGTATAGACAGAACTTTTATTATGTACTTTTTATTTACTTTTATTATATGTTTTATTATGTTTTACCATGGACAGCCTATATGCAAAATGGAATAATACCTTGATGAATAAATGTATATGTTATGTAAATTATCCATTGATTTTATACAAAATTACATTAATTACCTTTTTTTGTTTTTAGTAAACAGGATTAAATGTTTGATAACCAAATATAATTACTTACTGGGTTATATGAACTGAATGAACGTCTGACATCTTAAATTGTAAACTACTTTTCTTTGTTTCACTCATTAAAGAGCATCCTTAATTATGTCAGGTCTGTCACCTGTTATTAATATATTCTAATTTTTAAGGATCACTACAATTTTGTTTTAAATTTCAGGAGACTGTTTCCTCCTTCTCTTCAACACCCCACACTGGCCATCATGGGACTTTTCCAAACAAAAGGACCAATCATGCCCATAGTAGAAATGCAGGCACGGTGGGCTGTTAAGGTCTTTTCAGGTAAACACTTTACACACTGCTTTACGCACTCACTCACACACACACACACACACACACACACGCAAACACACACACACACACACACACACAGGATTTAAGGAGTGTCAGTCTGTGCTGTTTACCTTCAAGGTGTGAGCCATCTTCCATCAGAGGAGAAAATGCTGGATGTCATTGAGTCTGAGAGAAAGAGAAACATGAAAAGGTAGACATCATCTCCCCAGACAGATCAAAGTTCAACTCAAAGCGCGTCTTGTTAATAATGTCATATAAATGAACCTTTGCTCTCTCAGCTATCTCTGCCCACGACAGGCTGCTCTCCAAGTAGATTACATTTCATACCTGGATTTCATGGCAGAGGAGGTCAGTTCAGTTCAGCTTTATATAAAACTGTATTACCATACACATATAAAAGACACAATGACTTCCATTTACAGATAGGAGTTCGACCAAACCTCCTGATACTACTTCTGAGAGATCCTGTGCTCTGGGTGAAGATCTTCTTTGGTCCCTGCACTCCATATCAGTATCGTCTCACTGGACCTGGGCAATGGGCTGGAGCCCGACATGCTGTCTTCACACAGTGGACACGAGTAGCTCAGCCTTTCAGAACCAGGGAAGTACCAGAACCAGAGACCAGGCCGTCCATCCTGTTATCCCCCTGGCTGCTCACATTTGGAGGAAGTGTGATAATGGTGGTGCTTCTGTCTAAAAATAAGCTCATTCCAGCGCTGCAGGGTGCAGCTCAGTTTCTGGACAGGAGCATGATTTTTATTAGGGACACCTGGTTCACTGGTTAAAGCAACATTATGTAATTATTTTTGCCTTAAAAAGACAGCTGTGCAATCATTTTGATGGTACTCTGATTTTCTATAGAGAAAATGGTAAATGTTGCCTCCTTGATTTCCACTGTGTGCCCTGAACACCTGTTCATGCTCTGTGTATCTTTGGTGAGCAGGTACGGTCTCCTGCAGACTGACTGATCATCAGCTTAAACTGCCAGAATCAGTCCCCGCAAAGTAATGCCAAACTGTAGATCAGTCAAAAACAACGGTCACCTCCGGTTTCCAGTGAGGAAATGTCAAAATTTCTAAGCAGAGTTTGGCGTGTTTGTTAAAGGAGCAACACTTCCAGCTCATGTTTCAGATCAGTGGGTGGGACTATATAGTCAGAGCTTCGCTTAGCTATTTGTTTTCTCTACATGAAAACCACTCAGGAGCCCAAAAGAATTAATTACCACTTGTGGCGGAGGAGCCTACTGTTGCTCAGCAAAATTACATTTTGTTGCTTTGACCACAAGAACATGGTGTAGAATGTATGAATATACATTTATAGATCCACTCTAGTAAATAGATATATGTTTAAATTATCTTTTTTTTTAAAAAAAGGTCTGGAAACTGTACAAAGTCATTTACTGTACTATGCTTTATATATAATAATGTGGGGTTATAAAACTATAAAATGATTTTGTGCCTCTCTGAAAGGTGTGTAATTTGCAACAGTCAGATTAAATTGCACAGTGTTTTACAACCAGTAATACATTTCTCAATACGGAGCTCGCTTTTTCAAAAGTGTGGACAAACTGTGGATCAGTTTTCATAGCTTTGACACAAAATGTATCCAGTGATCTTTCAAACTTCATGTACGGTTTTCTCACCCAGACTCAGCCACCACCAAAACAAACTTGATGACCTTTACGAAAGACTTGTGTCACGTGAGGTAGAATCCATAGCATTTCGTAATTGTTTGGGATGATCTAGTGTTATCTACTGTTATCTTCAGGGTAGTTTACAGCTCATCCCAGGATAGTGTCACTTTTCCTTCAACTTTACTCTGTATTTCTCAACCAAACAAGAGGAAGAGAGAAATTCTTTTCCTATGAAGGTTGAACGTTTATGATCAGATGCCCAATGCTGGATGTCCAAACATCTTAAGAGGACTGCCAGGGATGGATCAGACATGCAAAAAGATTATTTCCAAGGTGTATTTCAGGAACTTGTGGTCATACACAAAAGACAGGGTTGACTAGCACTATTATACTGTATTTCTATAGCTGTTGCGATCCTACACAAGTACATATAGGGATATATACAGTTCTGTGTTACATCACTAGAATTACTTTGATTTCTGCACTTGGGATTACTCTGCCCCCAAAATGGCAAATAAAAAACAACACTGATGCATTTTTGATTCATTTATGTGTTGCTGTCCCTTGTCACTGGCTAATAAGTTATTGAGGCCTGGCTGCATAATAAATAGCAGAAGAAATAGGACCTGAGGGGTTCAAGGACGACTCCTAACAGCAAGCAGAGGAAGCAGAGTTTCCATATAATGCTGTGATATGATATTAATAATACAAATATTTCACCTTAAAATCACTCAGGCATGTTTTATGCTATTTGGAGAGGATTTGGACAGGTTTTTGGAGAATTCTTTGAAAAAGTTAACACCACCGTTTTTGGTGACTGCAACAGGCGGCGGGTCATCGTTTGGAGTGAAAAAATGTCTAAATTTCAGGTCCAAATGTCTCACCTTAAACTCACTCAGGGCCCTGAGGTGAAAAATTTGGACCTGGAATTTTGACATTTCAAATGCCTGTCGCAGTCAGCAAAAACAGTGGTGACAACTTTTTCAAAGAATTTTCCAAAAACCTGTCCAGATCCACTCCAAATGGCATAAGACATGCCCCTGAGTGACTTTGAGGTGAAAAACTTGGACCTGGAATTTTGAAATTTTTTCACTCCAAATGATGACCCACCACCAATGAAAAGAGAGTACATCTTACTTCTGCCTTAAAAAACAAAGATCAAGAAAAAACATAATTAAGGCGATGACCAATGATAATGTAATAGAAACACTGGTCCTGGACAATTTTTAATTGTTATCTTTATTAATTAAAGTGAAGTATGAAAAACCAGAATGTGACTTTCTAGTTGAAGAATCAAAGGTGACATGAACTGAAAGAGGAAGATCAATATTTACTTGATGGGGAAATAACTATAGATTGTATTAAAGGTATAGAAAACAAGGAGGAAATGCACACAAACACACAAAGTCCACATATGGTGTCAAATATCTGTAAAATCACACCATCCTGTATCTTCACAAGTCGGTGATGGGTTTTGTGGAAACTACTGGAAAATTCAATATCCAGATGATGATGTTTGTGGCTAAGAGGCTAAATGATTTTTACCTGGTCATCTCTCTCTCTCTCTTTATTAGCTTACCAGAAGTTCATATGAACATAAATTTTACCATCATGACAATGACTTGAGGGGAAAGACGACAGTTTTCTCTTAAATGTGCAGTCAGTGTGTTTTTCCACTTTTTCCACCCAGACATCGACTGATGACCCACTAACAAGGACCAAAGTTGTTTCAGCATGGAAGACGTAAGATGTATCTTACGAAAGCCGTTGGTCCTGGCCAACTGCCTGTGTACAGATCCAGAAATGCATCCTGTTGCTATCAGAGAAAACATTATTCAGACTGATCTGTATCGTCCATCACAGAGCTGAAGTATAACTCGTCATGTGGCAGTGGTTGGAGGAGGGCAGAGCCGCTGACAAAGAATATTTTCACACTGATTAAACTCTGTAAAATGTGTCAAATAAAACACCAGCTTGGTTTTGTGGTTTACATTTTGGCCTTTTGCCTTTCATCTCCTTTCAACAGCTCACCCAGAAATGTGTAGAGTGTGTGAAGAGTTCTATATCTGCTTCTTATCACAAATGTTGGGGCGGCTGAAGAGAGGATGGCGGTTCAGGTCATAATTCTCAGTGACTGTACTTTTACCTCGGTGCAGTTCTGGGAATACGTTCATGTCTTTTTCTATGAATTGTGTGATAGTCTGGTCATAGGTGCCTCTGTGTCACATGACATGTGTCTCAAGTTACTTCTATATCTGTATGAACATGAATCTATAATTATATTGCATTGCATTTACTTCAAAGACACTAAACAACATAGTAACAGGAGATAAAATACATTTATTCACTTGTGATGATGGTCCGCAGTTGGTTAATCATCTACTGGCACTGTCAGCATGTTAAAACATGACTGAGTAGTTGAACAGGTCTGTTTGAAGAGTGGAGCAGTCCAGTATTCCTCCATCCCTATGAAGAAGCGGTAAGCCTGATGTCCAGTGTTTGTGTTAATGTGGTTTGCAGTTTGTTGTTAGGCCTGGTACAGTTACACTGGTCTGTAAATTAATAACTTTCCTTTTTGATTAAATGAAATTTGCTAATTAAAACATTCAGCTTGAAAATAGGATGAATAATACAGCATCATATTTATGTTAGATCCTGTGTGGTGGATGCAAGAGACGAAAAACATGTTTGTTTGTTGTGTCAATTTCAGAAAAAGCCTCTGGATCAATAGAGATTTTTAAAAGTATAAGTTCATTCATTCCAGTATTGATGGTACAATTAAACTTGGTCGAGAAAAGCTGCTGCAGTATTTTCTGTTTCTCAAAGAAGTACCATTACCACATACTGACTTAGCAGTGTGCCTGTTTACTCATGCCACAATTACTGCTGAGTTCTTTTCAGTTTTGAATTTTATGAAATAAAATATATTAATATTTGAATAAAGGCTGATTTTTTTAAATGACAAATTATTTTAATTTTTATTTTTCCATTCTTGTGCTTCATGTTTTGTTCTTTTGACCTGAATCTTTGATCAACTCTCCAACAGAGCATTGTGTTTCAGTGTGTGTGTGTGTGTGCTTTTTTTTTCTTAACTATTCCCGATCGAACTAGATTCTGACTTTTCATACAGCAGACATTTTGACAGGTTATTGGTGGAAAATCACAGGTGGAACTAATAATATTAATTATGGCTCCATCACATGTGAATGCAGTACAGCAGATAATGACATTGTTGTTAACTCAAAAGGATCACAGACTGCCGGAATGTCTGTTCAACTTTAATCTCATATCCCTAATTTTTCTCTGTCATCAAAGATAAGAGCAGTAAGCTCAGATAAAACTACTTTATAAGCTTTTGAAGTATAACCGTGAAATGGAACAGATGCCGCTAATGCTTTGTATAAGATGAAACTTTAAATCTTGTTTACACTCATCTGTCAGAATGAAATTGATATAATTATCTTGATTGACCTCGAGCGCCTTGAAAAGCCACACTTTGTGCAAATGGACTTAGAAATAATGGGTGTGTGAAGAGTGACAGTCACGACTCATCCTATTGCTGCTTCATGTCACGCCAGCATAAATACTGCCAGACTACCTCCTACACCTTCTGCTTACTCCTGGCCTAGCTTCTGTCCTAGATCAGAGTTTCCATCGCTGTTAGCTGAGCTCTGTCCAATATGGTTCAGAGGGTGGCAGTGATTGGTGCGGGTCCTTCAGGGTCTAACAGCATCAAGGGCCTGTTTGGATGAAGGTCTGAATCCAACCTGCTTTGACAGCAGCCAAGCACATTGAGTGTCCATGGAGATTTGCTGTAAGTGACAGCACTTGTTTGTTATAGAGCTGACACCCATCTGTATCATGTGCTGTAAACTGAGGATTGTCACCAACATCCTCTGTTTTCATATCTTTTTCTCCCTACAAAAGCCAAAATAACTGGAAGTTGAACTTTTAGTTTATTATTTTAAATAAGGAATGCTAACCTTGACTAGTTGCAAACTCAATTACAAAATAGACACAAAATTTACACTTTAATGATAGACTTCCAATTAAAACAATATGATCTTGTACTTAGTAACCAATTAGATTCCCACTTCAGCTTTTTGTTGATCAGTGTAATGTATCCACATGCCATAACTGTGTCCACCAGCAGGCCCTACAATGATCCTGTATTTTAAAACTCCTCCAGTTTGGGAAATGTTAATTTGTTAAATGTATGATACTATTTATACTGTATTATAAATATATGCGACAGTTTGATAACAGGCGAGGCAGAAGTGAAATTTATGTCTATCATATGTCGCAGTTAGAGGAAGCCAGACCTGTACAAGCCAACATCTATCAGTCGGGTGGTCATTAACAGCTCCAAAGAGATGATGTCTTTCAGTGACTTCTCCTCTCTCAAGGAGCTCCCCAACAACATGCACCACTCTGAGGTGCTGCTGTATCTGCGCCTGTATGCCAAGACGCTCAATCTGCTGCAGCACATACAATTTGTGCTAGTGGTCTCAGGTTTGTTTATAATGTCAAGAAAAGGAATGCAGCTACTTTTGTCTCATGTAGCAGAGAAAGAGGAGAAAGAGACGCACAATGTAACAATACAAGCTTTTTGACTTTGACTCCATGGTGAATGGGAAATGGAAAATAAATTGTTGAATTTAGATTTTGTTTATTTCAAAAATGAAATGACGCTTGAAATGATTTAAAATATCCCAAAGTGCACAACATAAATACAGTGAGCACTGTGTGCTTCTTTAAAAATCAGTTTTGTTGTTTTCAAATTAGAATCTGTCATCTGACAAACGAAAGGTCATGTTAACTAAAATATGTTTTAATGACAAGTTAAAAGCACCTCATATGGAAAACATGTAAACCCTAATATAGGTCTGTATTTTCATTTAATTAATGACAACTGTAACTGCAAATTTTTTGGGAATATATGATTATAATTCTTGACTGTATATGTGTGTATAAGGGAATAGAGCTCAAATTTCAGTTTTCAGGATTATAATAACACCATGCCATACTAGAGTATTAAATACAGTGCAGCATATCCAGCACTGTGCGCATGTGTGTCTGTTTGTGTGTCTCAGACTACTGTGCCTGTGTGAGGCAGACTCCAGACTTGCTGTGACAGGCCAGTGGGAGGTGGAGACAGAGAGAAGAGAGGGTGAGAGGAGACTCATGTTTTTGATGTAAGGATGGTTTGTACCGACACTTCACTCCAACCTCACCTGCTCAGAGACTTCACAGGTACCAGGAATCATACTGTATATTGTTTTATTTACTCTAATTGGGGTACACAGAGGTATAGAACAATAGACGTATTGAATTTGTTTTGCTTGCTCCATACAGCCATGATATACCATCTTTTTCTTATTCATTTTGTGTAGTTATTGAGAGCTTTGAAGGCAGATACTTGCATACAGCTGGGAATATCGTAATGCTGATGGGATGAGGGGAAGAGAGTGGTGGTGATTGGGATTGAAATTTGGAGGCGATATTGCTGTGGATCTCAGTAGAGTTAAGTGAGAAGGTAATGAATTACCTTTTTTTTTAGGTTCTGTCTATTTCAAATAGAGCAGTGCTAAGTTAGTATAACAAAATACGTTACCTTTGGGCCGTAGATCATCAACAATCTGTATTGTTGAAAGTGTAAAAGATGATATTTCCTCTCTGGTCTGGCCTGATCCACAGGTGTACCTGAGCACCAGAGCGGATGGGCGTCAGCCAGAGGACAGAAAGTGATTTCCAGCTGACTTATTGGAACTTCTAATGCATTTGATGATAAAACAAAGTCTTCAGTTCATGGAACAACAGGATGTTGGAGAAGAATCTGAACGGTTGCCCGACCACACTATATGGTGGCCTGTTCAAAACACATGGGTAAATAAGGATACTGTACATGAACATTTTACTCTAAGGAGGTGCATGACATGAAATTTATATCTAGTGCCTCAAGCTGTACCCCTTTACACTTCGCAATATGATTGAGTGTTAGCAGAATAATGATACACTGATGATTTTGTTAATGGCTGTTGGGATCAATCTAGGTACTATTGGTCAAATGAGTAAAAATATTAATATTAAGTAACTAATTATTATAAATAAATAGGATTTAATTGCCTTAAATCCTCTAGGCACTAATTCATTAAATCAGTCCTATGGCTGTACTAATTATTAATTTTAAACATTGATTACAACTAGGTTACAGCTAACAACCAAAATTACCATATCAATAGACCAGCAACTATTCAGTGTTCAAACATGTTTATTTGAACAAATTCTAAATGAAATGACAAAACACAAACCAGAATCTAATCTATAAACTCCTATGTACATGCATGTGTGTATATTATATGTACACCTGTGAGAAACAATGGCAGTGTGATGGCTGACTTAAGTTAGTTTTTGTCTTGAGCCCCATGGCTTAAAACAATAAAAGGGATTCCAGGGGCGTGATGGCAGAACCATGTCCTGTGGTCAGCCATCCGTCAATGCTAACAACCCGTGTTGACTAGAAACAGATAGAAACAACAGTGCACAAGCACTACATTGAACTAAACCAATAATTATACTGGCAGTGCTGAGTCTTCATTTAGCTGGCCAAAGTAAGGTAATATAAACCAGGGCCCAGTTACGCTACTAAGTCCGGGGAAAAGAAGATGCGCTTGGTGTGCTGCCTACAAAGTCCTTACAGTTGATGGTCTGCAAAGTGCAGTTGTCCTGGCTGTGTGGTCTTGTCCTTGTCTTCTTGCAGATGGTTGCTGGTTGAGGCTAACTCTCATGCCGGTGTGGCCCTTTTCTTGCGGAGCCCAGCTGGCAGACTCTGTGTCATACCCGCTGGTGTTTGATCAGCAATAGGGCCGGCGTTTGGTGTTACCCTCATATGGAGGTCAGAGAGCAGAAGTGAGAAGAGCAGAGCCAACCCTGTGTGAAGAGTTGGCTGAGAAGACAGAGAGACTTCCCTTTAGAAGACCTGAAAGAGACTGAAGACAACTCTAGAGACCGCCCAACTGCCAGAGAGGAGAAGGTGGTTTCTCCTTTGTATGGCCAGGTGACATCACAGAATATGTCCATGCAGTGACCTATTGCAGCTGGAGTTGGAGGTTTGCCACTTAGGTGTGAAAAAGGTGAAGGACGCTTGAAGACTGTCTAATGGCTCTCCTTTTGTCTTGTAGAAATGTGCGAGCCATTTGGTCTCATCCTCCATTTTGAAATGGGTCATAAGCAGCCTAAAATGTAAGGTTTGTCATGTCAGTGGTTTGTTCTTGTGGCAGGTTGTTTGCACAGATCCCTGTCGTGAATGATGACTCGCCAGCTCGGATCATCTCAGTCGTTCAGGTGAACTAAATGTATGAGCCCTTGTGGGTCCAGTGTGGTCTTCACTGACGGAGCGCTGGCAAACAATGTGTGTGTATTGATATTTCTAAAACTTGATCAATATATGTACATGATCCTTACCGGGGATAATGTTGAAAAGTGTGATAAGACAGATCTATTTTTCTTCTATTTCTACAAATCATGTTCATGGTTTGTAAAGTCTCTTATTTGGTTATAAAACAATGATATAACTACAGGTATTAATATGCTCATGGTCATCAACCTTGCATGCATTTATGTCACAAGTACAGGTGGATGGTGGTGCTTGCCACAGGCTACAACTAGCTTCCCCTTCCTGCCCCTCAGCCTGCAGGCCAAAAGTGGCTACAGGCCAAGCCACAAACATGTGTTCCTCCCTGGACTACTTCCAGCCAACGCTGGCAGTGGTGGTTTCTGGGTTCAGCCTTGGGGCGGTCAACCCACTGGCTGAGATGCAGGCACGCTTGGCCATGTTATTTTAAAGGTAAGGTAAGGACAAAGAACCCCTACAGTTTAAGAGACTACAGTACTTACTTGATGGGACAGGCATCAATCAATACACTGGATCCTTTAACTTTTATTGTGGCATTAAGGTGAGAGTCTCCACTGACAAATGAAGCTCAGATGAGAGAAATAACAGCTGTTCTGTGACATATCCTTAAGTGATAATAGGAAATTCATAATGAACCTTGATCCTACACTGTAGCTGTCCCATCACAAAAATGAGTTATTGAACTATTCATTATAATTACAAAGAGGTGACTTACTATTATTAGTTAATACTTCTTCCTCTGGGTTTTGTTTATTTTAATTTGACTGATTTTTTCCCACTTAGGTTACTTCAACCCTCCCCAGAAGAGAGAATGATAAAGGAAATTCAGAAAGACATCAAAACAATGCACCAGAGGTAGGAAAATTGCAAAGCTAAAGCTGTTCATATCTTCAAGTTCCATAATTAATCTGTTGAGATGCCTTGTAAATCATCAACCTTAATGTTGTGGAATAGAATTCAAACACATCATTTTTGGTGTAATATTTTCTTTGAATAAAATCATGGGGTTATACTCTACAGGACAGTGAAAACATAAGGGCCACTGTTCTCGCTTGTAAAGGAAAATTTGTTTTATGACCTTACCCACGAATCGCCACCTTACTGTAGTGGAGGGGTTTGGTGCCCTGGAACCCAGGTAGGGTCTCCACAAAATTGGTCCTGGAGAGAGCCAGACTGAGAGATTAAAAAGACACTGATGGAACTACACATTTGTAATTGTGGTACTCAACCAGAACAGGAAAAATCCAGGCAGCCCCTTGAGGCAGAGACACAAGGTATAGGGATCCAGGTGTCCACCACCTGGTGCATGACTGGCTCTAGGACGCTGAATGTCAACACCTGGTGGGCAAGGAGTCTGAGCTGGTGAGGGAGGTAGAGCATAGCTAGATACAGTTGGGTTCACTTATACACAGCACAGGCTTGACCCAACTGGGGACCTATACTGGGGACCCACGGGCAGGATGAAGACCTGAGGCATCATTGAAAGGAATGGCCTCCTTGATCTGAACCTGCCTAGGCTGTTATTGGACTCTTAGTGCTAGCTCACAGGCTGGGCTTGCACAAACATAATGTTCAAGCATAAGGTGGCTCATAAGCAATTGTACCAGAAAACTTAGGCCAGTGACCGATGTGATTGACTTTGTGGTTGTACCACTGTGGATCAACAGTCATAAGTCTTGGACACTTGGTTCAAGAGAGGGCAGAGCTGGTAACCATCACCATCTGGTGGTGAGTTGGATCACATAATAGGGAAGGCAAACAGACCTGGCAAACCCATAAGGAATAGTGAGGGGCACACTAGAACATCTGGCATAGGGCCAGAAGGGTGCCTGTAGTTTTGTGACTGTAAGCAAAACTCAGGTGTGGAGAAGTTTTGGGGAAAATATGGAGGAGGATCTTTGCTTGCAACTTATTTTGTTTTAGCTTTTGTTTTGTTTCCTAGTTTTATTGCTTGGTTCCTGAGCAAGTGCCCTACCAGGTGGACTACATCCCTTACCTGGACTCTGGCAAACAGGTAAATAAACATACTGTGGCTCTGGATGAAGGGACCCCATAGATCAAGGGCTCTGGTGGTCACATGGGTCCTGTACCCTTATCAGTACTGCCCTGACTGGACCACAGGCTAGTATAAGTTCGCCAGGCTATTCTCACCCAGTGGAGCGGGTATCCAACCTTTCCGGACCAGAGTAAACAGGAACCAGAGACTAGACCCTCTAGACTGAGCATCGTAGACTTTCTGTGTGTTATATCCTGCTGTACTGCTTAAGCAATAAATTTGTACATGAATGAAGCAGCACACTAAACCAAACTGTCCATGTCAAAGGATATAGGCAGAGTATTGCTTCTTAGAAAATAGTAATTTAACTACTTGAATGAAAAATAGTTTTAAATAAAATATGCTGATTATAATTTTGGTGAAATTCTGCAGTGCTCTGAACACTCAATATTAAATGTGCTTTTGCCTCTTGGCACCTGCCTTTCTGTTGCATCTCACTACCCACTCTGTGTGTTAAATATTGGTGTGCTGTACCTTTGACAAATTCTGACAAATTTTATTCTTTTGCTGTAGTATATGACAGTATGTGTGAATACATCAATATATTTGGTCTTTTCCTTTAATTTTGTAATCCAACCTGTTGAATAATTGCAGGCTCTCATGATAGGTGGAGCCAGGCCTCCCTGATTTTGAATATAAATACAAACCCTCCAGAGACAAAAAAGGTGTTATACTGCATAGGAACTTGACTTCTTCAAATATGTGGACAAAGCACAGTGCTACCATGTGCTGTGGCTTCAAGGTAAATAAATAGCCTATCACAAACCATGAAAAGAGCTCCACACCACTATTAGTCCATCTCTTTGATGGTCAAAATGTCCAACATTTTGTCTCTAAGTCATAAACAACCTTTATGCTAGAAAAAACTGAAACTGTAAATTATTCCAATCAATTACAATGACCATGTTCATGTGTGTGTTCTGCGGTATTTAAGATCAGAATAAAATTAGATTGTGTACCCCTACATTATCTTAATTAACATAATAAAGATATCTTTGTCCTGCATCAGCACAAGGACCTCAGCTGTTATATATTATAAATCTTTCCTCAGCAGATGGAGTTGCTACCAAAGTAGAAAAATTGCTCCTGCAAAGAACTAAAAAGATCTGCTGATATGATATGTTTAATATTTTAAAGAAAAAAAAGCTGCACTCTATGTTATAAATTAAGAACCATCCATAAAAGCAAAGTTTGGATTCCAAGTGTATTAAAAACTTCCACGTTTGGTCTATGTCTACCTCATCATAATTTTCTTCATTTATCATGATGCTTATTAGACTTAATATCAACAACAATATAGTCTATGATGCAGTTTGAAGTGAGAAACCTGTAATCTGTAATACCTAGTATACATTTATAACTGCAGACTTTGTACCTTTGACATAGAATTTAAAAAATAAAGATTGATTGATTGACTGATTGATTTGCTGGTTGATTGATTGACAGTGATTGGCTGTTGCAGCTCCACAGCACAGGTTTAAAGACAGAAACATACAAGTAGTTCAAGCGAAGTCGGTCTGCTGTTTTCTTTGTATTGGCACTGTCTCTTTGCTTTTCCACCAGTTAAATAACACTGTGACTAAGGGTCATTTTAGGATAGTAATACATTTACACAATCCCCTTTACTCCACCCATCAGTGATTTAAATGCAGTAATTAAAAAAAAACTTTTTCTTCTTCCTTCCAAACTCAAAGGTTCTGCACTCAAAGGTAAGCATGCACACAGTTAGGTTGTGACAGCAGGTTTGTTTGGAAGAATAGATCACCAGAATATGTTAATCCATGTTGGAATCTTGATTACAACAACTTTTGGTACTGTAGCCAATATTTACAGAAATGTCAACACGACAGAGGGGAAAAAATAAGAGGGTGCTTACTATCCTGGGCCAACTCCCTCTGGTGCATAGATCCCTACATGCATCCTGTTGCCGGAGAAAAACATTATTTAGACTGTGTCCTTCTAGCAGAGCTGAAGTGTATGACTGCCGTGTGGCAGAGAGAGGTTGGAGGAGGGGCAGAGCCACGACAAAGAATATTTCTGACACGATGTCCAGTGTTTGTGTTAATGTGGTTTGCAGTTTGTTGTTAGGGCCTGGTAT
Organism: Lates japonicus; assembly: GCA_033238685.1. Taxonomy (NCBI): domain Eukaryota; kingdom Metazoa; phylum Chordata; class Actinopteri; family Centropomidae; genus Lates; species Lates japonicus. Next base: position 16,029,483 of record BRZM01003569.1, read on the forward strand.
AGTTATAATTGGTCTGTAAATTATTAGTCTCTTTGATTAAAATGAAATTTGCTAACAAACATCTGTATTTGAAAATAGGCTGAAAAGCACATATTTATGTTAGATCCTGTGTGGTAGATGTAAGAGACGAAAACATGTTTGTTTGTTGTCAATTTCAGAAAAAGCCTAGATCAATAGAGATTTTTGGGTAAAAGTATAAGTTCATTCTTGCTCCAGTATTGATGGTACAATTGTCTTTGGCCGAGAAAACATGTAGTATTGTTTCGTTAGGCACTACACTGACTTAGCAGTGTGCCCGTTTACCCATGCCAATGTTGTTTTCGCTTGAATTTCATGAAATAAAAAATAGTGCATTAACATTTGAATAAAGGCTGATTTTTTTTATTGACAAAAAAGATTTCTTAATTCTTTTATTTTCCATCTTAAAGCCTATGTTTTGTTCTTTTGACCTGAATCTTGACCAACCTCCACAGAGCATTGTGTTTGTGTTTAACTATTCCCGAATGAATCAGATTCTTCTGACTTTTCATAGACATTTTAGATGGTGGTTATTGCAGGAAAATCACAGGTGGAACTATTAATATTAACTATGGCCCATCACACAGTGAATGCAGTACAGCAGATAATGACATTACACACCCTCGCTTAGACTGTCTGCTGTGAATGAGGTCTGTCTAACTTAATCTCATCCCCTAATTTTTCTTGTCAATAAAGACAGAGCAGCAGCTCAGATAAAACTGGTTTTATAAGTTTTGAAGTATAACTGAAGAAATGGAAACAGATGCTGCCAATGCTTTGTATAAGATGAAACTTTAAATCTTGTTTATTACTCATCTGCTGGGAATGAAATTGACATAATTATCTTGATTGACTCAAGGCCTTGAAAAGCCAAGCACTTTGTGCAAATGACTCAGAAACAATGGGGTGAAGAGTGATATCATGCCACTCCATCTCATTGCTGCTTCCATGTCACGCCACATAACACCAAGCGATCATTTTCCTACACCTTCTGCTTACCTGGTCAGCTCTGTCTCAGATCAGAGTTTCCACTGGCTGTTAGCTGAGCTTCCTGTCCACATATGGTTCAGAGGGTGCAGTGATTGCGCGGGTCCTTCAGGTCTAACCAGCATCAAGGCCTGTTTGATAATACTTGAATCTAACTCATTGAGGCAGCTTTATAATGAGGCTCAGATTAAGGTAAGGGACAGTAATTTGTTTGTTAGAATGTATTCCATCTGTATTTATGCTGGGAATTATGATTGTCACCAACATCCCTCTGTTTTTCATATATCTTTTTTCTCCACAAAGACTACAGAATCTTTAGTTTATTATTTAAATAAGGAAAATGCTAACCTTGGATTGGCTGCAACCCACTGATAAAATAGACACAAAATTACACTTTTTAATGACAGACTTCCAATTAAAAACAATATGATCTTTGTACTTAGTAACCAATTAGGATTCCCACTTCAGCTTCTTTTGTTGACTGCAATGTATCTACATGCTATAACCAGTCCACCCAGCAGGCCTCATAATGATCCTGCATTTTAAAACCTCCAGTTTTGGGAAATGTTAATGGATAAATGTATGATACTATTTATACTGTATTTATAATATATGTGAGGAAGTTTGATAACAGGCGAAAGGGAGGGAAGAAATGGAAGTCCATCGCATACACAGTTAGGAGAAGCCAGACCCTGTACAAGCCAACATCTATCAGTCGTGGTGGTCACACAGCCCAAAGAGATGATGTCTTCAGTGACTTCCCTCCTTCTGCGGAGCTCCCCAACAACATGTACCCACTCTGAGGTGCTGTACCATGCATGCCAAGACATTCAATCTGCTGTGTGTAAGTACATACACTTCCAGAAGAGTGTCTCAGTTTGTTTATAATGTCACAGTATGAATGTGCCATTTCGTCTCATGGGGTATAGAGGAGGAAAATATGATTCACATTATAGTTTCTTTCGGGACTTTGACCATGTGAATGTGGAAACAAAAACAATGGTTGAATTTAGATTTGGTTTATTTGCAAAAATGAAATGACGCTGAAATGATTTTAGAAATATCCTAAAGTGCACAACATAAATACAGTGAGCATTGTGCGGCCTTTGAAACATTTTTGCCAGTTTTCAACTAACTATTATCTGATGAAACGAAAGGTCATAAATAACTAAAAATATTTTGAAGACAACATTGTTAACTTCATAAGGAAAACATAAACCCTAATATAGGTCTGTATTTTCAATTAATGACAACTAAACCTGCAACTTTTGGGGAATATATGATTATAATTTTGACTGTATATGTGTATATATGGGAATAGAGCCCAAATTTCAGTTTTCAGGATTACAATACAAATGACCAGCCACATGACATTAAATAAGAAAGTAGACATCTGCACCAAAGTGCATGTGTGTCTGTTTGTGTCCAGACTACTGTGCTCAGTGTGAGGCAGACTCAGACTTGCTGTGACAGGCCAGTGGGAGGTGGAGACAGAGAGAAGAGAGGGTGAGGTGACTCATGTTTTGATGCAGTGATGGTTTGTGGCTGACACTTCACTCCAACCTCACCTGCTACCTAGAGACTTTACAGGTACCAGGAATTATACTATATGTTTTATTATCAATAGTATATAGAGTGTATAGGAATAATAGACGATATCTATTTGCTGCTCCTGTTGCCACAAGTGAGACACTTTTTCACCCATTTCTAGGTATTGAGAGAGAGCTTTGAAGGCAGATACTCTACAGCTGGGAAGACGGGATGAGGAAGAGAGGTAAGTGATTGATTGGAAATTCTGGAGTGCTTATATTGCTGTGGATCTCAGTAGAGTTGCTGAGAAGGCAAAGAATTCATTCTTTTTTTTTTTAGTTCTTGGGTCTATTTTAATAGGAGCAGTGCTGTTATATATCAAAAATAATGTTACCTTTGACCGTATCATCAAACAATCTGTATTGTTGGAAAGTGTAAAAGATGATATTTCTGGCCCAGCTCTAATTCCATAGGTGTACCTGAGCACCAGGAGCGGAGCTGCGGGTTGTCAGCCGCAGGAGGTAGAGACTTCATTGACCTTATTGGAACTTCTCAACGCATTTGATGATAAAACAAAGTCTTCAGCTCATGGATCAACACAGGATGTTGAGGAAGAATCTGAACGAAGTGTTCTAATTAATAATCACTATATAATTTTGAACCAAAACATGGTAATATGATACTGTACATGAACATCTTTATTTAGAAGGAGGTGCATGTGACATGAAATTTACATTCAGTGCCTCAAGCTGTAATTTCTTTACACCTCACAATATGATTGGAGGTTGGCAGGATACACTGATGTAATGCATTGTGTTTCAAATGTAAAGTTTGCTGCGTCAGGTTTGTTCTGTGGTAGGTTACCTGTACAGATCCTGTCGGGATGATGACCCGCCAGCCCGGATCATCTCAGGTCGTGGGTTCAGTAAACCAAATGTGAAGGAGTCTGTGGGTCCAGTGTATCTCTATCAATGGGAGGCTGTACAATGCGTGTATTGATATATTTCTAAAACTTGGATCAATATATGTACACATGATCCTGTCAGATAATGTTGAAAAAGTGTGATAAGACAGGATCTATTTTTTCTGCCTTACAAAATCAGTGTCTCATGGTTTAGCCCTTATTTGCTATAAACAATGACATAATCACAGGGTATTAATATGCCCACGGTCATCAAATCCTTGTACTTATGTCACAGGTGGATGTGGTGGTGCTTGGGTTACAGGCTACAAATTACAGCTTCCTTCCTGCCCTCATTCTGCAGGCTAAAAAAGTGGCTACAGGCTGCTTCTACAAACATGTGTTCCTCCTGACTTACTCAGCTAACGCTGGCAGTGTGGGCTCTCATCCACGGCTTTGGGGGCTGAGCTCAACCCACTGGCTGAGGATGTGCAGGCACGCTTGGGCTATGTAAGAGTTTTTAAAGGTAAACTGCACAGCAATCCCTACAAGTGTGGTTAAAGTTTAAGAGACTACAGTACCTTACTTGATGGGACAGGTATCAATCAATACACTGGATCCTAACTTTTATTGTATTAAGGTGAGGCTCAGTTTATTTTAATTTGGACTGATTTTTTCCCACTTAGGGTTATCAACCCTCCCTGAAGAGAGAATGTTAAAGGAAAACGCAGAAAAGACACCAAAACAATGGAACAGGGAGGTAGGAATAACTGCAAAGCTAAAGCTGTTCATATCTTCAAGTTCCATAATTAATCTGTTGAGATGCCTTGTAAATCATCAACCTTAATGTTGCATTTAGAATCCAAAACACATCATTTTTGGTGTAATATTTTCTTTTGAATAAAAATCATGGGTTATACTCAAGTGGGACAGTGAAAATAAGTGGCCACCTTCGTTCTCGCTGTAAAGGAAAATTACTTTTTATGACCTTACCTCCACGAATCGCCACCTTACTGTAATGGAGGGGTTTGGGTGCCCTGAACCTAGGTAGGGTCTCCCTAAGGCAAATTGGTCCTGGAGGAGCCAGACTGAGAGAGATTAAAAGACACTGATGAAATACACATTTGTGGTTGTGGTACCTCACTCATAAAGAGGAAACCAGGGCAGACTCTTGGGGGCAGACTTGGGAGGGGTGCCCACCAGTGAGCGTCTAGTGGCAGGGCTTGCATTCATGGGGCCTGACAGACAAGGATCCACTGCCCCATAGACTCCCCACCTGCGGGAACAGGCATAATGGGTGGCTGGCAAAGGCAGGGATCCAGGTGTCCCAACACCTGGTGGCATAGACTGGCTCTAGGGACGTGGAACATCACCACTCTGGTCGGGAAGGAGCCTGAGCTGGTGAGGGAGGTAGAGCGGTACCGACTAAATATAGTTGGGCTCACCTCTACACACAGTACAGGGGCTTGCAGCAATCGTGAAAGCAAAAACTCAGGTGTGGGGGAAGTTTGGGGAAAATTTAGAGAAGGACTTTCGCTTGTAACTTATTTTTGTTTTGTTTCCCTCTTTTAGTTTTGCCTGCTCTGAGCGTAACCCTCCAAGTGACTACATCCCTTACCTGACCCCTCCAGAGCAGGTAGGGGTCACCAAACATACTGTGGCTCGATGAAGATCCAGACTGGTACTTGGCTGGTTTATCCCTGTAATTCTTATCAGTACCGCCTGACTGGACCAGGCCAGTGGGTCGGTGCCCACAGGCTATTCTCACCCAGTGGAGCGGGTGATTCAACCTTTCCGACCAGAGGTACCAGAACCAGAGACCAGACCTCTTCTAGACTGAGCATCGCGGTGACTTTCTCAGGTGTTATCCCGCTGTACTGTTGCTACAATAAATTTGCATATGAATGAAGCAGCAACCAAACTAAACTGTCCATGTCAAAGGATATAGGCAGAGCATGTTTTTAGAAATTAGTAACTTAAATACTACTCCACTCTGTGTAAACCACTATCTGTTAAGTACAATTTTGATATATTCTTTGATAAATTACCTTAGTCTTTTAAGCCGTAGTCTTAAGTGATATGTGACAGTAATGTGAATACATCAAATATAGTTTTGGTCTTCTTCCTTTAATTTTGTAATCCAACCTGTTGAATAAATTGCAGGCCTTCATGATAGGTGGAGCCAGGGCCTCCTGATTGGCCTAAATACAAACACCCAGAGACAAAAAGGTGTTGTTACTGTATAGGAATTTAGACTTCTTCAAACATGTGACAAAGTTAATAGTACTACTGTGCTGCAGTCTCAAGGTAAATAAATAGCCTAATACAAACCATGAAAAAGAGCTCCACACCACTACGTCCATCTCTTTGATGGTCAAATGTCTAACATTTTGTTGTTTAAGTCATAAAAATAACCTTTATGCTAGAAAAAACTGAAACTGTAAATGATTCCAATCAATTGGCAATGACTATGTTCATGTGGGTTCTGTGTATTTAAGACTGGCATTGCAAAATTAGACATTATCTTAATTAATATAATAAAGACATCTTTTATCCTGCATCAGTACAAGGACCTCAGTTAACAGAGTATTATAAATCTTCTAGCAGATGGAGACACAAGCACAAAGTAGAAAATCACCCCAAAGAACTTGGTGATCCATGATATGATATGTTTAATAATATTTTAAAGAAAAAAGCTGTATCTTATGTGTTATAAATTAAGAATCCATCCATAAAAAGGAAAGTTGGATTCCTAGGTATTGCAACCTATTTTGTTTGTCTATGCCTATCTATCATACCTTTCATTTATCATGATGCCTTATTAGACTTAACATCAACAACAGGTCTAATGATGCAGTTTGTATGAGAAACCTGTAACGGTAATGATTTATATACATTTATAACTGCAGACTTTGTACCTTTGATAGAATTAAAAAATAAGGATTGATTGACTAATTGATTCATTGGTTGATTGATTGACAGTGATCATTGACATCAGCCTCCATGCGTTGTTTTTAAAGACAGAAACATACACAGGTTCATAAAGTCGTGGTCTGCTGTTTTCTTGTATTGGCAATTGTCTCTTTGCTTTCCAGCACCAGTTAAATAACACTGTGACTATGGTCATTTTAGGATAGTAATACATTTACACAATCCCCCTCACTCCGCCCACTGTGTGATTTAAATGCAGCACGAAAAAACCTTTTCTTCTTCCAAACTCATAAGTTCTTCCAATCACCAAAGGTAAGCATGCACACACATGTCTTGGATACTCGATCGAAACTTTTAAGAGCGTCGTATAAAAATTACGGCGCAACTAAACGGACGAATTTTTAACTCGGAAGTCACTGACAACGCCCGAGCAGAGTTCAACTAAACAAAGAAAGTTAAAGTTAGATTGTGACAGCAGGTTTGTTTGGAAGAACAGATCGTGCTCTATTTAAAAGCACGGCGTACAGCCACATGTTAATCCATGCTGAACTTTGATTACAGTCTAATCTTTGGTACTGTAGCCAACATTTACAGAAAGGTTAACTCGACAGAGGGAAAAAAAAATAGGAGAAAGCCGTTGGTCCTGGCCAACTCCCTCTGGTGTACAGATCCACAAATGCATCCTGTTATTCAGACTGATCTGTATCGTCCTTCACAGAGCTGAAGTATGACTCGTCGTGTGGCAGTGGTTGGAGGAGGGAGTTCAGGTCTGGCCTGTATCAAATGCTGTCTGGACGAGGGGCTGGAGCCTGTCTGCTTTGAAAGCAGTGATGACATTGGTGGTCTGTGGAGGTTTAAGGTGGGTCACGCAGTGTGCACATTGGACTTTCTCACTTATTCACAAAGTGTATTTAGTGAGTGATGATGAGTATTTTCTCTGATGTTGGTCGATTTACTACACTGCAGGAGAATCCTGAGCCAGACAGGGCCAGCATCTACCACTCTGTCATCATCAACACCTCCAAGGAGATGATGTGTTTCAGTGACTTTCCAATCCCTGCACGCTTCCCAAATTTCATGCACAACTCTCTCATCATGGACTACTTCAGGATGTATGCTGATCACTTCCAGCTCACCAAGCACATACGCTTCAACGTAAGGATACCTCGCTAACCTCCTGCCAAGAATTACATTTCTTTGTATCTGAAATAATACCATACCATTCTCACCTTGGCTTCACATCTACAATGCTATTTAGTTTAATAACAAATGATTAAAGGTATAGAACATGTTTGCCACTTGCCTTAGGGATGAACGTATCTGTGTTTTAACTGTCATCTGTTTCTGTCACCCAGACCAAAGTCTTGCTGGTGAAGCAGAGATCAGATTTTTCTCACTCAGGCCAGTGGGATGTTGAAATAGAGAAGGATGGCAAAAAAGAGAAACACATATTTGATGCTGTGATGATCTGTATTGGACATCACTGCCACCCCAACCTGCCTCTCCATGACTTCCCAGGTAACTCGTATAAGGCTATAAATAAATATCCCTCAGTTTGCTGAAGGGGAGAGCTTGTCATTTAAGAATCAATCGTTGGTACACTATGAACAAGCCTGTAATGGCAACCCTGTACAATGTAGTTACACAATACTGTATCAACAGTAAAGGAACAGTGTTGTCAGTACATTGCCTCAACCTTGGCCTAAATTACATTTTTAGGGTAAAGCTGTAATATCTGCTTCAAACACAGATCAAAGTCTTCTTGTGGTAGAAGCAGGGGCGGGACAGGCCTACTGCCAGAAGGGGGCAGGGCTTTGTTTATGGGCCCTCTTCCCCAGTCACTGGATATTGTAATCAGTAATATTGTTCATAAATGCAGAGGAGAAATCGCCAAAGGTATAGCTACTTAATCATAAAACAAATAGAGCATTACACGTAGTTCACAGTTTATCATTTTAATCCCTGTACGGTCATTACAATGCTGTAATATCCCTAATATCTCTGGTACAGTTTGGAAACTCTCAAAGAACTGAAATTAATGTACTACTTAAAATACCATACACCTGTAATTTCTAATATCGCTTTAAAAATCGCTTTTTTTATGTATTTACACCTGGTGGCCTACCCAAAATTATCTTAGAATTAATCTGTGATATCAGATAATAACATACTTTCTGTTGTAGCTACTCAACAGTTAATTTATGATATTTTTCTCATAGATATCTGTATGAAATTTTACATGGAGGATTCTCAGTCTGTATGTCTTGTCCATCTCTACTGATAGTAGGAAATAGTTATTTGTCTGTGAGCCACAGGGGCTGCTGCAGTGTACAGCAGCCAAATATCATAAAACATCAGGATCACCACACCCAGCTCAGTGTTACTGGCCTTTACTGGCCTATTAGCTTAGAAATGAAAAGCTAGAGACAATGTAAGGCAGTAATCTGCACAATAACCAACCACTGAGCAGATGTAAAGCAATACTGTATGTGGTAGTTATGAATCTGTATCTTTTTTTCAGGCATTGAAACTTTCACAGGAAAGTACTTCCACAGCCGAGACTACAAGACCCCTGAGGAGTGGAGGGATAAAAAGGCTGTGGTGATTGGAATAGGAAACTCTGGAGGAGACATAGCGGTGGAGCTGAGCAGAGTCACCAAACAGGTTGGACTGAGATAGTTACATATAGATGATGCATGTATCAGTGTTGGGGTCTTGAGCTACATTATCATAGTTCTGGCTATCATTATAACATTTTATGCAGTTTTATTTAGATCTGAGAACAGCATATGACCTTCACCTGTATATTCTGAAGCAAATTATTTGGGGGTTAAATTAAAGATAAGAGCAGCCAATCTGTTAATTTATTGTTCTGTAAAACTACTGTAAAAGCTAGGCCACAGGTAGCAGAGCCACAAGTGATGCCATCCCTTATTTTGACTTCACTACATTTATATATTGATATTTCAGAATCAGACATTTTTGCCAGTTTGATGACTGACTACCACATGTCCTCTTCCCAGCTTTACCTGAGCACTCGGAGAGGAGCCTGGATTCTGAACAGAGTTGGGGACAATGGCATGCCCCTTGATTTGCTTTTCAACAGAGCGGTTAACTGTCTGCAGACAGTTCTTCCCTTCAGTGTTTTCTGTGGTCTGGGAGAGAGTCGGCTGAACCAAAGATTTGATCACGGTCTGTACAATCTTAAGCCAAAGCACAGGTACTGTATTTGCAACTGTTTTTGTTTTTTTGTTTTTTACAGTTCTATCTATTACAGCTACAGTAAAGTTGGCAGTTTGTTTTCCCAACGCATTGTCCAGGAGAAGATATTTCAACAACTGTCAGCCAGAATAGCTGTAAAAATTTGTTGTAGTCTTTCATGGTCCCCAGCTTATGATCCAAACAACTATACTATGACATTTTCTAGGGTCACCATCGGGACACAGATTCCCATAGTACTAAAGACTGTCTAATCTAGTTCGCAGATTGCCATGAAATTTAATGACCACATTCAGGTTCACCCTTTGCTGACATACTCCTAAGGAGTACACCAGCTTTAATGACCTTATGGTATTTTCTGCAATCCTAGTCTTTAGGACAAACTTTAAAGACTCGCTGTTTGTGTGGCTATATAGCAAAATTATCAGTGTTCACTATCTGGTTTAGACTTCTTGTCTTATGTTAATGAAAATGCTTGCAGTGTTGATCAGATTGTTCTAACATACCTAACCAGTGTTAATATAAATCTCAGGCTGTTCAGCCAACATCCCACAGTGAATGATGAGCTTCCCAACCGCATCCTATCTGGAACAGTTCAGGTGAAACCCAACATCCGCAGATTTCAAGGGTCCAGTGTGGAGTTTGATGACGGGAGTGTAGTGGAAGATGTTGACCTGGTGGTAGGTTTAATTATTAAAAGTGTGTACACACCCACACAAACTCACCCATCTGTTCCTCTGACAGCAGTGGTAGTGTGTAACTGACATGAGCCCCTTGTCTTGCAGGTGTTTGCCACAGGTTACAGGTTTTCCTTCCCGTTCCTGGCCTCTCATGTGGTCTCAGTGTCTGAGAACAAGGTGTCTCTATATAAGTATGTGTTTCCTCCTGAGATGGACCGTCCTACACTGGCTATCATTGGCCTGGTGCAGCCACTGGGAGCCATTATGCCCATCTCTGAGATGCAGGCCAGATGGGCCACACGTGTCTTTAAAGGTAATACATTTTTTAAATGCAACCTCTCTGTCCTTTTCAGAGTTATGACCAGATAATAAAAAATGAAAAGCTATTACCAAGAAGATGAATCACTATGTCTCCTTTTTAAAACAGGCTGCGTCAAGCTTCCCTCAGTGGCTGCCATGCAAAAAGATATCCAGTGCAAGAAGGAGACCATGGCTAAAAGGTACCAGAGTGGATTTACTAAACTTGGTGATCACTTACATATTTTGTATTTGAAACCTACCACATTTTGTGCTCTACAGAATAACTAGCTCAACTCTCTTTTTCAGGTACGTCACCAGTCAGAGACACACCATCCAAGTCAACTATATCAGCTACATGGATGAGATAGCGGAACTGCTGGGGGTTCAACCCAACATCCCAAGGATGCTGCTTACTGATCCCAGGCTGGGACTTAACGTGATGTTTGGTCCCTGCACACCATACCAGTATCGTCTCAGAGGGCCAGGAAAGTGGGCTGGGGCCCGTCAGGCCATCCTCACTCAGTGGGAGAGAGTGGCTCAGCCCATGCAGACCAGGCCCTGTGATGAGCCCAAACCCAAGAGATCCTTTAAGTGGCCTCTGATTCTGTCGGCTGCTGCTGTGGGCTTGGCTGCGTACGTTCATAAGAACAACCCTCCAGCTTTCCTACAAGATCCCACTGCACTGCTGGACAAGATAAAATCATACCTGCCTGCACAGTGATGTGAAATTCCTATAGAATCCATTTTAGTTATGATAACTCCTTTAATGCTTGTAAATGTACATGTTTTTAATTTTTAAACTACTACCCCAACTCCTGAAATGGACAATATACTAAGACGTGCCACCGCATGGTGGCTTCAAAGACCAGCTGATGATGTACTATGCTAAAAACTGTTATTCATCATATTAAATTGTGTGACTACTAGGATCCCAGTCTTGGTTTTCTGTCTTCTCGACAAAGCTATACATACTAGGTTTACAGCTTTTATTCTTTTATTCATACTTTTACCTGTATGTATTGTCTTTGTTTCTTTCTGCATAGTGGTGGGATCATATGATGGCACGGTTCTTGCTGACACCTCTCTAATTCATTTTGCCCATCAGAAGCTTCATTTTAAAATGAGATTACAATTACACACATCCTGCATTGCTTCTGTTAAAAGTTTATGATGCATTACTTGTGTGTCCTCTGCTTTTGTGTGGTTTTTCATTTCCACTACATAAGTTAAAAAGTATAATTTACACCAAAAATAGTTCAAGAAAGCATAAGTCTTATTTTTAAAATATATATCATGGCTTTGTTTGTTTACTGGAACATGAAGATAAGATGAAAAGTGATGACACTGACACAGTATGACCACCTCAAGGGAAAAAGCCTTGTTAAATCTTTTTCTTCTTCACATCAGTCATGTAGAACTTCATCGCCATGTTGCCAAGATTATATTACCACATACATTTTTGAAGCCTTTTTTTTTTTAATGTAGTACCAAACTTTCACGCTTTACCCTTCATTACATCCTTGGCAAGAGAATTAAAGGCATAGTCCATTATTGTGTAAGGAAATTTGTCTCTCACAAATGACTTGACAGATATTTTCCAATTTAGACTTAGAAAACAACGAAATCCATTAATTCAAGCATATACTTTCAGTTCTGACTGGAAAATAAAATACAAAAAGTTCTTACTTTTCATCTATAAGAAAAATGTCTTGATTACTTGTGAACGCTTTATTTGGCCTCTGGAGAAAAGCGTCAATGAACACAGAGGGTAAAAGATAAAAAAAGAATGTTTAAAAAGAACAGTTGCATCCATGTAAAATTACTGGATACAAAGTACAGTGCAGTAACCACAGAACAGTTGTTTATAAATGATGTTACCATTTAGTGCAGAGCTTGTATTAGTCCACTTTTGCTTTTTCTCTCGTAACTTAAATATTTGATCATGCATTTTAATTTGACTTCAAGTGGCTTAGAGTTTCATGAGTTGTTAGTTTTAGTATTTACCCCAAAAAACCTCCATTACATTTTGACAGAACTTTGAACCTAATAATTTCTTCTTCTTTTTTTTTTACATTTCCATAGACACTTGCACGTGACTGCTTACATTTAATGCATGTAAATTATACTGTATTTTACTCTCTTGATGTCTTACAAAGTTATGACATTTAAAAAAAATCAATTACAATCTCTTTATGCTGTATGTGTGTTGTTGACATAAATACAACAGATACGAATAATTACTTCATAATTATTTGAGATTTTTGACAGTCATTTAAAACTCCTTTGTATATGCTCAGTCACTGACTAAAGGATTAATTTGTTAATCTGAATGTAAAACTGTCTTTCTGTATGTTAGCTTCTGCTGAATAAACAAACCAGATTTTCTAGATAAGTTGACTGAGAAATCTGAGGATATAAACCCCTAACATAAGCTTACTACACCAGATACATATTGATTAATGATGAATTACAGTAAATTATAGATCAGACATTGCTGTAAAGAAAGTAGACACTAGGTCTACAGTCTACAATAGGAAAAAAAAGACGTATCTTTTGGCTGACCAATTGTCTCTTTCATGTTGTGAGCAGCTCCATGAATGCATCCTCTTATTATAAGAGAAAACATTATTCAGACTGATCTGAATCGTCCTTCACAGAGCTGAAGTATGACTCGTCGTGTGGCAGTGGTTGGAGGAGGGAGTTCAGGTCTGGCCTGTATCAAATGCTGTCTGGACGAGGGGCTGGAGCCTGTCTGCTTTGAAAGCAGTGATGACATTGGTGGTCTGTGGAGGTTTAAGGTGGGTCACACAGTGTGCACATTGGACTTTCTCACTTATTCACAAAGTGTATTTAGTGAGTGATGATGAGTATTTTCTCTGATGTTGGTCGATTTACTACACTGCAGGAGAATCCTGAGCCAGACAGGGCCAGCATCTACCACTCTGTCATCATCAACACCTGCCTCAGACCATGTGATTGAAGGTCTCCCTCTAAGATCTCTTTGTATCTCATGAAGCCAAAGACAGCAGTTTAGACTGTTTTCTTTTAAAGGTTATAATACATAATACATAATACTTGCCTGTAAACGTGAAGAATGAAGATATTACAATGAAAATCAACAATACCAATAAGTATGGTGCAGGAGAAATTGCTTGTATTACTTTTGTGTACTTTCTTTCTTATTATTCAAATACAGAACACTGGCACAGGATGTTTGTTCTGCAAATTTTCGCACCATTATCAATAAGCGGACAATTAGCTCTGTTAATATTTATTTAAGCAGTAGGTTTGCTTGGTTTTATTCAGTACATTAGAAGACTGTAAGCCATGTGACCAGGAGTGTTTTGGAGGAAAAATGTCGTGTCCCTTAGATTTGATCTACACGTTTCCACCACATATTCATTTAAGGTCAGATCAGGAACAGGTGGGCCGATTCATTCGTCTTTATTTTAATATACCTACCTATTCTTTACAATAAGAATGTAGGAGAAATATAGGCAAAGATAGACAGATATTTTAAAATTATTCAGATTATAATAGAAAGTCGGTTACGGATTTCAGCTGGACTTTAAATAAATTTCAAACTAACCGCCGCTCGTGAACCACCGGTAGACCCCGGAACAAGAATCTTCCACGCGTGACTCGTTAACATTCGGGTTGCCAGGTTTCAGGAAACATATGATGTTAATGTCACTCGAGGGATGACAAAGATTGTAGGCTACTATATATACTGTTCATATATACTGTTCGTAAATCGTATCACGCACAAAATATATATCTGCATACATCTGAATTTAAGACGGTAACATCTGGCCTCATCTTTATTACAACTTTGTTTAAATTAATTTGGACGTAGGCTACTCCAATGCAAGCATTGCAATCTGAAAGGCAAATTAATTAAATATTACTCTAGCTAACATCAAAATATCATATCATATCATATTATTTAAGTAGGCCTATTCATGCCTGAATTGTATGAAAGTGTATCCACTTATGATTAAATCTCAAACCTTAGTTACTGTTTTACCATTAAATATTATCCTATATACTGTTATCAGGCCTATTACTGATTATATTTTTACTAAGTTAAATTCTTTAAGGAAAAAAATGATGTGTACTGAATTACTGGCTGTTGAAGGCAACAGTAAAATTTAAGAAAATCTTAAAATGATTCTGACTTTTTCCTGTTCAACTCTTCACATATTATCGACAACTTTTGCAATTCAGTCTAGTGGAGTAGACCTAGATAAAGATCAGTTCACATATGTGAATAATTACACTGTCAGGCAGATCAACCACCTATGTAACAAAATGTATACATTCAAAAGAAAATGGTGTTAAATATATGCAAAAAATTTATCACTCTATCTAACGCAGATATCTTTATAAATGTAATAATGTAAACAGGATATAAGTGTACTTCTAATCTGTAAAGACAGCTGAATGTGGGTGGCAGAGGTGAGATAGTGTTGTTCGTGGTAATAAATGTGTGACAGAGCACCTGCACAGCGGGCTGGAGGCTTTGAGCGGGGGATGTGAGATGATAAATCTGGCAACTACAGTCTGCCATCTTTGATTGTGAGACAGGCCGCGGCGCGAGCGGGGCCTCACTCAACTAGAAAAACGGTCTGGCACGAGATAACGGGTGGGGAGAGATACGGAACCACGGGACGACCGCGTACCGGTTTCCCGCAGTAACGGCCGAACAGACGAGGACAGACTGACGGCCTGAAACGGCGCAGAAGACACAAAACAGAAGCCGTGCATGTGGAGAGCGGTTTGTTGGCACCCAACTAGCAAAGTAGCTAACCATCGTTAGCCGAACTGGGTTAGCAGGCTAGCCAGCTTTTGTAATCCGCCGGCCAGACACACTTTTCGTTCACCACAAACCAGGCCGAAACCGGATTTCAAGTGAGGCCGCACAACAGCCCAAAGGACAAAGAAGGTACCGGCGGTGGCAGGTGGGTCTGCATGTCATGCAAGTTGAATATTTGAAGTTTTGTCCAGTAGCTGATGTGTTGGTGTTCACTCAGCGCTAGCTTAGTTAGCATGCTTTGGCCACTGACGGGCTGGAAGTGGATGTGATGGCGACTAGTGAGAAACGAAACTATGCTGAACGATGCGAGCTGACGGCCTGCTCTCAAACAGCACCAATTTTCACAGTATATATAAAAATCAGTGCTGTTGGCTAGATTACAGTGTTGACATTTTTCAGTTTAACTTTTGCGCAATTAACGTGTTATTTGAGTCCGGTCTGGCTGAGTTCCGGGCGAAGAGGGCCTCTGCTCCCTGCCGGTATGAGCCACCCAGCCCACCAGTAGTTTGACTCATGGAGAGGGGTGGCCTGCAGTGATTTACAGACACAATACGACGTCGTAAAGCATCTCTTTTGAATCTTCCTGAATTTGGCACAATGTTCTGGCGACGTGTTACGCTTTATTCCTGTTTTTGATTATGTTAAGTCTTGTGGACAGACTACCACGGTGCTTTCCTCCTCACCCATAATGTCTTGCAGATCTAACAAATGTGATCTTAAAGGACCACATTTTTAGTGTGTGACTGTGCGCTTTCAGGAGTTTGGCAGAGTCGGGGTGTGAACGACTCCAATGATTCATAAACTCTCTGCAGATGTGGAAGACACCTGGCAGATTATCAGTTGTCAACATGGTGGTGTTCCTACATATGCATCCATGATTGCAACTAAGTCTACATCTGGCAGGCTTTAGGGAGGTCATTCAGACATGTATTGATTGGAGTAGTACTTTATTGATTGACCAGTCAGCACATGGCCTGATCACAGATGTATTGCAAAAGGTGGAGGTGTCTTTTGAAAGCCTTAGTCTTTGGTGTAAAGAAAAAAAAGAGCTGCTAACAGCATCCATTTAATTGACTTCACAATAAACTGACATTAACAAGGATGGATATCAAACTTTGCATTTGGTACACCACACCCTAGTCTCCCTAAATTGTACCATGTGTATATTTCAAACTGGCATTTGTGATAACAAATGTTTAATTTGGGCATTGAATCTAAGCACATTTTCATTTAATTAAGGAAAATGTAGCTACCCTCCAGTTTCTCCTGTGCTTAGTGAAATTACAAGCAATTCCCAGGAGACACCATCTCAGTGGTATTGATGGCCTGGCGTTGGAGAACCACAATAATCTTAAGTGGATTCCAGTCCTCATCTTTTTTGTCCTTCCTCTTTGTTCATTGGGCCAAAAACATTAAGCAGTGGTAGAGATGTTAGTAGGAGCTGCCCGCATTGATCCTGATCAAAGTGGAGATTAGATTGTAGATGCTGAATGTGTGCTAATCAGTTCAAGTAGAGGATATGCTATTGTACTTTATTTTTATGGGCTGTGTCATGCAGTCCACTGTCTGAGGATTGACAGCTTGATTGATATTCACATCCACAGCCCATCTGTTATCCATATTTTATGGATAAAAATTACAGCCTTGGTCATTTTGTTGTAGCTACGGCTACTGTACCTAAAGATGATTGACATATTCATTGTCATAGTAGAGATTTTGGACTGAAATTTTTCATTGTAGACAACATTATAATACAAACCAACAGGGACAATGAAATACAATCCTCTTCTTTCAGCACCCATCATTGAGACCATCTACATAATTTCTCATTCTGTGGCTTCAGTGTTGCATTAGACAAGTCAGTCCCATGACCCACTATAAACAAAAGAGTTGGATACATGAACACTGTTACAGGTAAGATGTCTGAGTCGATCTGCAGTTTGAACTTGAAGTAAATCTACAGTATAAAAGAGAGATGTAATGTTATTGGAGTACTAACCGCTTGTGTTCATCTCCATTCAGATCTTCAAATAACTGCTCTGAGGCCTGTATTTCACTGGCCCTGTTGGACTTCTAAGTGTGTCTAAGCAACAATCACTCCACTGTTAGAGTGAACAATAAAGATAAATTGTAAAGCTGTTTCATTTCTTACTGCTAAGCATTGTCAACATGAGGGGACAGTAATTCTACTGGCCACGCGATTTAACGGATTGGAAATCAGTGTTGAGGAACATCCTTAATATGTACATATGCACATGCATGGAAAATTAAACTAGTTTCTTGCCTAGAAGAAACACCAAAATGCAGCATTGGTAACAGGAAGGAAAGGTCTTACTTTGATGGATGAGCTGTGATGCAGATGATGTTGCAGGGGTGAAGGGTCATGCTGGTGGTTGGGCTGAGCAGACTGAAGCTGGTGGAGCTGGTATTGTGTGCTTGATGACAAATCTTGGATCTTTTCTTGCAGTCTCTTGACACAACCATCCAAAAACACTGCAAAAGGGAAATCCAATGCTCCTCAATTTGCCCTCAGTAAATCTAATGAGAACAGTTTAAGAGGTGGAGCAGGTGAGCCAGGACAATACACTGAATTGACCATTCTGCAAAGCGATCTCATACCCAGGTGGATTTGGCCAACTGGGCTCTACTGTGGTCTCACTGGAACCGGAAACATAATTTGTCATCTGTGCTCAGAAATAGGACCTTTGTTGTGTGGGCTGGTTGCCTTCTTCTCAGTGTTCCCTCTCCCTGTTTGTTCCCTTTTTCCCAAAACATCCTTATCCATCCCATGCTCCTCTGATGTCAGGATTTATACATGCACTTGATATAGCCCCTCCACCCAACATCTGCACCATACTCCTCAAGCCGACCTTTCACAGGAGGTGAAGTGTGGCCAATTCTCAGAGGGGCTCTCCCCGATCAATGGCTTTTCTAGTGTGGGGGATTGTAAAGGTTCAATCTTGAAACCATAACCAGTTAGGGACTTTAAAAAACCCTCTGATTGGCGACCAGTCATGTTTTAATATGATCAGTGTTTACTGTCGTGTGTAGGCGTCCGAGACAAACACCCTCGATAGCCAAGAGAGAGTCAGGCTGCAGTGATGCAGTTTACAGAGTTCTTTAAAATGATGGAGTGTTCTTGCAACATTCAAATCGTTTTTCCTCCCCACCTCCTGTCAAGCATCACTGCTGCTTCTGACAAAATTGTTGTAAAAATATAGATTTATAATGATGAAAAATGCGACTGTTTTACTTCAATTTCTCGTGAATTGTGCCTGCAGATCTGCTCTGCCAAATTTAGAAGCCACACTCAGCCCAAGTTTCAGCAGCAGCTTCATCCAGTTCAGTTTTGTGTCTTTTTATTGCACTACTATATACGGAGTATTAATAAGTCAACAAGCATCTGTTTGAGGTACTCTGAAGTGTACAAGTTTGTGACAGCACTTGGGTCAGCGGAGTCTGCCAGTACTTTTGTCAGAACCTATTGTTTGTTAGACAACATGGCTGAAACAAGACAGGTGAAAACACAAATTATGTGTTGTCACCTCTTCAGATTTGAAAAGCTTTTGTAGTGTGTGTCCAGCTTTCTAGAAGAACCCATCTCAGGGTGCTCGAGAGCTGGTGTATTTTCAGATACTCCGTGGTTGTAATGCATCAAAGTATCACTGTTGTTTGGCCTTCAATGATCAACAACCATTACCACAACTAGACAAATGTTGAAGAAAATGCTAAGAGTGCCTGCATGACCCCATTTTATATGCTCTAGGTACTTTTAATTGAGACTATGGACACCACAGCAGATTCACAGGACTACTCTGGCTTGCAAGTGCTCACCCCTGTAAAGATGACACAGATTAAATACTGAGCATTTGAAGTAGAAAGGCAGAATATAAATCTTTCTTTAAAAAAAAAAAAAAACACTAAAGCCCTCACAATACCCAATTTTCTAAATTAAAATACAACATGAAATGATCTTAAGTTTTACAGCTATTTCTTTCGTTAAGGTAGAAAACTGTAGTTCCACAAAGCATCATCTAAAGCATCAGTTGAACTGGACAGATGAATTTTTTACTGGCTAGTATCACTACTGATACCACAGTTAATATTAGCATACTTTACAATAAGGATCTTGTTGAGTTTGAGCTACAATTGCATTTGGCAGTCCAGGTTGTTTTTAAAAGACAGGGCTTTTCCTTTAAGCGGATGCTACTTTGCAAAATAGTTTCAAGGCCAAGTTACAGATACAGACTGAGCTCATCAGAGCTGTCAGCTCCCCCCAACACATACTAACACACACACAACCACAGACACTGTTCCACCTCTGCTACGTTAATAATAAATGACCTCTGTGTGACTTGGGAAAGACATTGCAGCCCAAACATGCTGTCTCTCTGTCCTTGGTACTGCTCACACTAATTCACTTTTCTTGCTACCCCTCAGTATCCTACATCATGCACTGTTTACTTTCTGCCACTGTCCAACTGATCAGAAGGTCTTGCTGCTTTGTTATGTCAGCTTTCTTCTGGATACAAAACACATAATACAAAATGCAAAGTTGAAATCGGTGTTTTCTCAATGGTAGGCATACCCATCCCCTTGCGTCGCTCACTAACACGCACAGTATATCATTAAATTGAAACTGCAGGCTGCGGCGTGTACCACAGTTCACTCACAATCCAATGTTTTAACAAAGCTCAATGGGACATCTTTAGCAGCTGGTTTCCTGCAGTAGACTTAAGTTTACTCGTGTGACCTGAATTCTGTTTCGCTGCTAATTGGTTAATGTCATGTGATTAGTTGTACTCCCTTTGTGTTTCATGTGACTGAGGTTGGGTTAGCTCTTCATATCTTTTACATTTGATACAATTGCCACCTCCTGAAAAGTTGTTGCAGTCTAGCATCATGGCAGCTTGTCCAGCTTAGCTAGTGTCTAGTTTTCCTTTTCTCTTCCAAAAGCACCCTTTTCCATTCCTTCTTGAGGAAGTTTAGGTCCTTTTAATGTGTACAGCAAGGTGTTGTGGCCAGTGCTGTATTCTTTGCCACTATCTGCTGGGGCAGCAGCATCAGAGCAAGTGACAGCAACAAACTGATCAACAAAGCTGCGTCCATGGTAGGAACCTCTCTGGAGCATCTGGAGTTGGTTGTAGAGGGGAGGATGCTGCACATACTGTTGATTATCTTGACATCAACGTCTGAACAAGACACATTTTGGCCAGCAGAGGATACTGTTTTACTAATCAGCCCCCCGGTTTTTCCCTGTCATGAAGCATACCCTTGAGTCACTGGCTACAGTGTGTGAATCCACAGATACATGCATATCCTTTAAGTCTTTACATTAAAATAGTTATAAGTAATTTTTTTTTTCATATATCTTTCACGTTTAGTTATCAGTTGACATTTTAAAAAGTTAAAATCAACAAATCCCCCCTCCTCCCCGTCCACAGGAGGCTGGTTCTGGGGGCGAGGCCAAAGGACCAGACTCAATGAGTTTCCAGCGAAATGTCCGAGAAGTCAGGGCAGAGCACCAAGGCAAAGGATGGCAAAACAAAGTATGCAACCCTTAGCCTCTTCAATACCTACAAGGGCAAATCTCTGGAAACCCAGAAAACTGCAGGTAAGCTGTTCCCTTATAATCTTTCATATTGTTTCATACAATAGCTAATGAGTTGGACTTTGAGGTTGCATTTGCATTAAGTGTTCATAACTTGATTTGTCTTTATTGAGTTCAGGTGTAATATTAACTTTCAAGATGATCAAGTTCTTGGCCCAACATTCTTAAAAACTTTAATCTTGCCGTTAATTCTTCCCAGTGGCTGCCAGACATGGGCTCCAGAGTTTGGGCAAAGTTGCTGTCAGCCGGCGCATGCCCCCTCCGGCCAACCTGCCCAGCCTGAAGGCAGAGAACAAGGGAAACGACCCCAACGTCAATATTGTCCCAAAAGACGGTAGTGGCTGGGCATCCCGAACTGAGGCAGGGGACGAGAGGTAAGTTGAATAACTTGTACGCATGTTTATGTGCCCCCACACTGAAACTAAGCACCATCCCATTTGTTAAAGCTCCTCTCTAAATGAAGGTGTATGTTAAGCACTATAGAATAACAGGATATATCGAAGTTAGAGGAAGAGGACTCGCGTCATCCACATTTCAAGTTATGAATGTAAATTCTCCCATGCTTCATGTGCCACAGGCAACAGGAGACACCACCACCCCAGAACAAACCAGCAGTGCTCCAGTCACAAGAGCTTTCTGTCGGAGGCAGCCGCTCCTGGGCCAACAGCAAGCAGACACAGCTAGACGGTCAATATCCTCTCTAGTTGCTCCCTCAGCATGACACCTATTCATTAAATGCAGATTAATGATTTTGTAGTGCCGTGGCCCTACTTGACATCTATGTAGGTGTTGGTAAAAATTATTCAGGACATTTTCTCCATGTCTTCAAAAACAAATAAAAACTAAATCCTCAGTTGGTTTACAGCACTCAACTGATAAGTCTTCATGGAATGCAGACCATTTGATCTCTACTAAATGTTGGGTTGGGGTAGAGAGGGTTCTGCGCACCAACTGAGGATTAGACTCTTCTGTGCTCTGGAAGTAATTGTAACTAAATATAGTTGCAGTCAATCTTGTGATTTCTATGCATTCATTGTAATGTGCTTGTATTGTGCAGGAGCTCCTCGTGTGAGCAGCCATTTTCACCAGGAGTTTCCCAGCTTGCAGGCGGCTGGTGAGGTTGAGAAAGGGGACGGTCAAGAGGAGGAGCCTTATGGACCAGGCCCCAGCCTCAGACCTCAAAGTATGGTCACACTCGTGCACATAAACATCATTCACTCATCTCGGATTGTTTTCTGTTTGCCTGGTGTTCAGGAACCACAAGCTTCCTGACTAAGTCAAGTCAATATCTCTCTTCCTTCTGCCCTGTTAGATGTTGGCAGCTGGCGTGAGGGTGGAGGCAGGAATTTGAACACTGCGCCCAGCCCCCCTGAGATGGATAACAGGGCTCCGGAGGAGGGTAGTACGGGCCTTGGTACCTCCACACCACCTGCAGAAGCTGATGAACCTGGCCGAAATGTAACCACTGACAGTCAGAGGGAGAAGAGGGATGGCAGGGAGAGGCTGCCCACCTCTGGCCCTCCTCAGCCTAAACTTAATGGGGGGCAGCAGCCTCCTGCTGGAGTGCCAACTCACTTTGACCCTGCTTTCAGGAGCATGATGCCACCCTATGTAAGTCACAGTTTGACATTCTGGACAGATCACATGAGGATATCACACTTACAATATCTAGTTGTAGTATTTATTTCTTCTTTACTTTGCATGATGATGGATGTCTTTGTGTTTTAGATGTTCCATGCCTATCCTCAAATGTCTTTTGGCCCTGGGCAAGGAAACTTCAGATATCCTGTACCACAGGATGGAGCAAAGTGAGTTCACATCTTAAAGGCTAAACCCTAGATACTAGGTTAAAGCAAAACAAAAGCTGTAGTTTTGATGTGCTTAATTTTTTCATCGCACAAACACATGACAGTGTGGATTTTGGCAAATAATTATACAAGCTGTGGATATTCTAGTGGATGTTTATTGTGAGAAATTCATCCAGGATTCCTAGACAACAAGCATAAGATGTCATAAGATAACACAAAAACACATTGTTCATATACTTATACAAAGAATCCTTATTTGTCCATGTGATCAAAATGGTAAATGTCAGATGCATGATATTTCCTATGTATTTCAGTGCCTTGTATATTTATTAGGTCCCCTAATAATCCTTCCCTCTCCTTTCTTCTCTGTTGGGTGCCCAGGGGTCCTCGTTCAGCGCGACCTCAGCAGCCTCCCCCTCAGTCCTGGCTCCAGGACCCAGACAGACCCTCTATCATCAGCGCAACCGAACTGAAGGAGCTGGACAACTTAGACACTGATGCTGATGAGGGCTGGGCTGGTCAGTAGCTGGACATTATCTATGAACTAGTGTTAAAATAATCAGTCATTCACCTGGGAGAAGGGAATCTCACAGTAGTTCTAACTTAAGTCCTCTCCCTTCTGCAATCCAGGAGCTCAGATGGAGGTGGACTACACTGAGAAATTAAACTTCAGCGATGATGAGGAGAACCAAGCTGCTAAAGACAAAGGAGAAAACTGGTGAGTATTCTGAGCTTAACTTTTCAACAGGTATTGTCTTGTATTCTCTATTTAGCTTCTGTGCCGCAGGAGTGTTTTTCTCGCCAGTTTAGTCCAAAATATGTAGAACTTGAATCACTCATTCATTTGCAAAACATTTCTTAAAATTTTAGATTGTTTTCTATCTTGCAGAAAGTTCAGGAGTTAAACCAAAAAGACTTGAAAACTTGAGATAGATAGTCATCAGTTTGTTTTATCAAGTTATGTCTTTGTGGCACGGATTTCTAGTGCATACTGTTTAACCACTGGGGAATGATGTTCTTTCAACACTGAAGCTAGACATGATGTCTCACTCTCATTGGTTTCCAAACTCAAACAATTTTAAGTCTTTGCAAGTTGATTTCCATAATGTATACAAATGTATGGAAAGGCTCGCCTGCCTTTTGGGTAGGGAAAAATGCATCTAAAAACTTGAAGTCACTATGGTTTGCAGTGAATTTGACATGGATAAACAGTACTAACATTACAGAACAGTCAAAAATATTGTGATACTGACTTCAAGAGCAGGACAAAATATTGTGGGAATTTAGACATTGCAGACAGAACACACGGTGATGATTTAACATTCATAATTGCAATTATACATTCAGAGCAGGTAGTAATTGCATGTCAGCACTGGTATTACTGCTTGGTGTGGAAAGAACCAAGTAGTTGATATAAAGATTCTGAAATATTATACTTGATGTTTTTTGTTTTTACTCAGTCATATTGACATTATTTCTAGGGAGTGGATGGGTAAAGTGGAACGTATAAGACCTCGGCCATCAGATGGTCAGGAGGGCTGGAAGGAGGGGTCTGAGGACCGCGGGAGCAATAAAACCTCATGGGCAGACAATGTAGATCCCAGAGCGCCATCACCTGGCAGTATGGGACAGTACAGTAAATCAGCTGCTTCTCAGGACTACCAGGTAAAGCTGGATATGCATTACACAAACCTCCCAATATGTGTGCACTGATTATAACAGCAAGGTGATCAGTCTGTATCTAATAATTTCTCTGTTCTCCAGGGTGGCAGTCGCTCTGTTGGTGGTGCAGCTCCCCGTGGGAGCAAGCCACAGGCTACAGCAGCACTTGGTGGTGAAGAGGACTCTGAGGCCTGGAGACAGAAGCGCAAAAAGCCTTCAGAAGTTTCTGAAGCTGTAGAACGAGCGCGACGGAGAAGAGAGGAGGAGGAACGGCGGATGGAAGAACAGCGGCTTGCGGCTTGTGCTGAAAAACTTAAACGTCTCAATGAGAAACACCGCCAGGCAACTGAAGGCAAATCCTCCCCTGCTCAGACTGCCAATGATGAGGCAGGAGCTGCTCATGAGGAGGCCTCCTTATCAGCTCCTGCTCCTGTACCCAGTCCTGTACCTTCAGTCCCAGTTTCACAATCACAGGCCCCAAACATGCAGGCTCCTCTACCTGAGAGGGTGGATCGAGACAGGGACAGGATGGAGCGAGAACGAGAGAGAGTCGAACCAAGTGCAGAGGAGGAGGTTCACTTGCCTCGTCAGCCCAGCCCCCCCGTCCATAGACCTGTGGCTGTAGCTCCAGAACCTCAGAGTGAGGGAGAGAGCTCTTTGGCTGAGGTTGGCCCCCTCATGGAGGAGAACCAAGCTGACAGGACAACAGTGCCTATCCGAGACTATTTCAACATAGAGGACAACAGAGGTGAGCCAGCTCTGCCTTTTCTAATAGTTGCTTGTAATGTATCTGACATATCCGTCATAGATGCTTATACTGTTGATTTTGTTTTCCTGCAGTGGATGAGCCCCACCTGTCTTTGCCTCATATGGACCCTCCAAGTGGTGAGGAAGTCCCTGTGGCGCCCCCACAGCTGGAAGGAGAAGCAGCAGCTGCTATGCGTCCCTCTCTCACCTCAGGCTACTCCAAACAGTTTCAAAAGTCTTTGCCCCCTCGTTTCCTCAGACAGCAGGTAAGGGTGTCCACATCTGGCTTCTTGAGTTACTAATGGCTGAGTGTTGCTGGTTAAATCATAATGTGGGTTTGTCAGCAGCTAGTTGGCTGTTTTCCCAACTGTGAACCAAGAGGGGACTTGATGAATATTCATTTGATCTTACATTTACTTTCAAAGTGGGCACACTGTAAGAAAAGAGCATTTAAGGTTAATTAGACCTTTTCCACTGTGAATGTGTTGATTAGTCCTATCAGGAGACATGCAGGTGCACTTAATAGCATAGTGTGTTGGGAGCAGTATTTTCAATACTCTGCTTTGCTAACACTTTGGCATGGGTGCTGTTATATAGTAATATTTATAAGGCTTGGGCTGGAACAAATGGTGTTCATAGCTGGCCATTTTAGTGTGCTGTCAGAACAAGTGGATATAATGACCTCAAACCATGAATATATTTACTTATATTTCTTTAAGTTTGCTTTATTGAGCCAAAATTTTCTTGTCGCTGTTCATCTTTGGTCTCGTAGGAGCAAATGAAGCAGCAACAATGGCAACAACAGCAACAACAGAGTGGGGGCTCGGTGTCCCCATCAGGTGGTGGCGGGGTTCCAGCTACCCAACAGCAGCAACAACAGCAGCAACACCGCTCCATGTATCAACCCATGGGCCCCCACCATCAGCACCTGGCCTCCATGGGGTTTGACCCCCGCTGGCTTATGATGCAGTCCTACATGGACCCCCGCATGATGTCAGGACGTCCTCCTATGGACATGCCAACCAACATCCACCCTGGTAGGAAAATATGTAGAACAGAAATAGAGAATGTATGAGTGTGTTTTGTGATTCATGCACTGACAGCTGACACCCTGTTCAAAGTCACACTTCTGTGCCTTTCAGGGAGGATGCCTCCTAAACAGATTGTGCGCAGAGAGCCAGGTGACAACTCCAGCTCCAGCTCTGACTCCTTTGACCATTTGACCCGACCAATTCGCGACCATGGCCTGCCCTCAGACTCTCGGATGGTATGGGGATCTGACCCATACCCCCAGTCAGAGCCATTACCTTCTGTCACTCCTCCAAAAGGACGGGATGATAACAAGGAGCCAAGGTAAATGAATGAGTAAATGAATAAATTTATAAAAGAAAGAGGGGAGAAAAGGGTGAAAAAAGAGAAAAAGAAAGAATGACCAGCCAAAGACACATTTATTTTCTGTACACAACACATCAGCAATTGTTTCTTTACAGGATGGACTCTAGTTGGATCTGACAGGGGTCTACCAGCAGCACCACAGACCATTTGTGCATTGGACTCTAATTTTCCTCTAACCAAAATGCATCTGGTTTATCCTTAGGGCCTGACAAATATGTTGAATGTGTTTTCCTAATCAAGACATTGCCAAGCCAATTTTCTGAATTTTCTGATCCTGTGTTGTTTACATACATGTTTTCTAGCTTTCAGTCTTCTTTTCTGCCGTCGTGGGCACCAACTGTCGGTCATTGGAATAGCGTGAAACTAGCCGTAGGAAATGTTTGTCACATTGTCGTATCCTCATGCATGTGTGTCATTATGAGCGTACACTCTACAAACAAACATTGCTCCATAGCGCTACTAGTGGTCAAAAACACTGCAGGGGACCTTTAAGTTGTGCATGCAAGCAAATTAAGAACTTTTGTTCATCAGTGTTTTCTTGTTTTGAAGTTAGTTGTAGGTTAGAACAAAACTTACTACGTTACTATTGTGTGATACAGCGGTGAAAGTACAGACTGATTTTTTTTAAAAAACAATGCATACTTCACTGTACTGTAATGTATGTAATGTAAACACAGCTGTGTGGTTTGTATAATGGTTTTCTGACCTGTAATGAAGGGACTAATACAAAACAACATATATGGTTCTTTGAGGGAGGAATAGTTAAATTATATTAACAACAATGTAAATTTCGAAGGATATTTCATATTAGAGACAGAGACCTGTGTTGTCGTCAGAGCCGTCAGGAGCAGGTACCTCTGTCACCTCGGCCTTCAGCTCCTGGAAACCTGGAGGTCCGTACTGCCATGCTGAGTCTGAGACAGAGACAGAGAGAGAGATGGAGTGAGGTGAATTACAAACAGCAAGGTGGAGATGATTCTGCAGAAAACCTGTCCCACCTCTCAAACTGCTGCTGTCTCCCTGTCTGTTGGGCCTGGTCATCAGGTGAGACATCTGACTGGATCCTAAAACGTGCACACAGACACACACACGCACAGTTTGGTGATTTCTATCGGACACATCAAATGTAGCGTACAATAGTTTGGAGAGTGTTTGTGCACCCAAATGTGGATATGGCAGTACTGACAGCAGGGAATGTGACAGCAAGAAACAAACACCCCTGAATGGATTCCCAGCTGCTCTGGAGTCAGACAGTCGGTAGCCCGGCCGACTGTAACACACACACACACACACACATGCCACATTTGACACCCCATCCCACCCCAACACTGTCAACTTCCCATCTTCAAAACTTCAAACGAGTCGATTCACTCCTCTTCTCCTGTATCACTGTATTAGCCTTCTCTTCTCTTCTCTTCTCTTCTCTTCTCTTCTCTTCTCTTCTCTTCTCTTCTCTTCTCTTCCTTATTTTCCTATTTGGCTCCTTCAAGAAATCATTACGCTGTAAAATAAACAGTGTCAAACATTCCCCTGAGGTTTGATGATACAATCGTGACAATGTTTCCAAAAGAAAAATTAGATTTTCCAGATAGGTTTATATGAACAAATGGTGTTTGTGTAACTGTGTCCACGGGTGAATATTTGCATGTGTGCACGTGCCTGCTGTGCTCATGCACGTGCAGTGTCCAGTGATTTCAGGTTCATAATGAGCCCTAATGATGCAGAGAACATTAAACGTTAGCATGTGGAGGCTGACGTTGATTCTCTGCATTGATGAAGAGGAACGGGAGGTTGGTAATGGGGCAGATGACGAACACCAGTGACACAGGAAAGTCGCCGCGAGCGTGCTCCAAACAGAAAAACATTTGCAGAGGCTGAAGGTAAGGGTTGAGCTCACTTAAGAGTTTGTCAAACAAAAGTCTTTTCCCTTGTGTATGTGTGTTGGTGTGTGTGCCATATGTGCCCTCATATCCTGCCTCTTTGTTTGGGACGTCAATGAGGAGAACACCATAAACCTCACCGAACGGACAGATCCAAATTTCTCAGAGAAGGTTCAGTGTCTAATCAACCCCTGCTTACAGAGTTCAGCAGAGCTGTTGGATCTCATTTGGATCCAGTCCTCCACAGGGTTCAACTTTGCACTGCCATAATGTCGTTGTTAGGAAACATTTAGCATTTGAATCCTTTTCTCTCCATACTCATAATTCAGGATACAGTGTATAATTAACAAACAGAAGGAAAAAATAATTCAAATAAGTCACAATCTGGTCATGTAGTTTTTCTCCCTATTGCATGATAAGCACAGTGACTGAGACATCATAAGAGTTCATTGAACATTATTTACGACTCCTGGGGGCTTCACGTTCAGGAAATTCAAAGAAAACACACAACACTCCTCCAGTGAAATTCCAGCCAGATTTCACTCTTAGATGTACTTATTAAATAAAGATTTTCTTTCGTGCAGTGTTGAATGTTGTCAGGCCACACATTTGAAATTTGTTTTAGCTCCGCTTTCGGCACAGGCCAGGTTTCCCCTTTAAAAATAATGTTACCATTTTTAGCATCCAGGCTTGGTGGCTTGTGTTGTCACTTAGTCATTTTATGTGAAGGTCTACTTTTAAAGTCATAAAATACCATAACAGAAGATCAGCTCATATATTTTGAGAGGCAAGATTTACTAAAAGCCATAACCACTCCCTGGGTTGTAAACAATAAAAATCTTCCTCACATCCTTACTCTTAAATATGAACTTGCCAAAAGGCTTTGACTTTTATCTCCTCTCTCCTCTGGTTCTGCACATCTTCCTCTCACTGTGATCTGTTCTACATCTGCCTGTCACCCTGAGGGGCCCTCTCTGTGTATTTCAGTCTGCAGGTGCAAACATGAGGAGCTCAGCAGATAACCTGGAGTATGCAGGAGGCAGAGTGTATAAGCTCTCCTAATGCATAGGGAGTAGGTATGTCTGGTGGATGGGGAGTTGGTACGGAAGGATTTACTGCTGCTGGCAATTCCAGATTTACAAGCAATACACCAGAGCCAAGAGGGTAAACAGAGCAATGGCTGAACGGAGAAAGGAAAGGGGGGTGGTGACAAAGCAGGAGATGGTGGGTGAATAGACAAGCACAGAAGCTAATCAGACGGATGTTTGTCCACTGCAAACACACAGAATACCAGAGCTTAACCTTACTGGCTCCAAGATAACTCCCAACCTCTTTGGAGCCCTCTAACCCCTGCAGCCCCATTTCCACCAGCCTTGACCCACCAGGCGTCATCAAAAGCCCTGAAGTTGAAACCAGGGCACGGAACTACCACTTCCAGAGTGTGCATCACATTTCAGCCACCTCCCTCCTCCTCCCCCAACCGGGCTATTCGCACCCTGCTCGCCATGCAGAGGGAAACACCGGTCATAAACAAAGCAGGTTCTGCTCATAAGTACTAAAACCGACCCCCTCTGGCTTGATTCCATCACCCCTAAATGTAGGCAGGAAACGGGAGGCAGAGAAACCTGAGACCAGAGAAACCTAAGTGTCTCTGCAGACTAATGGGACAACCAAAACATTAAACACACAAATACAACACACACAAACAGGTGCGTTCATCATCAGAACATGCACACACCCCTTTTTTCTTTAATGCAATTTGTGCATGCAGACACGGGGTCAGGAGGAATCTGAGCTTTACAGAAACACACACACACACGCACACGGGATTCCCAAGCATGTGCAATGCTCTGGCATCTTGTGTAGCTCTATATGTGCATGGTATTCCATACATAGACGGCATTTATGTGTCATCACTTCTCTGCTCCAAGTAAACCATTATCCTTCAGTCAGAGTCAACAAATACACATTTCAAGAGAAAGACAGCCTGTCTGCAGCTAGGACATTAGGTTGTTCATTTTAACTGGATGGTGGATGGTGAAGATTTTTGTATGAATAAAACGTATGTGTATATTTCTCTAAAAGCTGTAAATCTAAGACAACAGAATATTGACAAGTGAAAATTCTTCTCTGTTTTCTATTTTTTGTAATAGCTCTTTAAGTGTGTGGTGGTTTGAGTGTATCTCTTACCTCCAGCAGGTCTCATCAGGCCACTGTTCTGCAGAGAGGGGCTGGGTGGCACCATGGGGGTCTGCGGAGGACAGGGTCTGTTCCTCAGCTTCTCTGTCTCCCTCCTCATCTCCTCCACCCTGCGCTGAAGTCCCCCCAACTCCCTCTCCAGGCGCTCCTTCTCCCCCTGCAGCAAGTTCCTCTCCCCGACGGCCCGGTTCAGCGCCTCCTGAAGCTCAGACTGAGCTCTGGCTCCACCCGCCTGGGGACCCCCCGCATCCCCTGCAGTCAGCCGGGACACCAGCACCTCCAGCAGGCCGAGCCTGGCCTTCAGACCCTCCATCTCGGGCCCTCCGGTCTGCGGGCAGCTGGACTCCACGGGGCTGGGCACAGTGAAGGTGTACTGACATCGCCCACTTCTGTCGTTTCCCCTCCACAGAGAAGCTCGGTCCTGTGCATCACCTCGCAGCAGAAGGCCACACATACACAACAAGAGCAGGGGGAACATACTGGAGACAGTCCCTCCACACAGACAGATCAGAGTTTACTTTTAAAAATCTCTCTGGAGAATTGATTTCTTTTGTCTGTGCAGCCTTCTTTACTTTTCAGCTCAGAATCTTTTTCAAAATATACCACTCCCACTTCAGGTGACGACTGTTTCTTCTCTCTCTTTTTTTCTCTCAGGTATGTCCTCTGTTCCTGCTGTTATGTGTCGCTCCTCTCTCCTCCCCCTCTCTTGTTCTTCTCTCCTCTGTCTCTCCTCAGTGGACAGGTCTGTAACACTGAGCCCTCCTCAAACAGCTCACAGATATTTATACAATCTGGAGGGGACGGAAGGAGGGAAACAGGGGAGAGAGGAGAGGTGAAAGGGAGGGAGGGGAAGAAAGAGAGAAGAAGACTGGGGGGAGGGTGGGGATCAGAGGCAAAGAGGAAGGAGGGAGGGAGGGATGTGAGAAGAAAAGAGACAGTAATGGGATGCTGGCTGTTTTGGGGACAAAAACAGTCCATTTTCTCACAAGTTTGAGAGTTTAACTTTCTGTTTTTTTGACTAGGTCCATGACAGTTCCTCCTCTCGTTTTCAACATTCACCCCCCTAGAAGGATTTTTTATTCTTTCATGTTTTATCTATAAAACCCATGTATGATGCGTGTCCCATATGTCTAAGGGACGATTATTGGACGTTGGCCCCAGGCAGGTGGGAAGCTGCCTCATTGGATACAATTACCTCCCCGAGGAGTCGTGTGTGTCCTCTTTCAGACAGGGCCAGGAACATGATGCAAGAAGCCAATGGAGGACCATCACTACTTTAAGGACGAGTTACAAGTCAATCGATGACCAGATACCTGAGGCTGGACCCACGATAGACTAGGCCCCCTTCAGTTGAGCATATGGGGAACGCTAGAACAGTATAGAAGTTGGCCCTGCAGACTCACTGCAGCTTTTTAAATTTATATATAATACAGCATGAGGAGCTGCCAGGGCCATTCAGCCTGAGCCCCTTTCACCGCTGCCTGGGTGATTTGTTGCAGTCCGCCCTTGTCCGCCCCTCGCTCTTCGCGAACACAGTATCACAGACCTGGCTGAGCTGTGGCCTCCCGAGGCTCACATCCGCAGTCATGCGACACGGTGGATGGAGCGCTTTTGTTTATTTTCAGAGGGGTAGGATGAAAGATTGAAAGAGACACCTCAGACACCAAAGTATATTAACAACAATGTAAATTTCAAGGATATTTATATTAGGAGACAGAGATCTGTGTTGTCGCCAGAGCTGTCAGGAGCAGGTACCTCTGTCACCTCGGCCTCAGCTCCTGGAACCTGGAGGTCTGTACTGCCATGCTGAGTCTGACAGAGACAGAGAGAGAGATGGAGTGAGGTGAATTACAAACAGCAAGCGGGAGATGATTCTGCAGAAAACCTGTCCCACCTCTCAAACTGCTGCTGTCTCCTGTCTGTTGGGCCTGGTCATCAGGTGAGACATCTGACTGGATCTCAAAACGCACACAGACACACACACACGCACAGTTTGGTGATTTCTATCGGACACATCAAATGTAGCGTGACAATAGTTTGGAGAGTGTTTGTGCAACTCAAATGTGGATAGTGGGTAGTACTGACAGTGTGACAGCAAGAACAACAATTTCGAATGGGATTCCCACGTTTGAGTCAGACAGTCGGTAGCCCGCCGACTGTAACACACACACACACACACACATACATTTGACACCCCATCCCACCCTAACACTGTCAACTTCTCTATCTTCGTAAACTTCAACCAGGCTCTATCTACCTCTTCTCCTGTATCACTGTATTAGCCTTCTCTTCTCTTCTCTTCTCTTCTTCTTCTTCTCTCTTCTCCTTTATTTTCCTATTTGGCTCCTTCAAGAAATCATTACTGTGTAAAATAAACAGTGTCAAACATTCCCTGAGGTTTGATGACAATCGCGACAATGTTTCCAAAAATTAGATTTTCCAGATAGTTTATATGAACAAATGGTGTTTGTGTAATCATGTCCACGGTGAATATTTGCATAAAAGTATGTACTGCTGTGCTCATGCAACGCAGCAGTGTCCAGTGATTTCAGGTTCACACGAGCCCTAATGATGCAGAGAACATTAAACGTTAGGGCATGTGAGCTGACGCTGATTCTCTGCATTGATGAAGAGGAATGAGGTTGGTAATGGGCAGATGACACCAGTGACAGGAAAGTCGCCACAGCTGCTCCAAACAGAAAAACATTTGCAGAGGCTGAAGGTAAGGTTGAGTTCACTCAAGAGTTTGTCAAACAAAGTCTTTTCCCTGTGTATGTGTGTTGGTGTGTAAAGTACAGCCTCATATCCTGCCCTTTGTTTGGGACGCTAATGAGGAGAACAATTACAAACTTCACCCAACGGATACAGATCCAAATTTCTCAGAGAAGGTTCAGTGGGGTTCAATCAACCCCTGCTTTCAAGCAGAGTTCAGCAGAGCTGTTGGATCTCATTTTGGATCCAGTCTCATACAGGGTTCAACTTTGCACGCCATAATGTCGCTGTTAGAAACATTTAGCATTCAACTTTTCTCCATACTCATAATTCAGGATATGTATAATTAATAAACAGAAGGAAAAATAATTCAAATAAGTCACAA
The DNA here is from genome assembly GCA_033238685.1 of Lates japonicus. Taxonomy (NCBI): domain Eukaryota; kingdom Metazoa; phylum Chordata; class Actinopteri; family Centropomidae; genus Lates; species Lates japonicus. Next base: position 16,063,264 of record BRZM01003569.1, read on the forward strand.
TCTGGTCATGTAGTTTTTTCCGCTGCATGATAAGCACAGTGACCAGACATCATAAGAGTTCATTGAACATACGCACACTCCTGGGGTTTACTGCTCAGGAAATTCATAAAGAAAACACATAACACTCCTCCAGTGAAATCTCCAGCCAGATTTCACTTAGATGTACTTTATTAAATAAAGATTTTCTTTCGTGCAGTGTTGAAATGTTGTTGTGGCCACACATTTGAAATTTGTTTTAGTTCGCCGCACAGCCAGGTTTCCCCTTTAAAAATAATGTTACTACTTTTAAAGCATCCAGGCTTGGTGGCTTGTGTTGTCACTTAGTCATTTTATGTATACTACTTTAAAGTCATAAAATACCATAACAGAAGATCAGCTCATATATTTTGAGAGGCAGATTTCATTAAAAAGCCATAACCACTCCCTGGGTTGTAAACAATAAAAATCTTCTCACATCTCATTTTAAATATGAACTTGCCAAAAGGCTTTGACTTTTATCTCCTCTCTCCTCTGGTTCTGCACATCTTCCTCTCACTGTGATCTGTTCTACATCTGCCTGTCACCCTGAGGGGCTGGGCCCTTCTGTATTTCTGTGTCTGCAGGTGCAAACATGAGGAGCTCAGCAGATAACCTGGAGTATGCAGGAGGCAGAGTGTATGTTTCCCAATGCATAGGAGTAGGTGTATGTCTGGTGGATGGGGAGTTGGCACAGCGATTTACTGCTGCTGGCAACCAGATTTAAAAGCAATACACCAGAGCCAAGAGGGTAAACAGAGCAATGGCTGAACGGAGAAAGGAAAGGGGGTGGTGACAAAGCAGGAGATGGTGGGTGAATAGACAAGCACAGAAGCTAATCAGACGGATGTTTGTCCACTGCAAACACACAGAATACCAGAGCTAACCTTACTGGCTCCAAGATAACTCCCAACCTCTTTGGAGCCTCTAACCCCTGCAGCCCCATTTCCACCAGCCTTGACCCACCAGGCGTCATCAAAAGCCCTGAAGTTGAAACCAGGGCACGGAACTACCACTTCCAGAGTGTGTATCACATTCTCAGCCACCTCCTCCTCCTCCCCCAACCGGGCTATCTGCACCCTGCTTCGCCATGCAGAGGCACGGTCATAAAACAAAGCAGGTTCTGCTCATAAGTACTACAAACCGACTCTGGCTTGATTCCACTGCCCCCAAATGTAGGCAGGAAACGAGGCAGAGAAACCTGAGACCAGAGAGAAACCCAAGTGTCTCTGCAGACTAATGGGACAACCAAACATTAAACACACAACACAACATACACAAACAGGTGCGTCATCATCAGAACATGCACACACCCTTTTTCTTTAATGCACCCAGTAATGCAGACACGGGTCAGGAGGAATTCGAGCTTTACAGAAACACACACACACGCACACGGGATTCCCAAGCATGCAATGCCTGGCATCTTGTGTAGCTCCATATGTGCATGGCATTCCATACAGACGGCATTTATGTGTCATCACTTCTGCTCCAAGTAAACCATTATCCTTCAGTCAGAGTCAACAAATACACATTTCAAGAGAAAGACAGCCTGTCTGCAGCTAGGACATTAGGGTTGTTCATTTTAACTGGATGGTGGATGGTGAAGATTTTTAAAGGAATAAAACGATGTGTATATTTCTAAAAGCTGTAATCCAAGACAACAGAATATTGACAAGGAAATTCTTCTGTTTTCTATTTTTGTAATAGCTCTTAAGTGTGTGGTGGTTTGAGTGTATCTCACTCCAGCAGGTCTCATCAGGCCACTGTTCTGCAGAGAGAAGGTGGCACCATGGGGGTTCAAGTGGAGGACAGGGTCTGTTCCTCAGCCTCTGTCTCCCTCCTCATCTCCTCCACCCCAGCTGAAGTCCCCCAACTCCTCTCCAGGCGCCCCTGCAGCAAGTTCCTCTCCGACGGCCCGGTTCAGCGCCTCCTGAAGCTCAGACTGAGCTCTGGCTCCACCCGCCTGGGGACCCCGTGATCCCCAGCCGCCGGGACACTAGCACCTCCAGCAGGCCGGCTGGCCTCAGACCTCCATCTCGTGCCCTCCGCTCCGCGGGCGCTGACCTTCCACGGGTTGGGCACAGGAAGGTACTGATACCACTTCTGTCAAGCTTCTCCACAGAGAAAAGCCTTGGTCCTGTGCATCACCTCGCAGCAGAAGGCCACATATACACAACAAGAGCAGGGGGAACATACTGGAGACAGTCCCTCCACACAGACAGATCAGAGTTTACTTTAAAATCTCTCTCTGGAGAATTGATTTCTTTTGTCTGTGCAGCCTTCTTTACTTTTCAGCTCAGAATTCTTTTTTCAAAAATATACTAATTCCTAATTTCAGGTGACGACTGTTTCTCTCTCTCTCTTTTTTTCTCTCAGGTATGTCCTCTGTTCCTGCTGTTATGTGTCGCTCCTCTCTCCTCCCCTCTCTTGTTCTTCTCTCCTGTCTCTCCTCAGTGGACAGGTCTAGACACTGAGCCTCCCAAACAGCTCACAGATATTTATACAATCTGAGGACGAAGGAGGGAAATAGGAAGAGAGAGGAAAGGAGGGAGGGGAAGAAAGAGAGAAGAAGACTGGGGAGGGTGGGGATCAGAGGCAAAGAGGAAGGAGGGAGGGAGGGATGTGAGAAGAAAAGAGAAAGTAATGGGATGCTGGCTGTTTTGGGGACAAAAACAGTCCATTTTCACACAAGTTTGAGAGTTTAACTTTCTGTTTTTTGGATTTAGGTCCAGTATGACAGCTCCCTCTCAAGTTTTCAACATTCACCCCCTAGAAGGATTTTATTCTTTCATGTTTTATCTATAAAAACCTAATATGTATGATGCGGTCCCATATGTCTAAGGGGATTTGACATTGACGTTTGGCCCCAGTGTGGCAGGGGAAGCTGGGCCTCATTGGATACAATTACCTCCCGAGGAGCCGGTGTCCTCTTTCGTATCGGTAGGGGGCCAGAACATGATGCAAGAAGCCAATGAGGACCATCACTACGAAGGATCGGAGTTACAAGTCAATCGATGACCAGATACCTGAGGCTGACCCCAACATAGACTAGGCCCCCCTTCAGCTGAGCATGGGGAACGTTGAGAACAGTATGTGAGTTCTCGTCCTGCAGACTCACTGCAGCTTTTAAATTTATATATAATACAGCATGAGTGAGCTGCCAGGGGCCATCTGTATCTGAGCTCCCTTTCACTCGCTGCCTGGGTGGATTTGTTGCAGTCTGCCTCTTGTCCGTCCTCTCTCGTCTCTTCGCTTTAACACAGTATCACAGACGGGCTGAGCTGCAGCCTCCGAGGCTCACATCCGCAGTCATGCGATACGGTGGATGAGCGCTTGTTTATTTTCAGAGGGGTAGGATGAAAGATTTGAAAGTGAGACACTCAGACACACTCAAAGATACACGCAACCAGGCAGGTGTGTGGACACATACCTCCTGCAATCCCAATGTTCTTAGCTTTACAGTTCCCAGCCACCTTATATCCTGCCTCTCTTTGTTTGGGCTCCTGAAAGCCTCCTGGCTTCTCTCCTGCACGCCTGTGTATGTTGAAGCTTTCCTTCAACCATCTCTGCTGACCTGCCAGGCCACCCTGAACCCTAAAACATCACCTGACACAGATGCTTCACCCAGGGAGGTCAGAGGGCAAGGCAGAGGGGAAGGTAAAGTACAAGGTGAAGTGTACAGGTTTGCAACACAGCCTACTTGCAGATTGATGCGAGTTTATGTTTATAGACAGACGCAAAGTACCTGAGACATTTATTTTGATGAGGCAAACTTACGAGTGGTTAAGGATGGATGAACAAGGCCAGTATAAAGAAGAGAAAGGGGGAGAAAGAAGCCTCAGAAAGTAGGAGGAGAAAGATGAACTAAGGCATGTTCGAGAAAAGGGTGAGGCGTGGTTTAAAATATCAGTGAATCTGGCATCATATGTAGACGGTCTGAGATTGGCCTCTACTTCTAGCTACTGTGACATTCATCTCTCCCTCAAGATCAACAGTCTCCATTGGACAGGATGTGTGTATGTGTGTGTGTGTGACTGACTAATGCTGGTTGGCACATAGTCCACTTTCTCAATTTTGAGTTTAATTCACTTACATGACTCCATATACCACCATATGCCCGAACCTGAAGTCATCCAGTGTGAGCCTAAAAGAGGACCAAAACACTGTTGCCAGGTGTGTCTGCAAAGGAAGGATAAAATGTCTCCCAGTGCACAAAAATAAAGTGCAGTGTGTAACAGGGAATGATCTCTTTTCCTTTACATAGATGGACAAAGAGACTCAAACCTCTAGCCCCAGTTTGCAGTTAAAGGAAACGACTTGTGTCCAAGATATGTTGTCTTTAGAGCTAGTATTTTACAGCTACTTGTCCAACTAGGACTTACCACTGATTTTACACTGCAATTGACCAGGACCCAGGGACCAACTAATGACATGCAGGCTTTCTATACGCAGATATATAAACATTTAAACAAGAGCAACCTCTTTATCTTCAAAGCTGAAATAAAGCCATCATCCCGGCCAGCGCACCAGCGCAATGAGCGCGAGCTGGAAGGCCATATCTGCCACAGATCAATGAAGCAAAAGACCCCTGTGGGCCAATTTAATCGCTACTCCCCTCAGGAAGGGCTACCTGGCTGAGCAGGCAGAGCTGTCAGTGTGTATGCATCCACCATCCTGCAAGGGCTAGAGTAAGCAGGTCTGTCAGAACAACAACGCTTCACGGCTCCAGTCCCTCTCCAACTTAGTGCCATCTTGACCCACACTGCCAGTCACAGACCCATAAAATGGTCAAGTTAATGAGAAGAGATGAAAAAGAAAACTCAGGACTTTGCTACCCTGAGAGCGTATTCAGAGTTACCCAAGGACATGGCAGGACGATTAGCTTTTCCCCTCACCTTCAGTCATTTTTCCATCAACCCTCACTGTTCTTTTCTCAGTTTCACTTTCCTCTTCTTTTTATGATCCGCTCAAATCAGTTCAAAACCAGAGCAATGACCTTAAAATCACTTTATTTCAGAGCAAAGACCAATATATCACAGTCTCCAATGCAATGCCAGGAATATTGTACATCATTACAGAACCAATATTTACAGCTAAGATAAATTACATTAAAATAAATGACAAATGTTTTATTGTATTATACAGTTAATTAATCCAGGACACAATTACAATTCTATGTTTATTTCACAGCTCGACTTTTAAACTTCCATCACTTAAATTAACCTTTTAAATGTAACATGACAGTACAGAGATAACCGTCCCTTTAGTGGCTGGGAATACCAGTATCTACAAAGCACCACAATGACCGACCAGCAGAAATAAGAACTTGAAAATAGTGAAAAAGACAAAGGCGCATTGAAACCAAAACAGAATCAAGGCAGAGGAGACAGTTTAATGTCACCAGCAGGAAAGTAGGACAGCGACCAAACCAGCCCAGAGCTCAGCTACAAACTGAGGTGGAGGAGAAGCAGGAGGAGACATTCAACCTGGATATTTTTGGTCTGACGTGGTCCTGATGTACAGTATGACAAGCTATGAGTAGCATCGGAATGGGATGAGAATAATGTTAGAAAGCAGGATGCTGGTCTGAACAGATGACATTCCTTCCCAACCTTTTCCCGCTCATCTGTGCTAACGAGGAACATATCTAGGTATCAGATAGGTGGAAATCGCCTCTGTCCTTTTTACTCATTTAAAGAAGCCACCTGTGTCTGCGAGATGAATCCCTCAGGGTGTTCCCTCGCCTCGTGTCAAGACGCAGAGAAACGGGCTCATGTCACAAAATGTCTCTTTAAACGCTCGCTGCCTCATGCTTCTCAGAGCAAAAAGAGCACACAAGGAATCATGTAGACATCTGAGGTTCATTCGTGAATGTTAACAGCATCTTTATGTGAGACAGATTAAGACCAGCTAAACTATTAAGAGAGACAGTTGGCATGGATTCCTGCCTTTACAGTGTCTATCTATATGATGTAATATGCAGGACCTGGAGTTTCCTGTTGTGAAGACAAAATAGGCTCTACATGTGATATGTATCATGGAATGGGCCTCTCCTTTACATTGACTGGTGGATGCTTTCTCCCAAACTGCATTAAAATATCTCCCCAATTCTTACTCGCTGTGTTTCCCTTTCTGTAGCTGTGTCCAACCAGGGATCAAACTGAGCCTTAGAACTGATCTCACAGCAGTTTTTAGTAGAAGTGCCAAAAGTAAGATCTGTGCTAAGGGCAGGTTGAGGCCAGATCCTCAAGGGTAACACAGGCTGATACTGAGGAAGGTGTGTGGGAGGTTGGCTGGCACCCCCTAGCTGGAGTGGAGGACTGTGAGCAGAGGAGAGACAGAGTGTGTGTGAGAGAGAGAGAGAGAGGAAGAAGAGGAAGAGGGAGGGTTCTCGCCCATCCTCCTCCTCGTTGGACACTAGCGATATCGCAGGATCACTGGTACTGAAAGAGAAAATGAAGAGAAAGAGCATTTAACGAGAAGTTCAGCTCATTATGTAAAATCAAACAAAGCAGGGGTGTTTAGTCTGGTACTCACTGATGATAATGAGCAGGAGAGCGACCACAACCAAGGCGATAATCATCTTCATCTGTGGAAGAAATGACGCACGTTAGACAACATTCCTCGTAACACTAAACATCTTTGACGCTGGACAGACCACAACGCAAATGCAAACAAACAGAAGATATGGTGAAGGTGTCACACACTTGGAAACACAGATACACTCACACACAGTCATAAAACAGACTGACAGCCCACCTTCATGTCTCTCCACCACATCCTCCTGTGCAGCTGTTTGGCTCGGCTACTGAAGGCAGACGCGTTGTCCGATAGGCTCTCTGGAGCGTCACGTGACCGCAGCACAGACAAGGACACGTGAGGAGAAGAATAAATTGCAGGAGATAGAGAGAGAGAGAGAAAACAACATCTGTTAATCAGCAAGTAAACAATAATCCAGCTATTGTTTTCACTGATGTGGGATAAGGTGACTCAAACAGTCTGGCCCAGTGTTGTGCATGTGCAGTTATAATATGTTATGTAAGTCTTAGCTCTGCTGGTGAGATCACTCCTATGATTTTTCAAAAGTTAACTCCGTTGGCATGAAATACTGGATCACAAATATATACACAGTGGAGCAGAAACTCATTTCCTCCAGCTTCCTCCCCTCTGACCTTGTTGTGATATCCTTCTCCAAACTCTCTCGCCCACACCGCTTCTGTCTCTGTGTTTCTTAGATACTGTTGTTAACTTGATGTTTATGCTTGTTAACAGGAAGGTTACAGCTCCCTAGCGTGCAGTGCTGTGCTTGTCCACGCCCCTGTCCCTCTTTAGAGTCTTTGTGTCTATCATGTGTCTGCTGTCTCCACGTCCATGTGCCTGTTAACGACCTGTTGCTGCTACAAAGAGACGAGCCCCGACGAGGCTTCTAAAGAAGATGCTCGATAATCTTGAGGAATTTAACAACAGCTTACCTGCACATGGGTCAGAGGGCAAACTGCAAAGTGTCAATCACTGAATATTATATCACTCACATAAAGACAGCTATTAAGAACCTGTAGAGGTGCACAATCACAAAGGCTCACATGCAAACTCACACACACACAAACAAATGTGTTCCAGATGTACATCATTGTCTTGGTTGGCTGGTCAACATGACAGAAAGTTATACAACATCTGTGCAGATATCATTGTGAGGCCTAATAGACTGGCAACAGCCAAGAGCACTTCAGCCTCATCTCTTCATCAGTGGTGGAGGAGGAAAAGACCTATGAGTGTCTTGTTGAAAGCCTAGCATGTGTGTTAAGCTGTGTAATAGAGCGTGCTAAACACATTTCACGCACCTGCTTGATGTACAACAAGTGAAGAAAAGTGAGGCTGTGTGAATTAGACTGTAAGACCTGTCAAAAGCTTTCAGACACACACCTGGTAAAGCACTAAACCTGGACATGTCATTTACACCAGTGTACTGAGCGTATTTACATGCAGGCGACTGCTACCGCTCACCCAAAATCCTGCACAACCAAAGACGCACGAGGTTGTTTAAATATCTGACTACTCCTAGAGAGATTTGATGTTTTGTTGATTTTTTCTAACTAAAATATGTGACACAAGGTTTATTGTAGAGCTGCACCAATTAGTCAACTAACTGATTAACTTGTTTAACAATTGCATAGTTGTTTTAGTCATTTTTCAAGCAAAAATGCCAAACACTGATTCCAGCTTCTCAAATGTCATGATTTGATGATTTTCTTTGTCATATGTGTTAGTAAACTGTACGTGTTTAAGTTTTGGATTCCTGGTCAGAAATTATAACAGCGTGTTTGACAGTTTTCTAAGGATCTGGAAAGTGTTGCAGCCCTTATTTCTAACAGACTGACAAACTGTAAATGTAGCATATCCACTCAGCCAGAACACACTGCTGCCTCTTTGGGCTTGAGGCCTTGAAATATGTCATGCAGATAGTTGATAATTTGTCTGGTCTTGCTTCAATTTGGACTTTTTTTACTTGTAGAACATTTCTATGCTAAAAATATTCAATGTTTTTCTCATTTGTAAGCAGGTTCCAGACCTAACCAAAGATTTTTAATAACATTACAGTCAAAACTGGCCAAAGGTACGTTTAGGATCATTGGGCCTCATTATTAACTGTTTTTCCTCTAAATTGGATGCACATTGCAGACATTTTGCCACTAACATACGTAAATCCCCCAAATAATCCCATAGAGCCATGTGCAAGCCATCTGTAAAATACCTGTGGAAAAAAAACATTAAAACAAACAAGACTGATAAAACGTTCCCTGTAGAGTTTGTGTTAACTTCATTTTACTTTGCAAATCAACAAAACACACGTTTTGCATATGCACACACACACACAAACACACACTGTCCCAGGTACCTGACTTGTCCTGCAGGTCGTCGAGACGTTCGCCCCTCTCTATCACTTTGGAGATGTTCTCCTGCATCACATCGATCACCTCATCAACTTGCGACTGCACCCTGAGAACCAAAGATGGTGTGAGACACAGAATCATAAATAACAGACATGAACCATAAATTATGAAATTTGTGGAATTTGCCAAGGTTTCATCTTTTTTTTGGTAACCAGCCACAGAACAAAGCACCTGCTTTTCCAACAATATCCTCTTCTCTATATCGGGCCTTGTCCAGTTGGCAGGCAATAAAAAGCCTGTCAAAAGGTTTTCAGCCTCACTCTGACCTGTATGCACCTGTTGAGTATCTGCAGAATTAGGCACAAATCCTTCTCATACCTGAGCATAGCATGACTAGTACAGATTACCCTTCAGTCACTCTTATTTCAAAAAGATTCTAAGCAATACCTCTCATAGGGATACAGGGTCAGCAGGAAGGAGGACATTGGAAAAGAAATACAAAAGGTGGAGAGGCTCACGAGGGAGCTGCAGAGCATAGGGATTTGTTTTCTCTAACAGATGATCATATTTTCCAGCACCGTTCCACTGATTGTCTCAGACAAAGGACTCCAGGAAATTATCAGTCTTGGACTTCAGCTTGATTGCAAGTTGAAGGCAGAAATATAAAACATGAAAAACCATAGCCAGAGAAAAACATACCATCGGGAACTAGGGAGCATAAATAAGCATGAGCTGCCATGAACACACATTAACACACACTTTAAGTACCTGACCTCAGAGGTGAAGAGCACGAGCCCTGTGCACACGACATTCCTGGAATTAGTAATGATGGCATCTTGTTTCATGTGCTCACAACAATGACAAATTGTAAGGTATAAGGGGAGCGTGGAGAAACAACTCTGGGTGCCAGACAATCTTAACAATGACCTCCTCTGTTCCCTGGCTGTCTGTGACCGGGGGTTAATGTGGAAACAGACTGCGGAGGGACTGGGACGTCCTGGGAAGGTTACACAAGAACCTGCACATGATGGGCTCTCTTACACAATCCACCAATAACTGCAGTTTCTGGTAAACATGACGAGCCACCGTTACATAACACCAACACCAAAACTTAAGAGTGCTGGTAATACAGCTTTGACCTCTGGCGTTTAGTTGTTATGAGGAATGTGTTAGTACTTACTGTTTGATTTTGTCATTCTGAGGTCCAAATCTGGGTCCTGTGGGCCCTCTCCTGGAAAACACACATTGAAGAGATTGAAGAGGCCAAAGTTACAAATTTAATGTAGGAATTTTCAACTGTAGCAGCTTATTTTGCTGTTGATTGTGTGCACTCTAATTTAACAGCTATCTGTGTTAGTATTATTTCTCTCATCATTTTGGTTAATCGTGACTCTCCTGTGTAAAATGTACTTTAAAGATATTCGATATGTTGTTAGTGCAGTGCCTGAATACAATATATCCTGGCAGAGACTCACAGGAAGAAGTCTTCCTCCTCATCAGAGTCCTCTTCCAGAAGGTTCCTCTGTAAAAGAGAGAAAAGTCAGAGGTCAGATAAGGATATGCCTTGGATACTGGATGACTACTGTCTCCTAATCAATGAACTTCCCATGAGGGGAGCTGGGACTTCTGGGGGCAGTGAAGCTGGTGAAAAATGATACAATTAAACTGTTCTGCTACTCTGGCATCAATGTCTTTGTTGGGATTAGGAACCAGCAAACTGATTTTCACACCAGTCCACATTTCCACGGTTGTGGTTGTCTGATAACAACTTTGGGTTTCGGTGGTGATGACATCACCCTGCCACCTTAACTATGTCACTGATTCCTTGGCAAAGACTAACAAGTTTAAAGGGACAGCATTGAGTATTTTATCACTTAAACTGTTTCTAGATCAGGTTCAAACCAGCTCCAGTACCAAAATCTTGTCAGTTTTGAAGCCCAGTCAGAGTACATTCCTGGCACTCACAACTATTGCTGCTTATAGAGATATGAAACTGACTACGCTGAATCCTGCAGATACCGTATACAGTAGCTGATGTACAGATCAATAAATTATTTTTCTGCTTGTGTTTAAAAGGCAGATGTGGCAAAATGTACTATTATTATTATTATAGTGCACTCACGATATGGTGACTAACAATAAAGGTCTGTTGTCTCTGCTATTCTGCTTGCCAAACTTAAATAAAGACTCTACACATCTCACTCTGACAAGGACAATCAAGTGTACTGAGAACCAATAACAGACCTTAAGGCAGAAGAACAGACAGACATTTCTTCTGACCTTAAGGGTAGATCATCTCACAAAAACACTGCTATTCGTGAGAATTAGAGAAGACAGCTGCATTTAATTCTCACAGGAGCAGAACTGGACCAGTTTCTCATTGGATGGCAAACAGCAGGACTATATTCATTGCTGCTGGGAAAGAAAGGTCTTCATTAGTTAAGGATGGCAGCAGGCATTGCATACCTACAGTACGCTGGTCCATGAGTTTGGGAGCAGCATTAATCATATTGGAATTACAGAGTGCAGAGGTAGCGAAGACACTGAAATTCCTTCAGGGTGGTGCAGAGACAACAAACCTCTCCAAGGCCTCAGTCATGGTAATCACCTTCTACCATCTAAGACACGTTGCCAATTCAAAGAGCAAGGAGAAGATAAAGCCATGGATGCCCTGTTAGGTGGAAAGCTGCCAGCCAATGCCATGCCAATATAGACATTTATGTTCTTGTAAATACACTGTCATCTGCAAAAAAGCTGAGGGGATGGTGGCCACATGATCATAAAGAGCTTTATAAGCTGAGGCACTAACAGTCTCCTTCTGTACAACCTCTTTATTTCTTTCCACTGTCTAGGGTGGGAAACATGGAGGGAACTGTTAGCTATTACCAGAGGACAGGAGGTAGGGCACTAAAGGAGAAGCATGGTAGGTGGAAAGGATCATTTTGTTCTCCCCGTAAGCTTAGCTTTGATCCCAGGTCAACACAAAAGCGAGCAGGGCAAACAGACGACTGAATAAAGTAAAGAATCAGGGAGAGAACAGGGGGAAGTGGAGGTGGGAGGGAGGGGATGATCACTTTGATTAAGACCAGACATTTGGCCACAGGAGTTGAATCCTTGAATCCCCCACTTCCTTCAAAGGCCTACTCTCTTTTATTTTCTCATTGACTTTTCCCCTCAGTTTTTCCATTATTATTATCCTGCTGAACAGTGTCTTACGGCAAAATCTGTGTCAACATCTGTTTTTGACTATAATTGATGTTTAAATGAAATGTATCAGTGTATCCAATGTACCTAACCTCTATGATTACAAGTCATTAATGCATTAATGTACAAAATTATTTTTTCAGCAATCCTCAATGTGATAGCTTTCAACCTTATCCGAATTTCTGAACATATTTATTACGTTCTATTTTCTCACTATCCCACTACAAACACCAGCTCTCCCTCCATCTGTGTCTCACCCTCTCACTGCGAATGGATCCCGTGACCTCGTCATCATTGAGGTGTCGTTTAAACTTGGGGGGCATGTTGGCTTCAGGCTGCTCCTCCTGATCTGGCTCCCTCTGCAGGACAGGAGGAGAGGATTAATTTAGGGTCCGCAGCATTGTGGGACAGCTCCAACACTCCACAGTCAGACACCTGCACTAAGCAACAATGGTGCTGTTGCTCTTCAGTGTTATACATGGCGGCCTGCTGAATGAGTGTACTTTAATATTGGCAGGTGGAAGTAAGTGATTTGAATTGCAGGCATAACTGCAGCCAGGTCTTGCCTGGCAGCAGAATGTGGAGAACAAAGGACAAAGTGTATGAGCTGAGTGAGACTCTAAATCTAAACTTAACTCATGACAACAAAATTCACTCACTTAGTAATGACTGATAAATGAGACTGGTCACAGTCAAGCAAGTTAGTCACATCTCTTTCTGGTAAACAGGCTAACTTTGTTATTAGTCACGGGGCTGATTTCTTTCATTTCCTCTGCGGTGTAATTTTCAAATGGAAGATGTTAAGAAAGTGGCTCTTTCATTATACCAGCTGTCTACTGTTTAATATCCTGTCAGTATTAGAATATCATATTAAGATGTCTTAATTCCAGATATTTCTACTGTGAGCGGTCAGTAAGTCTCACTAGCTATGAAAGGGAATGTCATCATTGCTCTGTGTGCCTCTGGGTGAAAAACTCTACAATGTCAGATGTGGAAAACACACAGTTCTTTCACTTATACCCCCTTGAGTCTGCTTTTGGGTGTGCATGTTCCAAACTGTGACAAAACACAACAGGGCCTCAATAAAACGCCTCTGTGACACTATACTGAACAGCATGCAATCCGATCAGGCCCTACTGTAACGATCAGGGGAAAACACAGCAGTTTTACTCATTCACACACACACACCACCTGTCTCAGACCAACAATACAACTTATACCATTGAATCCAGTTCAGTCTGACACTGTGGCTTTCTCAGCAGCGTCCTTTTCTGGCACTGCTGTTGGAAAAAGGCCTTTCAGTGGACAGGAGAGGAGAGGAAGTTTCCAGTAAACAGAGGAGAAGAGAAGCAGGGGACAAGGCTGTGTCTGAGGCAGCGACAGCATGAAGAAACACAAAAAGAGAAAGAGAAGAAGCCGAGTCTAACACATTAGGGATGCAGAAGGATATGTTCAGAAGCAAGTCTATTTCAAGAGAGGATTTTTAAAGGTACAATCCATCAAAGAACAGTACTGGATTCACATCAAAATTGAGATTTATAAAGAATTAAAATGACACTTATTGTGAAGTCAGGATATCAGGAATCTCAGTCTATTTATGGATTGCAACTTTAAGCGAGAGGAATGTTAAACCATGCATTAGTTAAACAAATCAATTTCTATGTTGCCTTCATGAGTCGCGTAAAGCTATTTTTAGCTGAGAATTGTTATTTTCTATTAATGTAATGTCTTTAACGTCCAAATAAAAGCTGCTTAGAGGAGCTGGTACTGAAAATGAAGCTGACATCTCTGGCTCACAGCTGTAATTACATCATAGCCGCTGACAGCTAGCTGGTTGAGCTGCTTGTTAGCATCAACTAAAAAGCAAATACGTCAGAATGTCGTGGTCTACCACATTTAAATTAACACACTGCTAAAACACTGTAATAAAAGTTTTAAAAGGACCGTTAAAACGCCGACATGAGTAACTCCATGAGTATTTGACTGTATCAGACAGGCCGCTTGGTCCATTGACAAATTTAGCTGCCCGGCTAAGCTAAGGTAAGGATGCTAACGTGGCTAGCTACCTGCTGTTTCCCCACAAGATCCGATGCTCGATGCTGGTGAACACAAACACACAGAGACAGTCGTGTATTAATCCGGGAGCTTTTCAACGTTTTAAGTGGCTTTTACGGATTTTTTATGATTCATTTCAAACGCTGCCCGGAAGATGAGACAGGATTGTCATTATAGGTGCTAGCGGTCCGCCTGCTGTTTCCTCAGTCTGAATCAGCTGACCGGGAAATGAACACAAACAGCTGGAGGAGGAGAGAGACTGATGCAGATTCGTTTTTATTCTTTATGCAGCAAATGTTCCAACTCCTCCTAGAGATATACAACTCCGAGGGACTTCTCAGCATAAATACATTTATACTGAAGTGACCAGTCTCCTTATATTCGACTTGATTGCAATTTTACGCTACTTTTTTTTACCTCCACTCCACCACGTCAGAGTTGAAAAATATATTATATATATATATATATATATATATATAATTATATTTTATTAATTTATCTGTCAGTTATTGTTGCTCATAATTACAGCTTTACACGTTAAAATATTATAAAATACAGTTCATTATTGTTGCAAAGTGCGATGTATATAGTACAACCAACAACAACATTACTCAAGTATTATAACCTATATTAGTATGCCACTGTCTGGGGCTATTTTTCTGTGTGGTTCTAAGTGCTATTACTTTTGATAGATTGAGCACATTTTGCAATACTTTTTTACTCAAGTAAAATTTGAGGTGCACTTTACCATTATTTTTGCTTAATTATGACTCTGTTTTGTGTAGTTTTACTTAAATAAAATATGAGAGTATGTTCCACCACCTCCTGTTTCAGAGTGTGTGTCTTCCTCACCTGTAGATGGCAGCAGTGTCCCTGAAATGAGCCTAGTCTGCCTGAAATTGGACGAGAAGAAAAAGAGGATAAACTTTTTACCGGAAAAAGTAGCACGTTGAGCCGCCAGTCGGTAAGCCGTGTATATCACGCTGTATCTGTGAATTTAGGCTATTGTTTCGTTTTTCAGAATCAGTTTTATGTTTTTTTTTAAAGCAGGTGGTTCTTCTGCAACTGCAGGTTGTTTAAAACCAGGCTCCGCGTTTGTTGCTGTTTCTCCAGAGCAGCTGACGGTCCTCACAGAGAGATGCAGAGTGCTGGAGGCAGCGCTGATCAGCCTCATCCTCTGTTTGGAGGAGCGCTGTCAGCTGTCATCCCCCACAGTGCCACGGACATCAGTGAGCTGAGGGAGATCCCGGACAACCAGGAGGTGTTTGCTCACGCACACACCGACCAGAGCCTCATAGTGGAGCTGGTGGAGTACCAGGGCCAGGTCGCAGACCAGGACTCTGCCAGGTACCACTTTGAGGACATCGCAGGCAGTAACAAAGCTCTGGAGCCAGGTGCTTTTGAAGTGAGCAGCGTTGCTGCTCTGCCCAAATCCGAGCTGTCCCTGTCAGAGTGCAGCTCGGCCTGGATGCTGACCGGGACACAGTGTGTATCCAAGTTCAATGAGGAGGCGAAGAACACAGTGACCCTTCACCTGGGTGTGCTCCGTCTGCCGCAGTTCTCCACAGACGTCCTGATCACCTTCAATGACCCGCAGAGTATCAGCCCTGACAGCAGCAGTGCTGCTGCTGTGGGGACTCACAGAGAGCCATGGACGGTGCAGGAATTCCAGCGGTTGTTGCAAACTCTGACTCTGCACAATCCTGGGCTGTTTGGTTAGAGCAGCTGCTACTGACCTCACCCAGTTACATTCAAGCTTTCTCCATTATACAGAGAAGCAACATTAAAATCTAGTAGGGCTGTATTTTGTTTGGGGCCCCATGAGAATCTGGCCTATGGCATGCTTTGGGTCAGAGCCCAAAGGTTTTCTAAGTGGTCCTTCCTCTGCCCTGACACATGGGAATACATGTTCTGTTCCTCCACTGATGTTGACTTTGTTTTAAGAATAATAAATTTAAAAAAATCTCATGTTGTATCATAATAAATGTTTTAGAAGAAAAATCTTCTTGGATCACCTGATTATGGTTTAATTGTAGGTTAAATGTGTTTAAGAATTACCTTTACCGTGGGGATCCAAATCTAACAGATCAAATATGATCACACTGATGTTACTTTTCAATGCATTTCTGTTTTATGTGAAGGTATGCGCCTGAGAGAAATGTGAGATTTGAGACAAATCACTAATGTCTGTTTGTCTCCCACCACATTCCCCTTTGCCCAGCCTTCTCCCACTCACTCAAGCATTTCCTCCATCCTCACTTATACCTTCTTTTAGTCTTCTTTTATAGTCATCTTTTATTTTACTCCAAAATACTGCCACCGTCCTCAGGTGTGTTTTAGATAGATTCAGTAGACAAAGAGCAGAGCCTTTCCAGTATATGTAATTCACAAACCTCACAGACCACAAAGTATTCAATCAGTAACAACCAACTTGCACTGTACTGCTCAAATCTCTGTATTTGTTTTACAGTAAGGTGGTAATAAAAACATGCGAGTAATGGTAAAGGTCAGAAGGTTAAGGATGAAATGAGATTCCACTGGAGCAGTTAAAATGGAGCAGGTCCCAGACAGGTAATATTGATGGATCTTCAGTGTCCTCAGTGGGACTTGGGTTTGGTCATAAACAGTGAAAACTGAGAGGACAGGTCCCAGCAGGAATATGTATTAGATCAGCTGTTTCCATCATTTATTGCAGTGGACTCATGGTGGAATCATTCATTAGCCTGAACCTTGGAGCACATCAGAGAGACTTCATTTAAGTGCAAGTTTGGTGAAGTACAAAATTTATGGGATGGGAAATTGCCTTTATTAAACATACCTTTGAAGTAAGAACCAGTCCTCTCAGATTTGGAGGTCTTAAGTTATATTACATGTAATAGAGGACATTTTTTCTCAGTTACATGTGCTGCTATTTGAGGAAAGTGGTTTTAACTTCAGTCTGTTGTGGAATAAAACTCATCTCTGCAGGGGAATTCAGGTAAGTCCTTGCATAACAAATAAGAGGAAGCACAGTCTGTCTCCCCAGAGCCACATCAAGCCCCTCTCATCCTCTGGTGCAATCACGACTGATTAGGATCTCATAAAGTCAGGCATCTTTTCCTCTCAGTGCTCCACATTCCTTCATTAACCACAACATCCACACTGTCACAACAGCAAAGCCTCCTTCTCACTACCTTGGATAAACATGCTGCTATTGGTATTGTAATAAAGTCTACAAACATCCTGTCTTTTAGACCTGATGAGTGCTTGGGAAAAGGCATTTGACTTGCAGGTCACGCTGACAGACGATTTTGCCAACTTTATGGACTTAAAGCTTTTTTCCAGGTCCAGAAAGCAGCCCATAACAGAGTGGCTTCTGGGATACTTACAGTGCAGTGGTCTTTTTGGATCATGATTTGCATGGATCATGATATGCATGTTTGTAACACAGTGTGGTGAGCAGTTTAACAAAAGAATGACTGTTTCATTTGCAGGGGAAAAAACTGTGGTGGCAGAGAGATTCCATATGGAGACTCTATATATTAAATATGTAGATGTGTGTAACCAGTGGCAGACCTACAGAAGTCCTGAGAGGCAAGGGAGGGAATAAAAGAAAACATTTTTTCTGGTGATCCATTTTCTCAGTTTGATCTAAACTGTATTCCCTGCTGTGTTTATGACCTAATAACGTGAAAAAAATAATAAAATGTCCTTTTTTTCCATCTGCTAAATGGGTATATACATATGTGTGTGTGTGTGTGTGTATAAAAATCGGATTATCCACTTGACTTGAGAAAGCCACAAGTTTACCATAATGTCCTGAGTTTATTATGTTCAAAATCCCCCTGAAAATTTTGTCAAACATAAATGTGGAAATCTTCTGTGCTGCATGTTGCATATTTAAAACCAGCTATGTTGTAAGTTTCAGCTTGTTTTTGTACTCAGAATTGGTGCGTGTAGTACTAGAACCTAGACAGACTATCTTACTAACTATCTAACTAATTAATCCAGATGTTGTACAAAGGGGAAAATGGCATTGGAAAAATGAATGAAAGTGCAGTCAAGAATAGCCAAAAATAAACAGCATGGTTTTTTAATCTCTCAACTGACACTGTAAATCTTTAACCTTCTAAATTCAGTGAAATGCATGTGGGCAGTAGCTGTGAGGGCCCCACTGAACGCTACAACACTGACAGTAACAGTGTTTACTCTGAGTCACAGGGGGAAAGAGGGAAAAAGGAGGGATGCCACTATATTGATGTCTTTGACCTCAAGTGACCTAAAGTCTGTCACTCATCTTCCATATTCTGCTAGAAGACTGGGCTGACAGGTGACGTGTCACTGATGAAGACAAATGTGGCTTTCCTGTTCCTTCTCACAACAACTGGCTGCTTCCTGACAAGTCCCTAAACAAAACAAACAGTGGATCTGGTCATTTCATGACCAACAGTTTTTTTTCTTTCCCAAGCAGTGTCGCTTTCACTGGCTGAGTGTTATTAACAATAACCAGGTGTGATGTGTGTTGTCAGTGGGGACATCATTCAACTGTAAGATTTTTTTGTTTCTGCCTTCTGGTCTTACTCAGAGGATGTGTGTATTTGAGCATCTTCAGTACATCTGGGAGGCATCAGTCACAGGTGTATGCATAGTTCCTGCTCAGAGACTTCCAGTCCCAGGGTCATTTATTACCCAAACTCCCCTGTTATCACTGTTGTGTTTACACTGAACACCCCCCTCTCCTCCTTCAGAGACCCTCTCCTCCCAAACTCCCGCCCCACCTCCCCCCTCTCTTTGGACTCCAGCCTGAACAGTCCTCTGCTTCCCTTGCCAAGTCCAGGAGCCAGTCTTGGCCGCAGAGTGGTCTGCTGCTCTCATCAGGACCCTGGAGCTTCTCTTTTTATAATTTATGCTCTTCTCCATGTCTATCTTTGTCAGCCTTTGGAAGCAAGAACTCAAAAGCTTGTCTTTGCATATCCACAATGGAACAATGAAAGAGGCGTGCAACAATTTCCGCTATCATCCCATATTATCCAGAGGATATTTTTAACATGATCAACTGACTACACGTCGGCAGTCAGCATAACAGAGAAAGCGAAACAGAGATTAGAAATTAACACGAGTTTTATTAAAAATAAGGGAAAACATACTGTGCATAACACGGAATATCCTCTGCATTGTCAAATCCAATGATTTGAAGTTTCATACAGAACTTGAGGCTGGCCTAAAAGGACGGCTTAATCCTCCTGCTTCTTCTTCTTGTTCTGTGGTGAGGTATTTTTGGTTTGAGAAAAGTGCTCAGACATGGCAGCCAGCGCCCGGTAGCGGTGAGAGATTGAATTCTTCACGTCTTTGGGCAGTTCAGCATAGCTGCAGATGAGAGACAAGTAAATATTAATGAAAATAAATATGTTTTTATCCTTGGAACAGGAATGTGAAATGGTTGTCATAATTTACCCCCTGGCTAGATGCACTGCATACAGTAAAAGAAATCCTTACAATGATGTCTTTTGGTGAAACTGTCATTGATCTCCAATTCAATCTTTTTCCCCATCAACAAGTTAACCTCTGGCTCCCCCCTGTGGTATAAACAGGGAAATTCAAGCACAGTCTTTGCTCACGTTTTGTCATATCCCACTGGCTGGAAACATGGATCCCACCCAAAGTCTCGAGGTCCCCGGGGTTCCACAATATGCCCCTAAATATACCAAGAGGAAACAGTAAATAGAAATTAATACATAAATGCGCGCACACACACACACACACACACACACAATGAATGAAACAGACTCTGACCTCTGTTTTGCCTCTGAAGAGCTGCACTGGTTCGTCTTTCCCCGCACAGAATGCAAAAGTGCAGAGAGCCCATGCTGATTTATCTTCAAACCCAGCTAGGAGCTTATACAAGCCTATAACAAAACATTTAACATGATTAGAGACGCGAGACAGCTCACTCTACTTTTTCTCTGCAGCTCTAAAGATCTTTGCTACAAAATCTCAGCAGTGTTTCATTTATTACCATGCTTACCTTCTGGCTTGAGTTTATCAAGGAACCATTTTCTATAAAAACAAATAATTATAATAATTATCACTGTTCAGTACCACTATTACAGATTTTTGTTTCTAAACTCAACAGCTGAAAAAGTTATTATACTAACATGTAAGGACCAGGTAAGCCTCCTAAAGCCTTGAAACACAGACAGGTGTCCTCCACTATGACTGGTCCATCAATCTCAAGGTGAAAAACAAACAATACATTCATCTCAGTTCATTTCAATCATTCAACAGACATGTCCATACAGATTATTTATTTGCATGACAGTGTAATTACTTTACCTGCCGTGCAGCCTCTTTACACTTATGTACGGAAATCTCATCTGGCTCTCCCTGGTACTCGGGTACTGGATGAGAAAACATACATGGATATAAATATACATATATAAATACACATTGTACTGGTGGTCTCTCTTTTGATACTTACAGTCGATCTTTTTTGACACTAGTTTGTAGGGAAACTTGTCTCCGAGGATCTGAATGACCTGGTAGATGCGGAGAGGAAAAGACAGAAAAGCATGAATTCTAACTGGATTTATTTTTTGTCAAGTGAAACCAGAGAACTCTGGATTAGATTACACCTCATGCTCAGAGCCTATATTTAGCGAACACTGTGTAGAAAAGATGGAAAAAACAATACGTGTACAAGTATCCTGCCTGAAACTGAATGTTTGATTCTGACCTCTTCGAGTTTTTTTGCGTTTCCAGTCACGAAGACCACAGTCCTTCCAGCTTGCAGAGCCATGATGAACGACACACGGACGACTAATAAAACCGGACCCAAGACTTCCGGCTCGGCAGTAGCCAATAAAATCAGCTCTGAGAGTTTCAGCGAATCACCGGGAAGTGTGTAGCTCCGCCTATAACAAAATCCACCAATCACCGAGCGGTACTGCTAGCAATGTTGTCCGGGTTGAAGAATCAGTGCGAAGTGCCATGTGGAGAAATGGCTACAAACAGCCGGTGACACAGTAAACCGAAACGTTTTGGAGTATTGTAACAGCTTCGGTTTACAATGAGTCTTTTACCTCGCACAGCTGAGGAGTTCAGCTCTGTACAATACTGGGAGAGGTTTTTCAAGAAGCGCGGAGAGAAAGCTTTTGAGTGGTATGGAGACTACAACAAACTCTGCGGCGTCCTGCATAAATACATTAAAGTGCAAGATAAGGTAAATGGTATCACTAGGTAGCTACATTTTAGTGCAACATCAAGAATGAAAAAATAATTAGCGCGGTTTTGCTGTTTTCATTCACTTGCTGCTAACATTTATCTATCGGAATGAAACCGTGAATTCATCTCCTTGTCCAGTTTGGTTCGTTTCTCATAGTATTACACTACCTGTCTGATGTGTGCCACTGATCAGTGGTGGAAGAAGTATTTTGCATTTTAAATCTACAAGGTAGCCAATTTTAACGGTCAAATAAATAAAGTGGAGGAAATAAATGTCTATATTTTGTTGTAGATAGAAATACTCAAATATACTACAAGTACCTTAAAACTGTACTTAGTTACAGTGTCTAAGTTAATGTGTTGAGCTACTTTCCACCACTGCCAGTGACAATAACTGAACATTTTTCTCTCCCTCAGGTATTGGTGGTTGGTTGTGGTAACTCTGAGCTGAGTGAACAGCTGTATGATGTTGGCTACAAACATCTGACTAATATTGACATCAGTGAGACAGTGGTGACCCATATGAACCAGCGAAATGCCGAGCGCCGGCCAGGCCTGACCTTCCAGCAGGTGGATGCAACACAAACCCCATATGAGGATGCCAGCTACCAGGCTGCTCTGGACAAAGGCACGCTGGATGCCATGGCATCTGAAGAGGAAGGAGCTCTGGCCAGGAACATGCTTACTGAGGTAATAAACCAATTAGCCAGGATCTGTATAAGCAATATATCATCAGCTACATCTTTGCATTCTCCTTACAGCAGTTTACTTGTACCTGCAGGTGGGCCGTGTGCTAAGTGTGGGGGGCCGGTACGTCTGTGTGACGCTGGCTCAGGAGAGTGTGATCAAGTTGGCTTTGGAGCACTTTGTACAGCTGGGGTGGGCAGTGAGGGTACACTGCCTGCAGGAGGAAAGTGGAAAAGAAGAGGACTCCTTTGCTCTGCCTGTCTTTGTCCTGGTATGCACCAAGTTTCGTCAGCCTATGCCCACACCTATTCTGGAGATGTGTCTTGGGGAGGATGGAGCCCCAACACGGCTCACGCAGGTTTCAGAGCTGTTGTCCGCTGTGAGGGAGCATCAGGCCTACTCTGTCTTGAGAAAGAGGCTCCGCACAGGCACAGACGCCAGCTCAAACCTGTCGCTCACTCTCTGCCACACCAAGACTGGCCTTCCCAGATACACTCTCACTGTGCAAGATTGTTCCACAGGAGCCAAGGTGCCAAGGTCAAATCACTTTGCTATTTTTATTGGTGAGCTCTCCTGTTATCTTATCATGTTTCTACCTTCCTATGTAAGTCACAGTAGTTGTATCCTGCTCTTTGATTATTTTTGTTGTCTGATTCCCTCTGCCTTCTGCATATCCTGTCAGTGCCCCAAGGCAGCGAGACAGCTTGGCTCTACAGCTCCAGTGAAGGGCGAAGGCAGCTGGCAGCCAGTGCTAACTTTCGACGCTTGGTCATCGTGGCAATGCACAGGAACCAGGAGTACACAGACATGCAGGCTGTCCAGGCAGAACTCTCACCAATGGTGATGGACCTTGCTCCACCTGGTATGCCAGCCAACCAGCAGGTACACATGCATACATATACTTTTAGAAATGCTCTCTTGCACAATAAAACATTTCACCAAAACATGTGCATCAGTGTATTACTTTAAGCTCTCCATTCCTACTCAGGTGCCATTTCTGTCAGTGGGAGGTGATCTTGGCTGGCGAGAGGAGGTCAGCAGGGGTGTGAGTGAGCTGAGTGGAGAGTACTGCGTGGAGAATGTCAAAGGAGAAGATGGAGAACTGTATCGTAGACTCATTTTCCTGTCTAATGCTGCCCTTGTCCAATCAGAGAGCCGTCTTGTCTCCTCAAAAACCAGTATGTTCTTTTTCCTTTCATTTTATTACAACATTTTTTGTATGATCTACAATTAATTAAGCAATTAAGAATTACCAACAATACATATACATTTATACAAATGACTTTTTACAGTATACAAAAAACACAATAGTGGCACAACAGCCAATACCAGGATACAAGTGAATGAAGTCAGAAACACACCAAACAAAGGCACGAACAAATAACTAACAAACAAAAAATTACAAAAGAAAAAATATTATCATTACTATGGATGTAAATGGTTGAGATAACTTATATATTTGTGTCCCTGCAGCATCAAGTCACAAGAAGAAGAACAGAAAGAAGGCCAAGCCAGCAGCTCCTCCGACAGCATCCTCAACCTCTCTGTCAGTGGACAGTGGCTTCCTCTGCTGCGCTCACCATGAAGTCATGGTGGCTGGCCTTGCCATGCTCGGGGTGGGCACGCCAGAGAGCAAAGGTCAGCTCACACCTATTTTGTACAGTCATGTGGATATGGTAGAGGATGGAAGGAATAACAGCCACAGACTAAATAGCCACAGCTTTCCATTGTCTTTCTTAAAATATTCCACTTGACAGATTTTTCTCTCCCCTCTATCTCCCTCCTTAGATGTCCCAGTGTCAGTGCTCCTGGTGGGACTTGGTGGAGGAGGCTTGCCCCAGTTTCTGCGCGACTTTGTGCCTAATGTTACCGTCGAGGTTGTGGAACTGGATCCTGTTGTGCTGGAGGTGGCAAAGGAATGGTTCGGATTCAGACCGGATGATCGTTTGACTGTGACTCTTGGGGATGGCCTTGAACGCATCTGTGCCCTGGAGAAGGAAGGTTAGTGAAGGAGGAGTGGAGGAGAGAGGGCAATTTAAAGTAAAGCTCCACCAGTGGACATAGTAACATAACCAAGAGGTGACATTGTCTTTTTTTCTCTGCAGGTGGTTCTTTGTTTGATGCTGTCATGTTTGATGTGGACAATAAAGATAGCACTGTAGGGATGAGCTGTCCCCCTGCCGCCTTTGTAGAAACCTCCATCCTGCAGAAAGTCTGCAGCTTGTTGACCCCCAGAGGTACAGTATCATTAATATTAATTAATTAATTATTAATTAAAAGACTACTAATAAACTATTAATAGAATACTTACTGTTTAATGGTCTCATTCCACATGTAAAAAGTATTCATTTTTGTTAGAAAAGCTTTTGATATTTAGTTGCTTCTCCCCTTTTCATCTCTCCTGGTCACTCAACCAGGTATATTCATACTGAACCTTGTGTGTCGTGACCCGGTCTTGAGGAAAAGCGTGCTGCAGCGTTTGAGCACAGTGTTCCCCAGCATCCTCTCTCGAAAGATTGAGGGGGAGGTCAACGAAGTTCTCATGTGCTCTCGTGGAGAAAACGAGACATCGAACAGCGCCCACATCACTCCATCTCTGAACCAAGCAGCCAAGAATCTGCAGAGCACACTGTGCTCTAACAGGACTGAAACCAGCCGCTGTCCACATATAGACATTGTAGAGCTGTTAAAAGACCTGAAAGTAGAGTAAAGTTTGTTTTAAGACCAAGGGAGAGATGGGATTTAATTATGTGTCAAGACTATTTGAGACAATATGGTGAGGGTGATGAAATATGAGAATACATGACTTTGCCATTCAATGTAATGCAATGAAAAATAATATGATGTATAAAATGCAATCACAAGTAAAGAATATTTTATCTCTACATCTTAATCTGATGCTTCTACAAAAAATGCGTTCCCAGTGCTGTCTGTTATGTGAGCATGCAGTATTAATACGTATTATTACTATATCACCATTAAACGCAGCCTGTAGTTTCTCTTTCACTTGCTTGTAGTTCCAGTGTACTACACAGTGTTCACTCACGCTCTCATTGCCAAAGAATGCAGCAGCGTTATTTACAGTATATGAATCGTACACTCTGGTTCTAGTTGCAGTGTTTATAAGGCTGTAGAGGAGCCCTGCCCACTCTGGATATGTGGGATTTTAAATAGCTGTCGGCTAGAGGAGTGACTACTTGCCTGGCGACTGGTAACTCAGGGTACTTTGATAATTGGGTAAGAAGTTTGTCTGTCTTCTACATGTGGGGGTTACCGAGTTAAAGTTGCTGATTACCGCGCATGCGCACAAAAGTTGATTCCGTTAGCTGTCAAAGTAGAATGTTTCCCTCCCTGTTCATGGACCAAACTCAGCCCAGCTAGCTCCTTAACCCTATCCAGAGTTAAAGGGAAACAACACATCGCGACCTTTTGGAGTTTTGAAACAACAAAAATGTCCATAGCGAGCTATTTTCCGAAATTTGAGGACCGTGAGTACAAACTCAATCGTCGTTACCAGACGCACTAACGGTAACGTACTAACGGCTGCTGAGGTTGCGGACTTTTACAACTTGGGACAGACCTTCGAATAGAGTGTTATTTTTAGGTTTTGTACGTCTCAACAATGAAAATAGCATAATTATGAGTAACCATTTACTATAGTAACCACCCTGTCGACTGGTGTAGCCTAGAATCGGAGTAAAACCGGATTTAAAGGAGCTGAGCAGGTAACCTGGCCGGCTACTCCGTTGCGATGGGCAACCGCGGGATGGAGGAGCTGATCCCGCTGGTCAACCGCCTTCAAGATGCCCTGAGCAGCGTGGGACAGAGCTGCAGCCTCCACCTGCCACAGATCGCTGTGGTGGGCGGTCAGAGCGCAGGAAAGAGCTCCGTCCTTGAAAACTTTGTGGGCAGGTAAGCCACAGACAGTGAACTCTGCATGAACTGTGCTGCAAGGAGCAAGCTCAATTTACACAATCCCTCTTAACTGTGCTTACTCTTGGTGGATATGATTTTTATACATAGAGGAAAAACAAGTACTGCTTTCTGATAAGGCATCCTTTATCCAGGTTTTATGGTGGCTTTTATTAACATTAGTGAATAGTTTACCAGTGCTTTATATATCACTTAAAGGCTACTCATCAGCTTTTGGTTTTCCAAGTTGTGTATAATCTCTTTGACTGTTCTTGGATTTGAGCAAGAAACCCATCAGACTTCATCAATGGATTGCCAATATTTATAACTGCAGTATTACAAAATACAAATATCGAACACCTCCCTAAAGTACTTTTCAGAGCCTTGCAACAAAGTTGATTGTTCTCATTAATTGTTTATAACTGATCTTTAAAGCATAAGGAAATTATTTACTAATCATTAATAAAGCCCTCAGTTACTAATTTAAATTCTGTCTTTCTAATATCCATTAGTTACAGCTATACACTGCATATGCCTTTATACATACAGTCTATGGTCACAACTGATAAATTGACAGTGCCATTTGAAAGTAACCAAAATGGCCATTATATAATTTGAATAGTGAATTCAACCCTAAATTAATAACAGTGAAAAATCTGTGTGATTCTTGATGTATGTAAGTTAGGACTCATTACAATCTGAATTTGTGATATACTGCTATTTGCTCATTATGCTAAAAGTCAAGCTGTGGTAACTGTGATTTAGGTGCTTGGACATTCACAGAGATCTGTGTTTCATTTAATTGAAACCAGGACTTCAGGCAACTACTGTAACCAATTATAATGCAATGTTGAAATCAGTATGTGTTCAAATATTGGTCTCCACCCAGCACCAATGGTATGGCTATATTTGTTGGTCTGAAGTGGTGGATGCCAGAGGTGGCAATGTCTGTGCCATGGAAGCCAGTGCAGCAGCTTATCTCACAGATAGGCCCTGTAGGTGTTTATAAAGGGCTTGCGATTAACATGGCTCTTGAAAAGTAGAGGAAGCAACACTCCTTTAACCAGAACTGAGCTGAACTGAGCTTTGTTGAGTTGTCTTATTCTGACCTTTAATAGATTTCATGGTTCTAAAAATAATGCGGCCCTCACATGAATAACAGGGTTCTTTGGGTAAAGTTAAAATGCAAGTGAGACAGTTTGTTGTGTGATGAGGAAAGTAAGTATTTCCATCCTGTCAGAAAGGAATGCTGGTGAGTAAGTCAGTAGTTTCCTAGTTTCCTACAACCATAGATGAGACAGCGGAGCTCTGTTAACAGAAGGAGACCTATGTATTGTCCAGAGCAGTTGGCCATCCAGACCACAATGTGAAGCATTTCCAGGTTGCTGTAAATGATCGCTTTCCTGAGTGTGTATTGACATTATATCACATACCTCAGTTCTTTGTCTCAGCCATGACTATGTTATGACACCCCTTTTGTGGTAGACTGTGCCAGCTGTTAGATCTGGGACAGGATGTAGTAAAACAAACTTCCTGAAACTGATTTTAAACGGAAAGAGGAGGATTATTTTTTACCCGCTGCATTGTGTTTCTTTACAACACTACATTTAGCTGCTAGCCTTCGATGCTTATCGTTTGAAGAAAAAAAATGTCAACCTTCCAGATCAAGTTGTTGATATTTTGGATACTTTGGCAACTAAGGGAAATTGTTGGAACTTGTTAGCCCCTACAATGCTTTATTATGCCAATGTCTGATTTAAAAAATGATACTGTGTTAGTGTAATGGTCTCATCTGTGCATGTACAATATGTAAAGTAATTAAAATGGCCGATGTGAAGCTAATGTTTCAGGCCAAGACCCTAGTATGCGTCAATATCAACTACCAGTGGCAGTTTGCCTGTGGGTGTGTGTGTGTGTTAGTGTGTGTCCATGGTCAGTTCAGTTTTTCTTCTCCAACAGAGACTTCCTTCCTCGGGGCTCAGGAATTGTCACCCGCCGACCTTTAATCCTCCAGCTGCTTAGTGCTACCATGGGTGGGTAAAACATACTGTTAATTACACATGTAGTTGATATAATGTCAGTCTGCTATGTAAAGCTGCCACCAGATGGCAGTGTGATATTTCAGAAGAACTGAGTGAGACAGTGCTGGAATTGTCATCTTATGTTCAGAACAGTAAGATTGTGTCTCGTGTTTTTGGCCCTCTGGCTTCTGTTGCAGAGAGGCAAAGTAACAGGCTGTACAGCATTTTCATGATCTCAAAAACAATCTCAAAAGGCTTTTGGAAACCTGGTAGAGGGGTACAATTATTAATAAATGACATAATACAAAGTTTTTTTTAAATCCTGCAAACAGCTAACATTTTTATGCATTGTAAATGCCTGATAATCTAGAGGCCCTCCAAAATTATGATCACAGAAATAATCTGCTGTTGTCTAACAGTTTCTGTTTCTTCTTCTGCTTGTTGTGTGACTTTCCAGAGTATGGTGAATTTCTACATTGTAAGGGAAAGAAGTTCACAGATTTTGATGAGATCAGAAAGGAGATAGAGACAGAAACACGCCGACTCACAGGATCCAATAAGGGTATCTCTCCTGTCCCCATCAACCTACGGATTCATTCACCACATGGTAACACAGTGTGTATTTGTGTATGTTCCCCATATCCATTCACATATGGTCTATTTCTCTGACATGTCTGTGACCTGATTCTGTATTTGTACTCCTCTCAATGTGCACATCTACATTTGCAGTGTTAAACCTGACTCTTGTGGACCTGCCTGGCATCACTAAGGTGCCTGTAGGAGACCAGCCAGCAGACATAGAGTATCAGATACGAGACATGATCATGCAATACATCTGTAAGGAAAACTGTCTCATCCTGGCCGTCACACCAGCCAACACTGACCTGGCCAACTCTGATGCGCTCAAACTAGCCAAAGATGTCGACCCACAGGGTAATGTGTGTGTGTGTGTGTGTGTGGGGGAGTAAACTTGCATTGTCTCTGGGCTGTTGTTATATCTTGTGAATGTAGCTCTACACCTAGGTGTCCTTAAGTGATTTTATTTTTACGATATTACATTGAAGCAACATTGTGTTGTTATATATTGTTCATACTCCCACAGGTTTGAAATCACATTTAGAGACTATATAATTCTGTCTCTTTCTCATTTCCCCTTTAGGCCAGCGCACAATTGGTGTAATCACTAAGCTGGATCTGATGGATGAAGGAACAGATGCCCGGGAAATACTAGAGAACAGGTTGCTTCCTCTACGCAGAGGTGTGCTGCTTATTTGTTTGCATGTGTGTGTATGTGCATATGTGCTTGGTGTGTTGAGCCATCTAACTGCAATCTAGACACAGGAGGTTCTGTGGAGTGACCCAGCATTATGAATGTGTCTATTATCACCAACCAGAGGCTGGGTCTCAGCCAAGAACAAAGATGGTTATGCACTTAATATGACACCACAGTAGTGCCATTTAGTGTGTGTGTGTGTGTGTATGGCTTTTAGTGTGCATTTTCTCTTGTGTGTGTGTATACAAGCGAAGAGATTGTATTATCCATCCATCCATCCATTATCTATACTGCTTATCTGTTAAGGGTCGCAGGGGCACTGGAGCCCAGAGATTGTATTATTAGCTGCATTAGTTTGTGTAACAGCCAGAAGTGTGGGAGCTGAGAAGGATGATTGGTAGGTACCAGCCTGCCTAATAAAAGTTTGCACTTTGTGTGTGTGTGTGAGAGAGAGGCAGAGACAAAGGCAAGTAGGCTCCTGGAGCAGTGCACAGACTGGGTAAAGCACCACCAGGTGCTGGCTCCTTCATGCTTCTCTTACAGTGCTAATGCATTAGCCATGGAAGCCCTCTGAAAGAACTGCCCTAGTTGCAGCATAGAGCTGAAGCATTAGATATGGAGCCCGGTGTTATTACATCTATTACTATACTAAATAGGGGATTTGGCCCGCTTCATACCACATGCTCTGCTGTTGTACAAACACACTAATTTCCTGCTTGTATGCCACAGCCGTAATGGAACAAATGGTGGTCTGGGATGAGTTCCCAAGGACACGTCAGAAAATGCAAGTTGAATCTGTCTTACATCAGATTCCTTGATTGTTCTTTTTTCTTGTTGCACATTGTCTTCCTCACAATGATCACATGCTCTTCATTTCCCTTCTCATCTCCTCCTTCAGGTTACATAGGGGTGGTGAACCGCAGTCAGAAGGACATTGATGGGAAAAAGGATATTAAGGCAGCTTTGCTTGCAGAGGAGAAGTTCTTCCTGTCCCACCCAGCATATAAACACATGGCTGAAAGAATGGGCACCCCATATTTACAAAGAACACTCAACCAGGTTAAAAAATGCACACACATATTGAGAACTAAATACATTGTATGTATATATTGCTATTGATAATGTTTGTTTGCAGCAACTGACAAACCACATCCGGGACACTTTGCCAGCCTTCCGTAGTCATCTGCAGAGCCAGCTCCTGTCTTTGAACAAAGAGGCTGAGCAGTACAGACAGTATAGTCCTGATGACCCTGCACGCAGGACCAAGACACTACTACAGTCAGTCAGTCACTCAATCTGTGTATGCACGTGTGCCCATTTATTCTCTTTTAATTGATTTATACGTCAGTGTTTCTCCTGGTCTGTGTCTTTTGGTCCTCCAGGTTAGTTCAGCGCTTGGCTGTTGATTTTGAGAAGCTGATTGAGGGCTCAGGTGACAAAGTAGACACTGTTAATCTGTCAGGAGGTGCCAGAATCAATCGAATCTTCCATGAGTATTTCCCCTATGAACTGGTCAAGGTGTGTGTGTGATTCTGTGTATGATTTTTTTGCATGATGATCTTTGCACATATATATCAGTTGTCATATAGTGGCTTTGTGAATACTGCACATGTATTAATATCTGCGACGCTACGTTGTAATGCTGCTCAGCCAAGTGCTCAACTCTGACTAATAATGTACTGTGTTTTTCTGCAGATTGAGTCTGATGAGAGGAAGATGCGGCGGGAGATAAACTATGCCATCAGAAACATCCACGGTGTCAGGTATAATGTAGCATTCATAAATGTCACATGCTTTCACATCATTCAGTGGTTTTTGTTCACTGCAGCTGATCCACCTTTTCTTTTTTGTGTTTTCTTCCTTTCCTCCACCTGCCCCCTATAGGACAGGTCTGTTCACCCCTGATATGGCTTTTGAAGCCATAGTGAAGAAAGAAATATCAAGGCTAAAGGGGCCGTGTATTAAATTTATTGACATGGTCAGTCAAGAGCTAATCAATACAGTGTACCAGTGTATCAACAAGGTAAAAAAAAAAACTGTGTGTGTGTCATGTATTTGTATGATGTACTATACATTTCAGGGTTTTTTCACTGTTTTCAGGTCTGTTTTTTCTCTTTATAGCTCAGTTCCTTTCCCAAACTGCGAGATGAGACAGAGAGGATTGTAACTACTGAAATCCGTGAACAAGAGAGTAAATGCAGAGATCAGGTCATTCAGAAACACTTGCACATTACATTCACATCACGTCAGTTTAACATAACTGTACTGAATTATTAAGTTTTGTGTGGTTCTGCTTCTTTAGTTAATATATGTCTGCTCTGTTCAGGTCTTATTGCTCATCGACATTCAGCTTGCCTACATAAATACCAAGCATGAAGACTTCATTGGCTTCACTAAGTAAGTAACTTCACCATTTTTTTTACTTTAATGAACTATAAAATTGTGACACACTAACAGAATCAATAAATGTTCTCTTCACCCCTCTCAGCGCCCAGCCGGTGCACAACAACCAGAGCAATAAGACGGTTGTTGCAGGAAACCAGGTGAGACTTTCAAGTAAAGTCAATTTTATTTATATAGTGCCAAATCATAACAGAAGTGGTCTCAGGTCACAAGGGTCCACCACTCCAGCACTTAAGTAAGAGTGAAAGATCTCGACAACTACATATGATTTGCCTTTCGATTGAGTGAAAGTATTCATGATCCCTAGAGGATGTGTCCAAGTGACTTTTGATCTGCAGTAGTGTCATCAGAAGGTTTAACTTCCAACTAAATAACCCAGTGATATCCCAGAATCTCATATCATAAACACACACTATTCACTTTTAGTCCTCTATAACCTGTCTTTCATCCAGAATTGTCTTTGTCGTTTTTAAGCAAAACAAACACGAGCATATTTGTGCATGACTGTGTTTTTCTCTTAGACAATGATATATGCAGGTGTAAACACCCAAAAATGATATTTTGTTGCTAGTGAGTCTCTGTGGTGCAAGATTTTTGAGCATGCACGGGTATGGACTAAACCTTTCCCATCCATCTTGAAGTTTTTTTTTTTCAGTGACGTCACTGTCCCATGTGTTATCCATTAATCAGTATTAATCAGCATTCATTGCTGCAGATAAATGGGAGATTTTGTGTTGTTCACATTTTACTGAGGGGGATTTTGGGTCCAATCATGCAACCAGAGTTGATCTTGGCTTTTCACAGGAATGCAGTCAAGCAAAAACGAGTCATTTTTTTTGTCTCAGTATGATGTGATTCATGTTTAACATAATATTTATGTGACACATTTGAAGGCAAGGATAATTAAAAGCACAATCCCAGTATAATTGTGTTTAGTCAGTAACCTTGATATATGATGATCATATTAGTAGAACAGCAGTACATTTGAATCGCAGCTTTAAGAAATTAAAAAAATGTTGTGTAGTATTTACACAATCTCACATGTTGCTCTGATAGTAGCTAACTATTTAATGATTAATGTCAGTGTCATCCCCAAAAAATGTAATATAAACCCCTAAGGACCCCTAAAATGTACTCCATCTTAATTTTACGCCTTCATCTCCTGTTTTTTTCTCCAGGGTGTGGCCACTCCCTCAAGTCTAATAGTAGGAGACCAATGTCTTTAACCCTACTCACTCACTGCTGCCTCTATATTAATCATGGCTTTCATCATCTGCAACTGATGCACTGCTAATGTTTTAAACTCTTTCCCTCTCAGTTACAATTTACATTATTCTCTGTTATGTCTCAGCCTAATGACCTTTACCCTTTGCAATTCCCCTTCTCCATAAATATGAGCAGATGTTGATACTTTCTTACTCTGCAGGATGCACATGTCATTTCTTGGTATCGTTATGTCATCTCTTACCTTCTGTACTCTTATTTGTCTTATTGGTTACTCCTGTTGCTATGTTTACTGCCTTTTCCAGTCTTCTGTTTGACCAGTTATGTCCACTGGTGGTCAGTTTTGGTGATTGCCCCATGGCTGCATACTCTATGCCTTATATTTAATCTAACTTGCATAAATTTTGTTTTTTCTTCCAGTGTCAACTGTTTCTGACTTTTACTCTTATTTCCATCTGAGGGGTCCCTCATCATGTGACTTGCTTTGCACACCTCCATAGGAGTTTATTTTTCATAAACTTGTCTTCTTAATGCCACTGTGATGATGCTGTCAGTCCAGTCATCTGAGCTCCTTATCCTTTGCTGTTGTGCAGGTCATACGCAAGGGCTGGCTGACCATCAGCAACATCGGCATCATGAAAGGTGGGGCCAAGGAGTACTGGTTTATTCTCACTGCAGAGAGCCTGTCATGGTTCAGGGATGATGAGGTGAGGCCCTCACATTAGTTGAATTCCCTTTATGTTCATCATGCTTTTAAACAAGTAGATTACAGTAAGATGAGTTATAAAGTAGACTGACATTTTATGTCCTAAAGAAATAGTCAGAACACAGCAGTACGCTTGAGTTGTCACAAGTTTATTGACACATACTTCATCTTGAAACAGCATGTTAAATGTGAAGTTGACAGATAATTAAGTAGAAAGGAAAATCTTTTGTCTCTTCATATTGTTATAACAGTTTGAGTAAAGCCATCCAGTTTTACTGAAGTAAGCAGAAGTGGCAATCTGTTCTGATGTCAGTGGGGCTGCCATCTGTCTGCCTGTCTGTGCCTGCTGTACAGGAGCAGAAGGTCTGCACAGCAAGTGTAGACAGGCAGACACACCACAACAGTCTTATCCTGTCACAGCTGATGTCACGGGGAGAGGGAAAGACAGAGTAGAGGAAATGAGATCAGAGGAGGAGAGCACATCACAGCATTTGTACATGGATAGAAATAAGCACCTGTAAACATTCACATCTGGATGAAAACACTGTAGACAGTGCTGTTGTAGATGAAACTGAGTTGTGTATTGTTTGACAGATATAATTTAGTGGTTGGTAGAAACACTATGTAGAATGCTTTTACAAATAAGTTACTGTTCTGGTAACCACATTGAAATGGTTTGAAGGCCATGTTGTGGCTAAAACTAAACAGACAGACTACCTTTATGGAAGCTTTGTGACATATGACACCATTAAATGTGTAACTAAGAGAGTGTCTTTAACCCTGTTTCCCTGTTTTCTTTGCAATTCTTTGCTGCCACCTGGACCTGCAACTGAGCCCTTCCATTTCCCCCATTCATTCCTCTGAAGCCCCCCTCCCCATTCGCCCCACTCTCCCCTCACTCTTCCCTTTGCTCCCCCTTTTCTTCCTCTTCTGGGAGTTCAGGCATTTGGAGCGGCTCACTCTGACACAGCTGGAGCTGCCCCAAGCCAAACTAAGACACACACATGCACGCACCAACACACACAGTGGACAGACTTGTATATACAGTATACAGTACACATGCGGACTCTGATGTAAACAAACTGGCATGCAAATAGTGGAGAAAAATATACACTCTCTCAGACAGACACATGGTCACTTTTCAGATAAACACTGCACTGCTTGAACACTGTGTTCCCAGACACAGCCCCAGGCATGCATATTGTACACTCACAGTGTTATAGGTTTCCTCTCGCTGTCATCCACTTACTAAGCATTTACAAATCAACTCACACAGACACACAGACTTAGCACATCTGTGACAGATAATACAAAGACAGCCAAGAAAATATCTGGTGACCACATCAGAGAAACAAACTGGCGGTCTGCGGATCAATGATGAGACGCAGTATGTTTCACTACGAGGATGAAAGCTAGTATGAAAATATAAATCTTCTCAGTTAATTTTGGATCGGTGGAACTTGTCATTTCTTACTGCCTTGGAAGACTTATCAGCTGTTTATGTGTTTGGAAGGCCTGAGTGCATTGTCAGTCACCCATATTATCACAGAAGATCACATCTACAGCCTTTTCACATGCATCTGTGTTTGTGCAAACACACACGCACGCAGAGTCACACAAGCCAAGCTTCTGCTGCTTCTCTCTTGCAGTTCCCGCTCTCCCTCTCCCCGCCCACACTACCTCCACAGACATTTCTTTTTTCTGCAACTGCTGCCCTCCTCCCCTTTATTTTCTCTTTCTTTACCTCTGTTGCTTTTTCTTCCTCCTTTCTCTCCCTCTCTCTGTCTGTTTCTCTCTCTCTCTCTCTCTCTCTCTCTCTCTCTCTCTCTCTCTCTGTCTCCCCCCCTCTTTCTCTGTCTCTCTCCCCCTTTCTGTGGTTGGCAGTCTCCCTGGGACTGTGCACATTCCTGGCTGGAAAATCTGAAGCTTTGTCCAAACACCAGCTTCCAAGATCTGCCCAGAGAAATCCCACATGGCTGTTTCTACACTGCAGACCTCCCCCTTTGACTCCCCCCTCTCCTCTCAACTCCTCCACAGGCTCTCTCACAAATACCCCTCTCCCCCACTCCTCCCCCATCAACTCCCCTCCCGACCTCCTCTCTCCATCCTTGTGTGGATTGCTTCTATACACCAGTTTTTTAACCTCTTTAAGTCTGTACAGTCCATCTTCTTCCTCTGCACTACAGCATTTGTACCCTGCATTGACCTCATATTGAGAGTTCAGCATAATAATTCACAGTTTAATCTCCACAGCACACTGAACAAGACATACATTCCTTCACCCCTCGACTGCCAGGGCTCCACCAGGGAGCCTGAAGAAAAACAGACGGTTCATGCCTATACACTTAATCTGCATGCTCTGTATGTGTGTGTGTGTGTGTGTGTGTGTGTGTGTTTTGTGTGAGGCCTGTTCCGTATCTCAAATCCATTAGTCTGTAGGAAGAGGAGACAGAGCTTCAGACACCACAGCTCTGATGTATGATCCTTCACAGCCACCCTGACACCAGTGGGAATATGAAACACACACACACACACACACATGCATATACAAAGCAGTGCCATGATGTCTGTGAATACGAGAGTTATCACATTGCCATACAAATACACATGCAGGAACTCAACATACGTGAGGCACTCTTTGCAGGAAAAAAATCACTTAGTGTAGAGCTTCTCTACAGTCAATGTGTGTGAAGAAGCTCAATTAATCAGCTAGTTTTTAGAGTTTCTGCTGTAAATATTGGTAAAACAACAGTCAGTCACAAGGTCTAGTTTCCTGGTTTGAATGTACTGTATGTAAATTTGTCTGCCTTGAAAGTATGTATCACCCGCCGTTAACGAAGACATACTTAATTCAAGCTGATAAATGCTACAAAATGGATGACACAATTTATAACTTAGTATAGAGTTGATCACTGTATTTGAAGAGATGAAAGCTGGTGATAGTGTGTGCACATTTAAAGGCATCTACACATCTGCAAGCAAGAAACATCAGAGAATAGTAGACTATATTCGCGTCAGCACAGAATACATGCAGGTTTTCATGTTGTCCTGAGTCTTGCTCCGGAGGCACTTCCTTGCACAGTCTAACCAATGTGCAGACTACTGTACACCAGTAAGATCCTGAACAGGTAGTCTGAACACTGATGACGGAGCAGGACCCTTTCTCACTTTCTCCTCAGCCTCGCCTTTTCCCATCTCTGGTTGTTTGCTAGCAGTCCTGCCCACGGCGGCGGGGAATCAGCAAAAGGTTTCCTCCTGTTATTCTCGTCTTTCTTATCCTGTCTCAGTGCTGTGTCGCAGGGCGAGGGGTCTCACATGCACATCAGACATCCACTCCTACGGGTGTTCCTCCTTCGGAGATGTTCATGGATCTTGAGTTGGGCGTCCGCAGGGCTGAGTCCCGACGTAGTATCCAGTCTTGACGTGGCACATTCACTCATTCAGCTAGGGATCTGCCTGTTCACTCGGGGAAGGCATAAGGAAATAAGGGGAGTGAGAGAAGGAGAGAGATTTAGGGAGGAACTTAGTCAGCCATATATGGGTTGATGGGACCCATGGGGAATCAACTTTGGAGTGGTCTGCAGTTTCTCCCCACTCTTGCACACTCTCTCCTACTCTCTATGTTCCTCAACTCTTCCTCATCTACTTTAGTAAACTTCACCTCCTTCTATCCTTCTATCCACCTCTATCCCTCCTCTTCCTCTCTTCCTCATCTCTACTTTCTATTTCTACCCCATCAGAACACCCTATACTCTCTCCAGTCTCCTCCCCCTATGTCTAAAGCGATCCCAGATGTTGCTCTATGGGCGCCAATCGCGTTCTGTCATTTTTTTTTCAGCCTCTGTTACAGGAAGTGGGCCCCTTTGGAAAAAAGGAAAGAGGAACGAAGGAAGAGAGTCGTAGGGTTCAGGGGGAGCACTGAGAGAGGGAAATGTACTACCAACACACTCACATCTCATACCACATGTGTGCACGTGCTCTGACGCAGCAGCGCACACACGTGCATCCACACACACAGACAAGATCCAGGATTTTTAGGACACCCTCTTTGGCAGGCACGCTTTTCTATGGAAGTCACCTTTCTTTTTCATCTTTACCCTCTCTTTACCTCACCTGTGGCTGCTCCTATCACCAAATTTTTGGAAGCCCCCTTCTCAAAGGTTAGAAAGAGGGAGCAGTCCAGGGAAGAGAGATGAGGGGAAGGGTTTCACTTAGGAGGAAATGTTGTGTTAGAGCTTGAGTCCGAGTAATGACTTTCACATGTGGGCCCGCCCCTCCCTCTTTTTCATACTCCTTCTATCCCTCCCTCCCTGCTTCAGTTCTCTCTGGTACCCTGCTCCATACTGTCTGGTTCTCCTCACTCTGGCCATTCCACTCTCCAACTGTTTTCTGTCATTCATAAGTCCCATGTAAGATGACAGACTATAGACTTATGGCATCTCTTTCCCTTCTCTCTCTCTCTCTTTACTGTCTCTTTCACTAGTTAGTACACACGTGAGTCAGTCTGACAGGCAGACTCATCATCTGATATGAACTCGATGCCTCGGCTTGCACAGTTCCACATCTCCTGCTCGCCTCTGTCTGATACTTTTCCTCCCAAACCAAGTTCTTTGGCCCTCTTTCCTCTCTAGACGCAGGCTGAAAAATATTTACTTTTTAAATAGGACATGCAACTATTTTAGCTAAAGCCCCAAGTGAGTTGTTTTCAGTCCGTTGTTTTTGCTATCAACACCTTGTGTGTTCCTCTGTGATACCATTTTACTCTGTATACCTCTGTCAAACTTTTATCTCTCTGTATTCTGTCTTCTCAGGAGAAGGAGTAGAAGAAGTACAGTGCTTCCTCTGACAAACTTAAAGCTCAGAGATGTGGGAGAAGAGCTTCATGTCCAGCAAATTTGTCTTTGCTGGCCTCAACACAGAGTTAAGGCTCAGTGGAGTGTGTGTGTGTGTGTGGGTGGCTGGCGGCCTGTGTTTGTGTACATGTGCATGTTTGGTGATGGTGGAGTGCGTGAGCAGAAAGGAGTTGTGTTCTTGTCACCTGCTTGCTAAGTTGCAGTGATATTTTTACAAGGGTGGACACTTTGGAGGAGGAAAGGGAGGAGATGTCAGAGCGTGTTTGCCCTTTCCTTTGACCTCTTCTCTCAACTTTGCCACCGGAACTGAAAGGATTATCCAGGTACTAAAGTGGGTGTAGATTTTTTTTTTTTGTCTTCAGAGTATATGCCAAGCTGTTGAGGGCAGGGCAGGGTTCTTGAGTTTACAGCTTATGTGGTGTGAAACAGATTGAGAAAAAGACAGAGACAAAGAGAGAGCATAAGAGAAAGAGAGAGAGAGGCAAGGTGTTTAGGAGTTGAGCGACCCAAAGCCTGGCTGATTGTACCAGACCATGTGGGCTTTGTTTATAATTCTGTGCTATGCTGCATTCAGACACACAAACTGGATCTGTGTGTTGTATGTGTGTGAGCGCATATGTGTGTAATGCCTTTTGCCAATGTGTGTGTATAGACCACAAAGACAATTTCCGACGGCTCATTAAATGCTAACAAACAGAGAGCTTGGATCAGAGATGAGGGCTGTTTTGTTTGGAAAAAGAATTGCCTTTCGACTCACCACAAAAAGGAGGGAGAGAGAAGAACTGGAAGGCTGAGAGGAGAAAGAGAGCAGAGAGAGTATCAGAGCCATCGCCAGAAATGTGTCAAAGTCTGTCCTATGGCGCCTCCATCCCCCACCCCTTTCCTGCGCCTCACTCTGTTTCTCTTCTGTATTTGCATGTGTGTGACTCTTGTGTGTGTGTGTGGCAGATATTGCAGTGGTTTTGTCCCTGTCTGACAGTAATCAAAAACCCTAGGAAATCCTTTTCAAATCTAAAGTAGTCAGGGCTCTTGCAGAAATTCCTCAGGATGAGTGAAAACTCACATTGGCTATAAGATGGGGAGAGGATAAGCAGAGGGACAAGAAAAAAAATTAGTGATAAATCAGCAGAGAACAATTCTAATGTGCTCACTGGTGTATATAAAATGCTAGTGTCCTGATCTTAGAGTAATAGCACTCTAGTATTGTTGGTCTTTGGCCTGGCCTCGTCTGTTGTAGCCACCACGCTCTGACTTATTAGCCTCACCCATCCTAGCTTCAGCTATAAGCTCACAAACTGAGCTGAGCCTCCTTTGTACAGCTCTCTGTTGCTGCAGTCTGTCTGTTTTCTCTCTCCTTTTCTGTTGTCTCTCATTCTCACACACACAAAGGTTTCACATATTTGAGGTTAATTGCTATGTGTTCTGAATGTGAGAAGGGAACAACAAAAGGAGGAAAGAAACAACTGAGTGATTAAAGAAAAATGTTTAACAGATGGGCCACAGCCTGCTCCAGATCTTTTGCTTGGGTTGTCTTTTGCTTTGCTGTGCTGCCTACACAGCCAAAGCACAGATATGGTATGATGGTGTGAAGAGGAAAGAGAGATAAAAGATAGAATAAATAACAGTGGAAAAAATAGATGATGGAGATGAGGGGATTAGTTGCAGAGAGGGAGGTCACGTCAAGCACAGCAGTTGGAGAGAAATAAATGAAACTGTTTTATTTTGTACATACGCATGTGTGTCTTTAGGTATGTGAGTATCTGCCTAGTTGAAAGTGCCTGTATTTTCATGTGCGTAGCATTTGTAAGTGGATTATTCTTTCTTTACATTCCTTTGGATCATATAATATACTCGTTGTCAGTAACATACTAAATTTTGGGGAGACTGGCCCAGTCTGTTAAACCTTTTTTCCATTAAGGACCTGTTTTCAATCTGTGATTCCCAGCACAGGCCAGACCCATGAGGGTTTGCATGAGGCCCAGTGACCCGTGTCACCCCTGTATCAAGTC
This sequence comes from Lates japonicus, assembly GCA_033238685.1. Classification (NCBI taxonomy): domain Eukaryota; kingdom Metazoa; phylum Chordata; class Actinopteri; family Centropomidae; genus Lates; species Lates japonicus. Next base: position 16,103,717 of record BRZM01003569.1, read on the forward strand.
ATTTACACAAGATGTGGGAATAGGACACAGGTCAGCCAGTGCACCACTTAAATAGGTCTACACACAGTGCATTAGACCAGGCTGTGACAATTGCACTATTAATAATTTAGTTTTTAATTTTAGCCCCCCCCCCCGTAAAGTTAAAGATTGTCTTATAGCATAAATCACATACAAACTTATCAACACGAGGGACTGAACAAAGGGGCATGGAAGCTTTGAAATAATTAATCAGATTACATTTTATTTTACATATCATTTATAGCAATATTTACACTTAATCATTATTTTATGCAAATACAAGAAAAGAGACATAAGAATTTTTTAGTAGTTGTGTATAGCAGTGCAGGTGAGTTGTATTTGTCTGAGGGTTGAATTACACTAAATCTAGAACTACAACTTATTATGTTGTCAGTTTTATGATAAGGAATGTTTTTAATGGGTTCAAGGCAACCTTATTCCATTAACGTTTGACTTGGGGGGTGGTTAAGAAATTAGAACACGAACACCAAAACGATCCATTTGGTCTTGGTAATTTTTTTGCTCTGATGTCCTATTTTAAATACACTATACACTAACTCATAATAGGCAACTGGCTTCATCTTAAATGTAACAGCTCTTAAGTGATAATTAAATTGAATGATAGAGCATGTGACTGAGGCTGACAGTGTTCTGCAGGAGACACTTTTTTCGTATGACTAGGAAGTAACTTCTTCCCACAAGATGTGCAGACTTGTTTTGTTTCCACTGGAAGTGAACATGGTACGAATTAGCAGCCAGCATGCAGCTAAAAATGACTGAAAACATCGTTGGTCAGCTGAAATTATCCCACGCACTGCGACTAAAACTCTGTCTACTTCACCTACACTGAATCCATAAGAAAGACCAATAACAACATTTCTAAAAGGTCAGACTTCCTATTTAGGATAATGCTTGTCATACAGTATGTGATCACTCAGCACTGTGTATGCTATTGTTACAACCTGTGGATGATTTTGGTATGTGCTGTATGTCCCTGTGGCATAAGTAAGATAACCCCTGGGTCAGTCTCCCCACAACTTGATTTGTTTAAGGTTCTGTGTTTATTACTCTGTATTGTGGAAAGAGTGTTATTAGTGGTGAAGAGGTGTAGTTTTTGGAGTCATCTGACAATATTGCAATGAATTGCAGGAACGTGTATAAGGACTACAAATGCCTGGAGTTGGCCTGTAACTCTCAGGAGGAGCTGGACAGCTGGAAGTCTTCTCTGCTACGGGCCGGAGTCTACCCTGAGAAAGTCACTGTTAGTACTCTGACCCCTAATTCAACCTAATTAAACCCAAGCCTGACCTTAGCTGTGGGGAGCTGCACCTGTCTGCATCTCACCTTTTTGTCATATGCATTTTTTTGCCTTTTCTAACCTTAAAGCCTGGCCATAACCCTGTACCCCTCTCTCTCCATGTTCCCCCTTTTCTTCCCCTGCCAAAGTGAAAAAGCAAGTCCCCCACCCCTTCCATCTCGCTCTGTCGTTGGCTCTTCAGCACAGCATTCTTGGCCCATGATGTCACTACAATATGTGTGTATGTGTGTGTGTTCTAGTCTGTTTCTAATCAGCAGTTCCTCGTCCCTCACCCACTCCCCCTTTTCTTTCTTCTGCCCATTCCTCCTTACCTCCCTCTTCTGTGTTCCCTCTATTCTGCTCTCTATGTTCCTATCACTGTGGCTCTATACTTCTTCTCGTCACCAGCACAAAATAGATGACAAGATATGGCAATACACATCACTTCACACAGCATCTCTATTAGCATGAAATTGCCAGCTGTGTTATCTCAGCAAGTCTCTGCAGCACATTACACCACACTGTACATCACTGGTTAGAAACAAATGGACAATCTTAACAGTGTATGTTGCAATTTTCCCAACTCTATTTTGTCTGTGTCACCCAGGTGGACGGACAGGGAAATGGATCACCTGAACACTTCACAGATCCCCAGCTGGAGCGTCAGGTGGAAACCATTCGTAACCTGGTTGACTCCTACATGAGCATCATCTATAAGACTGTCAGGGACTTAATGCCAAAGACTATCATGCACCTTATTATCAACAGTGTAAGCTATCTAGACCACACTCTGAACTGTTTATTTGTTTGTACTTTCTGTCTGTAAACTCCGTCACTCCCCAGGAAAACCCGCTCTTTCTCTCTCTTTTGGTTTAAAACTCTTTGTTTTGCATTAATCTTTGTCATAACTTGGCAATTAGAATCTGTATTCCTTTGTCTACCATGCAAGTATTCTCCATTTGAAACACTACTTGAGCATTTTCCAATGACGTGAAAAAGAGAAACCAAAGAAAAAAAAAAGATTTTCAACATCCCTTTAAGAATCTAGAGTCATAATCCCAACTCAGAGTAAAATATCACTTTACAAAGTCTAACATTTTGACTTGTCACAGCTGTTTATAATCCCTCTCCGTAGGTGAAGGAGTTCATTAGCTCGGAGCTCCTGGCCCAGCTCTACGCTCTGGGAGAATGCTCAGTGCTGATGGATGAGTCACCAGAGCAGCAGCGGCACCGGGAGGAAGTGCTTCGCAAACACGCTGCCCTGAAGGAGGCGCTCGCTGTCATTGGAGAAATCTCCACCTCTACCTGCACCACCCCTCTGCCTCCACCTGTCGACTCCTCCTGGATACAACCCTCCAGGTACAAACATGCACACACATTGTTAGACCACAGTGATGCATAGATGCATGCAGGAAACAAAACTGTGCTTCCAATGACTGTCTTTTAAGGTTCTCCTCTCCACTCAGTCCAACACTCACTAAAAACTCATTGACCGGTGCCAGGCCAATGATTCGTGGTCATGCTCCACCTGTTCCTCGGGTGCCCACTCCCACCGGACCCACCGCTTCCCAGAGTGCTGATGGCCTTCAGCAGCTCAGCGGCCAACCAAACCGTGGTCCTATTGTGCCAAGGTGACTCTGAAACCAGACAATTAGGCCCTGAAATCTGACCTGTTACATTATTATGAACTCCAATCTGTCACTCACACATACACATACACATGGCATATGCACTCACACACATGCAATCAAACCTTACGCTACAGAGGCACAGGGGTAGAGGGAATTGTTATTTGAGCTGGGTGGGGGTCTGCTGGAAAATGTGTTTCTCATATTCTTTTTCCCATCAGCCTCAGTAGACAGGACTTCTCTCTGTGCAGCTTTCTACTGGAGCCAGAGACAACAGGCTGAGCGCTCTGTCAAGTTTTCATCTTTCCCTCTGTCCTTCATCCCCCCATTTTTCCTCTTTCTCCTAGCATGCATTTTGTTTTATTGCCTTCCCCAGTTTCCCTCATGCAATAACCGTTATTTTTCCTTTTCCCCCTACTTCTTTTTCTTGTACATTTCTTCACTTCTCCTCTTTCACTGGTTCCTCCCCTGCTTTTGGCCTGTCTCTCCTTTTTCTCTCTGCCTCATTTCCTCTGTGCTCTCCAATGGTTCTTTAGGTTCTTTCCCGCATACAGTCTCCCTCTTTCCTTTCCTGTCTCTTTCCAACCAACCTTATGCCTCTTTTCTTTACTCACTCTCCGTCTTCCCTATAGATATACAGTACATGGGACATGAGGGTACTTCTATAAGTTCTATCTCTTGTATTCATATTTATTCTCAAGTCTGTTGACACTGGATACAGGCCCTGACATGTTTAACAATCAAATATCAAACACTGTAATGACAGACAAAAAAATCTGACCAAATAAAAGTTTTTAAATTTTTTTTTTTTTTTTAATGTGTGAGCAGGGAGCGCTGCAGCAAGATTTGGATGATTTTTATTCTAAGCTATATATCTCTCCTCTGTCCTCTCCTACTTATTCTGTAGTAAGTAGCTCTCTAATAACCAGTCATTTTTCCTCACCCTCCTTCACCAGTTTCCTCTATATTCTTCTTTCAAACACTGCCAATTAAGTTTTCACATTTTTCATGACAAGCCTCTGATCCAGGGGTCAGTTAGGTTTTTTTTAAAGTGTTCACTGAATGGCCAACATAGTTTTATAGCTGCAGTGGAGACATAGGCCTGTGTTTTAAATGTAATCTAGGAATAAAATGTGAATAAATGAAACTTCAGTTCAAGTCCTGATCTGTGTCATAACCTAAAGTAGACCTAACTGTTGTATATATAGACTTATGAATTATGATGATGAGGGATTAGACATTATCTCTATTACCCTCTTGAAATCATGCAGATGACATGTGGATAAACCTTTTTTCTCTGGGAAAAATATTAAATGTTGGCATATGGTCATTTTCCTAGAGATTTACATAAGATGTAAAATATATTGAACCATACATTAAAAGCATTGATCTGATCTTCTCTCCAGGAGGCAACCTCCAGCTATCCCAAATGTGAAATAACAGCCCTTTCTGCTCAGAACTCCATTACCCATCCGCCCCAGTGATCCTTCCAGCTGCAGCTGACTGCTACCCAGAGACCCCCATGACCTGTGTGATGTGTAATCCATCTGAAGCATTATGCTGGGCTTCTTGCTGTCTCCTCTGGGAGCTGCCGTCTGCAAAATTCACTCCGTCTCGAGCCTGTTTTGTACATAATATCATTGGCCATAAATGATGGAATGTGCTCGACTGTCTGCTGACTTTTCTCAAGTGCCTGAACTTTGTGTAAATAAAAATACAATTTTTGAGCTATTCTAATAAAAGAGATCACATATGCACTTTTACTGTTTTTGAATAAACAGTTGTTTTATTTTTGAACATGTATCCTGATTGTTCATTATTTGAAGGTTTGAAAGGAATACTGTTTTCTAGGGCAGCATGATTTTTACTCTATTGTGTTTCCACTTAGCTGAATTAAATATTTACTCACTTCTAAGTGGTTTATCAGCAGATAACAAACTGAGGTCCAGGGATGAATAACGGACTGTACAGAAGTTTAAGCAATTCCCAAAACATGAAAACTGCTCAGTTTCACGTTTTTAGATAATATTTAAGTTTAATTATCATCAGACGTTATCTCGTCTACAACTGCAGATAAAGATTTAACATAATTATGTTGGCTTATAGTGCACTCTGACAGAAAGTTTTGGAACCTCCTGGTGTATGCTTTATTAACAGTATTGCTTACATGCTTACATATACCTGGCTGCATCGTTAAGATGCATGTTACTCTGAGAGTCTGTGACGCGCTGTTATTACGTCGCACTCTCGCTGTCTGTGGAAGTGTGGTTGTCTGAGGAGGAGGCCGCACAGATAAAGTCAGCTCGACTGAACTTTGTGTTAAAGTCGGGCTTCGTCTTCTGTCAACACCATGGCGCCACAGCAGCAGTCAAAACCGACTGCAAAGCGCACATTTAGTACCAAGCCAGGAAAAGGAGAGGTGAAGGTATGACACCTAGCGTCCACCACACATTGTGGCTGGGTTTAACTTGCATTCCTGCTCTCTGTCGTGGACACGGTGGTAACTGTTCTATGTTAGTTATAACAAATATACACAGTCGTAGTAGTTCTGGTGTGTTTTAGCGACACGTTGTTGCATTGAAAGCCAGAGTGGAAGAAGATAAGGCGGTGCCATGTATTTTGCTCTTTCATATATTGAAACAAAAACTAAAAATCAAAAATAAACATAAAGCAATTCCACTTTTCATCACAGAGAATGCTTGACAAAAGGGGGGTCATTTTAATTCAGTTTAAGGAAGGTACTCAACTTAAATTAAGAGATTCAAACTGCTGCTGGGCAGCTCTCTGCAGGTTGAAAGTTTGTTGTACAGGCGGCGTGAAAACTTCAACAGGTGTTACTAATCAACTGACGAAGCCACGGCGCCCGCGGTGACGTCACTGGTTTTGGGGTGTGGCCGGCTATGCAGCTACATGGTCGACGGTCCTGTAAGAGCAGCTCTCTGCGTTTACATGTGTAATACTACATTATTGGAAGAGACCAGTCAGGTTCATAAAGGTAAAAATCGAATAGGAGCTCTCATTATTGTCGCAACTTTAAAACTCTGATGTCTTCAAAATTCTCAGTTCCTCAGCCAAAACCTTTAATTTTTAAATGAGCATCATGTGCGCCTGGCAGTGAGTAAAGAGCAAATAATCTCACTATGGTTGTATTATGCTTGTCTTGTTGTCTAGGTAAAAATTAACTTCTTATGGTAATCTCCAAGTATTATATTAAATAATTTACACAGAGGAAATACTGTACAGTTTAATGAAAAAACCCTTGAAATCTTAATATTCTATAATTAATATTTAATTTAAACATAGTTTGAAATGGAGCTAGAGCCCTTGTTCATTATCAAGCCACTGTGTTAAACACTACACATCCATACATTCATACACCACCATTAACATATTTTACACAATTATAAACAAACCGAGATCCCACAGATTATTAAAACAGTGATATCAAATTGGTGCATAGCATCAGAGTATCCTGTAATGTATGTCAGCATTGCACATTAGTTGATACCTTCCATACAAATTCTGAGGTCAAATTTTGATAAGACAGTAGCAGCTTGAACATTAAATCATCTTCATATTCCCTTCAAGAGAATAACAAGTTGCCATGGCTATCCAAACAGATGTGGACCAATGATAAAAGAGTTAACATTTTTGTTTGTTTAGATGTACAGCACCAACAAAATACTTAGACTGACAGTAGATAAAGTCATACAAAATTCTCAGTTCGGCTGTGTGTTCAGGAGCACCACTCTTTCTATTAGTGAAGGAAGTGGCTGAGGTCCTCATGGATCTCAGCCTCATCCCAGGGTCCGTGGATGTTGTCCTTGTGCCTCTGCAGCCTGACTAGCAGTAAGGGACAGAATAATGTGACACTTCCTAGGGCCAGGGCCAACAGCACGGCCCCACCCAGCGACTGGGAGCCCAGGCCTGCTACTCCTCCGATACACATTCCCACACACACCCCAGTAAACTGACTGGGGGCGTTCTCTTTAAGTCTCTGCAGCAGACATGGCCACAGGGCAAACACCAGCAGGGCACAGCTGAGCATGGCGAAGGTGTGCAGAGCACCGGGCAACCTTGAGGCTAAACACACAGAGGCAAACAGGGCTGCGTTGAGGGAGAGGCTGCCTGGGGGAGAGGGCTGAGCGTAAGGGAACGAGACCAAGTGGGCCAGCAACATCATAGCAGACATGGCATACACAGTGTCCGTACTCACGGACTCTGTCAGTGTCTTTAGGACCGGCGAGAAGCCAAAGGTGAAGGAAAGAAAAATAGTGGCACTCTGTAAATCAGCCAGACGGGTACGAGGCTCACAGCCTGATTCAACCTGAGATGTCAAGGCTTGGTGCAGTCCATAACCCAGCAGAGCACAGACAAGGCTGGTCGAAAGCAGCATCTCAGGAGACAGCAGACCCTTAAAAGAAAACAGAGAAGTTGATTAATTATAAATTTCATGTATGCCATTCTGAGCTGTGCACACTATGATGACTACAGATAATCTATCTAAAGCTTTACCTGCTCCATATAGAGCCAGAGGGTGATGAAAATAGCCACACAGGACAGCTGCTGTCCCACAAAGCCTGCTTCTTTCACCACAGCCCAGTAGCGGTACTGCCAGAGGCCCTCATTCCTCCGTAATTCCTCCAAGAACCGCTGGTCCACATAGTTATCAGGGAACGGCTGGCGCTCCCACAGCACCTTCCGCCAGGGCACAGCTGGACCTGGGGCACTGTCTGGCCCCATCACCCTGACCACACACATACACAGAGACAGATTTGTGAGCAGGCATGTTTGAGCTATAAGTAACTGGTGGAGTTCAAAATTCCTCATTTATTATCATTTTACCAAACATGGACAAAGCTGTACAACCCCAGACTCCTAGAGGCCCAGAAAACACCACCAGGCGTAGTGTGTGTGAACTAGTTTCTGCTGTATTTGACTTTTTTTTTTTTTATATCCGGCGTTGTTAAAGTATCCAGTATTGAAAAACTGTTAACATTAAACAAAATGGGAAGAACAGAAGTCTAATAGGGTTAGTAAAAAAGCTTAGGTTTGTTTTGTCAGGGGTTTCCAATCAATGTTATTGAGACAGTCAGACGTGAAACAGCATTTCAGTTAGTCAATTATTCGCCTCCGTTAGCTTCAAGTTTTTCACAGCTTGAAGCTAACAAGTTATATGTCCTATGGAGACACTCTTGCGTTAGTGATTTAGTCCACCAAACCATAGCTGGGCTTAAATCACATCTGGAGTGTTGTGTTTACGGTCAGAAGAGCGGGTCTACCCTGAACTGGGTTAACTGCATTTTGACGGTTGGCTAGAACGGCTAGAATCACACTACCGGTACTTCCGGCCTTAACGCGACAATAAAACAAAACATGCCACATGTACACATGTGTATATGAACATTAACATGTTGCCGAGCCACTGAACTGGCTCCACAAACATTTCAGAGGGTTTTCCACCTACCTGGGATGGAATCGTGTTCGGCGCCGATGCTACAATCTCGTCATGTCATTAACCGGAAGTGACGCTCTTGACCAGAGCTCACAGCGCCCCCTGTTGGAGCTTATGAGATCAACAGTGATTACTTTTTCTTTTTCTTTTTCAAGGTGTCAGTGTTAAACATACGTGGTCCCTACTCTGCTGACATTATAAGACCAGCCAACATGCCCACCACAAGGTAACGTGACATTTCAAAATTAAAATATTCTCATAGTGCTTATATATTATTATGTTGACTCTGCTATTCATCAATAACCTTGTATGAATTTTGTCAAATAGCAGTGCGCCAATACATAGACCGCAGCCTCCTTTCTCTCATGTGACAGCTCATTCAGCCAGTAAACCTGTCAGCTCCAGCACAGTGTCCAAACAACCACAAATGCCAACTGCCATGGTAATTTTCACCAACACCGAGAAACACACAAAATAAACTGGTTTGGGATTGGATTTGGGACAGTCACAAAATTTCTGACAATACTGCACTCATGTCTTCACTAATCTACCTGCAGTCGATACCTTGCTGTTATCTTATGTGTCTGTTACATCCAGCTTGTCTTTGACTCTAGTTGCAGATAGGATCATGTCTTAATAATGACAGTGTTTCCAGAAGGACTGGATCATCCACACAGCGTCTGATAGGCCAGTAAGTATAATTAATAAAAGTGTAATATTGTGAGTAATGATGAGAGTGACCAAAGTAATTTGCCCCAATATTTTTTTTTATTTCCAGCTCCCCTGGGCTGCGTCCACTTTGCTTCACAGGGGTCTCTGGTTCAGCACTAAATGAGTGCCTAATCATCAGATCTCTGCATCACCACATCCAGAAGAAGACGCCAGAAGGCCCAACAGCTGTATGATTTAGTCACTACTATTTCATCTGATCTGCTGCGTGCTTGACAAAGGCCAGCTTTCCTGCAGGTATCTGCATGACTGATACTTTGTCTTCATATACAGTAAAATAAACATACAGGTTTTTGTTCAGTAGAAACACAACAAAACACAGAGGTCAGAAAAAATGTATGATTGTTTAATTTATACACATTTACAACTACAGGACATTAGTCAAATAAATACCATATAACGTCACATTCCCTCTTCCCCACTTCTCCAGTCCGGTAGTAAAAATTATTTCCCAAAGACAGTGTGGCTGTTGTATCAGAAACTTTAAATTCTCCCACTCAGTAACATATTTAAAAATGCTGTAGTCTTTTATTTTTGTAGAACTTTGAAACACTTCAAAATGCATCAGAAACCACTTTCAACTGCATCAATGCATCACTTATACAACGTTCAAAATCTCAACATACAGTACTTCAATTAAACACTGGACACTACAGTGAGATTAGTTGGGCAGAGGAGAAAAGGATGGTAATAAGCAGTAAAACTGGGGCAGAGGAAGACCACGTCCCATGAGTTATTGCAGGCACCCACAATACTCAGTGTGATATATACACACCCATACTGTTTGGCAAAATCATATCATTATAAAAACAATTAGACTGCTCACAGTTTAGTTTTTTCAACTAAGGCTGTTACAAAGGTATGAACTCACTGTATGATCTCTGTCCAACAGCACAGGAAAAAAAAATCAGAAGATGGCGACATGGAGCTTTCAGCCTGGGTAGTGAGCAACCAGGTTTCAACTGTGGAGCTCAGTAAATACCAATAAAAGAATCTATAAGCACACATCACCATAGCATCTTAATAGTATACAAACAACCAATGAGAGAAAAACCTCAGAACAGTGCTCCCTCACCCACGTCAGGACAAGTTATGGACCCGTTTCTGGTGGACCCCGATAATCCAATAAGCACTTCAGGGCCCAAAATGATAAATTATGTTCTAAGAATATGAAAACAAAACAAAATATGTTGTTCTGTGGCATCAGTGGCAGTGCAACGATCAGATGCTAGTGTGTACTTTTGGCTAATAAAATGGGAATATCAGATTAAATACACATACACTAGCATTTAAAAACAATGCTGATGTAGCCAAGGCAGTGAATGGCTCATGTATGTTAAACTGAGCAGTGTGCCCATGTAGTAGTGGTAATGACCTTGCAGATGTCAGTAAGATAGAAATAGACTTCTGTCACCAGAGAGACAGGCAGGCTCAACATCTTCACGCAGTAGGTGATTGTAAGCAGACACCCGACAGGAGCTGTGAGGCTCCATGGCGGAGGTTAGCGGAGCTGGCAGCCATTTAGGCCACAGATGCACAAGTCATGGCAGAGGAGAGCAGGACAGAGGTCCTAAGTGTAGATGGCCCACTTCTGTTTCTACTACTCCATGGTCCCTTAGGTGCCAAAGAGCAGCATTAGCAAAGCGACCCTACCTAAAGACCTGACTTTTCAGTACTGGCATAATGGAAAGTGTGACTGATTTTCTGTTAGTAACATAAATGTTCATGACAGTGGGAGAAATAGTAAAAGGCCTCACAGACTGGCAGAAAGGCTGGCAGCTAAATACAAACCGCTAAGGCATTTTAGTGACATACAAAGGTACATTTGAGAGTAGCTAATGAATGGGAAGACATGCTGACAAGACTGGTTGCACTTCCCTGTTTGGCAGAAGTAAATCAAAGTTTTCAGACCTTTCTTCATTTAGTTCAACTCAACACTCAAATAAAAACACGTCCTAAGAAAAAAGGACATTTTTGCAATTGGCCTCTGGCCTTGTAACTTTAGGCTTTGTTAGAAAAATAGTCACATCATAAACGTGCCTGTTGTGTCACTTTCTTTGAAGAGTTACAGCAATTACAGCTATAAAACAATGTACAAAGTAGAGGGGCTGACAGTATAAGTTCCTGCTCCAAACTGAGGGCTCCTGCTGTCCCTCAAACTCCAGTGGACTTAAGACCAGAGCAGCAATTGTGTCAAATTTGCTATCGAGAATGTCAATATGTCTCTGTGTGTGCATGCATATGTATGTGTATAGACAACATCTTGTGTTAAAGAGTCACGAGCGAGGAGATCAGCTGAGAAAAATCCCAAAGGTATCTGTGGGCAAGTGTGGTAGTTTCTCTTTCTGTCCCTCCACCTGGGGTGGAGCTATGTGCGAATTTTCCTTTTATCTTCAAACAGCGAGCGGACTAGGTAGACCTGAACTGCCGATATCAAGACCATAACAATGAGATTTATCACCGACCAAAAGTTCACCCTGTCAAAGTTACTCTCCTGGAGGTTTCTGTCGCGAGCCTCAAACGCCCGCAACACCGTCTGGATCTGTACACTTTTGCCCAGCCGAGCCTTCACGCTGTTGATGGTGTCCTGAAGGAGAGGGGACATACAGGTCAGATTTAGTGGGGAAAAAAGATAGCCACAATAAGAACTTTCAACTAGATTACTCTTTTTATGTACCTGACAGTTAACTAACCGAAAGTGGTGATCAAAATGAGAGTCAGTTCTCTCTAGGGGCAGTTCTGAGGTTGTAAACAAAGCACCATAATCAGGTACGTTCCCTCTACCATGAGAAATCAACTTCCTCCACAGCTGGAGGATACATTTCCTGTCTTTTAAGTGATGCCTCTGTGACTTCTGACACACATTAAGGCTGTTTCTGGTGTAGGGGCGGTACAGGCTACTGTGGTGCAAGCTGAAACAATTGGCTGCCCTCAGCCAATAGGTGAGAGTTCATGACATTTTCTATTCTTGTGACACTCTCCTTGTGACTTTGCCTGTATGTGGTGGATTGCCAGCTATTTTGTTGGCAGTCTGTTTGCTGGGTCATTTTTCTCACCCTGTGTCATCCTGTGAGCATGGGTGGCACAGTGACAAATGTCCCAACAACAGACGAGAAGGACAAAGTCTTAAAACACCCACTGTGAAGAAACAAAACCACTTTTTTTTTTTTTTTACCTCTTGCCACTGTCATTCAGGCTCAAAACTTGGCACACAAATAAACCTATTGAGAACTAACTGGAATGTGTTCCATGTCAGATCTGGCTGCAGCCTCACCATGATGTCTTCCAGCTTCATGTCCAGCATGTCTGTTCCATGAACATACTCCTTCCAGTCATCTGGGTCTTCATCTGTATCCATGTTGTCCAGGATCAACTCAAAGAAGATGATCTTCTCAGAGACGGCACTGAACGTGTTGTCAAAGCAGAACATGTAGTCTCCATCCTCAGTTTCCACACTGCAGAAGAGCACAGGCAGTAAGAGTTTTCACATGGATGTGTGTCATTAATGTCTTGCAGATGATCTACGCATGTCTGGGATGTATGTGTGAAGATGTCAGTAAGTCTGAACCTGAATCTGTGTTACTTACGTGTGCACCCCATCTGACTTGCGATAGTCACTGAACAGCACTTCGCCAGAGGGAGAGGAGATGAAGAAATCTACATCCAGACCTGCACCATCTAATACCTGTGATCAAAGGAGGACACACGAGGTAAACGAGACAGGGAAAATTAAACAGAGACATTAAAACATTAATAAAATTCAAATGGTGCACGTTTTTGTGTGGGTTTATACTTTCTCCAAGGTGTGTAACAGCAGAAAACTTCTGTGATGCTTTATTATATATGTTAAATGAGAGGAAAGCTATTTTTTACTCTCAAGGTCTCCCTCACTCTCCATTGGAAACATGGGTACCTTGTCCTCCATGGTAGACACTACAACAGATATGTAAATGCTTGGGATGTCTCGCACAGGCAAATGGCAACTTGACGTCGCCTACCTTTAAGACACTCAGAGATTCATCAAGTGTTGTAAGCTGACCGGCATAACAGGTTCCCAACAATACGAACATCGAGGTGTGAGCCACATTACCTCCTGGTTCTCTTGCACAATAGATCATTTGATTCAACGTAGCAGCATACCAGTATGGTTTGCATAAATGTTCAATGTAAATGAAAACCATAACATGCAGAAAACGTGAACAGTAACCAAAATAAGGGCTAAGCATTAGATGTGACAAGTGTAATGTTATGTCAACACTGACTCTCGGTTGGGGGTTATCATGGTTTAGCAGACTGCAAGCAGAGCGAGCCGGTTTTCGGTTTGCTCAACCAGCGTTACAATTTCATACAAGATTATCCCAGTTATGTGAGTCTTTATGACCTGATATTCAATCTCCAGTGAGGCATCTTTCTTCATGGTCTGGTAAAAACACTCCTTTCGACCGGCGGGTAGAGTGAATGTGAAGTCGCTGTCCAGAGACTGAGAGAAGGAAGCCAGCACCACGAACCTTTCCGAGACTAGAGCAACAAACACGGACAGCACACACAAAAACACCCGGGCTAACTCCATGGTCAAGCCTGCGTGCCTAAAAGCCCCCAAAAGCCAAAACGGTGTTAGAGTAGCCCGCCACTGTGTTGGTAGGTGGGAAGCGGAGCGGCTAGCGATGTTCGCCAAACTTCACTTCTGTTGAAATGTTCTCACTCAGGAGAGTTCAGGAAAGTTCAGGACCCCGCCGGTTCAAATCATCAACACATTGTTACTTATTACTGCAAACAATATTGAATAAACTCACTACTCTATTTTAAATCATACAAATTTAAGTTATTTTTCATATCATTTTCATAATTTCAGCGACAATAAAAAAGCACTGGCAATTTTTAGGACCCGATTCGAATTGCACTTTGGGATATGTAGTTCTTTTGGTCCATGTGATGATAAATCGAGGGGACCATAGAGTGAATCCATAAATTAAATAATTTAAGAAATAAAACTGTAATATACCAGATACAAGTATCTAACTAGATTCAAAGGAGGGAGACATAATTGGCAATATAGAAACGTATAAATATATATTTTAGGGGGACAAATACATTTATTCTATAAAAAATACTATGGGAATCTAATGACACTTTACATTTCAATAACTGTTGGAATTCCTTTATAAAATCTGCCCTCTTGAAGGCAGCGGCGTCATGATACAAAGACAGGATACTAAAATTTAGCTGCATTGAGTCTTGAGCTTTAATAACTGATGATCTTTTTTTATGTCTTTTCTCTATTTTTTAAAAATATATTTCTATACTATTTGAAGGTGTTTTGCGATGTTGAAGAAAAAGTACACAGTGTTCACATTGCTCCAAGCACTCACCCCACACCTAATCAAGTGATTTGAACACTCAAGTAATTATTTTTACAAAGCCAAATGTATCGACATTAGTCACCTTTTAAAACGTTTTACGTCAGACGGTTGTGCAACAACTTTGAATATTGCATACTTTGGTGATTTGCTTATCAAGAAATAGGTGACGCGTCCTGCTCCACATTCACCAACTCATCCTCATTCAGGGGGGCGGGAGGGGGTGGGGCGGGCTTGTTAAACACGGTGTTGCTACCTCTCTTGTGATTGGTCGATAAATCATCCGCTGTGATTTGATTGGTCGGACGTAGGGCATGGGTTGAACTTACCAAGAGCCAGCTACCCGTCAACAGCAGTAGCTACTAACGCTAAAAAAGAGGCGGACAACTGGTCCGCACAATGAAAATTAGCACACCTCAAGTGTAGGTCTTAGCCAGAGAATACAGTCGTTTGTTAATTTGTTATTAACACAGGCCCTAAGCTTGTCTTCGGTGTATTGTGTAGCCTTGAGAGATTAGAAAAAAACCCAAAGAGCGAGGATGTTGGTCCCCGCGGGAAGATAATGAAGAGGCTGCGCGTTTTGTTGGTGTGCCTCGTTGTAGCTCTCCTGTGCTGGTAAGCTTAGCCCGACATGTACACCTCCATTTACATTATCAACGACATGTCAGACACATGACAGTTGTAACATTAGGAGAACCACGCATCATGATAATCATCCTGTCCGTCACGTCGCTTTGCTTGATGTTTTTTGTCGCATAGTATCCGTCAGTCATCAATGAACCATTCCTGCTACAGAGCTAACATTGTCAGCTCGTCACAGTGTGCTGTGTGATGTTTAGTTGACCTCTAACAGAAGAAAAGCCAGAAGACGATTTTTATCCATAACTGACATAACTGGTTGATAAACGTAGTTGGTTTTAGGATTGTATGGTGAGTACCTATATTCAGCTGTTGAATAGCAACATAGCTAGCTAACCTAAACAAGTTGGGCAGTGATGGTAAACGTAACTTGTCTGGTGGATGGTAACGTTAATTTAGATTTAAAAATACTTTAAGTGACCGTGACAAACTGCTTACTGCTTATAGGATTTCTAATGTTGCAGTTATAATTTCTCCCCCCTGTTTCTTGTGGCTTCAACCAACCATTATTTCAGTATGGGTTATTTTTCAGTCGAATTATCCATCTCGAAAAATGCCCTAAACTATGCCAAATCTATATCATCAGCTTATTAAGTCCAAACTAATGTCTCAACATTGTTAGTTAGTCTGGTCAACAGATATAAACCCAGAATTACTTAAAATCACTTATTTATAAACATGTGAAATAAAGTGTAGCATGTATTTCTCTATTTCTCTCTCTATTTCTGTAAATGTTGGCATTGTGAACCTACTCAATAAATTACAAAACAAATAATCAGTGGTAGTTAAAATTTATGTGAATTTACCCTAGGTCAATTGACCACCATGTGTAGGTACAAATCAGAGGATACTGGGTTACAGTCTGTAAAAGTGAAAAGGCGTTGTAAAATTACTAATTGAAAATCATTGTACTTGTACAGATGTAACAAATGTGTCATTACTTTAAACAGTGTAAATGAGTTGCTCTGTTACAAAAGATGACTGTGGCTCTCCGGCAAAGCACGTGCACACCAGGGTGACAGCTGGTAGATCAACGCAACTCATGAATTTGCTTAATCTTAGAGGCATGGAGCAGGTAACAATACGTAGGGTTTGTGAAATGGAATTAACTAGCTGGCTAACATGCCTCTCTCATCCACACTAGTGACTCAGGAGCAGGTAACCATCCAGTATGTGGCCTGTAGACCACACGTCTTTCTCTACAAGCAGTGACAACCATTCACTGTCACTTTTCTTGACAATAAGAAGCTTGGAATTTTTTATTTATTTATTTTTTTGGTAGAGTATGTAATCTGATTTATATTAGTCGGCTAATATTTAGATGTGTGGTCACTTGTTTCGATATAATGTTTCCAGGAAATGATAATATAATACCTGTGCTACCAACTGAGAGCCAACAGTGGTTCTGAAAACATAACACAGGACGTAATTAACATATCGATTTCATTCAAACTTTTGGTCCCTGATAATTATAGTCCCATAATGACCCGTATAACCAGTAATGTTTTTTTCCTTCTCCCTGCTTCCTCATAGCATTGGAAACAGAAAAAGAGGGACTCTAGCTCACTGGTTGCTGAATTGCAAATGGAATCAGACAGATGATAAATCCACTTCTTAGTCCTTAACCTTTGTACCTTTTCTTCTGAAAATCATCATATTCCCATAGATAAGATTATTTTGAAAGAGTTAAGGTATTGCTCAGATAGGATTTAGCATACTTTCTCATCTTTATAGCAGGCAAACAGAGAAGGAAGAGAGGAGAAGAACAAGAAAACACAACAGTTTGGCAGAACATGGTGTTGCTCTCTGCCTCCCAAAGGCCAATAAAACAGAAATGTGACTAATGAATCAAGATATCCATAGTTAGTCATTTAAATATTGAATTAAATATTGAATTATAAATTAAGTCCACAAATGACACAGCTTTCAATCCTTGGTACCAACTAGACTTTGTTTGGTCATTGGTGCACTTTTTCACTTTCTTGGTAACTAACTTGACCATGCAACCACACGTGTAGACTAATTACTAATGCAAACCCTTTTTAGCGTGTTGCTGTCGTTCTCACTCGTCCTTGCCAATTCTCACACGTCCCAGTGGGAGCACAGAAACAGGGAATGCAAGCCTTGCAGTAATCCAAAGGTTTCCAAGGCAGCAGTGATTTTAGGCACAGAGAGGGGCTCTGTATTAGGAGACTAGTGGCGAAAGACTGTTTGGGGGGGGGCATCATTCTGTCATTGTGCTTCAGCGCTTGCTTTTAATAACCCTGTGGCCAGGGCTAATGTTGATGTTTCAGGTTCTGGTTCCATGGTTTCATGTTGTTTCTTGTAATACACCTATGTGAAGTCTTGTCTTTCTGTATATTACTGTGGGATTGCTGTGTCTGCTCAGCTAGAGATCTTTATGCTGCAGTACTTAGAGAGGCACAGCAGAATGTATTTTGTGTGTGTCGTGCTGCCCCTTCATTTATGTAGTCAGCAACAGGGATCTTACTGTGTTTATGGTATGCTAGCTCAGGCTGTTGACATCAGCGTCGCTGGAGAAAGTGTGTGCATGTTTACTTGAGAGTGTTTGTGTGAGAGTGCACATTTCCAGCCAGGTTGATTGTCAGTAATGATACCTCAACACAGACATATTTTCTCCCCAGTTAGATTTTGAATCCTGTCGAGATGTTCGCTGAATGTGGTGTATCAGCACTCCTCTATGTAATAACACAACTCTCATTGCAGGCTACAAACTCACAATATTTTTTATTTCAAACAGGTGACATCTTTCTGCTAATTTTATATTTATATATAATTGAGAGGCAAAATAAACAATTGGATTTTGATCATTGCATTTGTACCGGAGCATGCTCAAGAGAAATAGCTGCATGTCCTGCCATCTTCTCATTCTCTCCCTATGCCATACGCTTATTAGTTTAACAACCATTTGAAGATTATTATTATGTAACATGATTAGCACTTATGAGACAAGTCTACAGCCAAATGACCAGCTGGGGATTTTCTATTATATTCCCTTAGACTGCAGACACACTTCAATCTGCCACAGCATAACTAATAACTAAGAAAGCATTACAATTCTCTGAACATATTCGGGTACAGTAAAGTTGTCCACCCAGTGCTGTTGAATTTTTAATCTGCTGACTTGCCTGATTATTATGTAATTAAAGGTTTGCTCTGTTGATTAGTCTTGATGTAATTAAATGTCTTAGAGTTGGCTTTAGGGTATTATGATATGTGTTTTGCCTCTGCTTATAAATCCCAAAGAGGTGTTTTGCGATTTGTGCTGTGTGTTTAGATGCCAACCCAGTGAGAGAACACCAGTGTTTTGCTTGTCCAACCTGTTTGCTTTCCTAAATCTATAGGTGAGACAGTCTATATGGACTGTCATTTTCCCTCTGCTGCCAGCTCAGGGTTTTTTAATCATGTGAACCTATGTTTTGTAACACAAAGATTTTGGCTATAAAAATACCCAAAAGAAATGTCACTGTGAATTATCAGGCGAATGGAGTATATCAACTAATGTCTTAGAAATATTTCTTGACTGTCTCTGTCTGATCAGTGTCCTCTATAATTTGCTCAAAGGCAATGTGAGCACTGTGCAAAGAAGCCAGCCAGGGTATAGCTAGAGGACCCTCTTGTTAAAAGAACTATGTGTTCAGCCCACATTGTAAAAGTTCCTGTTTTGGGGCAGTTGTTACATAAGTAGATCCTCTTTGTTTTGCCCACGTACATTAGTGGCAAGGGGGCCCGTTGTCATTGATAGTACTGCATGTTTTTCCGACCAGGAGATACTCACCACCTCCTGTATTGGGCACTGAGAGTAAGTGACAGAGGAACAGAGAGCACTGTGTGTGTTTTTGGCTGTTTCAGCCATGAAAGGGTGGGTGGGTCGTGGGGTTTGGAACTCAAAAGGGACATGGAAGGTAACAAAGCCTGACTTGGGACACGACAATGTTGCTTACTTACTTTCTGAGCCTTTTCCTGAAACTCATCACCTCCCAGATATTCCTTCCATCCAGCTGCCTTGTTGTAACTTTTATGGTCCTGCAAGATCATGTGGCTGCTGTGATTTACAGCGTGTGTGTGTCCATACACGTGCTCAGTTTTTCTCTCCTCTTAGCCCTGCCTTCATTAGGCGACCCCTTTGTTGCTCTTGTTGTCCTGGTATTGTCCCACTGGAAACCTGGGCTTCTTGAATGCTGTCACTGAACAGTGAAGGAATATATAAATGCAGTTTTTTAGGGCATAGTATTTGTTTATGGTATTTGTGGTATTTATGTTGTGTTTACCCTATTACAGGTATTGTAACAGGATGCTGCCACATTCTGATTTCATGTTGAGTTACAGCCAACCCAAAAGACTTGAAATACATTACCCAGTAATGTATGGTCCTAGACTACCTTTTTTGCAGTCTGAAGGACATCGTTGGTATTAATTTCTAATGAATTGCAGATGTCTGAAATTCCTTCATAGTTATTCATGTATAGGTGCCCACATACTGTATTGTCATGTTGTGCAAGTCATGTGCATGCAGATACACAGATGCCCAAATAAGACACACATGATCTGAGGACATTGTGTGCTGTGTATTAGAAACTCATTGTTTCACAGTATAAAGGGATCTCATCATGGAGAAAATTTAATTAGCCAGCACATGTACAGTGAAGGGATTGGAGTGTCCATGTTCTAGTTTGTTACTGAGGGTCTGTCTGGTTTGATTGTTTTCTTATCTTTTATTAACTTACCTAACTTTCTGAGCAAAGGTGCAGCATATCTCACCTCTCTGTAGTGTATCTAAGGAACTCTTTCTCAAACAGAGTAATATAAAGCTTTGATTAACTTTAAAAGAATGGAATTGTATATGTTCCTAAAGCAAAGGAGAAAAAAGCCACAAGGTTATATCTGTTAGAGCAAACATGACATTTGACCTACATGTAAAAAAACGGCAGCATCATCCTCTTCACTGAGCAAAGCAGACTCAGGCTTCCTGTTCATGGTTGAAGTTATTTGTTGCCTTTTCTCTATGTTTAATCAAAGCTTGCCAGATAACATGTCTCTTATTTCTGTCTGCATTTTCAGGATTCTATTTGAAAAACAGATTAGGGTTTAAACAACTAGTCTGTTCAAACAACAGAAAATTGATCTTTGAAGTCAATTATCAAATAAAAACATTTGCAGGTCTCAGTTTTGTTATTCATTTATTGACATCATTGGAGATATAAAATTGCATTTTGTTGTGTTTTTTTATTGCCAGACAAATTAAGCAATTTGAAGACATGATGTTGGGCTTAAGGAACCAAATGTTTTTATAAGCTACATATCTATTGTTAAATTAAAAGAATATTAATGAAATCATTGAAAAAATAACTACATAACTAGATCAGTTTTCTTTTTGCACGTTACAATTGTTTGCTGGCTGTATGTACATATGGATTTAATTTGTCTTACTGTGAGACTGGGTCTGGGTCTTTTAAATCCCTGACTTAAAATTTAGCAATAAAACCTTCCTTTTCCTCGACCACTGGCTTAGAAACTTAGGGGCTCAACAACCGAGAGTCCATCTTTCTGTTGTTGTTATAGCAGGCCACGGTTTAGCACTGAAGGCTGGCAGCTCTAGTTTTATGTGAAGAGACAGAGCTGGACTGACACTCCAGAGCACACTATTGTTCCTGCCCACTGGCCATGGAGATTGATGAGCACTCTTTTGCTTGCTGGCCCTCCTGTCTCCCAGCTGCACGACTCTCTGTATGTTAATGCTTTATGCAGGCACCTTTTTATAACATGAGTAATGTGAATTCGTCAGAGTGAGGCAACACCTGAGACACATCCAGTGGTAGGTGAAATGAGTACACCAGGGTGTCCAAGGCGAGTGCTCAGCAGTAGGGCTGGATAATAAAAATAATAATTTCTAATCCATCTTGCAGTTAACATTTCCCCAGAGAACAATAATGAACATGGGATGCTCATAGTGAATGTGGTTTATGTGGTGTGGGGAAATTATAATCCAGTCAGACTGCAGTTTATGCAATATAGCTTGTTAGGATGCAGTTTGTTTGCACCTCTCACGGTGTGTGGTAAACAGAAAGTAGACATCAGTTGTTAATGAGAAACAAAACAATGAACCTAGAGTTGATCAGTTTGCTTTGTCTGTGTTTACTGGAACATAGCTGCACTCTCTTTAGTAGTTAGTGTGGAAGTAATGGTGCATTCACACACCTGGATAACTGTCACAAAAACTAAATAACTGGTTTTACGTCACAGAATCAATCAGACAAACAGATCTGGCTGTAGTATAGTGCCTGTTTTATTTGTGTGACCTGTCTTTGTCAGGTGTCTTATTAAAATTTTGTGCTTTTGATAAAAACCAAAGTAGATACTAAGAAATAGCAAACTGATTATCCTAGCTTTCAGTTTTGTGTTGATATCCATTTTGTCTCTTACATCCTTTGCCTTTATAGGGCGTTTTCAAAGCTCAGTGTCCCAAGCTAAATGCCGTTAGTCTTGCACCCTGCAGCTGTTTTTACAAATATTATTTGAACAGCACAACACTTATCAGCATAGTTTTTTGTTGTGAATTATCTGTTATAAACTTGTAGGCCTGTCACTAAAAAGAGTAAAACAATAATTGTGTAAAAGCTTGTAGTTGCCCGTGGTGAGCCCCACAAGAGTTTTTGAGAAAGAAACTTGGTTATGATAGTCCTGTCTTTATTTTCTGGCAGCAGTAACTTCCTTGCAGGATCCTGTTGCTCACATAATATTTTTCTGGGAAAAGGTAGGCCTGCAGTGAGAGTTGAATGCAGGCCAGTTGCCTGAGGCTCTGTCAGTGGTTTGAGAGAAAATACCACTGTTTACTGTGTTAGTGAATAGTATTCTGAGGGTGGAGATTGTTAGGTCTTAAAGGTGGAGACTTGCGTCAGAACAATAATGTCGTGTTACTGCGTGTGTTTGCATGTGTGAGAAGAGGGTATGGCAAAGGGTAGAGAGTTGATTAATTTGACTATTTGACAACTGAGCATTTGGTGTGAACTTCTTTCTGTTTGAACTTTTTTGTTTGTATAGTAAATGTATCTTTACAGTAATTAACAATGCAAGAGCTTCTTTAATTGTAATAGTCTTAACACAATTCAAGGCATGAACATTTTCCATCTTCAGTTGTGTTTTAATGCATCTCAGCATAAGTGATGGCTAAATACTGTAGTGACTTGTGGATAGTTGACTACACCAAAACCAGGAGGAGGTTGCTTTGCTTTTTCCTGCCCTGCTAGAGAAAGGGACTATTTTTCTCCTCATGAAAACGTTTCTTCTCCTCCCCTCCCCCTCTCTTGCTCACTGCTCTTTACTGTTTACCTTATGAAGCTACTGACTGGCTCTCAAGCTTGTACTGTGTATGTGTGTGGATCTTTTTCTCTCTTTTTCTTTGTATGCAGCAAGTGTCTAACTGTCTGTGTGTATTTGTGCCTTTTAACTGTCTGGATGAGGGCAATGTACAGAGAGAGGCCCTGTCCATAGCTGACACGCAGGGCTACTAAAGAACATTGTGTACTAAAGCTAATGAGGGCATGTTTTGCTGAAGCTTGCACATAAAGACATACGAAATGCCATCAAATCTACTCTCCTTGTGCCGCCTGCTAAATGCGAGATCCCATTATCTTATATCACAGGCCAAATTAATTCAGTTTGTAGTGGATATCAGAATGAAATGGACAATACTCTCATTGTTTCAGATTTACTACATAAGCTACTGTATGAATAAAATGTATTGTTCAAAGCTAAAGTATCACAGGGTTCATGTCAGTTTTCTTTCTTTTATTTTGAAAAGCATGGTGTTTTCTTGCTTGTTATAAGGCCACTGTTTACATTGCAGTACCTATGGTAAATGTAAATGTTTCACCACCCTGCAGCACATGGGTACACTGTGTACTGAGGTGAATGTTTGATGAGTTTTCGTTCTCCCACTGTGCTTGCTGATGCATACATACTGACGAAGAATGCACGTGTATTGTTGTATCCACACCCACCCGCACTGGAAAAATGGCTTTTCCTATCAAAATGCATTATATCACATGACTGCATCCCTCAGTCCCATTGTCCTGAGCCAGTGTTCCTGATGTCTCATTCCCAAGCCTCTTTGATCCCTGTCTGACTGCGATGTTTCGCATAGTCACAGCTTCACTGTTGCCACCATACTATGTCTGTGAGTCTTTTGTCTGGCTTGGTATTGGAGAAGAGATGTGCACTTAATTTCACTGCAGATTGATGCAGGATATGATTGTGAATACAGCAGAAACAGATGTAAAGTCCAGTATTGTTTCCCTTGTCAACCCAGATGATATAATTACTTAATTTTAAAACTAGGCACTAGGCACATAAATGTAAACTAGATGCTTGACACATTTATACGTTAATCACCCCTGAGAAGAATGTTTTTGGAGTTCAATATACAATTCAATTTAATTGACCAAAATGTTTTCTTTCACATTTTTTGACTTTTGTGTCCATACTGTGAATTTATCCATTGCTAATATGGGTACTACTTGAATGATTAAGGTTTGAATTGTAGGATGAATTAAACAAGCAATATGAATACGTGGGCTTGAGTTGTGGGAAATTATAGTGGTATAGTTTTTATTATTTTCTGTAATTTCAGCAGACCAAACAATTAATAACAACACAACATGTATCTGGGTTTGTCTTGTCAGTGCATTTACAAGACAGTTGATTCATAATGTTTGTGCTCGGCCCCTCTTTGACAGACAGGTTTCATTTTCACTTCAGTATTGCTAAGCCGTACGTTCCTGACTGTTACTGCCGTGTTACGGAGGTTGAGGTGGTATTTAGTTGGGCATAATTTTAGCGGAACAATATGCAGCTCTTTCTAAATGTTAGCTTTTTAGTCCTGGTTGAGAATGCACTGTATCTCACAGTAGTAGACATGTGAGGTGCGTACAACCTTACAGGAGCAGCAGTCTTTCTTCCACATAGTGACTTGCCTACTCTGTGCCACAGGCTAATTTCCAAAGAGAGGTGTGTCTGTTCATTCACTCTACATCCTAGAGAAAGGCTCCTGTGTAAATTTTGAAGTATTTATTTGCGTCACAGAGCCAGTTTAGTCAAAGAGGGATCCTTGTAGATCAGAAAGACAAACAAGCTTTACAAATAATTTAGACCTGTAGTAATTTTAAGAGAATAAGGCCTTTCATTGTGTAAAATGAACTTAAGTGTTTAATATCAGATTGTGATTATTTGGCTTATCAGGAGGAACAGGATGAAGTGGTGTCATTCTGCCGGGATCTTCTGGGCATGTGTCGGTGTGTTTATTAGCATAGCATTTTCAAGAATAATAAGAAAGCTGCCAATCAGGGTCTGTTTGAACAGAGATGTGATACAAAGTATCACATGAGTGTGCAGGAACTTTACTGTCCCATTGCTTGAACAGAGCTTCATTAATGCAACTTGATAAAACATCATCCATTTTTTTCTACATTTATTCTTCAAACGCAGGTTGAGTATGAATATATTGTATTCTGTTACCTGCGGTTATTTCAGGCCTTCCCCTGCTGGGAACTGTCCAACAGCTTAAGACAGTCCTAACCGGCTAGGACAACTCTCCTAAGTTCTAGAGAGGAGGGAGATTAAAAAAGTAAAATGCTTTTACTCTTAAATGTAAAATTCGGACCTTACAAAAAGCATTACTCTGATGCAGAGCTTTGGGCCAGTTAAAACTGATTTCCTGTTCTGAGATTCTTGTGCAGACCCAGGTCCTGGTTATATGGGGTATGCCTATAGTCTTCCAAAACAGCAAGTCAGCACACATCATTAAAGCACTTAGGGAAATGAGCCTGCCACTCAAACCCTACTCACCACTTATAGGCTTTGTGTAACTCCATGTCAAAGCAGAGAAGCAAATAAACATATGTGTCTGCAGCAGCAGGATTTAACACATGAAGATCAGTTCTCTGAAATCTTTCCCTTGACCCCACTGTTTGTTTGTCTGTTGGTGATATTCCTGTTAGTGGAGTCTGTCAAAACCGGCTTCTCTGCTGCTCCGCTGTGCCTCTGAGATATTGAATTGTTAGCATTGTGAGCAAACTACTAGAAGTCATGTAACTGTACTTAAGTACATAGATACGTTGACAACATGATAACCAATAATAATTGGCAGATTTAAAAAAAGCATAAATTGTAATATAATGTAATCCTGAACTCATCGGACCAGTCCAAAATAAAAAAGTTTCAGTAAATGGATTGTTCATTCCTGAATTTCTTTTTCGAATTTGACAGTGTAGATTTGATGTGAGACAGAGGTCTGAGTTTTTGCTGTTTCAAAGAAAATCTTGTCCTTCCCCAAGCTGTCTTTGTGAGTTGACATAGGAGGAGGAATTTAGGGAAAGCACAGAGCCACAGTTTCACTGTGTGTGCAAGAATTCTGGATGTAGAGGAGAAAAGAGGGAAACAAGTCTGAGGAAAACAATCTGCCAGTCACCAACAAGGCCTTTTGGTGCCTGCTGTCTTTGACAGCAAAAGTACCCAAGTACTGTCTGGTTCAGGACTGTGTGTTAGCGAGAGAGCTATTCACCAGTTCAGCCACAGTGTCCTGGCTGCCCCGAGGATGTGCCAGTGCAGAGGATTATGGGGGATCAGCAGGCTTTAGAACAAACTGCTGCTCCACGTTATTCCATGCTTGTATGTGGAGGAAAATTAGAACGCACATGTAAACTTCCACACACAAACACGCTCATTCGTCTAAGGCTGGGCTTTAAGGCTCTGCCCCCACCCCCTTTCCTCCAAATGGTGACGACATTTTTTTGTCTGCCTGGCAGATGCGCTGGCCTACTTTTTACTGGCGAGCCCTGGCACATCTCCCTGCCCCACAATCCACCTCTGCCCACGTGGATCCTGGATTCTCTCTCCTCAGCTCTTTTTCTTTGTTTCTCCCTCTCTGACTGTTTTTCTTTCGGTCAGCTTCCTGGACCTAAAGCATTACAGTGCGTTAGTTGAATATGGGTCCTCTGCCTGCTCAAAGAATTTATTCTCAAGAGATGTGGCTCAGAGAGAAAACAGCTGGATTTATTTGGCCTTTTACTGTGTGTGTGTGTGTGTGTATGTGTGTATGTTTGCTCTCTCCAAGCATGTGATTAGGCTTTAGTGAGTTGACAGTCCAGTTTAAAAGGAAACTTGAACCAGCTCACAACATCATCATGTTGGTCTCCATCTGCCTTTCTCGCATTATTAACCCAGCTCCCAGCACCATGCGTTGTATATTAAGAATAATTTGAACTTCAGTGAAAAACATCACAAGACTCTCCTCTGCCTGAGGACAGGACAAGATGAACAGCACTATTCACTTTCCTGTTTAATTCATAATCAAGACCCTAATACCAAACACCTAGTGACTTCTGTATGTTGTTAGCCAATCTAATTTACTGTACAAACAGTAGTGACATCTTTTTTTCTCTTTTATTTATCTTTCTCTGTTTTTTTCACAACATTCAACACAGTGACACAGTTTCAGCTTCTGTACAGTAAAGAATTAGTGTATTTCACATGCTGCTGGTTACTTAAAGACTGTGTGTGTGTGTGTGTGAGAGGGAGAGTTTATGTAATTAAGAGCAGCAGCTGGTCTGAGATGTAGGCCAGGTGAGGGAAAAGCAGCAGCTAATCTGTCCTGGCTCAGGTTATATACAGTACTTTTACGTGTGTTGCAGTGTCATGCTACGTCCAAGTATGCATGAGAGGGCAGGATGACAAAGGCAAACTGTTGTGAATCAAAAAACAAAACGATATATGGGAAGAATATCAGTATAGGAGGGCAGTATAGGGCAGTATAGGATGAATGAGAGAACGAGCAGGACCCAAGACTACAGGAGCGACAAACACATGCACACGTGTTGTCATGTGCAAGGCCTCTGAAAACCTCTGACCAGGCAGACGTCCTGTTCGAGCGGAGATCAGAGCGCAGTTAGCATGCCATGCAGCTGGTGAAAATATTTGACTTGCTGCTGGCAGATGAATTCATCCTCAGCCTGTTGTCTCAGTTTTGTGTGAACCCAGTCAGTTGGTACAGTACAGTACAGTTGATTTGGTAGAGTTATATCCATGCCCCCTGAAACTGAATGGTCCTTAAGCCAACAGGAAATATCAGGGGATTTGGCTGCTCGGAACCAGCACAGACAGTGTATCGGGGGATGTAGCCAGTGTGTCTGTGTGTATCTGTCCAAAGCTGATAACGTCTACTTCAGCTCTTACAGGAATATTACAAAATAATTTTGCAGAGGGGAATGTAAAGGACAAAAAGACCTTAAAATCTCCAGGTACTTTTGAAGTGGGACAGGAAATAGGGAGAGCGAGAGAATGAGGAAGAGTGTATTTGCAGGCTGCTGACTCATTAGTCTTGCCTCAGGCTCTTCCTTCAGTAGCTTAGCATTGACCTACTACTGGTATGTAACATACATGGACATTTAAAAATCCATCCTTGCAGTACTCTCTCAGTTTTTCTCCATTTGTGGGTCATACTTTCCCCCCTCCTACTGTTGCATAACCATTTAAGTTAAGAAGTAGGTCACAGTACACCCCCCCAAGCAGATCCTCTCAGAGCAGCCCCTTCCTTCACATGTTTTTTTTTTTCTATTTTCGCCTACTTTCCTTTTTTTCGTCCTGGAAAGAAGGAATGTCAACACTCAGGTCTTTCTATTCATTCATGAAGATGACGCAGAGCGGGGGCAGGAGGGTTTCTTTCACCCTTGTTTCACAGTTCAGGCTTGGTTTTACATGTAGCTCAGTAAGTACAAGGCACTTGTGGTCTTGAATTGGTCCACACATTTTAATATCTGTATTTGAATATTTATTATTTGAATAGCGATCTGTGACTTGGCAGTTTCCATTTTAACACTGACTCACTGAGCTGCATTGCGGAAGTTTGTCCAATCATCATTAACCAACACAGAAGTTTACACAGGATTGTTTACTCTGTGACATGTTCACTTAAACCTGAATTATCTGTTTGTCACCCAGATGTATTTACACAAGTGTTCTCTTATCAGAGTTATTGAATGCCTTTTTTAAAAGTGATGATGCAAGCAAAAAATTGAGAACATAAACACGTCATTGATGAAATTATTCTTTTTAAGTCAGTCTTGACTATTGAGTATTAATGACATCAACTATAAATGCACATTTTAAAAGATTTGTCTATCAGTGTAGAGGGAGAGAGAAAGAGGGGTACAACAAAACTGAGAGTCAAACCATGGCCATTTTATTTATGTGGTATGTTCCTTAAACAATAGATTACCAGGGTGTCACCATTGTAAATACACATTCAAGATGAGATTTTACTACTTTTAAAGAATTTAGTCAATTACATTTGTAGTTAAGTGACTGTTTTAGCAAAACTGTACAGAGAGGAGGTTATATGAAACTACATGGCCAAACATCTAAGATTTGTTTTAGAGAATGTGCGGGAACTTGGGCACCATGACATAAAATATGCATATCACCACTTAGCAAAGTATTCAGACCATACCAGACCATGTGACATCTTGGCAAAATTTGTAAAGCAGTTCTACGGATTTGTGGCATCCTATGCAAAGATGCCAGTAATGAAATTCTGAAGGCAAGTCAGGAATCCAAGGACAACACTAAAAACACTCTCCTTACAGTAGCGAAGTTCTCACCAAATAAGGATGAATTCTAGCATGTAGGATTTTGTGTAGAAAAATACGGTTAAGACTAAAAAATGATCTGCCAGTTATTGAGAGCAACTCAACCAGGATATAATAAAATGATTTTTTGGGGGGAGCAAAGACTAGATCTAAATTGACTGAACATGCAAGTTGATGACATTTCTCTTGGTTAGTCATACCCTGATAGTCAACAATCAGTTACTGAGTTATTAAATCAAAGGTTTTTCTCTAATTTATTTGATGGAACAAAAAATCTAAACAAAGTCATTATCATATTTTCTCTGCAGGGACTACACGTTGTCCTCTTAATTTGCTGGCATTTCATTTCTTCAGCAGACTGTTGCATAACTTCTTGGCATCCTCAGTAAGATATGCAGAAGATGTCTTCCCTCTTCATCCATGTGTGTCTGAGTGGTTTAGAGTGAAGGAAGACACAGGAGACATTTGAAATGCAACACAACATAGTTTCAAGCTATGGATCTAAGATTAGCCATGAGCCTATATTAGCTCATGGTTCATATTTACTGCTTAGTATCTGTATATGCATGGCCTCTTAAGTTTCCCTCACTGGCTTTGTAACTCTTAGTGGCCCTTTTGGGAAAGTGTACAGTATATTATGAGGTGTTAACATTTATAGGAACATGCCTGCATTTCATCATCAGTAGGGATCTAAAAGGACAACGGTAAATGTCATGTCTTGGTGTCAGGGTCAGCTCTGTCTCTCAGCATTTAGGAGCAAGGGGTTTGTCCAAGACACGATATTTTGCACCTATGTTCAATATTCAGACAGGGATAAATCTGTTATAGAAAAGGCAGAGATATTATTTCTCTACAGAGACTCAGTCATCTTGACTGTAACACAACCAGAAGACATGTTGTATTCAATAAAGGATCACAACTCTTGTCCAAAAACATTTTGATTAATTTGGTAAATGGCATGTTGATCTCAATACAAGGAGCACTAGATTAACATCTAATTGAGTTGTCATTTACTCATGAATTGGATGGGTTATACAACAAACCTTTAAAAAGATCTGTGGATGTTGTTGTCATCTTTTATCTCATCATTCAGTTACCTCAAATGTTAATAAACAGAATACAGATGGAGAGGCTCTCTGAGTGACAGGACACTGACTTGCACAGATGGTTGTCTTTACGTGTGATTGTGAATACATGTGGTCACCGCTCATCTCCCTCCTCCTCCCAGGCTGACAAGGCGCTAACATGACTGTCCATGTGTCCCACTCTCTCCTGACATTGATATTCGACCGCTCAAGGGGAGCCGCTCCAGTTTCAGAATCACATGGTGTTTGTTTCCAAGCTCTGTCTTTATGTCTTTTGTTGCTACTGTCACTGATTCAAGGTCAGGTGTTGTCAGACTGTCTGTTTGGCATGTTTGGCTTTGCATTTTGTATTTCCATAATGTACACAAGCTGTCAGGTTTAAGCAAATGTACAATGTGCATGTCAGTAGTTGTAGTTATCCATAATAGAACCTGCTCAAAGCTGTAATATGGGTCTTTGATCTACATTTTTTGAGTGTCCAGTTTTGGCCTTGTTTGCCTAACTAGAGAGGAGCATGTGAGGAGGTCTTTGTTTGACTCTGGCGCCTTACAATTTAACTCAATCTGTGTGTTATTAGTTGGCCTAATGTCTATAAAGCAGACTGCTGACTGACTTGTTAAAGTTCAGAGAAGCCGAAATGCAGTTTGTGGGTGAGTTAGCATCACAGCAGAGGGAACATGTTTGGACAGACCTCTCACTGTCAGTTCAGCGTCACTCTCCACTGCTTTCATTCTTCTCTTCATTTCACCTCTGCTTATAAGGAAACCAAGTGAGAACTAGCTGTTTGTTTTTCTACTGTGTCCCTATTTTCAGCCTGTTCTGATTTCTAATGATTCTCTGTCTGCCTTGTATTACCTCTGATGCTTTTCTCCGTTCCATCTCTATTTATTTTGCACTGTCATCCATTATTCACAGTACACTCATAATTAACATGCATACAAAAACAGTAGTCCTCATGTTTTTTGTGCTTCAGGCACAGCTGGCTTCAAGCACACTGCAGGTAAAGAGCTGCTACGTTTTGCTAGTCTGTACTGTAAAGTATGGGAAGCCTTGGCAGTAGTTAAACATAATTGAGTGGACAGGAAACCAGGCACTGGATATGCAAAGTATAGAAACTGCAATGAAACTTAGATTAGGCTGTACAAGTTGGTCATCTTGATTATGACGCAGCTAAAAGAGTAGCAGCAACACTCAGAGCTCTGCTCAGCCTTAAAGGCAGAGAGGAACAAAGGAGAGAAATGTGGAGGAGGGGAAAGAGAAGACTTATTTAAAGAATGCAGTTTACCCTGAGTGGCTTATAAGAACACAAAGATAACAAGAGTGGCATTTGCTTATACTTCTTTTGTACACCTGCTCATTCACTTTCTGCCTTTTTCTTGCACTCTGCCTTCTCCTTATAGACCTAAGTTTACCCTCTCTCCTTTGGTTTTGTTCTGTCTCCTGCTGTATCACTTGTTCATGCACAAACAACATCCTTGCTCTTCTACACAGTACTTTCATTGCCTATGTGCCCTCCCACACCCCCAGGGAAGGAAGTGCTCTAACTGCAGAGGATGTGATATAGTACAGCCTAAGCATTCTTTTAATTCAAAGGCACCCATTGCTTACTGCATATTGTTTTACTGTTGACACTGACATTTTTATTATCATCATATTATGTTTTATACCTTCAGCATGATATTAGAATAGACACCAAGTTATTTAATTCAATAGTTTTTTGCAACTCCAACAGGTGTTCATAGCACACTTCCATTAATTTCATGTCCCTCTTGTATTATGATGATATTGCATTTTACTGACAAACTTTCCCCTATTTGTGTTTCAGGTACCCCAGTCAACATGTGTTTTGTTCAGAGCAGAGCTTGTCTGGCCCAGGTCAGTCTGCCGGGGACAAAAACCCTGATGGCCACAAGCAGGAGCAGGAGCAGGACTCCACGCAACACAAGGTTTGTGGAATAGACCCTTGTTTGAAAAATAACTTTAAATACCATTCCTTGTTAACATCAATTTCTTAATGTGTAAACTATTTTCTGTCATAGCCACAACAGAAATAAATTAACTATTTAGTTTGGTTAACATTGCTGGGTCATCTATTTGGCCCGGCTGTGCAGCGGTGAGCAGTATTAATAGACTCCCTGCTCACGATGAAATGTAGGAGTTAGCAGAACACCAAGAAGGTAGTGGTTGGAGTTGGGTCATGCACTTCAGTGACCCACTAACCCCTGGTGAAAAGTAGGAGGCATGGAGAGGGGAGGAGTAGCTATAGAGAATGGTGTGCATGGTCAGGGAGGTCCTGGATTATGGCGGCCACGCTGTGTGTGGTGGGAGGGTGAGGGTGTTACATAAGTCTCTGTAACTCCCACCAAGACAGATGTCAGTCACGTCACCTTATCTCTATTACTTTACAACAGCTAATGCTGTTGTGTAATGTTAATGTATGGTTGGAAATGGGTCAGGAACACTCAAAGAGTGAAAACTATGTTCAGCACATGAAGATAAGAGCCACTTCAGGTAGGTGGTTTCCTAGAAAGCAGTCCAGTTACATGTTATCAGGAACATAGGCTTCTCTGTACAGTGTGTCTTAGAGGCTGACACCAGCCCTGCGGGGTTAGAGTTTAGAGAATATGAAGCTTCCCCAATTTGTAGCTTGTTGTTTTCTCTGCAGCCTTACTGGTTGAGTAATATTGGAGACTAATCCACCTTAAGTCCATTGGTGGATGTCATTCACTCCATTCAGAGTGGAGAGTAGACCGATCCCAGAGGAAAAGTTTGCCTGCTGTGGGTTGATGCTGGCTCACAAGGACTGGGTTAAATACCCTCAGCTCTTATGAATGGGTCCTCAAGGTTGTGTGTGTGTGTGTGAGTGTGCTTTTATGTGTGCATTAGGATCAGAATGAATGGTGATTTGGAGAAGTGAGAGCTGATTTGGTATTCATGTGTGAGCAAAGAAGGGGAATCATTGTTTGTGGTCCACCAACAAACAGGCAGGCCAGGGCAGTTCAACAGGCCTGGCAGTCTGTCATTTGCCTTATAACACAGTCTTTGTCTGTCAACAAAAGGCTTTTTGAAAACCTGAGATGCAAAGACCTTTTGCATCTGACATTTTCACACAAAAAATGCTTTCGTAAAGATTAACACACAAACAAATGTCTTGGCTAACAGTTTGAATTGTTGGACTGCAATGGTGTTTCCTATTAAAGACGAAAAGAAGAAGTTCCTGTTCAAGACTGTGGAGTGTTTGATGTAAAGAAAAAATATATTTCTGTTTTGTTTTTTTCCCCTAGGTGGTGGAAGAATGGCCCACACACACATCATACGATATGGGACTAGAGACAGAGAGAGCAGCACTTGAGAAGCTGGCAACACACAACATACACCAAGAACAGGTGACAGCATATATGTCTGTCTTCCACTAAAATTTGGGCAATACTGACAAGACTAAAATATACTAAAGCACAGAGAGAGGTTGCTGCAGTGGGTAAAAGAAGTGGTCTAAGTAGTGAATAACTAAAAGAGAGAGAATCTGGGGCACTGTAAAGCTTTTTTTGAAACAGTGTGAGATCAGTGTGTTTCAACTTGAAGATATTCATTGCTTTATTCATCAGAGACTGCACAATAAATAAAAGGGTTGTTCTATTTATAAGGGATATGATTATTATTAACAAAACACACATAAATGGGAATAGGAGGAAAAAACAATGATGAAACACAATGGTCCAGTCATGTTGTTACTATGACTTTTCATCTCGGTGCCTCAAATTCTTCCTGTACAATATTTTTGACTGAACACATGGATATCAATAATGTTAATATATTTGAGGACAGCTGTTGGTGGTTTCACAGGACATTTGCACACAAAAATTGTGATACTATCATCAATAAGTGGATATAATATCTAAACAAGTTAATTTCTCTCAGCTCCCTGTATGCTACATTTAGAAGTACACTGACCACACACACTCACATCTACTGTCATTTCGTGATAAAAAATTATATTGTTATATTAATTATTTTTTAAATGAACTTAATGAATTAACTTTGGCTGGTTTAGGTTGTAAACAATGATAAACTAATGCTGTAGAAACGTAATGTGTATGAGTTAAGTGAGTATAAGTGTGATTCATGTCTCACACACACTGACCCAAGATGTTAGTTAAGAAACTGGATTCACCTTGTTGAGCTGCTGATAGATGATGTTTTATATGTGAATGTTTCTGTGTTTTCTCTCCAGACTGTGAATCCTCAGGAAGCTGAGGTGGAGGAGACAAAGCCAGACCCAGAGTCTGATACTGTACCTGTCGCTCCTGAGCCAGAACCCCACCCAGACCCCCAGACTGATTTGCATCTGCAGACTGACACCCAGGACCATGACCAGGAACCCCCAGTGTCCTCCACTCCAGAACCAGTTCCAGCACAGGGCCAAGTTTCCACAGATACCCCAGCCCAAACAGAAATCTACAGTGACGCCCCTGCTGCACATCCCAGTCTGGACTCAAACCCAGCCACATCCCCAGATGAAGCTGAAAACACACCTACCTCACAGAGTGCTGGCCCAGCCCACACAGGGTAAGCCCAGATTCCCTTCCTCATTACAGGGACCTGGTCTCTGGCACTAGAAGTTGGCTATAACCACAGAACAGTCACATTGGTCAAATATAGATATTATAATTCTAGAAACTATCTGTTGCTCTTATTATGGTTAAAGCCAATTTCAACCCAATCCAGGTAAAATATATTGTAAATCATTATTTTATCAAACATTGCACATTTTCTTTGATATTTTTGTTTGTTAACTTTTGTTCCCTTCAGTTTTTTATTTTATTTGAATCATTTTATTTTTTATAAATGAAC
Organism: Lates japonicus; assembly: GCA_033238685.1. Classification (NCBI taxonomy): domain Eukaryota; kingdom Metazoa; phylum Chordata; class Actinopteri; family Centropomidae; genus Lates; species Lates japonicus. The sequence goes on from BRZM01003569.1 coordinate 16,138,437, forward strand.
CACTGCAAATGACTGGTTACAAACTGAAAGAGTACCCTAAAGGAGAGCTGGTCTGACATCCTGGATATTTCAAAGTCACTTTTCATGGAACTTGTGGCCAGCGCTGTAAAGTTACATGGAACTGCCCATGCACCTGAAAGTTTATTTTCCAAGGGACTTTGTAATTGAAGTTTGTGGAAATGGTAGAAAATCACCTCTATGGACATGGACCTATGACCAAGATTAGTTCAGAGGAGAAAATGTCCATCCCATGGCAACTTCTGCATTCAACTCCTTACTCGAAGAAACTGTCGACATCAGGACATTTTAAGATGTGCACATCAGCGTCCCCATCAGCAAGCGACCTCCGAAACCCTTTTGTCCATCCATTTCTCTCTTTATTCTCTCTTTCTCTTGCCCTCTCTCTCTCCTGCTCTGTGTCATTTATCTCCTGCTCTTGTCCCCCTTCCCTTCCTCTCTCCCACCCTACCCTCTACTCTCTCTACCCTCCCCAGTGTAAGGAGGTGTGGTAAACGCCATGTCCTTTCTTTCCCTCAGTGCAGTGCGGGTTGCCAGTGCAGGAGATGAACTCCCAGTAGACAGCTTTGTCTTTGCTGAGCACTCTGATTCACAGTGCGGGGTCATTCCCCCCGAACTGGCAACCTGTGAAAACTCCCCTTTTGGCAGCCCTCTCCTCAGGTGAGTTTCTAACCCCCAGAAGCCAGTGAAAGCACAGAGACAGGTAATCAAGGTACAAGCTACACCTCTCTGCTGTGCGCAACCGTCGACCGCTGGCCTTGCCTCTCCACTTACCTCTGCTTTTTTTATTTTTTATTTCCTTTTTCCATCGTTTTGCCTGCTCACAACCAAGGACTGTCAATACTGTCAAATAAACTGAAAATTAGTTTTGTTTGCATCATGTGTCCAACATTGCTGTGCACTTATTTGTGGTCTTTATCCTTATTCCTCCCCCTCTCCACTACCTCTCCACCCCCCAACTCCTTCTCCCTCTCCACCTCATTGGCCCCCATGTCTGTATGGTAGCACGGATGAGGCTGGCATAGAGGACCAGCAGTCAGACCAGAACCCCAGTTCTGGTCCGGAAGCAGAGGTCCAGTCTACTGCAGGCCATGTGGACCAGGAACACCAACAGCAGCAACAGGAGCTGGAGGATGGGCTCTCTGATTTGGACCGAAACACCTCCCACCACCACCACCAACAACAACAACAACAACAACAACAACAACAACAACAACAAGAGCAGCAGGTCAGCAGCTGGCAGATCCCAAGTATTTCTCACATGTATCGGTGTATTTTAAATTCAGCTGGGGGAGAATGTTTTTAAGTGAATTACAATATCCAGAGCTTTGTAGCAAATACCAAACACAAGAAACATCAATGATGTGCTAAAAAGCTGAAGCTTTCATCATAAACAGTGTAATAATGAACTCTAAATAACTGCTTAACCTGCAAGGTTTTTATTCAGGAGTCTCAGGGCAATTTTGAGCAGATTGTATATCTTTCAACAGCCAAGGGTAGAGACATAACAGAGCTGCAGGTATCATGATGGAAAATTTGGCTGCCTGGCGTAAATGTGGACAGGGGTGGAAAAACACTGCGGTCAGCTTCCTGGGCAACTTGTCCATCTTTTTATTAAACAAGAAACAGTCAATGTACGTGTTCAGGTGACATAATAGGCCGATACACAATCCTGCTAAAGAAGATTTCCACAATTTTGGTTCAGCTCCCACAGACACACACCAACACTTGGCCTTAAGGATACTGTTGGCCAGGTCTGTTAACATGCCCACGTGTCCACACATTTCTTGTACAGTAAAGTACGGCAGCTGCTGGCTAGATTAACATGAAAATGATAAATATTTAATGCATGTGCAGCTGTTCTACTAAAGGGCAGCCTCTGAATGTTTCAAGTAGCAAACACTGAGTCAGCTTGCTTTCAGTTGCTTTTTTCGTGGGTAAAGGATAATTAAAGACAAGTGTATCCGGGGGAATGTACCTATTCTCAGGGGGACTTTGTCCATTTTGCATTTGTACATTATTTTGCTGTTTGGAGCTCTGGTGAATAATCTGTATGTTGCAATGACTCCCGTCAGACTGTTGAGATGTTTACATAAGAGGCTGTCTGCGTTGGAGGTTTTTTAGGATCAGACTCTCTTATGAGGTCCAAAAGGGCGTTTACGTAACCCATCAAAATATTATTCACAGCTCAGTACTTCTCAGTGCTGTAGTGGCCAGGGGCTAGCTGACTACCATGGACTGTGGATGGGAGTCCCTTGATTGTTCTTAGTGGTCATAGCATGCAATTCAAAAGAGTGGCTCAGTGATGTCATTGAGATAACCCTGTTAGTCATATTCAGGAAATAATTAATTTGTTAAATTGATTCAATTTAATTTACAAATGTCTGAAACATTTTCTTTACAGTAATGGTAGTCATAAAAATGTTTTTGTGTGTGATTGCTGGCTGTCAGGACACAGTATGTACCCTAACGCTAAAAGTGGGGTTGTTGTTACAGTGGATTGTGCACACAGGAGACTGTTTGATCCCTTTTTTGTGGAATTCCAGTCGGCACAGTCAGACCTGTAACAAACACTGTTCAGTTCAGTTCAGTTCAGTCACTACTGCTAGCTATAGTAAATAGGAAGCTCATTGTCTCATAATGGTCAGCTGTCAATTTAAGCAAAAATTGACATGAACTTAAATATCTTTAACTGGTTAACCCATCTATCCATTCTCTGCAACATATGCATGCAAGGTTTGTTATATACCACTGAGAAGTACTTATAAAAGGTGATAGAATAATAAATCATATTTTCATACTTGGGTCATTATGACCTTGAAAAGGGTTTTAAATTGCATTATTTTTGGTATTTGAAAGGTCTTCAATTTAATGTGTTAAACCTTGCAGAAATTATGTTGATATGTATTAGGATGGAAATGGTAGGTTTGCAGTTCCACTGTCGTTCTTGGCCTGTGTGTGTGTGATACACCGGTCTGTGTGTTTCAGGAGGGGGATGGCATTATTGCCAGAGAGACTGATCCCTCAGTTCCCAGCAAAGAGGACATCCCCACATTTGATGAGTGGAAGAAACAAGTCATGGAGGTGGAGAAGGAGAAAAGTGAGTGCATACATTATTAAAGCGCACATTTAGATTCATGTGTGCAAATGAATCAAGAGCTAAGTGCAGTGTCCCATTATGTTCTGTTTTTAATTCTAAGTCTAAAGTTCTGCTCCAAGGCTTTTTGTCTCACAAAGCAAACTCAAAGATAACGTGATGATTGCAGCATTGCTTCTGTAGACCAAGGAGGCCTTCACATGACAGTTTAAATCTACATCTCATCTTTTTTACTTTTTTGCCCTTAATACTTTTTTTTTAGCATTGTCTACCTCTGCCTGTCTCTTTTGCTTCCTTCCTCATGTTCTATTCCCGTCTCTCTCTCTCACACCATCTTTCTCTCTCTCTTCGTTCTTTCTCCTTGTGCACGCCATGTGCAGTGGTCAGCGAAGCGTGTGTTTATGTGTGTTGCATAACCTCTCTACTTGTTCCTCTCAGGCAGTGCTCTTTTTTCCAGTGTTTGTAATGGGCCTAATGTAACACTCCCTCTGTCCAGGCCAGTCTCTCCATACCTCAACCAGCAGCAGCCCCCATCCAGTGAAGAAGGTCCAGAAAAACTTCAAGAATAACTACGCATCTGTGGAGTGTGGTGCCAAGATACTCTCTGCCAACAATGAGGCCAAGGTTAAACACACATATCCTATCCCTTTTATATTTCATTTATTCAGGAATTGTTCAATGGCTGTTAAATAAATAACCACATGAATTAAATCAAAACTTGTGCTGATGATTGTAGATGCCAATTCACTCACTCTCTCATTCTTCTGTCTCTCATTCAGAGCACTTCAGCTATTCTCATGGAAAATATGGACCTTTACATGCTAAATCCTTGCAGCAACAAAATCTGGTGAGTATAGTATTTGTAGTACAGTTCACATATGACATAACCAGATTTTACATAGTCAAGTTTGATGTGTATTTATCTTTTAATGAACCTTCTATATTAACCTCTCTCCAGGTTTGTGATAGAGCTCTGTGAGCCTATTCAAGTCAAGCAGCTGGACATCGCTAACTTTGAGCTCTTCTCATCTACACCTAAAGACTTTCTTGTTTCTATCAGTGACAGGTATACACCCTTTGTTTCTGGCATGTCCACACAATCCCTCATAAGCTGAAAGTACATTTCAAACAAAACTGAAATTGGCATGTTCTCAGAAGTACTACGGTGGGTTGCTACATACAAAAGACCCTGCATCAGGCTTGGTGTCACAGTATGCTAATCAGTGTTGTTCCCACTGCACCGTCAGTAAAACAGTAACAGTAAAACAGGCAGCTGGTCATTTACAGGGAGCATGGATAGAGGGAAGTAGTAGTAATCAAGTTTAGCATTAACAGAAACTTGCAATTAGGATGAATCATAGCTGCATCTGAGCTGGAACTGCGTTTCCTAACACAGTTGTAGTTTGTACAAGAAAGTTAAAACATCTGTATAAAATATAAAATGCACCAACAAGTAGCCTTTGAAATATCATTTATTATCACCAAGTAAATCATTTTAAGTTTGTTACTTTTGAATGTGAAGATTTGAGAAAATGTTTAATGAAAGAGGTTATCAGACTGGCTGCCACATGTTAACCACCTCCTCAAACCACATCATTACTGGTTAAAACCATCTTCTTCATCCTGCATTATCAGTTCTAACTTTGGTACAGTCAGAACTGGTGCTGTCTTTGTTTTGGATTTCACCGTCAGGATTTATTTCCAGCGTCATCTCGCACCACAGCTCATAAATTCCACCCTCGGGTATGGGTGGACAGACCTCTAGTCATATGGAGCACAGTGACATTCACACCCAGCCTTTGAGAATGTGCCAAATTTCTTTTTAAGTACCATGTGGCCCTCAGACACACACATCTTATGCTTCATTTGTTCTGTTTGCAGATATCCTACCAACAAATGGGTAAAGCTGGGTACTTTCCACGCCCGCGATGAGCGTATAGTCCAGAGCTTCCCACTGGACGAGCAGCTTTATGCTAAATATGTGAAGGTACTGCCTTTTTCTCCTTACTGCCAGAACAGAACATTTATGTCTTAAGGAAAGGAACATAAACAATTAACTTATTCATTCTTAATTGTAGCTCAGTATATAAATATACATACACAAATACATTCACATACATGGCCAGGGGACCTTTCTTATGACTTCATGGTAAATTGGCCATGCTGTCATTGCTGCCTGTAACCCCCTCCCTTGACTGGATGAGGAAATGTGCGAATGACTGTCAGAGTGTGTGCTCATGACAGAGTTACACTTAACTAAACTTAAAGGGCTGATACACATCACAATTAGATTGATTATAGTTATGATTAGGGTGTCACAAGTACTTGGGCCAGGTTGGACTGAGTCTGATGTAATCTGGGCCAGTTTTTATGTATGCATGTATGGAGATTAAATGATGTGTGTGTGTGTGACCTCAAAGGATTACAATTGTTTGTCTTGTGCTCACAAAGATTCATTTAAACATTTGATTTTTACCTCTAAATGCAGGACCATTAGTATTACAAGCAGGAAAATAGTATGTTGTACCATGATTGAGAAAGTATTACTTAATAATCCTGTTCACCCAGGTTTCAGTTGATACCCATCTCCCTTATAAACCACCAACTCTGACTGCAGAGTTTACAGTCATTGCTGTCCACATCTCTCCATCCACAATTTCACCCAAATTAGTCTCCTTTCAGTGTGTGTTTTAGCATAAATAAACAAGGCGAGTTGTTTGTGGATGGACGTCCATTTATCTTTTTGTTCAGTCACACACGTGGTCTCCTTGTTGCTGCATGTGTTGTTGTTATTTATTCAGTCACTCAGTGTGTGGTCCATTCTGACTGACTAAAGACTAAAACATGGTGTCTGTTAGTGAGAGTAAATTATATGTTGGGTGTCCAGTCTTTTTTTAGTGTTGCAGAAATGTTATTGTCCATAGATATATAATACTAGACTATTCATTTGAATAAGTGTTGTTATTATTCATTTAAAGCCTCTGTGTTTTTCTGAGCTGACACCCCCCCTCACACTTTTACCTTAAATGTAGCTCACAGAATATTCACTGTGTAGACTGTTGAATTATACTCAGGTGATTATCCTTTTTATGTGGTGACTGGTGGGTGTCCTGTGTGGGTGCTTACTGTGATTCATGTGTTCTATTATGAAATAATTGTGCTTTTATTATATAAACTGATTTTGTCTAGAAAGTTTCAGGATTATATTCTTCTGATCTAAGCAGCTTAACACTCTTGTTCTGATGTTTACACCTGTCCTCAGGTACACTATCCCTCTGTCTGTCCCTGTGTCTTGCTTCTGCTCCTTTCTATCTGCTTGTTAGAAACATCTCTATAGTATCTTGCCTGTGGAATTTTACAGAACTATGATCCAGATCATGTCAGCAGTGTGTTTGTCTTATGAGAGCCAAACTGTAAGCAGATGCTTGACCTGCTTGTAGCTTGAATCAGTCCTTACTGATTTCTTTTTCTTGTTTTATGTCTCTCCTTCTGTCCTTCTCCTGTCCTCCTCTCGCATCAGATGTTCATCAAGTACATAAAGGTTAGCACTCTTCTCTCTCTGTCAGAGGTTATGATGCGCTTTGAAACACACTCTTGTAATGCTCTTGTACTTTAATAGGTGAGCCTTTGGCAGAGCACCTTTAATGCATGTGAAAGATTATTAAACAAGTAGAACATGCACGCAAGCTATTTTGTCAGCCCTTGGTATTTTTAGTATTTATCTTCACGTGTTTGGTGGATTATGGGTTTATGGAGTGGGATTGGCACTGTTGTGAAGTTGTGGATGATGTTTTCAGTTTATGAGTTTGTCCATTTTTCCTGCAGGTTGAACTCCTCTCGCACTTTGGCTCGGAGCACTTCTGTCCTCTCAGTCTCATCAGGTAAGATAGAAAATAGCTCTTTCCTGTTCCATATCTTTTAATAGTAATAATAATAATAATGTAAGTATTGAACTTACTGGGATAATGTTTTTGGTGAAGAAAGACAGTGTTTTATCTTTCAGAGGTATAGTTCCACTGCAGAGCAACTTACTGAGGTGAACTATTAAGATTACTGCCATTTATTCAGAAGGAAATGGAAACACTGGGGGAGAACAGGAAATTGGATGCATCTGTACTTCAAACCACACACTGCTTTGTTCAGCCAGAACCAGTTTTCAATAAGTCATTTGACTTTGATTTTACACTGGTGAAAAATGTACTGCACACAAGGTCTTATTGTCCTTAATAATGACCTCAGTGTCTCAGTCCACACCATACTGTACTTAAATGTCAGAAACTATGCTGTATTTTGAGAAGAAAGTCCTTTTTGGATTGTACAAGACATGTTGATCTTTTGTTCACTCTCTCATTCTCTCAGTGGTTGTTGGCAGCACAGACTTATCAAATCCCTCATGTTTTTTTTTTTGGGGGGGGGGGGGTTACATATACATTTTCTCCAAAGTTCAAGTTTCCCTAACTTACACTGGCACCCAGAGTTAAAGCTGCAGTCAGATTAACTGAATTAAGTAAAAAAAGTAATGTATGTTTGTAGTATGACTGTGAGTTTAGTGTGCTGAGTTTTAGGCACAGAGTAAGTTCTTTTTTTTTTTGGGTAACTTATTTCTTATTTCATGCAAACGCACACGTACCTACATGCCTGTCCCAGATCATCAGGGTCTTGTTTTGCTATCAGGGATCGAAGAGGCTGTAAAACCCTCTTTCACATTTTACCAGAGGGTCAAAGTTGATTTTTTCCTCCACATATTCTGGGTGAGGAGTCTGGAAAACTTTAACTTGCCTCTATAGGGGCTGGAGCTTATCTGCCTTGGTGGAAAACACAATATTGATCATATGAACTTTTTACTTATCAAGACACCTAGGCTCTTAAGAAGAGCCCATAAAATACAACCCTCACAGTGTTTAAATAACTTATGCTGACTATTTTCATTACATTACATTACATTCCTCTGATCCGAGCATGTTCAAAGAACTGCCTTTCCTCAGAAAAAAATTACCACCTCCTCCCACCTCTCACTGTGTGGTAATAACCTTTAACCTTTTCTGTGGGTAGGTTTGTTTGTGTAACACAGTATGTGTGTGTGTTTTGTGTAGGGTGTTTGGTACCAGCATGGTGGAGGAGTATGAGGAGATAGCAGATTCTCAGTACCCTTCAGAGAGACTGGAGTACTTGGATGAGGACTATGGTAAGGCAGTGATAGGCGGTAACTTCTTTTTTTCAACATTGGTTCTAAATCTATGCTCTTTACTCAACTAATAAAAGATGCATGAACACAAACATAAATTTGAAATAAATTAATACTTGCTTAAATACTTAAAAGCTGCCTCACCTGGCAGAACAATACATGTACTACCAATCATTGCACAACAAAAGACCCTGAGGAGAGAGTCAGAATACAGTCTCACCTTCCACCAAATACCTTGGACTTGAGTTAACTATTAAAATCAGCTGGCCTTTTGCTGCTGAGTTTCCATCATCAATTCCTCAATTCTGGCAAGATTGTGTGATATTTCATTGTAAAATACTATAAAAGAATAACATCAACTAGAAAAAATTGTTTTAATGTCTGTAGTTTTAGTGGATCCATGTATTGTGCCAGAAATAACCTGCTTTGTTTTTGTCTTCAGACTATCCTCCTGGTTACCAACCATCAGAGGACAAGGCCTCTAAAAACCTGCTTGGCTCGGCAACCAGTATGTGCACACACTCAAACACACACACACTCAAATGTATATGTGCGCATGTGGCTACACTAACAAAGAATAAATGACAGAAAATATACCGTAACAATACAGCTGAATGTCAAGAAGACAAGATAAACTGTGCTGATGATGAGATCCATGTTGTGTTTTAGTTTTGGATAATTCTCTTAAGTTAACTAAATGAGGGATGGCTAAGAACACAGAACAGGATTTTTTGAAAGGGCAGATATGGAAACATTTTCAAGGACTTTAACAACACCAATCAGTGAATAATTCTTCATTCTATAGTGACGACAGTGTTTTTATAGACTTCAAATCCTTAAAATTTTAACCAAAACTGATGAGTTCTGATACAGCACGTGAAGAAAGAATCATAATCTTGTGCAAGGTGAAGGATATAGATTTCCTTTCAGTTTGGCTCCATGCAGTTGTTGGTGTAGAAAGCTAAGGAAACCCCTGTGCCTTTTTCAGGCTCAGTTAGATATAGATTCATTCCTAGAGAGGCAGTGGTGAACGTTTCCTCAGTATTTTAACCCACTTGGCTTCACACATTCACATAGACGTAGACTGGGGTTTTAGTTGCAGAAATTTTGCTGCTTGCACTAGACTTTTTCTTTTTAACCACATACACATATGCGCAAACACACTGGTGCCCCTCTGTCTCCTGAATTGCTTAAAGGGAGAACTGGTGCCCCCCACCCCCAACACACACACACACACACATACACTCACAAAATATGTACACACAAATCTTGAAACCATAAAACCATTAAAAACAGCAGATGGGCAGACTCAGGGGGGAACCGAGCAAGAGAAAATGGAGACCAAAATGAAGCTTGTTTTTCTTGTTGGAAAAGCTGGAAAAGAAAGATCATGACAGAAGAGTAAAGTTGAGGAAATAATGTTGAAGCAGGTCAGAAAAGCAGCGTCAGAGAAGAGAGTCAAGGAAAAAGGGAAGAAATGCCAAAGTCTGTGGCTTCACTGAAATATGACTGGCCTCAACCAGCCTGACAGTTCTTTTTTTAAACCACGGAACCTCAGGTCTTTGAAAATAACTTCATTGTGTGTGTTATTTTCCTTTAGATGCCATCCTAAACATGGTAAACAACATCGCTGCAAACGTGCTGGGCGGCAAGCCAGAGCTGGAGGGTGGAGCAGAAACAGGAGGTACTCATCCCTGAAATACTAGTTACTGAGTCTCCAGAAATGTGTTTGTGGGTTGCTGCATTTAGTGCCATTCCTGACTCACTGGCATGGTACTGATTAAAAACCTTCATTTTATTTAGTTGTATGTTATTGGTGCAAACATAAGTTTCTTGCTGAAGGCTAGCTTTGATTATCAGTTTTATACCAAACTTATATTAAATAAACTCATACATAAACTCATATTTATGTCATCTGTTACAGTCAATCTTTTTTTGTCTGTTTTTCCTCTTTATACTTTGATAATGAAATATATACTCACTTAACTTTACTGAACTGCAGGAGAAATTGACACGTTAAATAAACAATTAAACTAAACCTACAATATCATTTATGGGTGAAGTGAACTCTGTAATCTATAGTTTTGTAAGTAGCTTGCACACTAGCTTACACTTGACTGAAGTGGAAAAGTTCAGTCAAGAGGAGGAAAGTGAGAGTCATTTCTAATTCTTCTGTGGATGCAGCAACAGTGTGCCACATATCTCAAAAAACAGAACTGGAATGGCTTATTGATGGCTTATTCTTTCACAGACCTTTTGTGAATGCCTCTGTAATTATTCCACATTTGTATGGAAGAATTCAACACTTTTTCTCTCTTGCTTCACTCTGGTCGTACTCACATTGTTCAGCTGCCTTTTTCCTCCCCTCGTGTCTAACCACTGTTCTGCCCGTCTTCCCACATATTGTTTAGATTAACTGCCTCTAAAACTGGGTCATTTTATTTCCCTCTCTAAAGTGTGAGCATATGCATGGCCTGAACATTCATGTGTATATGTGCTGAGAGAGCCAGATGTTTATTTGGCTGTTGGCAGGAGGTCTGCAGCAGAGTTTCAGCAGATCTTTGGCTATCTGTGTTTTGCTTCTTGGCAGAGAGCTTCGATGAATTAGGACTGTGACGCCAAGCCCGCTCCTCACTCTGTTTACCACACAGGGAGTTGCAACAAAATGACTCTCTTACACAGCTTTTCCCCAGTGGCATCTGAATTAAAGGGAAAAGCCTGCTTGAACACAGATTTTACCCAGTTCTTACATTCAGAATAGAAGTTTTTTACAATGAACTGCTACAAAATTTAAGAGTACTTATTTAAAGGGGAATCCACAAAGTCAGTTTTCCAATTATTGCCAAAGGAGAGACTCTACAAAATGTCTCTTTTACTACTGGCTTTCCACAGTTACAGGTCTGCTTCCCATTTACACCCGCAGAGTAAGGGCATCAGAGTGGGAGAGAGCTCAGGTCTAACTGGACTAGACTGATTCACTTTATTTCTTACTTTTCCGAGCATGGGCTTGCTGCTCACATTGTGCAGGGAAAGGAGTCTCTGTGCCACATAAGATTTGGGGAGAATAACTGCACATAACTGCCAAGTTATGCAGTGAAGTGTTATCAAATTCATCTGAATTTATTTATTTACCTATTTATTTTTTCCCCAAATACCAGGTAACACAACAGCAGAGGGGATTGAAAAGACGGAGAGCACAAAAGTTAAAGCAGCTGAAACACCGCACGACTCTGCAGAGTAAGAACAATCAAAGATAAATGAACCATTTATGAATGTGAATTGATTTATGTATCACAAAGGTAAAGTAAAGGTCAAATACAAATAGGTTTGGTGTTGTTTTACATCACTTTTCTTTTATAACCTTCCAAAAACCAATCACTCTCTCTGTATATGCTTCTAAGTTTGTATCCGTGTGTCTCCTTCAGACCGGCATCTGCAGAACCAGAACACTCTGCGACCCAGGAGGACTCTAATGTCTCCAGTGACTCCTCCACGCCTCCTTCCTCTTCATCTGACTCCCACGAGGACAGGCAGATTGTCACTCTGGTAGAGGAGGAGGAGGACGAAGAGCCCAGGCAGTCCACCGTCACCCTGATGGAGGAGGAGGGAGAGGAGGAGGAAGAGAAGGGAGAGGAGGAGACGAGGAGGGAGGCAGACAGGAACCAGTGGGAGAGCCGGACATACTGTCCTTTCTCCTACTTCTCCTCGCTGTCCCTGTCCTGCATGGCCACCCTGCCAGAGCTGCTCCATCGCTGGTGCTCTGCCCGGCTGGCCAAGGAGAGACTCCGCAGCCTTAGGAGGAGGCAGCTGAGCGCCCAAATACAGACGCACCCTGATGCAAACACCCCTGTCCTCATGCACACACCGCCACAAATCCCTGTCCCTGTCCCCACCCTCCCACAAGAAGCCCTTCCCCTCACAGAAAAAGCCCCAGAGCCCGAGGTGTCTGTCAAGGTCCAGAATGAGGGCAAAGCTTTGGGTGACATGCACGCCACTCACACACATCTCAACACTCACACACCTGATGCACACACTCCAGAGCTCAACATCTTCCTAGAGCCTAGCAGAACCTCCACCATCCCTCCAAATAGTTTCTCAGACATCCACAGTTCTCTGTCACGCCCGACCCCCACCAATGAGGAGAAGCTGCTGCCTCCCATCAAAGACGCAGCCTTGGACCCAGTCCCCACTCCACCCCTTCAAGTAGTCTCCATCCCAGAGACGCAACAGGCCAGCAGTGCCACCCCCACCCTTACTGTCAGCTCTCCCCCACAGCCTGTTTCCTCTGAGGCAGCCTCTCCTGGTATTGTGGTTCCTCCTGTCAAGGAGCAGCCTGTTCAGCCTCTTCCCACTGCATCGAGGCCCGAAGACTCTATCCCCCCTCCCACCGAACTGCCAGCAGCTGTCCCACTGACTGACACTCATACAGACACAGTAAAGTCAGGCACAGACAGCGGGGACTCACAGAGACGCAATGTCCAGGCTTCTCAGACTCACGGGGAGCAAGGGGACTCTCTCCCTCAGACCGGAGAGCCCCATCGGGTTGAAGACACGGTGGACGAGGACCTATTAAGCACTAATGGGAATGGCAACGTCCACCGAACAGCTACAGACTTCTATGCAGAGCTGCAGAACGGGGGTGATTATAATGGGGGGGCAGTGAATGGGAATGGCATGCTATTGAACGGGGGAGCGGTGCATGGCTCCAGTCAGAAGGAGAGCGTGTTCATGAGGCTGAACAACAGGATCAAAGCTCTGGAGATGAACATGAGTCTGTCCAGCAGATACCTGGAAGAACTCAGCCAGAGGTGAAACCACTGGACACAATGACAATTATGTAGTAATAACAACTGCATGTAACTTTTTATAACAAAGCTACAAGTTGCTCTGTAGAATCATATGGCCATGTATTTAAAATGTTTAACTGGTTTTTGCATTTGTCTCGTTCAGATACCGTAAACAGATGGAAGAGATGCAGAGAGCGTTCAATAAGACCATCATCAAACTGCAGAACACCTCCCGCATTGCTGAAGAGCAGGTTTGTATTAAGTCAGTCAGTAAAAAAAAGTTGACCCATGGACAGTATAAATACCTGTGTGTATTTGATACTGTTGAATGACAACAGACTAACTGTTGCCCTTTGCCTCCTGTGTGTATATTTTCAGGACCAGAAACAGACAGATTCCATCCAGGTCCTGCAGAGTCAGCTGGAGAATGTCACTAAGCTGATGTTAAATCTCACTGCTACAGTCAGCCAGCTGCAGAGAGAGGTACCTCACATATATTGTTGATTGCTATTGTTTTGTCTACTGCTTACACTGATTACAGGTTCACATGCTATTTTCAGCCAGTTGAGAAATAATGTCTGTTTATTGTATTAGGTTTGATAGGTAACACTGTAATATGCAATCAAGCAAATAATGTGTGCAAAGTGTTCAATTTAGCAATTTCATTGCATTTCAAAAGCAAATGTATTAATACCAGTGGTTGTTTGCAGGATAATACTAAACACTCGCCTTTTTCTTAGCTGACTTTGTCAGTTTGAACCTCACCCATCCCTTACACAAAGCAGAATCAGGAAGTTGTTATTATTTTGTTATTTTCTTCTTGGAGTGCAAGCAGCAGGGTGTTGGAAGTCATACTGACATTGAACAGACCAAAAGGAAATGGGGCTGCACAGTACAGTTTGAAGCTGAACAGAGAAATACTGAAAGAAAAGAGACAAATTATACTAATTATGGCAATAATGTGGCATGTATTTTGATATTTGGACATCCTCTAGCAAACTGTTAACCTGGACATGAGACAAAACACAATTTGTTCAGAAGTAGTTTCATTAGCAGTTGTAGAGTTTGGTGATACTACTGAGAGAGAGAGACAGACACACACAGAGACATCACTGGGCCATTTACTGTTCGTAGAGAAAGTGCATCATGAGATTTACACAACATTTTAGTTTATTTTATTTCAAACTAACAAATACATGTGGACTGAGCAAACATGACTTTCAGTAATGGCAAATATTTTTGCTGGTCATTCCCAGAATTAGCTTTTTTTTTTTTTTTTTTCCACTCTGAAGACTTGCCACGATTAATGGCCGACTTCACAGGAAAACACCCTACTGAGCTTCACTGAGAGCAAACTGTTACAACTTGTTTGGCTGAGAAAGCTTGTGCTTCCACCTAAAGGATTAAATACAAAGTTTTATGACAAGCAAAATGTATTTTAAATGCATTGGGTAGAGCTGACTGTAAGGCAGCTGCCAACAGCTGGGTAGGAATTTCTATTAAATTTACACGGCAACAGCCCAGAATGAGGGCTGTTAAAACAAAAGGTGATGATGTGAAAGGCTTTTATACCTTATGCATGTTCGCAAAATTGTAATATTTCAAGTGTATGTGATTTTCTCAGCTTTTCATTTTGGTTCTTTTTCTCTGCAGGTATCTGATCGTCAGAGTTACCTGGTCGTCTCTCTGGTTCTTTGTCTGTCTCTGGGCCTCCTGCTGTGTCTGCAGTGCTGCCGCAGCTCCTCTCCCAACCCCAACACCACTGCTGCTGCCCTTCCCAAGAGCAACCACTATCCCAGCCCTAAAAGGTCTGTCGCACACAACGTCTATTTGTGTAAATTGGATGTTTTGTCTCTATAAGCTTGACTTTTGATTCATTATGTTATGATATTTTATGTTATGAGTCTTGTTCTACCAGATCTGTCATTGATCCTCTATACCCAGTTTTATGATTCTACTTTTGAACTGAACATATTGGATCACTTCCAGATTTCAGTCATTATTTTCTTGTGTGGTGCTGTCACTCCTATCCTGCCACTAACTGTAGGAGGCTGTAAAAAAGACAACGTGAATACTTTACAAATGTCAGTGTCATTATTTCCTTGTCAGATGCTTCTCCTCTTATGACGACATGAGCCTAAAGCGCAGGGTTACCTGTCCACTGGTTCGTTCCAAGTCGTTCCACCTGTCCTCCACAGAAGGTAAGAGACCCCCCCCATCCCTCTAAAAACACACATGTACACACTGTGAATAAGTCTTTCCTCCAATCTGCCTTCTCTGTTTTTCTGTCTATTGTCATTTCTCCCTCTGCCTTTGCCATTAAAACATAAGCAGCATTGATACTTGATACTACAGTCATAGCTCATTGCAAAGATCATGTTATTGCTACTGTAGACCCTTTCAGGCTAGCTGCGTCAGGCTGCTGCAGCTTTTACCGCATATAACTATCCACACCCAAGCATTGCCTACTCTTTCTTCACTCTCTCTTTTGACCCCCCGACTCTCCTTCTGTCTATATCTCCGCTGTTTCCTCTCACACATGTTGCCATGCTTATATCTGCTTATATCTTAGCTGATATCCCTGGTGTTGCTGGTGCCTCAAGCAACACAATCCTACAGGGAGAGGCTGGTGCAAGCAATAAAAGAATAAAGTCTTTGACTCATGAAACCTTAAACTCCCTCTGCTGTTCATTATCCCTCAAGTGTGTGTATGTGTGTGTGTGTGAGAATGAGAGAGCGAGAGAGAGAGAGAGTCTGTGTGTGTGTGTGTGTGTGTGTGTGTGTGTGTGTGTGTGTGTGTGTGTGTGTGTGTGTGTGTGTGTGTGTGAGAGTTTGCCCTTGAGGCTGAGAGGCTGTCATTGCCAGCTCGCGTCCACATGCAGGCTTAAGGAGTGTAATAATAGAGCACGATGCTTTGCTGGCTCATGGTAGACATTTGCAAGTAGTAATTAATAATAAAATAACACCTGCTTTCCTGTGATTTCATTCTAGTTTCTTTTTTAGACAAATAATTTATGCTATCTTCTGTGCAGACATTAGACCACGATTTACTTATTAAAACTACTTGCAAGGTCACGTCATGCTTGTTACATGTATGTATTCCTGTTTCCCATTCCATCATTAACCTGGCCCCTCTCTCCCCTCCCCAGTAGGTCCAGATGACTTGTACATTGTAGAACCTCTAAGGTTTTCTCCAGAGAAAAAGGTACAGTGTCTGTTCCGACTGCTGCTGTTGACTGTGACGGCCGCCTTACTTTAAGTGCTGTGTTGTTTTCTAGTGTCAGTCAGTCTGTACAATAAGTGCGTTGAGGAGCTGGGGGAGTGTTCAGCCCACTCCACATACCTGATATGTCTGTTAACCACTTCTTTGCTGATACAGCACAGTACTTTGGTCAGCTGTAAATACTTTGTTTGGATGAGAAGTTTTAGTACTGTTTGCTTCTTTTAAATCCTAGATTCCACCATTCCCCATCAAACTTTCCCACCCTTCTCTGACCTGTTTCTGTCATCTCAGTGTCAAGCACAAAAGTGGTTAATGTGGCTTTACATAATTAGATGTATCTTGGCTTTCTTTACATGTTTTGTTAATCATTTTCTTCTTCTCTCTTATGTTTTTCTGTAGAAAAAACGCTGCAAAACAAAGTCATTGGACAAGGTTGAGACTCTGAAGGCATCCGATCCCTTTGCTTCGCTCACAAACGGGGGTCCCAAGTGCAACGGTTTCCACCCATGCCTCCCTGCGCCACCCCCTGCCCTACCCCCTCCTCCTCCTCCTCCTCCTCCTCCTCCTCCTCCTCCCCCTCCTCCTCCTCCTCTTCCTCTTCTTCCTCTTCCCCCACCGCCGCCTCCCCCTCCCACCACAGAGGAGGTGTCACCATTGCCCACTTGCACCTCTAAGGAGTCCCCCTCAGAGACCAGCAGCTGCAGCTCATCTACCCACTCTGAGGAGTCCTACACGAGCCGCCTCCCCCCTCCCTCTCCCACCTTCCCTTCCACCGGCCTGTGCAACGGCCACAGCCTGGGTTTCCCCATCCAGCAGCCTCCCACCAAGTCCCGTCAGGAGAAACGCTCCGTGAAGCGTCGGAAGTCACGACAGACTGAGCTGCAGTTCCCGCCCATGTCCGGGGGGAGCGTTGCTTCTCTGCCCTGCCTGCAGCACCTTATGAAGGGAAACAAGGAGATCAGTGTCGGGACCATCGGGGTGACAGCCGTCACCGGACATGTCTGAAATACTCACACTTAACTTTTAAACAACTTTCTATTCACAACCGTACACACACACACACTCACACACACCTATATGGTAGCAGATTTGTGAGGAGATGAGGTTTTACTGCATCCCAAAGAACCACATTTCCCATGAGCACCTAGGCGCACCGTGGAACTGAAGTGGCTATGGCAGCAGTAGCTCGACATCATCCAGTCCTTATCCACTCCTGTCAAAGACCTGTTTACGGTTACGTGCCTTTATATCTGTTGTAGACCTTTTAATGCTAAAAACCTGAAATTGAAAGAATTGTTGGTGTGGGCGGAGAGAGAGAGAGACACTGTGGTGGGGAGTGAAACATTAATACAAGTCAAATCCATTGAGGTGTGTTCAAGATGTTTTTTTCTAATGGATAAGCACATTGTCCCATGATAGTTGAGCACCATTGAGCCCTCCCCCGCCCCCCGACTCTGAGCACAGTGAGGAGAGGTGTAGGCCTCAACTCTACGTTCCTTCACCTACAGGGAGCATCAAGGCTGCTCCTTTGGGATGACATGTATCATTATGAAAGAACTGTGGAGCATGACAAACATTTTCTCTTATCCTTATTTCCTTCTGTCTTTGCCATCATTGCCATCATTTTTATCTTATCCATTCTGTCTTAGTATTGCATCCTAACATGACTGCAGGTGTTTGTATGGGACCAGAGTGTTAAACATTCATGTACACCAAACTCTCTCTCTTTGACTTCCTCTGTCTTGGTCAGTCTGCTCCAAACCAACAGTCAGAGCTGAATGAAGAAATTAACTTTGCATGGTGTGAAACTGTCTGAACGTGTTAGTCCTCTCACTTTAAGTGTCCCACTAAACCTCGTATTACATATACAATAGCAGCAGTCTGCAGATCCTACAAGTTCTCAGTGAAATGTTCTATGAACTGTACCTACTCTGTTAGTTTGGGCTGGGTCCAAAAAGCTTGCTCACACACCAAATGAAGAGAAATTGTGCTGTTACAGTGGATGCTGTGACTGTGAGGATGGTTAGATATTACAGTGGGCTCAGACAGGTCAGAGCCAAGCTGAATTTTCTTCTTTTTCTTTCATATTTTATTATTTCTTTCATCCATAACTGAGCCATGCTTTTCTCTTACTGATGCTGGTGTGGTTTGTTTGAATTATTCTCACAGCCAGTATGGCGGCAATGTTTTCTGTAGGACACAGGGTAGCATAGCTGAATGTTTACACTTTCCTCACACACACACTCTACTGGGACCCTGCAGTCAAGTCTGACAGTCCAGTTTTATTTATCTATTTATTTATTTAAAAGACTACAGATTTTTCTAAAATAGGCGTTGGCTTGCCAGTCTTCCAATCCTGCAGTGTCACAGTAGTTTCTCCATGTGAATATGTTACATAGAAATATTACAGTGAAATATACTCAGCGGTACTGACACAGTCATGGTGGATGGCTCAACCATGGACATCATCTTCTTCCTTTTCTTCTTTTTTTTCTGTAGAGACTTTATTTTGGGCTCTGACCTTAAAAAAAAGCCCCCAGTTCTGAAATGTCAGACAGTCACATGTCCTGCAGCAGTCTATGTATCTAAGATAAGTATTGATTGAGAAGACTGCATGTTTATTAGGATCATCACACTGCTGCTTTTGTATATGTTCAGAGCTGCTGGGTGGATGGAAGTAGTGGAAAGGACTAAAGTGAGTGTTTGTTGTTGTGCCGTCTTTTTTGTGTTTGCCTCAGCATCTTTGTTGGATGAACTAACTGATTTTAATTCACCTTCTTCGTGTTTTCATGACTGACCTACGATAAAATTCAGTTTAATATTTAAACACAATGTAGGGTGTCCAGACGTGAATAAGAGGTATTTTTTGTTTGTTTTTAAATAATAAAATTTAAAATATCTTTTTCTTTATGTGTGCGGTTTCTGACTGGCTCTGTGTGGTTGGACTTGTGCACTTGTTGACAGAGACAGAGAACTCTCCTCTAACTTTTCTCTCCCATTAGAGCCTCATTACATCTTCTGACCAGCTTCTACATCGCTCCTTTCTCTTACATATCCTCATCCACCAGGGTCGCCTCTGACCCCGTTGCACGAGTTTCTCTGTGACTGTGAAGAAAATAAATTTTTAATATGCCTGCTTTTATTAACCACTCTGACCTTTTCCCATTAGGAGCTTGAAATGCTCTATCTGTCTACACGCCTGCTTTTCTGACTAGTTCATCTTTCTGTGCGTCTTCACTCTCATTGTGCACCCACTCAGTCTTTTAATCACTTGTCACTGCTCTTCAACTTTATGCCCCACCTCAGATGATAAATGTGGTCTGTGAAGAGAAGGACACAAATTGTTGTTAAATAAAGGGAATGCAGCAAAGATGGGTATGATTTGGAACACTATTAATGTGATTCTGTATGTTCCACAAGCCGAGCAAATCATGAGGTTGTTTTTTTTTTTTTTTGTATCCTTTATGAATGTGTATGATGTTACGTTTGTGTGTGTATGTGTAAACCTGTATGCATGTGAGAATTTTTCTGTTGTTGACCTCCTGTATGTGTGTGAGTGACTGTGTTATGAGAAAGACTACTTTGAATCCTCTTATCCCCATAACACAGCGAGTAGGGAGAAGGCCCTCAGTGAGAAATTCTAGGAGCTCAGTGTGCACTTTGTATGACTCCTCATGCCTTTTTTTTGTTTGTTTGTTTTGTTTTTCTACCTTATATGTCAAGTGCTTTCTTTTCTTTCTATTCTCTCTCCCTCTCTTTCTCTCTGTGAGTACTCTGAAGAGCTGCACAGTATTTTTGAGCAGGAGTGAGTTACTACAAAAACTGTAGTGCCATTAGAAACTGTGAATTTCTAAATAAAACCTTTTTTGTCGTCTTTCACATTGTCTTGACTTTTGTGTGTGATTTCATACCCACCCTTAGTGTGGATACTTCTGAAATTTAAAATCCTACCTGGTCCAGAACATAAACATTTTAAATGTACAAACTTTAGAGGGCCACAAAGGTGTGAGAGGGGGTGATGCTCACCTGAAATTATCAAGAGAAACTTTATAATTGATAGAGAGGATTATGCACATGGTATCAATTAAAAGTCAGAGGCAAATTTTGGGTCTCTGAAAGGCATCGTTGATTACCGTGCCTTCAAGTGTTGTTGGAAATGTTGCAGCTATGGTGTCAGCAGTTCAACCGTTCCAACAACTTGATAAGATCAAAAATGATATTTTTGTAGTTGTAAATTACACGTAAGAGTCCTAAACTACCAATATATGACATTTGTGGTTGAAGAACACAAAAATATTGTTGTCAAACAGCAACTGTTGGATGAAAAAACATTCACTGCATATTTAATATAATCAGAAAAGATGAACTGATCACCTGTGCAGCTAGAGATTATTAGACAAAGGTCCCCAGGGCATATCTGCATAAAAGACCCTCTTCTAGAAAACACTGTGCGACTGTATTAGGAAAAAAAAAACAAAAAACCAAGATTGAAGTTTTTTGATCAGATGTAGTTTTGACTTGCATAAGTATCAGAAGCTGAACACTGGAATTGAGAGATCTCTGCTTTTTACTGAGCTTTTTTGTTTTCTAATAAGAGATGTTAATAGCAGTCATTTTAAACAAAGGCTCTGGCATTAGGCCTTGGCCTCAGCAACAAAACCAACTTTTGTTTTAATAAACTATTGACTTAAGAGACCTGAGTGAAATAAAATGATTGACCTGTTGACAATTCTGAAGTGGAAAAAAGGAGAGATGCAGATTTATACAGGTGTATTACTCACAGTGGGATGAGTTGCCATGGTTGGTCTAACACTGAAGGAGACAAACAGGATTCAGTCCAGAAGGAGGCGGTAAAGCAGCATCAAGCATGTCAGCTGCCATAAACCCCCATACACCAGCAACGTTACAGAAGTTTGTACACCCAGCCACAAGGTGTCGCTGTGAGTAAAACTGAACTCTGCTTCCAGCCGACGGTCTCTCTCTCTCTCCTGTCCTCTGTTTACGTTTATCCAGCAACATGGAGGACGAGGTGGATGTTGACATCGAGGGAGACGAGATTGAGAGCAGTTTGCGGTAAGGAAGCTGACCTGGAGTGGTGAATTAACATGTTTACTGTCAGTATGACTTATGTGCTTCGGTCCACACTGGTTAGCAGAGAGTAGGTTGTTGTTTTCAGTGGCAAAGTGCAGGCTAACAGCGGTGGGACGGTGTGTGTCTCCTCGGCTGTTCTCGGGTTGTGTTCATGAGCAATTTCTTTTCCCTCCGTTGCAGTGAGCTGGTGGACGGAGGAGGTTTAGTCCAGGAGCGGTTCTTACAGTCCGCATGGACGAGCAGCAGCGGGATACTGGTATGAGTTGATGGGGCTCAGTCATTCAGCTGGCTCCAGTGTGACTGTGAGTGCTTCTGTTTCACTGACTCTTTTCGTCTCTGTCTGTGCAGCCGTGGGAGCTGGACAGCTCCATCAGCCCAGAGAACAGAGAGGTGATAGAGAGAATGCTGCTGGAGGAGCAGTATCCTTTCACTGACCGCAAATGCACCACGCAACTTTAGATATCATATCGTCGCGATGGATACATTTCTAAATTTTTACAACAACGTATCACCACAAAAAACTCAAATATAAAAGCTATTAAAGTGATAGGCAAAAACTCAGTCTACATAAATATAATAGGAATGTTGTGGGCTGCCTGAATTATCTGTCACAGATACACTGTGTCCTGCAGTGGTATGATCCCTGCCTTTAGACTTGTCTCTTACAGGCTGAGTCCGGGGATGAGCTGAACACATTTAGAATTAAGTTATTTAGTTTGGCTTGATGAGATAGATCCTGTTGTGTCGTCTGAATCCTAGATAAACCTAAAGTTGTTCAGTACGAGGAGGCCTATGGGAAAAAAAAAAGTCACGCCAAGAGTTAAATATATGGCTGATTTAGTAGAATACCTCATTGAGACTACTATTTGCAGATTATTTAAGACATAAAATGGAAAGAGTCATTTATCAGGTCAGTTGGCTTTAACGCTTCTCAAATTGTTATTATTGGCTGTTTTGTTCTGTCATTGTCAGTTGAAGTGTACTGCACACTATATTTATTCAGGTACACAGTTTGGATAACTTTCACTGTCACATCTGTTAGTCCTTAACTGTACTTGTAGATACTACCTGACAGGTAAGGAGATTCCTAATCATATTTGGGAAGGTGATGCTAACAACAAGCCCAAAGTCAAGAAGTAAGTCACTTATTTGTTCAACATTCACATGAGCATAGCACACCCAGTTATCATGTTGTTTGGATTTATGTCACACTCGTTTCTGTTGGATGTTCAGTTCTCCAGCTAAAACCTCGACCTCAGCCTCAGGATCTTCTTCTCGTTGGTCCAAACAGGAGAAAGACCTGTTTGAAGAAGGACTGGTGAGCTCCCATTCCATTACTTACATGATATTATATTCAGAATGTCTCAGAGCAGTCCCATGGCTTCCGTGTCTTTCTGGACAAGTGACCTTCCTGAATTCATGCCAATAACATGTTTAACCCCCGGTGTATCTGAGTGTATTATCTAAATTATTATTATTAATATAGGTGTGTTTTTCTACAGGCTCAGTTTGGTCAAAGGTGGACTAAGATTGCCAAGTTGGTGGGCAGCCGTACTGTTCTTCAGGTCAAGAGCTATGCCCGACAGTACTTTAAACACAAGGTGAGATTTTCTTTTATCTTATTCCCATGTGACACTGCTATTTAAGTATTATGCAGGTCCACACACAGGTCTCAGCTTGCTGTAATAATGTAGTCTTTCCTAACAAGTGTTTTGCGACACAGTTAAGCTTGCTTTCATAATTCCTCTTTCACAACTGGAGTGCATTCCTTGGTAAGGCTTTGGAAATAAGACTGAAGGATAAACAAACTCTTTCATCATCTGTGCATTTTTTCAGGCTAAATCAGAACCCAGACATACAGCTCCCTCTGCAGGACCTGTTCTCCACCCCCCTAAGCCCACATCCAGTCATGCCTCCACTTTGACCAACACTGTCCGTATAGAGAAGCTTTCTGATGACGAGGATGAGGATGTAGACATCACCGACGACCTGAGTGACGATGGGGATGCTGGTGATAAATCACAGCCTGTGTTTAAAACTGAGTCCTGTGAGCCAGAGCAGCTAACAGGGACAGAGATCCAGACAGGGAAGCAGGAAGAAGCAGGTCAGGCTCAGATAGAGAGCATCCAGGACGCAAAGGAACCACGCAGCCATATCTCTCTGTCGGCACAAAGTCATCAACCCTCGTCTTCATTCCCTTGTTCAGAAGAGCCTGCTGTCACCAAGGTAGAGGAGACAGTGTCACCTCTTCTAAAAAGCCCTCAGACAGCAGCTCAGACAAACTCAAAGCAAACTAAGTATGAGCATGAGGGCCAGAGCTCCCAGTCTGAGAGCTCAGTACAAGCTGGTCAACTGGAAGAAGCCTGTAGTGAGAGGGCGGGTAAGCCAGACTTACTGTGATCATGTCCATGCTATTCTCCTGTGAATTTACTGTACGTTGTAATTGCTAAGAAAATTGTTATGTGTTGCCTCCCAGATTCTGCTGATAAGATTGAGCAGAGATCAGAAGAGAACCTGGATGAGGAGGAGGAGGAGGAGGAGGAGGAGGAAGAGGAGGAGCTCAAGGTACCTGAACAGGAAATTGAGATGGACAAGGAGACCATCACTGAGGATGAGAAGCAAGCGATCCCAGAGTTCTTTGAAGGACGGCCATCCAAGACCCCTGAAAGATATTTAAAGATCAGAAACTATATCCTGGATCAATGGTATAAAACATTTTTGTAAACTTCTCAGTCTCATCGCACCTGTGCAGAGGATGTGGATTTCTAATGTCTTTGCTCACCAGGTTGAAGAGCAAGCCCAAGTACCTGAACAAGACATCTGTTCGCCCGGGCCTGAAGAACTGTGGAGACGTCAACTGCATTGGGAGAATACACACTTACCTGGAACTCATCGGAGCCATCAACTTCAGCTGTGGTAACCTCGCTGAGTTTGTAGCAGCGTTTACTTCTCCTCTTTTTAAAAAAAAAAAAAATCTTGCATACCTTTTCACACAGAGCTCTGTCTTTTCTCTTTCAGAGCAAGCAGTGTATAATCGCCCAAGGGTGGTGGACCGCTCCAAGCATAAGGAGGGCAAAGATGTGCTCGAGGCCTATCAGCTCGCCCAACGACTGCAGAGCATGGTAGGTACTCAGAAACTCACCTAACACCTGACCTCAGTCATGTAAACTTGACCTGTCTTGACCTAA
Organism: Lates japonicus; assembly: GCA_033238685.1. Classification (NCBI taxonomy): domain Eukaryota; kingdom Metazoa; phylum Chordata; class Actinopteri; family Centropomidae; genus Lates; species Lates japonicus. Next base: position 16,163,026 of record BRZM01003569.1, read on the forward strand.
CGGCTGATTGATTGTAGCGGACCAGGAAACGACGTGTGAGGGACATATGGGGAAACTGGTGTGATGCTAAAGACTTGGAGGGGCAGACATACGAGGTCTGGACTCTGTCAGACACATACACATGTATTGATCACTGAGTGATTCACAATCAGTATATTCACTGATCGTGTGATGTTGGTGTTTCCATCAGCATCTCAGTGCTGAGGAGCTCGCCCTGCGGAGAGCAGAGATGAAGAAGCAGCCTAAACCCTGCAAGATGTCCAGATACAAAGGGTGAGTGTGATAGACTGATGCAACATGTACTGTGTTCCTCACAGCCTTGTATTCATACATACACAAATACTTATGATCTCACTCCTTCTACCAGGTCTTTTGATCCCTTCCAGCTGATTCCCTGCAGGTCTTTTGGAGAGGATGTACAGGTCAGTGGCCAACCCTCCCATCATTCAGTCACCAGTAATGTAGTCCATCATGCAGGATGGGAGTCTCACCACCCATTTATGGATTTATTCAGATTTATGTCTCCATTACCTTCATAATATTTTAAAATAGAGGATGGTCTTAATCAGACAGCCTTGTTTTTAAAATGACATCTTAGTATGAAATATGCATTTATTGATCCTACTTGTATTTAGTTAATGTACGACTCCATCAGCTGCATAGACGCGACTATATATTAACAGTTCTCATCCCTAGTCAGCATTTTTATCAAGCTCTTTTGTTTCTGTGCTCCCAGGAACCGTTCCAGGTTACTGTGTGTGCAGAGACGCTTCTCATCATGGACATGGTATGCTTCACAACCACTCATGCTGAAGGTGTTGTCCTTGTACAACCAGCCTGACATGTTAAAATTATCATATTTGCTTAAAGTAATATGTTTTAGTGATTTACTTACTTTTACTTTTACCCATTTGTTGGTATGGATTAAGACCTTTATTGCATTGTCTATAATTACTATATACTGTATACGGTATTTTGTCTATATAATGTCTATTATAATTTGATACCTTGTATTCTCTCACTTGTATTCTCTCAGCTGTGTTTTCTGTCAAGAACACAGTGATAAAGTGTTAAAATAAGAGTTAGTCAGCTGGGAGAATGTTTTTTGTGTGTGTACTGTTTGCACCATTAGCTAACTAACTTGGCTGTTGTTATGCTTGACTATGAGGCAAAAAGCTCTTTGCAACAACACCAATTCTCTTTCTTTAGTTTTATTTCATTGTGGAATAATTTTGTCTTTAAACTTGTTCTTAAATTGATCAAATGTGCTGTGATCCTCAGCATGCCCATGTGTCTCGGGGTGAAGTCATTGGTCTTCTAGGTGGAACTTTTAATGAGGAGGAGAAAGTATTGAAGGTGAGTGGGGTTAAAACAGCAATGTGGAAGATGAGAACAGAGAATTTATTGACTATTTATTTTGAAGTTTGTATTTACCGACGAGCTGTTCCATTTGTTTTTGTGTAGATCTGTGCTGCAGAGCCATGTAACAGTGTAAGTACAGGTTTACAGTGTGAAATGGACCCGGTGTCTCAGACGCAGGCCTGTGACATTCTGTCATCCCTGGGCCTCAGTGTGGTGGGCTGGTACCACTCACATCCGTCCTTCCACCCCAACCCTTCAGTACGGGACATAAACACACAGGACCAGTTCCAGGTAAAATGAAAGGATGAGAGAGGCCACGTCCGAGTTAGTCTGTGTGTGAGTGTGTGGGGTCTGATTTCCTGTGTCCTGATTGTTACAGAGTTATTTCTCACGTGGTGGAGCCCCCTTCATCGGCATGATAGTGAGCCCATATGACCCAGCCAATCCATCCCCTCACTCCCAAACCACATGTTTGTTGGTGAAAGAGAGCCAAGAGCCCTCAGGCCCGCAGAGTATGTCTAACACACACACACATACACACACAAGACATGACTCAATACTTCAAAACAGTTAAGATCAAGACGCCTTGTAATCAAGCTGACAGTGTAGGCCAGTGATTTCTGCACACAGTACCACAGATTATCCTCTGGCTGAGTGTCTCTCTGTTCCTACACAGAGCTGCCCTACAGATTTGACTTCCTGTCATCACAAGACATCCCGGACTGGGAACAGACGATGAGGAGAGCTCAGTGGATAATCCATAAATACTCTCAAACACCCGGGTGAGCGAGACACAAAACACATATAGTCTAATGCAGATCCCATCTTTTTGTGATGTTAAACATTCTTTTGTTGTTGTGTATCTAAATTGTTATTTCCTATTTTGGTTGGTCAGGAGTGTGCAGATGGACAGATTCTTCCGGAAAGAGTCTCATCTCACCTGTTTGGAGAAGGTCAGTGCTGCTAATTTGTACACTCCACGCTTTTTTTGTTTTGTCTTCCTCTTCTTTAACTATTTCACTTTAACTATTCCCTTTAGATGCTGTCATCCCTCGCCAGGTACCTCGAGCCCCTGCCAGATGAGGAGGGAGACCCCTTCCTCACTCAGATCCAAGCCCTTTTCCAGTCAGACTTTATTGCTAAGCAGCAAGAGCAAGAGGAAGACCCTTTAACTACCTCAACCAGACCAGTGGACTCAGATGACTTTGCTTTTGATCAGTTGATCAGCCAGGAGAGGCCCCAGGGAGAGGGAGGAGACTCTGATGAGGATTCTGGCAGAGCTACAGACAACAGTGTGCAGCCCACCACAGGCACATCCTCAGAGACAAACAGCAACACTTTGTTACATCTGGGCTCAGTGTTGTCGACTGAGCATGACTATTTACTGTGACAGACCAAATATCTCTCACTTGTACTCAACTACAATTATTTAACAAGTATAAGCTGTTATGCATATTCTATGAGGCTTTGTATCAGTATTACTGACTTTCTCATGTGATTTTAAATAATATTTTATTATGTTAGAATCAGATTGTGTTCATATTAAAATCCTTTAACCAAAAACTCAACGATTCACCTGATTGGGGTGTGTTTGTGTTTGTGTGTGTGCGGTGTGAGTCAGAGACAGTTCTGCTGGTTTCTTTTACACACGAAAATAAAAAATCTATTTTCATACTCCGTGGTCTTGTTTCATCTTATTTGTTTGTGTAACAGACTGTATATTTTTTTTATAGTGCTTCATGCTTCTGTCGTTTACACGTTAAAATTTCTGTCAAAACTTTGCCCTCTGTTCATAAACAGTGTCGAAAAGTATTTCGCAGTTCCCTGAAAACGAAAAGAAAATGCTATCTTCTTTATCGATCAGATTCATTTTGATAAACATGTCGGCGGGAATACATACGTGATGACCGTTACCTTTATCGTGAGATATCCAACTGTGCGCCCGGAACTTATGGCGCGGATTTGTTTCTAGGGGGAATCGTTTTGGAAGCAGGGACAGCCAAAGTTCCGTTTACTTTGGCGTTAAAGTACGAACGTTTCGCGTCGCAGGGAAATTACATGTTTAACTCTGCGTGTTAAGATGTTTTAAAACTGACATTTTCTGGGACAGACACAAACACTTCAGTCTGCGGCGGCTGGACAGCGGGGACCGAGGTTAGTTGTAGCTAGCGTCCACCGATAGTAATGACATTGACAGCTGAGAAGAGTTATGACTGTCATTCACACGACTGTCAAATTAACAAACTGACATCAAAGTTAGGTTGACGTCCTGTGATAGATATTCCTACACTGAGATGAGTTTCAGCCCTCTCAGATGATAGGCGGGCAAATTTCGGCGTCGACTGCAGCTGTAATTGTCGGGTGAATCTGAGGAGTGAGCACAAGCACAAGGACAATGGTTTTTCTCTCTGTTACTCTATTAAGGAGCAGTCGCCTCTGTTCTCTGTCAGCACATCTGACACGATACGCCCTGGTCTATAAACGAGGTGGATATCCTCAGGTACAGTCTGTGTCTTCTCAGATCAGCTGTCAAAGAAGAACAAACTCTTTCCACTTCAGAGACACTTCGACTGGACCACCTCTGTTCTTCTGTAGCAATGAGCCGACGGTGTGTTCCCAGATCAGTCCCAAAACCCCTTCACCTCTGCACTCTGGTCCTGTCCAGACACAGTGCAGACACCACTTCCACACCTCAGCCCCCCTGAAGGCCCTGCCTGCTCCTCTCATATGGATGGTGCTGAAACCTCTGCAGAAGCTCATGGCTATAATACTGGGCAGGTAGGAGACACACTGGAGCTCTGCAGTGTTGCCTTATTATTATAGACTTAAGTGGCTAACCAGTATTAATCAATCAAACATACATAAAAATACAATCACGGAGCACCTTATTAGGAACACCATAGTTATAGTAGGTAGGGAGTCCCTTTGCTCTCAGAGGAACCTCAGTTCTTTGTGGCTTGGATTCTACAAGATATTGGAAACCTCCCTTTGAGATTCTGCTCCATGTTGACATGATTCTTGTAGATTTGTCAGCTGCACATTCATGTAGACAACCTCCTGTTCTACCACAACTATACTCAGACAGGCTGTGGCATTCAAATGATGATTAAATGGTTTTAAGGGGTGAGTCAAAAAACATCCCCCACTTCATTTCACCCCCCACCACCACCAGCCTGGACTGTTAACTCAAGGCAGGTTGGGTCCATGGAGTCATAATGTTGATGCCAAATTCTGACCTTCCTACCATCTACTGTCCAGTTTTGGTGAGCCTTTGCCCACCGCAGCCTCAGATTTCTGTAGTTGACTGACCGGAGTGGAACCTGACCTGATCTCCTACTGTTGTAGCTCATCCGCCTCAAGGTTCGACATGTTGTTCTGAGATGTTTTTCCACTCACCACAGTTGTAAAGAGTGGTTATCTGAGTTACCACAGCCTCTCTGTCAGCTCCAACCAGTCTGGTCATTCTCCTCTGACATCTCTCAACATCAGGACGTTTCTGTTTGCAGAACCGCAGCTCGCTGGATGTTTTTTGTTTTTGGCTCCATTCTGAGTAAACTCTAGAGACTGTTGTGTGTAGAAGTCCCAGGAGATCGGCGTTTTCAGAAATATTCAAACAAGCCCATCTAGGACCAACAATCAAAGTCACTGAGATGACATTTTGTCCTGATTCGGATGCTTGATGTGAACATAAACTGAAGCTGATGACCTGAATCTGCAGGATTTTTATGCACTGAACTGCTGCTATATAATTGGCTGACTGGATAATTTCAGAAATTACTAGGTGTAAAGGTGGTCCTAACAAAGTGCTCAGTGAGTGTACACACATTAATACAGTATCAGACAATGACATTTTTTTGAAACTAATTGGTGAAATGTTTAATACATAAATGTAAAAAAAATTATTATACATAATTATTCTGAATACTTTCAGTTGATTACCTTGTGTGCAAATAGAAAAGCAAGCAAATTCCTAGCAATCATTTTATAGTCTGCAAATGTGTTCATTGCTTTAAGGCACAACATATTAAATTACACTTAAAGTAATGTGTTCATTAAATAATTAACACATTCCTAATTCTTTTTTATCAACAATTGTATTACCCGTGCCATTTGTATAAGAACAAATAAATTACTCCACAAATTGTTTCTGTTAATTATTATGTTTTAATTAATGGATAAAAATTAATTACTGGAGTGGCAAGGATAGTATCATTTGGCACACATTAGTCTCCATAATGCACACCATAATTGAGGCTTCATTCATTAATTTGGTTTTATTTTGGGTCAAATAACTAATTTGGAAAAATTTCCAGCTTTCTTTTCATGAAACACCCTGTAATACAGGGAGTTGTTCGGTTAGTCACCACTTCATAAAGTCTTGGCCTACTTGTCTATGTTAATATTTGACTGTTTCCTCTGGGCAAGCGCACAAAATTACTTTTGCATTTTGTGCATAGTACATTGTTGTGAACATACTTAATGCATGTTTTGATGCTATTCTCTTGGCCAGGCCAGCTTTGAAAAAGAGATGATTGATCTCACTGCGTCTGCCTGAATTCCTACACATCTAACTGAAACTTTTGTTATTGATTTATTTATTTTGCCTTTTCTACTAAAATCTGCAAAGTTTCTAGACACAACAGGAGCTTTATCTTTTCATTCTTTCCACTGTAGGGCAGTATATCATTTTGAATTTACTGCATGAGTCTGTGTGAGCTGCACAAACAGCTATCACAGACCCTGTGGCTTCCCTTTGTTTGCAGGAGTATAAGGAAGTGGTGGGTGGCTCTCCCAGACAACCGCCGGGAGCTCATGCGCAAATGGGCCTGGCAGCGCCGCTGGCATCTGGCAGTGGGGGCAGGTGTTGCTATGGTGATTGCAGTGCTCCTTCTCCTGACCCACCTGGATGTGTCCCCCGTGACGGGACGGACCCGCCTCCTGGTCTTCAGCAGAGAGAACTACATGGAGCTGGCTGCTCTGACTTCAGAGGCTGTGAGAGAGGGAGAGGGGATAAACATAATGTGTGTGTGTGTGTGTTTCTGTTACAGGATGACTAGTGATAGAAAATACAAATGATCCTTTTACACACGTTTTTTCACACTATTCATAGTCAGCAATGAAAACAGTAATGACAAGCAGAGAGAGACATTTAGTTAAATGGGTGGAGGGGGAGAAAATGTGGTATGATGAAAAGTTAAGTGAAAAAACATCTTATTTAAAAGCTTATATGTGTGTTTGTGTGCATACTCGTGTTTTAGTATATGGAGGAGTTTGCAGAGCTGCTGGTTCCAGTCACTGACCCTCGTCATAAGGTGGTAGAGCAGGTGGTGCAGCATCTGGCACAAAGGAACAAGGACATCCCTGAAGTGTCTGATGTCACCTGGAGTGTCCATGTGGTGCAAAGTCCCAACATCAACGCCTTTGTCCTACCGGTCAGTAAAACACAGACACAGAATTTTTATGTCTTTTCATGTTATCACACTAAATCATCCTTAATCTTAAATGTGAAGATGTCTGTTTCTCCTATTATAAACCTCCTAAAAACTATTATAATATAATAGTTTTTATAATAATATAATAGGTTTTCACACTATGTTTAACTTGTTTTTGCATCATGCTTACATGAAAAAAATTATTATAAGCAAATAATAAGTACATAATTCATACAGAGTATTTACTGTAAGAGGCTGGGACTCACAGTATTGGGATACGTCACCTCTGTCACAGGTTGGGATAACTCAGAGACATTTACAGTCTTCTTTTTTGTACACCTGTAAAGAATATCTTCACACATCGTATGGCAGATTTGGATTTGATTTTCCTTTATGTAGAATGGGAAAGTGTTCATGTTTACGGGGATGCTGGATGCTGTGGCCGATATTCACCAGCTCACCATTGTCCTGGGACACGAGATGGCTCATGCATTATTGGGACACTCTGTAAGTACACAAGCCCCTACCCCAGATTACATCACCTATTATAATATTTACTGTAGTACTGTTTTTTAAAAAGATAATTTTCTTTCAGGAATGTCTCTCAAAGCATTTGCCGTTGTATGAGGGAGTGAAGCAGTTTAAATACAAAGTTTAATGCAGAAAATATGGAAACCTGTTTCATGGCTCCATGCGACCCAAAATCTGTCAAGTGTAACTTAATATTTTCATTGGTCACGCTGGTGCATGTGACATTTAGCAGGTCTGTCTCTGTGTAAAGACCTGCCCCTACTCTGCCTCTGATTGGCTCTGACCTTCATAATTTTCTTTGCAAAGAATGGCTTTTCCAATTTCTTGTGGCTCAGATATGATAAAACAGCCACGTTTATGCTTTGTGATTGAAAGAATAAAAAATTATCTGCATCTTTATTCCTATTTACCGTCATTTACATGATGTGTTAACAAATTACCAGTATGTATGGGAACTGAGAAAAAAGGTAATGCTTCAACTGTATCATAGCTGTGCCAAAAGTTGGAGTGAAAACATTTGTGTGCACCAAAATGATTTGCTGGTGCACCTACATGTTAAATGCACCTGTGTAAAAAGTTAGTCTGGAGTCCTGCTGTTTAGCTTTGAGAAGAATTAATAGATTTTCTGAGGCTGAAGTGCTGCAGTGAACAAAGACCTGTGTATGCTGACATTTGAGAGGCTTAGTTGATTGTAGCAGACCTTGCTGTGCATTAGGATGAGTCACTGAAAACACTTAAAGTGCAAATAATGTTCAAGAACAAAGTTTAGTCATTTAGAAGCCCTTGGCACACAGAGTAGAAATTACAGCTGGAAGTCGTCCAGGTCTCTCCCACATAAGGTTATAAAATATGTATGTGGACCTCCTATAGTTATGTGCATTACACACTGCGAGTCCTGACTATTCATCATCAGCCCCCACTCTGTCTCAGAAGTATAGTATTGGCTGAAGTGGCATCAGTTGCAGTGTTGTTGCATCAGCCAGTGATAAAGACAATCACCTCCAGACACTCACTAATCCTGTCTGTGCTATGATGACCAGAGTCCTGTCGACCTAGGGCACTGTCGTGTTTTATTAATTCTCCACAGATGGCTGTTTTTACTCCCGCAGTAAAAGCCCATTCTTCTTGTTCTAAAAAAGTGTCTAATGAAGTTGTGTGTATTTCGAGACTTTAAATGTCCTCGGAGGAAATGCTTGAAGGAGATTTTAATTAGATGAAGGGAATGAGCATCGATGGGCTTGGTATTACCCAGTAGGTGTGCTCTATTGGATTGGCTGTTAAAACCCCTAAATCTGTTACAGAGTTAAAGTTCCACTAAAATAGATGGGAACGATCAATAAGTTCCAACTGCCTCGTTCACCTCTCAAAAACTTTTTGCCTCTATTTTTCTCTCCCTATCCCCATTCTTTTTCTTTTGTATCTCAAACCTTTACTGTCCTCCTTCCTTCCTTTTCCCCTCTGTCACCTCTTGTCATCCCACATCCCTCTGTTCTCCTCCCCCAGGCAGAACAGGCCAGTCTGTCTCATGTCGTGGACCTCCTGTCCCTTATCCTGCTGACAGCCATCTGGGCCGTGTGTCCTCGAGACAGCTTGGCACTTCTGGGACAGTGGGTACAGGACAAGCTTACACAGGTGTGATACAGTCCAGAATGTCCACTGTATAATACCATCTCCTGGTTTTCCCTCAAAGAAACATGAAAATTTTCACACTTTATACAACATGCATAATGACATTATTGTCTGAAAATTGAGGCGCCGGAATAGACTCACTTTTACCAAGGGAAATGTGTTTGAATATTAAAGTTGTGCACTCTCATACATGCACTGTTTGTCTCTCCGTCAGTTGATGTTCAGCCGTCCCTATAGTCGGAAACTAGAGGCTGAGGCCGACAAAGTTGGACTGCAGTTGGCTGCTAAGGTATCATCTTCTCCAGTGTGTTATTTCTGGAAGGGGCACTCCACTGATTTTATATTTGAAGTTCAGAAATGCGTGACCTTTGTAAAATCTCTTCTGTGACTCTGGAGGAGCTTTCCATTTATTGTTTATTTAATAAGGATAATTTGGATCTGTGGTCCCTGGGTGAAGCCTACCAGTGATGCACAGGTTGAAGAAGTAAAAGACAGAAACAAGCAGTTGTGGTGAATTAAAACCTCACACTTAAAACAAAAATAGACACAATGAAATGTTAATACAAAAGTCTGGAAAAAAAAAAGACATCTCCCAAATAAACAACAGAAAGACAGTGCTAGTTCCCAACTACAGAGTACAACATTATTCAAAACAGACACAGTAAAAAAAAATAAATAAAAAAAATTAAAGATTTCAGTCTATTTTCAGTCTGTTTTTGGACTTCAAATTTTTAACATAAAACCTACATTACAAAGCATCTAATGAAAGATGCCATTGACTTACACTTTGAGAAATGTAGGATATAGCATTTTTGGATCTTGACCCATACAAGGTGTTAACACTTTAACCTCTTAATAATTAAGGACTCCTTAAATCTCTTTATAGGGCATTCAGTATTTTAACATTACAGAGTCACACTCCTCTAACGCCACCGTCTCTCCTGATCCCTGTAATCTGTCTGTAGAGCACTAGGGGGCACTGTTGTCAAACTAAACAAGCCCAGTTTAGAAAGGATTTTCATCTCAGTACAAGACAGAGGGATACCACATTGTGTTTGCGTTTCTGATTCCATGGGGTATGTGTGTGTCCTTCCTAGGCATGTGCAGATGTGCGAGCGGGCCCTGTTTTCTGGCAGCAAATGGAAATCAGAGACCAGCTGACAGGAGAGCCCACTTTCCCCGAGTGGCTGTCCACACACCCATCGCACAGGAACAGAGTCACTCAGCTGGACCGCCTCGTACCACAGGTACAGACTCACACTGTCCCTGCTCAGTTCAAACAACAGCACTGGTTAACAGTAGCTCAAAAGTTTCTTTTTTTTTTAAACCTCATTTATTTAAGTACACACTTACCTGCAGCTCTGATTCATGTGTTTGTCTTAAGTGAAAGACACTTTGATCCCTGTGTGAGGAGAGAGCCCTACACCTGGCTGTTGTTTCGGAGAGACAGTGTAACTGTAGGAGCTGTTGGAAGGAGTCTTAATGGAACTAATGAAGCATCTGGAGAGATGTATATTCACCTGCAGACATGTGGAGAGGAGGGCAGAGAGGAAGGAGAGACTTGGGGAGGAGAGGAAAAGATGCAGGGTTTTAGGAAGACAGGAAAAACATTTTGCCACAGTGGGGCCTGGGTATCTACATACCACATTCATTGGAGGCTTTGAGTTGAGCCTCACATGCTCACACACTGTGCCGGCACTGTGGTGAGACAATCAATGGTATCTTAAGGCTAGAGGGAAATCAACGAGCAGTTAGGACGGCAACTTCTATGCAGAGCGTAAACAGCAGCAGTCGTTACGTCTCACATGTGTGTGTGTTTGTGTCTGAGGCACAGAGAGAGATTAACAATGTATCAGGCAGCAGTGAATTTAACCTTGAGTGTGAGTTGGAACTGTTGGTACACCATCAGATGCTCCAAGCACGAAAGATGAACAGATGGGTAAACCACTAATTGTCCATCAGGTGCCTGTGTCGTTGAGTGTGTGCATGTTTTATGTGTGTGCGTGTATGTGTTATTCATATGTGCCCATGCATCATATCATATCCCTGTGTGGTAGATTGACCTCTAGCAGCAGTCGTTGCCGAGGCCAGGCTGTAGCCACAGGCAGCGAAGTGATGAAGACTGTTGTTTGGGGGATTCTTTGTGTGTGTGTGTGTGTGTATCTGTGTGTGTGCTGAGAAAACTCTTTGGCTCTGCTATCCACAACACCCTCCTCACCCCAGATTCGTTCTATCCAGCATACCGGCACATGTGAGCCAGTTAACAGCTGAGCTCAGTTGGGTGAAAGTGATGCATAATGTGATGTTTTTAACCTTGTGAGGGGTGACAGCATCAAGCTAGTTAACCCGACTCTTGTGAGGGCACTCTGCCTCCACTAGTGCACTCATCATCCTTAAGCAAAGCGCATTAAGTCCACCGGCAGCATGAGAGCTAGACCCCAATGAGTGCATGTATGTGCTCAGAGTCTTGTAGGTGATTCTAAGTATGAGATTAATGTGTTGGCTGTGTGTGATGTGTGAGACACGCAGAGAGAAAGTGACTAATTGCCGAAGTGCTTGTGGTTTATTACTGCTAGTTCCGCTCATCCGACCTGCGTAGGATAGATTTAAAGTAAAGAGGTCGCATCTTATATTTTTAGCGATATTCTTAGCCATGTTAGTGCACTATTTCGGTCCAGACTGAGATATTGCAACAACTACTGGATGATTTGAGGACAAATCTTACTGACTTTTCAATTTGTCCAATATTTTGATTTCTTACCAAAACACTGGCATGCTAACACACAAGCATCAGTGTGCCTTAGTGCAGCCTCAAAGAGCCATTTGCGTAGCTACAAACTGGTAGCCCTGTTGATCTCCCATTTTGTTTATCTGTCTTTAGCTCACTGCATCTCTTTATCTCTGTGCTTTTTGTCTCTGCTCCCTCACATTCTCTTCTCCTTTTGATGAAATATCTTATCTACTTATCACAAAGTAAAAAGAACTAGAACTTTGTTCCACTACACAGCAAAACAAAAACAACAAATGGCTCACTACTAAACCAATATACACATTTATCATCATGAACTTCTTGTCTACAGTAATAAGTCAGTACACATTTACCTCTGAATGTGGCTTAATGTCTTTTTTTATTCATTGCTGTAAAGGTTTTTAGAGTTATTATATTTTATTTTGAATTTGAAGTGTAGTTTTCCTTACTTCTTTATACTTATTGCAGTATTATAGTAAAACAACCTGTGTCTGCTCTTCGTTGTCTCTCTGTCCAGGCTCTGGAGATGAGGGAAAGTTGCATCTGTCCTGCTCTACCTGCTACTGACCCTCGTGTTGTCTTCTCCAAGAGCGTCACGGTGTTGTTGGAAAACGCTAAGCAACAAGGGAGAGGAGGGCCAGAGGGGGCAAGCAAGCCCCACCTGCCCCACAGCCCCACCCCACTCCCTGCTGCACTGCAAGCAAGTCTGCTTGCCCAAACCGCACTTCCTCCTTCTTCTAATTTGGGTCAAGAAGAAAACAAAAGTCCAGTCCCAGTTGTAGCTTCAGAGACAGCTGTGGCAGCCCCTGTCCCCGCTCCTACTGAGAGTGACAGATCACAGGATGGGAAGCAGATCACCAGCTGACAGGGGGGTTAAATCCTCACAAACTTCTACAGTTTTTCACTGACTGGACTCTACTATTTACTACTGCTACAAGTCATTTCATCATTTACAGGTTGGTTGGTCAGGGTGCCAGCACAGTGGAGGGTGGAGCTGGGAGTGACACTGTGAATAGAAGAGGCTGGGGTAATTCTAAATTAGGAGAAAAAAGTCAGTCCTCCTAACCTTTCTTTCTACTGCAACACACTGCTGACTGGACTTCAGAGAATGTTATCACTGCCTAGTGACTACAGAGATGCCACATTAATTAGATAACCTCGAACAGGGAAATGCTGAATTAATTAGTAAAGCTTCCATACATTGCGAGATTAATATGTGCATTATTCATCGACACACGGCAACAGACGAGAGTAAGCACTTTGTGTGTGCATGTTGGAGGGTGTGTCCATGGCAGGCAGAGGACATCTACATTCTCATTATGACTACTACATTCTCATGCCACACACACAGCACTTTATGCATTCTCTAGCCTGAGGGACTTAATGGTGTAAATTTATGCCGGGTTGTTTGCAGGTTTTAAAACAGAGCCTTCTGTACAGGAATGCCAATATCCACCGTCAAGCTTTGAGAAATCTTTCATGGGATTTAGTAAAATCTTATTTAACAAGGCAAGTTGACTGAGGAAACATTCTTATTTACAGCAACAGCCTGTGGGAGCAGTCACACAATGAAGAAGGGAGGGCAGTTATGGTTCATATCTTGATAGTCTTTTTTTGTGTGGGCTAAAACAAAGTGGCACACTTGGTTATATTGTGAAATCAAGAGGGTACTACTGTGTTTTCATTTTGGATAAATTATTTTATTTGTGTAATCCATTTTAGGCGCTGAGATCGTATCAGCTTGCAAAAGATCAGTCAAGAGTCTTCCAGCTGCTGGCAAAGCTTTCTTTTACTGCAGACAGGGTAGGTCTATATTTGAGTCTCTGTCTGTATTAGAGCGAGTGGCCACTGATGAATGAAAAGCCAAGGTAATATTGGTTTTTGCATATCAATATCTCAGCAGAAATGTGCTCTGTTTGCAAGTGGCAGGCAAAAAAAAAAAAAAAAAAAAAAAAAACTATTAAAACTACTAAAAAGGTACTAAACTAACTACTAAAAAGGCTATTTATATTATTTTGACTATTTTCCATTGCAAGTTCCATTAAAATTCAAATGGGTGAAAGATGCACATTTATCTACAAGAGAAATGAGGATTATAGAAACAATGTATTATGTACTGTGTGTTTGTGTGTGAGAGAATATGAGAAAAGGATCAGTCTGTGTGACATTGCATAAGAACATCAAAACACTTCTGTCATCACACCAACCAATTAAGAACAGTGGGTGAAAGATTCTTCTGAAGTGTTTCAATGTGTATACGTGTGTGTGTGTGTGTGTGTGTGTGTGTGATAGCAGCAGTTACAGCAGTTACTCATTGATGCCAGGCTCCAGGGGAAATTTCTGGCTGGCCTCTCACATCTGATCAGACAGATGTAAAGTCTGGAAATCTCATAGACAAGATTACACCCAGCCAGTTGTAATCAAATGAAAGCTACTAGAATTCCCATCAGTCGACCTCGCTGAAGTGCTTTTGTAATGTCCTCCAACTGTTGCAAGTTCTTGCTTGTTGAATGCAAGATCAATTTGTGTTATCTGTGCTTATTAAAGAGCAAGAGAACAACATTCAAGTTCTTTTTTGTGAGCAGGGACCTCGTTACAGAAGAAAAGAGCAAACCAAAACTGAGATGTCTTGAGGTGTTCCTCTCCCCGGCAACACAGATTTGACCGTTTTCAGGGTTTCTGGATGCATGAACTTCCATTCATACTAATGGAGACTTCCCGTTTCCTGGCCGCATTGTTGCGTGCATGCGGAAGCATCTGGATGCAGCTCCCTCACCACTCACAGAGAAATTGGAACATGAGCAGGCAACAGATGACACACTCACACCCAGAGGTAATTGTAATGAGCGTGATACAATACACACACACTGCGCTGAGTAATTGTAGCCTACTGCTGGAGTCTAAACAATACTGCGACAGAGGGCTTAATCAAGGAAAACAAAGAGACAGCAGTCAGATGGATTGAAAGGACAGAAAAAGAAAATAGACAAAGATGGTACCATGGGGATTGACGGGAGAAAAGAAAAGATTTCATTTCAAGTGTGTGAAAGAGAGCATTCTTTTGGTGTGATTTATATTTAAATCAAGCATTTGATTTTTAACATTTTAGCTCAAATGCTGGATGGGAAAGTCCTATTCTGTGTACTTTCTCTGTTCACATATGTAGCCTTGAGCAGATAAGATCTGTTCCATGAACTGTGTTAGAAATCAGTTGTCTACTTTATGTCTGTAAATTCACCTCAAGTCTAAGATTGTTTTGTGTTTGTATATTTTTCCGCCCACTGGAGACATCAGACTGCTTCAGAGACCTAAGACAAACTGCTCGCAGGTATTTCAAGGTATTGACAAGCGTAGCGGCGTTGAAAAGTAGAAGAAGGAGCAGCGAAGGCAGCACACCCACAACACAGAGAGCAGAATACAGTGCAGGATAGACTCGGCAAACTCATGATGCTGTTTCTCCGACAAAAACACTCCCAGAGAGAGTCGGTGGAGCAGCCCAATACATCTGCTGTAGGGTGGCCGGGAATGATGTCCCAGAATACAGTCTGGCTGCCCTCTGACCTCCCTGTAGAGTGTTGCTCGAAGTGGCTCATCCACAGTCCCATCTCTTGGATCCGCCGCACACACACACACGCACGCACCAGCAGCATCTGGCTGCAGCGTGTAGAGGGAATATGGTAATGGAAATGTCTGTATGGTGTGTGTATGTTTGTGTGGTTGAGGTAAAAGTTGCAGTGTCCTTCCACTGTGCATTAATTATACATGTGGCATGTGGGTGTCTGACTGAAATGAATATTTTACTGCTTTTAATCACTGCCATTGCCAGAGTGATGGAGCATCTGGCTGTGTTACCTGGGTCATTAAAGATGCTGTCTCACACAAGCACACATGCAAGTCTCAGAGGTTGTGTCTGCAGTACGAGACAGAAGTGTACCTCTAGAGGTTTACTAATGAGTTGAATTAGATTTGGAATGTTTTGTACAATGGAAAACAAAGATTGCTCATTCTTTACATTGTCTAAATTTGACTGGAAGTAAAAAGCTTTTCAAAGAGGCCAGGACAATGGAACTCTTTAGGTCAGTCAGGATCAGTGCTGAGAGAGCATCCCTAGTAATAATAGAGGCCATTGCAATACGCCAAATACACCTCTGTGGTGAAATCAGACAGAATGCGCCAGTGTCCTTTAATCATGCAAAATATAGGTTATCGGTATACTTGCTGAAACTTTAAAATGAGAAACAACAGAGAACCCGTACTAAACCATCCTTTGACCACCAGCTTTTCTATCAAAACCGCAATGATTACAGTTAGTTTTCTCAGAAGGGAACACCCAGTAGGAATAGTTCACAGTTGGCATATCTCAACCTCAGACAAACTGCTCGCAGGTATTTCAAGGTATTGACAAGCGTAGCGGCGTCGAAAAGTAGAAGAAGGAGCAGCGAAGGCAGCACACCCACAACACAGAGAGCAGAATACAGTGCAGGATAGACGGCAAACTCAAGATGCTGTTTCTCCGACAAAAACACTCCCAGAGAGAGTCGGGGCAGTGTGAGAGCAGCCCAACACATCTGCTGTGTAGGTGACTAAATGATGTCCCAGAATACAGTCTGGCTGCCCTCTGACCTCCCTGTGGAGTGTTGCTCGAAGTGGCTCATCCACAGTCCCATCTCTTGGATCCGCGGCCGCACACACACACACGCACCCACAGCAGCTGGCTGCAGCGTGTAGAGGGAATATGGTAATGGAAATGTCTGTATTGTGTGTGTATGTTTGTGTGGTTGTGGTAAAAGTTGCAGTGTCCTTCCACTGCGTAATAATTATATGGCAAGGGTGTCTGACTGAAATGAATATTTTACTGCTTTACTGCCATTGCCAGAGTGATGAGCATCTGGCTGTGTTACCTGGGCATTGTGCTGTCTCACATACACATGCAAGTCTCAGAGGTTGTGTCTGCAGTACTTGGTAGACAGAAGTACTCTAGAGGTTTACTAATGAGTCAGAATTAGATTTGGAATGTTTTAAAGCAATGGAAAATAAAGATTGCTCATTCTTTTTGCCATTGTCTAAATTTGATCAGCAAAAAAGCTTTTCAAAGAGGCTAGGGACAATGGAAATCCCTTTAGTCATCAGGACTGGGTGTTGGACAGAGAGTATCCCTAGCAATAATAGAGGCTATTGTAACATGCCAAATACATTGTGTGAACTGTGACAGAATGCTTAGTGTCTCTAATCATGCAAAAATATAGGTTATTTGTATATTTACACCTTAAAAATGAAACAACAGAGAACCTACTAAACCATCCCTTTGACCACCAGCCTTTTCTACCAAACTGCAATGAGGACAAGGTCACAGCAGTTTCCTTCTCAGAATAACCAATTCCAGTAGGAACAGTTCACAGTTGGCATATCTCAGACACTGAGACAAGCAATCTTCGCAACTGGACAGTCTGGCTTCACAAGCAACAGGACCTTTTATGATTAGTTTAACAGAGATTTGATAATCTCATCCACATACATCTCAGTAATTCTACCACAGCTGTTCAGGAGTAGTTTTGTATTTCACCACAGTTTCAATTTGTCACTTCCTGCAATATCTCCACTGAACATACCTGGCACCAAATTTGTATTTTTAGCAAATAGGGCAAAACTCTGAAGTTTTCAGGTTGTTCTTCCTGCAGTCTAGTGTATATCCAAGTAGGTTGATAACACAGCGTTTTTACCCAGTCTGCAGCTTTAATGCGCCGCTTAACGCTCTGCCTTTGTCATACAGTGCATACTGTAATGTGCTAGCTAGTGTGCCATGTTAAACTAATAAAGTTTTAATTGTAGAGAGTTCAGAAATGAACACAATCATGTATATGGAAATTGACTGATGATAATTTATCACATTTTTGGTCTGGTGGTTTTCCTGGGAGCTGAGCTGCCGTTACGTGAAACCAAGGTGAGGAACAGTCTGGCACGTCATTGAGGCTATCTGGTATTTCTTCAACACACAGTACAGGTCTCTAATGGCTCCTCATGTCCTCTCTCATTTTATCATTTTGATCTGTGCTTGTGTGTGTGTGTGTGTGTCCGTGGTTGAACTGGTGGAGGTTTTTATAGTCTGGCTGCTCTGATGCTATTAGAGATTAGGATGTTAACACAGTCCCTCATCTGACTGCATCGATCCCAACCCTCGCAGTGGAATCACATTAATACTAACAACGTCAGGTACAAACTTTGTAGCTCTCTTTACCCCCCTCCCTCTTTTTACATCTGCCTCTATGTCAGTGTTGATTTAAATCTGAATAACCAGCTTTCTTCCTGGTCTTTCAACGAGGAGAGGGTGCAATCTAATGAAGGGAAGGAGGGGAGAAAGATTGCAGAAGAGGGGGACTGGAGGATGTGGAAATGAGATGAGATGAAATGGTTTAAATCAGTCTTCCTCTGGTGCTTTGACACTGGTACCTTTCGGTGTTTGAGCGCATACATCAAGTTACAACTCAGGGTAAGTGTATTAAGATAGTGAACCAGTTCTTTTTATGGGCTTATGAGTAACATGAACAGAGTGCAACAGTATAGTTTACACAAGCACAGTTGTTTACAAAGTGAGATTAAAAGCTTGATGATGAAATTATATCAAAATTAACAATGAAACGTTGTGGGTTCAGAATCCTACATTTGTCTCTTATTAGTCAGTGAAAAAGACTACAATTATTTAAAAACCCTTTCCTGGCCACCCAGGACTTGAGAAATTTGTGGTCCACTGTTTTAAACAAAACAAAAATCAGCACAGACTCTTTTTTTATTTCCTCATCTCTGTGTCCATCAGTGCAGCAGTGCATTATATTCTTCCTCTCACCTCCTCTGTGATCCCTGTGAATCCATCAAGACAAACATGGGAGGGAAAGATTCAGACCAAAACACTGTCAGTCAGTGTCAGGCAAGTTCATCAAACTGTGACGGACCTGGTTGGGCATTTAGACCTGAAGTATTGCGTGAGTGGAACACACAGGTGTGTTTTGATGGCTTCTACAAGAACACCCTCAGCGCTGCTATCCACACCTCTTAATTAACTTAAAAAAGGGTTTGATTACATTAATATACATCGTATAGTCACAGAATAGGAATATTAATAGTAGTATTTACATGTTACTGTTTGCCTCTATGTTTGTTGTGATAGCCACATATACATTATCCTTTCTATAGTATCATTTTTATTTTATCATGTATCTGTTTTGTTTGATTGAACACAATATAGCTAGCTTGTGAATGCAAGGGTAACAGCACATAAAACTCTGAAACTGTATGTCAGGTTTCTGAGCCTCTCATCAGCACATGAACACACCATTTCTTAAAGAGCCTGCACTGTGGTCTGCACTGTCACCTGAGTTGTGTAAACAAGATGAGCTTGTCACTTTGTTGCACGACAGGTACAGGTATCCTGTAATTATGTTTTGACTACGCTAAAGAGATTCTCACCATGGTGTGTCTGAGGTACTGTAAGCCCAACTAAACTGTATCAAGAGAACCCAGGTGGAGGCTCAGGTTGGCCATAACTTCGTTAATGGTAAATAAAACGAAATTATTCTGAATAGACCTCATCTCAAATTGTTTGGGTGGAGCTTAAAATTACTGAGATCATCTTACCCAATGTACCAGGAAAGATAAAGGTCTTTTCATAGATAATCATTTGCAAATTATGTTGAGCTGTATTAAGACTTGCTGTCCATAATTTGCAGTGATTGTGATGGGGGGAAAAAAACATAAAGGTACAAATTGTCCCACGCTAACAGGAGAGGGGAGGAGCTGTCACTCAAGCAGGAAGTACACGCCCACACTGTCGTGGGGACAGGTCTAATCAACTAATGAAGTGAAAACACCTGTGTGGGTGTACCAGGTGCGTGGGCCCTTCAACTAACAGGAGAACAATGGCTGTGTCGGTAGTTGGAAAAAATGTCTATCAGAATGATTCAGTTTACTGCTTAATATGTTTCTCAAAACCGCAGTGGAGATTTTACTCTATGAACCCAAGGGAGTAACAATAAACCCACCAATGGCTTTGAACCAGCTGGAGGCAGCGACGACGCACGAAAGTGGACCTGGTCCGAGTCATCCAAAGCGAGATATATACTTTATCTGAAGTAAGTTTAAGGAACATGTTTCATATTACTAAGAGAAAATGCTTAAATGATGATGACTAAGTTTGACTTGCCACAAGCACAAGTTTGTCAGAGTAAATATGTTAAAGCAAATTTTAAGACCAAATTTAACATGCTACCTGTCGTTGTTTATTAAGCCAATGCTAATGCATGCTATAAGTTCAATTTTATACATGGTGTAAGTCGTTGTTTATGAGGCTAAAATATGCTACAAATGATAGTTTATTAGGCTAAAAATAGTACAAGTTCAAATTTATTAACATGACACAAGTCATTGTTAAATAGGCTAAAAGATGCTATCACTTATTGTTAAATAGGCTAAAACATGCCATAAGTTATCATTTATTAAGTCTCGCTACAAGTTCAAATTTATTAGGCTACAACATGCTATAGGTTATTTTTTTCATAGGCTAAAACCTGCAACAAATTATTGTTTATTTCTTTTTTATATTATCCATAAACTATTGCTTTACTGGGCTGCTGTTTTTGTCTGTTTTCATCTGTCTCAACAAAAAAGGAAAGGTTTGCTTATTGCTTATTCCTTGTGGTGGTTACTCCGAGAAAGGGGCCTTACTCTAGGCATTACTGTATATGTATGTGTGTATATGGAAGACTGAGTGTATGTGCGTCTGCCTTCTTACAGCTACTTAACAGGGATATTATGAGGGATTAAGCCTGGAATAAATTAGAATATTTTCACATTAATCCTTACACGTTTGTTTCTGTGACGTTTGTTTTAAATTTGACATCATAATTCCAGCTTACCGCCGGGGGAAACCAGGAGAATATCTGAGGAAACCTTAATGCCAGCCACTACATGCTGTTAGCCGAGGTTCACAAAAAATACTTAGTGCCAAAAACCTTACTGACTGGGAATAACCGCATGGTTTCCGTTGGTTTGAGTCCAGCTGAAGTCTGTGGGCTGTACATGTTTAATGAGTAACTTTGATAGCTGAGACTTGGAAATTGTAAATGAAAAACCCGCAGAGCCCTTATTAAACCAAAGCACCCGCTCACATTATGCCTCAAAGTCCTACTGATCTTCCAAGAAAATGAAGTTCCAATGTGCTGGAGTGTGTATGTCTGTGTGTGTGTGTGTCGTATTCAGACATGCATGTAAGGGGGGAGGGTGTTGAAAATGAGTGTTGAGAATCTTATTTTTTTTCTCCCACGTATCTTCTCAGTTCACCTCCCCTTCAGCTGTCCTCTCAGAAAACCCCATCTATCCATACATCCATCCGTCCTCACTCAGCTTAAGCACTGCTGTCGGTTTGCTGTCTCGTTGCCATGGTTTCCATTATGCTTCCTGCCTGCTCTTGTTTGAAGGACAAAGCGCTGATGATGGGTAGTATTAAGAGAGAGGGAGAGACAAAGATGCAAAACAGTGAAGGATATGCTATTCTTTTTTGTCAGTGGTTGTTTAATATCATGTCTCTCACACAAACACACACCTATAGAGAGTGTGGTCTTCGATCTGCATCCCCGGGGTTCCACGAAAGGTAGAAAGGCAGCTCTACGCCAGCACTTCCCTTGGCGTCAGATATTTACCTCTAGCAAGTCTTATCTTTTAACTGATCAATAAGCAGGTGGTACAGCACTCCCTCTACTCTCTACGGGATAGGCTGCAGTTACACAGGACTGCATCGAACCAAATCAGCCTGCACCAGCCTTTGTTATGCTCAGTGACTGTTCTGCACACCGCCTAGCAAATCAGGAAAAAAGGATTTGCTCTGAAATCTATTACTAGCACTTGATGTCTGTAAGTGCATGCAGTTGTGTGTATGCTTGCGTGCGTGTTGGTGCCTGATGTTTGTGTGAAGTCTTCGGGCTGTCAGAAATTAGGCTAAAACCATGGACTTTATTTAGCTGACCTGGTTGGAGACTGTGGAGGAGTTGGTGGAGATGAGGGGGGGGGGGTGTTGTCATAGTGTGTGTATGGGAAAAAAAATAGAGTGAGGGAATGGAGGAAAGAAAGAACTTACACTCAATCCTCTCTGCACCACACACATCACACCCCCTCCACTGTGTGATTCTTTCACCTCCTCACCCCCCACTCTTATTGTAAGGTTCTTAGGGCCTTCCTTAACTTTTAATAAGAGTCTTTAATAAGTCCCCAGATCATGGCTTGGTCGGTCAGGGCTTCTATTTCAACACAGCTCTGCTTAATCTCACTCTAAAATAGATCTGCTCCCTCTCCTCTCTTACTCTCAGCCCCTCTGCCTCTGTATTTCTCCACAAGACTGTAAAAGTATTTAATAAACTGCTGGGGGATCAAGCAAGGTTCTATCGTCTTCTGTGGTTTGTGTGTATGTAGGCAGTCTAGCAAAGGTATATGTGACTAGGGATGTACCGGCTTTATTTCTGTTAAGCAGGCTCAACAGGAATTGTTTTGGGGTTTTTTTTTGAGAGGAAATATCTCGTTTTTTACAGGTAATGGTGAAGACATATTTTTCTATGAACTGATGACAGCCACACTGAAAAAGTCAGATGAAGTCAAAGTTGGGATAAGTTGAAATTCAGGGTCCGTTAATTGTCTCTCTAGACAGTGATATATTTGGCCTCCTGTGACCATATTCACCAGAAGTGACCAACCATCACACACTTTGAATTGCTAAGGCATTTCCTGACATGTGTTATCTGTGCTTGGAGTTCCCAGTTTCCACGGGTCTGCACGGTGATGCTGTTGTGCGTTTGTGTGTCATACTTTAGTTTCAGTCTCTTTGGCCTACTTAGGCGTGTTGTAAGTAGCACACTGAGCTGCTTCTCCTTTCCCCGTGGACTCAGGCTGAATAATTGAGTGGTGCTGAGGCAGGGTAATAAGCTACACTGCTGCTGTAATAACCTGCTGGACAATGTGTGTGTGTGAGAGAGAGAGAATGTGTGTGTATACGTGTGAGTGTGTCAGTGAGAGTGTGTGCTCACGTTGCTCGGGTGCAGTAATGACTGCTATTACTCCAGGGCTTTGGAAGCAGACAGATGCTGTTAAAGGAACCAGACATGTTATGTGAGCATGTGTGTTTTTGTGTTATGTCTGTATGTGGGCTGCAAGAGTATGGACACACAATCTGTTTTGTAAACTCTGTCTCTTATGAGTGTGCGCACAGTGGATGTTGTCAGGCAGGAACCTCCTCACTGTTCTTGTGTCTAAGTTTAAGAGCAGGTGTCCTTCATCAGAGCCTCTCATGCTGTTCTAATCAATTGAATCCCTCGTGTGCTATTGTATATGTATATCCATACTAGTTGCCTTCTTTTGTTGTGTTCAGTTATATTAGTTATCTGGTCATTTAGAATGTCTTGATGAAATACCTTCATAATTGTGTTGGGGATGGTGTACACTTGTATGCCTTCTACTCACCAAAGTTGATCTTTCTGCAGCATTTTTCTTTATGTAACTAGGAAAAAACTAAATAAAGCCAGAAGCAACTTATTTACAATTGCGAACGTGGCTACAATGGTGGAAGATGATAAGCTGAATTTATGTGTCCAAATTTCAGGTTGACTAGACAAAAGAATAACCACCTTGTTGCATGACTTAATATTAAATATAATGATCTTTATATGACCCACATTTGTAGGAATATTTACAGAGGTGATTTTGTTACTACAAAAGTAGATGTTTCTAAACAATTTTGTCCCCCAACCCCCTTCTGCTTCCCCCTTCTCCTCCTGTTTGTGTGAGTGTATATCTCTGAGAAATACCCCCCACTGTCAAATGGTACATACAACTCAGCAGCTTCCCCCCCCCGCCAAGCACCAGTATCACTCTACAGCTTAGTGAACCCCTCCCCTGCTGTAATCTCAAACCAGCATCACTTAGATCCCATAAATTCTTAATGCACAGTCCTAAACCTGAAATACTTCAAAACCACTCTCCAGTTTCACTCTCCCTGATCCCCTTTTCATCTCTCTCTCTTTTGGATGACTGACTGGCTGCTTGTTTGATTGATTTGTTGATTCTATTTAATAATTCAAAAGTAAATGATAAGCAAAATTCAAGTGCTCAAAAGACATTGTATATCACACTTCCTGATGCCACCATCCCTCCTCTCTCTGCTTTGTACCTTTTGCAGATGAAAGCAATGCCTCCTGGTTACTGAAACATGACAAATCAGAGGGAGAGTGGAAGAAAAGCCATTTATCAAAAAGTTGGGAGTTGACAGCTGTTTTCTTTTTTTCAGTGTTGTACCTAGGTGAGTGTGTTTCTGCTGGCTTTGTGTACACTTTGAAGTGCACGTCACTCGTTCTTGTACTATGTGTGTATATGGCAACTGTGGGACCAGAATTACTGTCCTAGTGTAGCAGTTGAGTCTGCTGCAGACAGACATGTAGACCTCTTGGCTACCTGTGCCACCCCCTGTCCTCTTGTCAGTCTGTCCATGTCTCCATTTTGTTTCTGACACTTATCCACAGCCTCATGTTGACAACCAATATAATACTCTGTCGTTCAGTCACCTTGCTGCTTGGCTTTGGTAGCTCTGATAACAAGATCACCCTGTTGTCCAGCTAACTAACTTCAGATATTGCACACACATCCACAGACAGCTTTAACTCTGTCTGTGCCCTTGCAAACAGAACTGCTGTATGTTGGATCTGTTGGCTTGTACTTTTTTTTTTCTTTTTTTTTCAACTTTTGCACCTCACCTTAATAATGTTGGTCTTGTAGAGCCAGAAAGAGTATTTCCTCTCTGACAGTCCAAGATGACTGAAAACTGATATTTTGGCCTGAGTGTAAACATCTGGGGTTGACATCTGTCTATATCTGCTTTTAGATGGATTTATAACAGTTGTTGGAAGCTTTAATTGCACTTCATGTAACAAATTGTTAACTTGTCTCTCCTCTGTTCCTCTCCGTTCTGTGTGTGGGGTGGGACTAAGACACACAAACAGAAAGCAGCGGAGCCCGTAAATGACAGCAAAATGCAATAGACTCTCACACTGAACTGAAATGAAACGAGTAAACATAAATTAGGTAAATCACGTAAATAAAATATTTTTATTTTATTTTACTTTTCATTTAGTTTCTTATGGGGTGGGATTCCCAGTGGTAGTGTAAACACTTGGTGTGTGTGTGTGTCTATGTCCAGAATGAGTGTGTTTCATCATGAATTGTGCCGTTAACAAGGTGCAATGTGTTACTATTACTCCAAGCTTTGGAAACAGACAGATCTGTTAAAGATGAGCATGTTATGTGAGCATGTGTGTTTTTGTGTTATGTCATATGTGGGCTGCAAGTATGGACACACAATCTGTTTTAATAAACTCTGTCTCTTATGAGTGTGCGCTGGTGGATGTTGTCAGGCAGGAACCTCCTCACTGTTCTTGTGTCTAAGTTTAAGAGCAGGTGTCCTTCATCAGAGCCTCTCATGCTGTTCTAATCAATTGAATCCCTCGTGTGCTATTGTATGTATATCCGCTGGGTGCCTTTAACTTTGTTGTGTTCAGTTATATTAGTTATCGGTCATTTAGAATGTCTTGATGAAATACCTTCCTGGTATGTTGGGGATGGTGTACACTTGTATGCCTTCTACTCGCAAGTTGATCTTTCTACCTTGTTTTCTTTATGTAACTAGGAAAAACTAAATAAAGCCAAGCAACTTGTTACAGTGCGAACGTGGCTACAATGGTGGAAGATGATAAGCTGAATTTATGTGTCCAAATTTCAGGTTATTGAATAAAGAATAACCACCTTGTTAAAACCCCAATATTAAATATAATGATCTTTATGTTGTTGTAGGAATATTTACGAGGTGATTTGTTACTACAAAGTAGATGTTTCTAAACAATTTTGTCCTAACCCCTTCTGCTTCCCCTTCTCATCCTGTTTGTGTGGTGTGTATATCTCTGAAATACCCCCCCACTGTCGATGGTACATACAACTCAGCAACCCCCCCATAAGCACCAGTATCCTCTACAGCTTGAACCCCTCCCCTGCTGTAATCTCAAACCCAGCATCACTTAGATCCCATAATTCTTAATGCACAGTCCTAAGCCTGAAATACTTCAAAACCTCTCAGTTTCACTCTCCCTGATCCTTTAATCTCTCTCTTTTGGATGACGGCTGGCTGCTTGTTTGATTGATTTGTTGATTCTATTTAATAGTTCAAAGTAAATGATAAGCAAAATTCAAGTGCTCAAAAGACATTATATCACTTCCTGATACCATCCTCTCTCTGCTTTGTACCTTTTGCAGATAAGCAATGCCTCTGGTTACTGAAACATGACAAATCAGAGAGTGGAAGAAAAACCATTATCAAAAGTTGGAGTTGACAGCTGTTTTCTTTTTTCAGTGTTTATTGCCTGGGTAGTGTGTTTTCTGCTGGCTTTGTGTACACTTTGAGTGCCGTCACTAGTTCTTGTACTATGTGTATATGGCAACTGTGGGACAGAATTACTGTCTAGTGTAGCAGTTGAGTCTGCTGCAGACGAACATGTGAACTCTTGGCTACCTGTGCCACCCCCTGTCCTCTTGTCAGTCTGTCCATGTCTCCCATTTTGTTTCTGACACTTATCCACAGCCTCATGTTGACAACCAATATAATACTCTGTGATTCAGTCACCTTGCTGCTTGGCTTTGGTAGCTCTGATAACAAGATCACCCTGTTGTCCAGCCGCCGCTTCAGATATTACACATCCTGGGCAACTTTAACTCTGTGTCTGTGCCCTTACAAACTAGAACTGCTGTATGTTGGATCTGTTGACATACTTTTTCTTTTCTTTCAGCTTTTACCTCACCTTAATAATGTTGGTCTTGTAGAATGAAAAGTATTTCTCTCTGACAGTCCAAGATGACTGAAAACTGATATTTTATTTTCAGGTGTAAAAACATCTGAGGGTTGACATCTGTCTATATCTGCTTTTAGATGAGTTTATAACAGTTGTTGGAAGCTTTAATTGCACTTCATGTATAAATTGTTAACTTGTCTCTCTGTTCCTCTCAAATTTATTGTTGGGGTGGGTTAGACACCTGGAAACAGAAAGCAATGAACCGTAAATGACAGCAAAATGCAATAGACCTACACACTGAACTGAAATGAAACAGTAAACATAAATTAGGTAATCACGTAATAATCTTTTATTTTATTTTACTTTTCATTTAGTTTCTTATAGGTGGGATTCCCAGTGGTAGTGTAAACATTGGGGTGTGTGTGTGTCTATGTCCAGAATGAGTGTGTTTCATCATGAATATTTTTACAAAAATACTTTGCAATGTAATAAAAAAACAAACATATGAAGACACAGGGACTCTCCCCTTTTGACACACTCAATGTTTTTTTCTCTCTCTCTCTCTCTCTCACTCACTCACTCACTCACTCCACACACACACAGAGGCCCCTAGTGGCTGATAAAGACCTTTTTGGCTGAGACTCTCCTCTGTGCTGTGGGCTCATTAATGCTCTGAGTGTGTCCCTGTGACTGAGGACTAAGCCCTCAGCCCTTATCAACAACACCAGGCCCGGTTGGCTACACACACACACGCACACAATGGATTATGAAGAGTGTGGATAAGTCGCCAACATCAGCTCTGATATCCCCTTACAGGACAATGACAGACACCCCCTCTCTCTTCCCACTCTCACAGTCATGGATAGTGTGTGTGTGTGTGTGTGTGTGTGTGTGTGGGGATTGGAGGGGAGGGGGGTGCACTGCTTTCCAATTGATCCGTTTGTATTTGTTGATCCATCTGTACACAGTTGCTGTCATGGATAGGTCATTTTGTGTGTGTGTGTGTGTGTGTGTGTGTGTGTGTGTGTGTGTGTGTGTTTTGTGTGAACTTGTGCTTTGTAGGGTGTGTCATCTCAATACAGGATGACATAAAAGCTTACACCTACTCTCCTTGTGGGCACTATTCATTTCTTCCAACACACACAGGCCCAAAATGTGGGGTTATTTACATATTTATTACTGTGATGTCCTTGTGATCCACAAATTGATAGTGTGTGTGTGTGTGTGTGTGATTAACTGGTTGTTGGTGCAAAGTAATGTTACAGGCCTGGTTCAGTGAGGACAGTGTGGGCGGCTGGTGGTTTATGGCTCTTTCAAGTTGGTGTATGTGAATTGTTTGTTTCCATGTATTGTCTCAGCCCTCAGGCTGTATCTATTCAATTACTTTATCCCCAGGGAGAGCAGAGGTGATGTACTGCAACACCCGCTACCCACCACCACTCCCTGCCACGTTCCATAATGCACGCACCCACACACAACATACATAGTTGTCTAGCTTTGAAGACACTCATTGACGTAATACATTCTCTAGCCCCTTAGCCTAATCTTAACTGTCACAAATAAATACATAACCTAAAATAATCTAAAACCAGGAATAACCCTCAAACAGCCCTTTGAAGTTGTTAGGATTCTCCAAAATGCCCTCACAACGATGGTTTCAAACTAGAATTTGTCAATTGAGGCATTTTCCCTAACACATGCATTAACACCAAGGTCATGGCATAGTCCCCTAGGAGTTATAAGCATTGAATCCTATAGCTTGTCTGTTTCATGCACATGATGATGAAGCAACATGTTTACATGTGTCATTTCTACTGTATTTTCTTCTTTCCAGTGCTTTATTACCAAAAAAAAAATCTTTCATTATTAAAAAGCCAGGTTTTCAGGAATGTTATGCAGTGGCCTCATTTTCAATTTATGCATTTTAACAAATGTTATTATGGGTTTTGAGTGGATTTTATTGGCCCGGGGGTCATGACAAATGTTGTGCTTATTAAAGACCTTGAAGTAAAAACATGCAAATCACCAAAATTGATGATGTAGTTTTAACAGCAGCAGCATTATTCTTTTTACATCTCCCTGCTCTCAGTTCTTGCTTTCAGCTTGAGGCTGTTTTGGAAGATGCAGGGGACTCTCACATCAAATCCCTCTTCCCCCTTTGTCCATCTCTCTCTCTCTCTCCCTGCTAAGAACAGCAGATACTGAATTTACAGCATACAAAAAATATATATTTTTATTTCATTCTGAGCTTTTTAATCTTAGCTCGCTGTACAAGAGAACAAGTGGACCGGATGTCCTCTGGTGGGTTCAGATCTAATCACGTTGAAAGGCAGCCAGTGTAGCCTGCAGCACTCGATAATTAGTTGACCTCAGAAACACTCCAACTCTTTCTGAGGATTTGATATTTTACGGCTGATGCTAAAATGCAGACGGCTGGTACTAACGATGGTTCTCTCCGCTTTACTGTCTAATTTATCAGATTGTCCTCCCAGATTTGGACCAGTCAGGCGGCTGGCTACTTATTCACAGCCATGTTACCATTACCATGGCTAATTAAAGACTGCATCTGGGGCCTGGAGAAATGGAGAGGCAGAAAGGGCAGGTTTATAGTTGGCAACAGTGGGAACGCTCTGACAGCAGTGTAATAGTTGGGGAGGGGGCCAACCTCGAGGACACAGTCTGAAATTATAGTTTGTCCGTTTGTCCACTTGTCAATGTCTTGTGTCAGTTTCTTTTGAACTGCTGAGTTTGCAGAGTGTGAATATCTGTGTCTGCTTCTGTATGTAATTGGTGACTGGTGGGAGGGTAGGATGTGGTCGTCTGTGTTTAGTGCATGCATGTGCTCCCTTTGTCTGTTGAGGGAATTGAGAAGCATCTCTTTGATTTGGTCGGTAATAGAATTTGGCCCATGGGCTTGCCATGGTCTTCTGAGAGATGGCAATAGATGAGGAGGGGATGAGAAGAAGTGGCATTGGGAAGGAGAGGGGGACAAAAGGAGAGATGGCAGAGTGGGGAGGTACTGGAGAAAGAGAGGAGGTGGCACATGGATGGAAGATGAGAAAATGGACAGAAGGAAGGAAAGGGAGATGTAGGAGGAGGAGGCAGGGGAGGACGCAGCATTGCATCCTCAGTCATCTGTGAGACTTCATAAGTACTGGGTGCATGGACGAGTGGCTGGCAGTCAAGTCAATATGACATATGAATATTGCAGGAGCCATTCTCTCCCCTCCTGCCCTCCTCAATTATTAATGTCTGGCTCAGAGTTGGCTCAACTTTTACTCGAGGCCCTCCTCTCCACCACTCCTGAAAACAAGTGAGAAACATAGACATATGAACAAATGTCCAGTAGACAGAGAGATGCATGGGACAGCATGCAGGAAGCAGAATGAGATGTTCATCTATTCATATTCTGATCATTTATTTCTGTAAGAGAAGTTTAGCTTACCATTAATTTTCTGCTGTGCATTGTCCATCCAAAAAGAAGGAAGGATAACCACAGGTATGGCCTCAACGCTCATAACAAGCTGCTGCAGAAATGCTGAAATTATCTTTATAATCACCTTTATTACTAGATGTAGATATACAGGCTGCCAAATTCAAAACACAGCATTTTCAATTTCATGCCTGTCTGTGTGGATAAAGTAATTTTCAGTGGAGAAAAAATTTATAAGCAAAGTGTTCCCTGAAAGATAGAGAAGTGCCAGGACATTGTAGTTTGAGGCAACATATTTGATACCAAGATCTCTGTTAATACTGTATATTCACTGATGTGTTAATATTAAATCATTATGAAGGGTATGGAAGAAACTACAGCTAATGGCCTTTTTGAAAATCAACACTGTGGAGTTGTGCATAGGGTACATCGGGTTCAGAAAGAGTTTAGCTGTCTTTTAAAAATGTAGGGTACATATACAGTCCAGGCTGTAAGTATTTGGACAGTTACAATTTTTGTTCCTCAG
The DNA here is from genome assembly GCA_033238685.1 of Lates japonicus. Classification (NCBI taxonomy): domain Eukaryota; kingdom Metazoa; phylum Chordata; class Actinopteri; family Centropomidae; genus Lates; species Lates japonicus. The sequence continues at coordinate 16,193,552 of BRZM01003569.1, forward strand.
CCTCCGTGCTTCAGCGCATTTAATTTGAGATTAAATGGTGGATACTACATTCAGGTGTCAAGTCTCAGTTTTTATCTGAGCAGGTTTATATCAATATAGGAAGAACTGTGTGGGAGACAAAACCCTTTTAACATATAATGCCCAAACTGGAAGGGGTCAAAAGTAATTGAACATTTGAGCTAGGGCTGACCCCTAAAAGTTCATGAGTCTATGCGTCAGTTGAGAAGAAATCAACTCATTGCACTTTCTTTCTCTTTTTTTAGCTGCCTCACAGTACACAGCACAATATAGGAGCAACAGTGTGCCAAGCTGTAAACTTTACAAACCTAGTTTAGTCTTAAAATGTAGAGTAGAGAAACAGAGGGCAGCGCAGTTGACACTACACGTGCAGGGCAGTGAATGACATATTTCTCATACAGATTAGAGAAAGCATGAACCTGTGAACCACTAGTACCTGACAAACTCATCTACAGAAGATGATATATCAAGTGTCTGATGATGTCTATCAAAGACTTTATGCAGTCAGTGACTGCAAAACATTTTCCACTAAATATTGAATATGATGATTTTTTTTTTTTTTTTTTTTTGATGTCGTGTTCAGTCACTGTTGAACCCCAAAACTCTGGTCACTGTGTTAAAAGGGCTGTATCTCCTACACAGCTCTTTTTGTATTGATGTAAACTTGCTCAAATTAAAGCTCAGACTTAGCACTATTGCAGTATTCAGTATTGAACATGCTGAAGCACAGAGCCTGAAGAGCAAAAAATCTGTGACTCAAATACTTGTGGTGTGGACTGAATATTACTCCCAAGTCTCTTTCAGTAGTACTGCACAGGTATTGTTTGGTCTGCATTGGGCAGTGTAAGATGTCCATAGTTTCCATAGTTCTGACACCAGAAAATGTTTGTCATGCTGACTGTATCTTATGACTTTCAAATTGTAGATCAAAGCCTTGTAGTGTGCTCTTATTTATGGATTATTTTTGTCTTTCTTTCTTTGACAGACTTAATGAATCACTGGCCTCAAATACATAAAACTAATTGTCAGTTTTGCTCTAGCAATATGTTAATTGATCATTATAGAAACTGCGAAAATGAATTTAGGTCAGAATGAGTCAGCTGTGCAACAGTGCAATTTAAATTCATTTATTTTTATGAATTCACTGTAAACTGGATGCAAAGGATGCTTAGCAAATACATTGGTAAAGTCTAGTACTGTTCGTTAAGTATTGCATGTGCCGAATATCACTTTATTAAGTGCATGGATGTGAGGTAGTGGTTATTCAGTGCCACAAACAGGCTTTAATTGACTTCAGTTGGTCTTTGTGTTGGGAAAGGTGGACCTGGTTACTCTGGGCATAGACTACACATAAATTACACAGGCTGTTTGGAGGGTAACCATTAAAATGACTGATAACTCGTGTCATTTCCAATTAGTGTTAAATATTATTTAAGGGCATTGAGGCGTGACATTAAGCCTGGAAGTGTGAGTGTCACATCAGATAAGTGAGAGCCGATAACCTTAAATGTAATGCATGCATGAAATAAAGTTTTGAATAGGTCAGGACGTCTACATTGATACAATGTGACTGTTTGTCCTTGAATGACACCTTCACTGGGAAAATAGTTACCATGACGCCAGCCAGGTTGCTGACATTATGGCTCCTGTTGACTTTACCGGCAGGTGAGGGAGCGAAGTACAATGGTGGAAGAGGTGGGCAAAGAGGTGCTGCAATGTGTGTGTGTGAGGTGGCTGGAGGGTGGGCTGGGTCAGTGTAATTGACGGGGTGTTGGCAGGATGTCGGCACAGCAACAGGGTGATCAGGGGGTAGGAGATCTGCCCCAGCAGGGTATAAAACTCAAAAAGTGGATGTCAAGGTCTCCCATGCTGTTGACGCACTCCACACAAACGCTCTCACTCACTTATGCACGCACAGACACACACACACAGCCTGTGTTTTGAATGGTGACCTTGTTGGGCTGACAGAGTTAGCAGGAGCAACACCTCTCTTTGGCAGCATCATCTGTTTGCTTAGAGCGCTGCAGCGTGTTACTGCGTGTGTGTTTCTGCACTGTGTGTGTAGTTTTGGTGAAGCTCCCACTGGACTTGGTGATTCATCTGTTACATATCCACAAGTTGAAAAAAAAAAAGAGGATAAAAAGCAACAGTAGATTTTCAGTTTGCTGTGGGCTCAACAGTGGATGTTAGAGGAAGCTTGGAGAACTGGCATCAGTTAGAAAGGTTTCAGGCAAAATTCAGTCAATTCAGTCTTTGAACTGAGCTGATGAAAGCAAAATTGACAGGTTGCAGGTGTGTAGATGTGGTTGTTTTCAACCTCTTTTTGGTCTTATTTATGTACTCAAATATTTCTTGATAGTTTATTTCTTGAATAACTAAAATCTAAGTTTAGGCTGTATCTCCTTAAGGCAAAAGTCCTTGTTTGGATGCAATATGTAAAGCAACATTAGAACAAGTAAAAAAAAAACCTGATTCACTATTTGATCATTTAGTGTTCATGAAAAAAGAGATTTGGTAAATGGGCGGCACTTATTTTTTGGGCTTTATGACTTTATTTTATAGGACAGTGAAGAGAGACAGGAAATGGGGAGAGAGAGTAGGGGAATGACACACAGCAAGGTATGGAGTCAAACCAGGGGCTTGCTGCTTAGGACACTAAGGCTCATGCGGTACGTACCCTAACAGTCGGCCTTGGAGTGCACTTCTATAGTGCTTTTCTAGTCATATCGACCACTCAAAGTGCTTTACACTACATTCACACCCACTCATTCACACATGCATAGTGCTTGTTCATCTACATCAGGAAGGGAAAAAAAACCCCACAATGGACAGTAAGTTTGTGGACTAAAATAGTTTTATTACTATTTGCAGTATATTAGTAGCAGAAAACATCTAACATGGCTGCAGTGTTTCTTACTTTTTCTGCAGTTTTACCCAGACCTGTGCATATGTTCATGTGTGTTTGCATATTAAGTACTTTACTGTATGATCATATATGTAAGTGCACTTGCTTGTGTGAGCTTATGCTGTGGCTAAAATGCTTGTATATATGTGTGTAGCAGTGTCCCTGCCTGTGTGTTGCAGCTGTTGTAACAGTGATTGACGAGGAACTGTGAGTGTGCAGTACGAGCAGAGCTCAACCCCATCTGACTGATCTGTAAATATTCCCTCTTTCTGCTGCCTCAGCAAGTCTCTGTTGGAGCACAACACATGGATCACATTGGCAGGGTACCGACAGGGAGGGAGAAAGGGGTATGGAGAAAGCTAACAAGTATAGGCGAATGAGAGAAGAGGTAAGGAGAAACTGTAGGGACTGGAGAAAATGTTGGAAAGCGAGGAAGCAGAAAGAGAAGAGTGGGGCTGCAAGAGCTCTCCTCATCGGAGCTGCAACATTGGGTCCTCAGGCCCTGCTGGACCACAGCCAGACCCACACAGCAGCAAACACAAAGCATTAACTCCGTCTTTCTCCCTCTGTTGTTCTCTGGCTCTGGGCTTCTCTGTCCTCCATCAGAGAGACTTAAAACAGGAGTTTGTTAACCAAAACAAATGAAGGCAGACTGCAGAATTGAAACATAAAAAATTCAAAGCAGGTCAAAAGAATGCATCCCTACCTGCAGCCCTCGAGGAGTCCATCATCATGTATCTATCTTGCTTCATGGCAAGCTTAAGTTTTGCTTTTGACCATTTAAGAAGTATAATTACTAAACTAAAAACAAATAGATGGATAGACAGGTAAATAAACAGATGAAAGGAGAAAGGAAGGTGCGGTAGTAATAGGTTGCTTTGTTTGTCTCGGTCTTGCTTGTCACTGGAGTTCAGACATGCTCTCTCAGCAGTGATGGTGAGAAGCAAATGCCTGACTCCAGATGAAATGGACATATTGATAATAAAGGCTGGTCTTGCAGTGGAGCGTTACTGGGTAATTTCCTAAAGTAAAAGGACATTTTAGTCATGACCTTTTATGAATCTATTTCTCCAGACGTTTCTCTTTAATGTACACACACACACACACAGTCATAGAAACATGTGCATTCTTGCATCCTCATATTCACATTTCACAGCAGCGACATGCTGGGTGTTTTGGGGCGGAACTAAAATCTTTTAAAGCCACTTTGTAAGGTTGGTCCAGTGGCTAATTCCATTCAGTGTGAAATGAAATTGTGAGCTTCTGTGAGGCTTGTCCAAGTCTTGATTCAGAGGCCTGCAGCTCCTTTAAAGAAGGATTTAAAAAGAGCAAAGGTTTGACACAAAGTGGCTTTGTTGATTGCGTGAAATTAGGTCCTGCATATGGGCTTTTTACACTGCTCTGCTCTTATACAAGACCCGTTCTCTCTCTTACTTATATAAAGCCTGCTAGCGTTTCCATTACTCTTTTGACAGAAGCATATGACAATAGCTTTCCTGTGTGGTAATATGATTACATTAACGTGGGGGAATGGAGCCAGTTGCTCCCAGAAAGCTCAAATCAAACAGGCTGCTCTCTGAATGGCTGTTTCACTACATTTAAATATGAAGACAAACACGTGCAGACATCTTGAGTGTCAAACACAAGCTCAGTGCTGTTATTTATTAATTTTTTTCTTTGGGTACCTCATAACTAGTCTTTTGCCCTTGTTTCTGTTTGTGCTTGCTCTCAGGCCAGTTCTTGAAGCAGGCAAGCCAGTGATGCTCAATGGCTTCTGATGAATGCTTGAAGCATCATAGAAAAGGTAAGAATATTCTGATTTGTTAGCACTGTTACCTACTGTCATGATATGACATTGTGCACAAGTCATGTGTGCGGAGTGCAGTGAGTGCAAAAAAAAAAAGACCAACTTATCTTAGATGTTCATCGTCCTCAGCTCCATCTGTTGGTCTGTGTTGTGACTAATGGCCTCCTATTCTGTGTCTAAGAACTGGGCTGGTAGTTCAGTTAACATCACTGACCAGAAAGCAGAACACTGTTCACAAGTTTACAATACAGCTTAATACTGAGACCATCTTTGGTTTGGCTTTATGTCCTTATCAGGTTTCTGTATTTGGACTTGTGTGGCTGTCTATCTGTCTGTCTGTCTGTCTGTGTCTGTCTCATCAAGCAAACGTGTTTGAGCATTCAGGTTAACAGGGACAGTAGAGCTACTGTGGTGACTCCTTTTAATCCCTCTTAGCTTTGAGTGGCTTTACATGAAGGGGTCAGATGGAACAAACTATTCTTAACTCTTACGTGCATGTGTGTGCAAGAAAACAAGGAGAGAGGGGGGCATTGTCACCTCGCTATGACCCCAAGTTGTCCTTGTAATTAACAGATAACCTTTAATGAGACATTGGCCTCACAAGCCCTAACCCTGGAAATGTCACATTTAACCAGACAGCAACACATCCTGGGCCTACACACACACTCGTGCACACACAAATGTGCACACACACTTACGCACACATGCAAACAGTGGAGAATGTGTGAAGTGTCCTGTCATGCCATAAATGTCATCTGACTATAATGTTGAGGGGCTGCCTCTGTGCTCTTTACAGATGGATTGTGTGGGTGAGATGGAAACGGACTGGGAAAGATCAGCCTGTCACTATGTATTGTCATCTTGTATTGAGAGGAACAGTGAGCTGAACCCATGATCAAATTAGTCTAATCTGTGGACATTTTTAATTAAATCAAATATGTTGTCGTAGAATCCACCCCACACAGTTATTATCTGTTTAATAAAACAGTTTTTTCCCTGAGAAAACAATGTAAGAATCATTTCATAAAGAGGAACAATGGGAAACATATTCTGTACATTGGGTTCAAACCCAACAGGCACAATCTCTTACTACAATCAGACCCACTTCTCTCATCTGTGTACTCACAGCCTTCCTTCAGTCTCTCCGTGTCTGCCGCACTCTTTCTATCCACTTCCTTTGAGCTCCCTATCTGGCCTCTTTTTGAACACAAACAACTTTTTCTGACAGTCCATTTATGAGGAGGTAGATTGATGTGTGTGAGGTAAGGGAGGAAACACAACCACACACACGCACACGCACACACACACACACACACACATGCACAAACACAAACACTGGGCCATTCACATCCAGCCACATATCCATCAGGGAGCTGTCGTTGGTAATAAGGTTAAACTCTGCCCTGAATGTGGTCACTGAAGTAAGTTCCTGAGCTGTCATATTTTCTTACTGAAGCTAAATAGATTTCCCAGTTTTAGGCTGAAAAAAAATCACAAAACAAAAATACATCTAGACAAAAACAATAAACTCTCACCTAAATTCTGATGTCACTGGATAGATCTGTCAGGCTGTCTGTATCTTTTCCTGGAGACCTCACTGCTGATTTATTTAAATATATCCATGAATATTATAAATGTATGGATTTCTTCTTAAATCAGTGAACTACATGCGGGGATGATTGTGGGAAATTGGTATAGGATAAATGTTTCTAGGTCTATAGGAAAATACTGATCTTGTACACAAATACACACACATCCAATGAACCTTATAGCATACTTATGTTAAAGAGGGGGGAAAAAATGACACGTTTGGCTATTCATTGACTCTGCAGCAGTGAGGGAGGCTGTGTGAGTGTCATTTCACTGTAAATTGGTTTAGAAGTGAAACCGTCAACTTGCTTCAAGAATATGTGACGGCTTCTAGCCTCTGAATCCCGAAGAGATGTGTGTGAAGCTTTGTTGGCCGTTCTGCACGGCAGCCTAATGCAGAGATGTACTCATGTATGATATTGGTTGCGTCCCCCACCCTTGTGTGTGTGTGTGCACGTCTGCGCGCTTACACACAAGGTTGGGAGACACACAGCAAGTGTCAAGATGTACGAACAGAGACAATCACATAGATATTCCCCCTGCATCTTGTGCTCTCGTCACGCCTCCCTGACTTTCTCTCATTGTCTGAATCCGAGATGAAAATGCACTCAAACACACACACAAAGACACGCACACACACACACAAACAAACTCACACATACTGAGTTGCACAAATTATACCACCCACACGAACACATTCTTCTTTAGGTTAGAGGACAATTTGTTCAGCATCTGTGAAATTAGACATGGGTTTACAATGTAGCCTTTTCATTACTGATCACTGTCATACAAGTCTGTGTGTGTGTGTGTCCGTGAGCGTGTATTTGTGCATTTTATTCTGAGGACAGTTAAAGAAAAGTCTGTTGTGGTTCTTTGTGTTAAGTTTGTGAGCAGGCAGCGAGCTTCAGCGGTTTAACATAATTCAGGGTTTGCACACAAGCAGACAGTCTTAACACACTGTATTTTATGGATCCAAGACATGGAATATTTTGCTTTATCCATATAGCCAAAATGCTCCTCCATGCAGGACTGCCTCGGGCCTACAAGAGTCTGTAAGCCAAGATTGAATTGCTCTCCAACCTCTGTTTATTTTCATCAGAGAGCCATCCATTCACAAACCAAATTTACTATTAAAGTTTACTACAATATGCTCTGTTTTAATGTTTACTAGGTAAAAGAAAGTTTGTTATCTGTAGGTGTTTGAAGGGCTGATATATGACCACAGTGTACCGATAAAAAACATCGAAATAAAATATAGAGCTGAACAGTTGAATTGAATAGTAATGTCAAGAGCTATAGAAGAAAACTGATAGACGTAAGAGATACAGATTTTGAAGGAGCTATCAAGGCTCCATGTGTTGTTGTTGTGATCATGTGGTGTTTTTCCTTCAGGCTGTGACATACCCGATATATTTTGTAGCTACTATGGCACATTGTAAATATTGAATTTTGGTTTGGTCTGAGGGCAAGTCAAATTCTAGGTATATGAGCTGTACTAGGTAAGGTTTTATGTCATATAGCCAATACAGTGTAGCAGAATGCATGTTCTCTCTCTCATATCAACAAAAAGGTAAGCTTCGTCCAGAATGCTGCTCATTGATGTTTTTAAACTCCAGACTGTTGTGTGTGAAAATCCAGAGATGAGCGTTCAGAAATACTCAGACTCATTGCCTGAGATCACCCCCACCCTGTTCTGATGTTTTATGTGAACATTAACTGAAGTTCTTGACCTATATCTGCATGATTTGATGCACTGCACTGCCGTGTGATTATTAATGGATAATGCACAATAAACAGGAAAAGAAAATTTGGATGAAATGCCTGAGAGTATTTGTTGTTTGTGTGCAGCTAATTTTCTGCCTCTCGTTATGGTACCAGCTTTTAATTGCTGGGAGATTTGTGACAGAACTGCAGTTAAGGCATTAAATTATGATCAAAACAAAACAACTGTCACCATCTCTCTTAAAATCAGTCTTGATTATTCTTACATTCAAATTCTGATGATGGAAATCATCAGTTTACCCCCAGCTGCACCTCAGCTCTCACACTCTTTATCTTTCCTCATGTCTTCTCCACGAGGCTCTCTCTCATATTTCCAACAAAATATGACTTTAGTTTTGATAGCTGGGTTGTTTTTTGTTGCCTCTATACTGGGTTAGGGACGAGACACTTAGTGTTACAGTCAATGAAGAAGAAGAAACAGAATCAGCTCCCTGAGAAACTGTAAATTCTGTGCAGCACGAATTCTGCTGCTGTATCCCAGTGACTGCAGCCTTCACAAAACTCTCTTCCCACAGAGGTGTCTGCTGGAGGACCTGACAACCAGCTGAAATGCTTTTCCACATGAAACTTTGTCTTGCCTGCGTTATTTGGACATGTTAGTGTGTTTTCTTATTGGTCTTGAAATGTTCATTGGTCAGAATGAATTTATGAGGATTACGGTCGGATCTTTGTGACTTTATGTTGAGGAGGCTTGTAAATAGAAGAAAAATATGGTAATTTCACACATTACATGAAATAATGTTTTTGTTATACCATGGGGTGTATTATTTCAAAACCTTCAAGGTAAGTGTGAGAGAGGCGACATTTAAAAAATCAAATATAATGATGAGTTTAACATGTTCCCAAATGTTGTTTCTTCAGACACAATAACACAATAAATTATATGGATAGGAATACATTTCCATACCTGATGGAAATTTGATGGCATCATAATTACGCTACTTATGCCTATTAATGGCACATCAACTAATAAGAAAAATCTACTGGCACCATATGTCAAAAAAGGTTGACCAGACCCACATACACCCCCATGTATCAGTCATTGATTTAGGGTGTGCAGCTGTAATGGGTACCACTCCACCACCATCAGATTAATGACATCCAGACATCGCAGGAGGAGGAGTAGATTAAATAGAGGGAAACAGAGAGATGCTCTTTTAGGGAGTTATTGCTGAGAGGTACTTTAATGTGCTGCACATAGCATTTTGAAATATCAATATATCATCAGCAAATGTGTTATGATACCTTGGTAGTCTTGGTGTAAATAAATGGTTGCTATTGTAAATGCTAGTTTTTCTCAAAATAAGATCGAATTTCCTTTAAACGTTTGCCTTTTACTCTTTTCTGCCTCCTTTGTGCTGCAAAGCTGTTCATTTCCTGCAAAATCTGACTTGATTATAAGAGACGTCTTTGTGATAGCAGTCTTTCATTACGTTCATTGCCACTCTCCATCAGATGTCCTCAGACTTTGCTCCCTATCACCTGACCTACACATCCGCCTACTCACCTGTCTCCCATTCACTATCAACGGACATGCCCCGCCCACCTACACACCTGTTCCCTTTAGTTCCATCAGTGTACATACACTGCTTCATGCATTCCAGTCATTCCTGCCTGTTACCTGTTGGTACCTAGTCCTTGATTCTTTGCCCATCCTCGAAATGTGACAGTATGGTCTGGTCAATCAGCTGACAATCTAAAGCTCGGCCTACCAATTTTCTGGGAGGATTTTGGCATCATAAAAGACATTTTCTTAAAAGAAGAGCCAGACTTCCTCTAGATGTTCACTACATTCTGGAAGCTGAATTTGAAAGAAATAGCTTTCTGCTGTTTGAAATTTCATTCCAGCCCACCAGATCCTGTTTCTCATGCGCTGGTCAGCCTGTGCTGCATCTTCAATCACCTTTTCAGTCATGCCGCTTCCTTCCCAGTCAGCTAGCCCCCAACCTGCTAGCCATTGGCTTGTATCCCATTTAGCTAGTATTGGGCCTGTAAGCCACCAGCCTGCACCCCTGCACTGCAGTTAGCTAGACTCTGGCTTCTTCACTTCCTGCCTGCTCCTCAACTGGTAAGCCTGCACCCTGCTCCTGTACTGGCTGGCCAAGGACCTGCTAGCCTCCACCTTGCACCTCAGTTGGCTGTCCTGCCTGATCCTGCCCCTGAAAACCCCCAGCAGTCTTTCATTGGGTCTTGCCCCACCATTTTCTGTGGGATCTCTCATGTTGGACTTCCTAGAAGAAAATGTGGTTGTTTTGATCTGCCAGCCAGCCATCGATCATCTATCATGTCTCTCATCCTGGTCCTAATTTGATGGTCTGTTGGGCCACCACTGAGGATGCTTCTAGTTTCCGGTTGTTTCTGGGTGTTTGGGGGTCCAATACTCCTGCCTGCCGTGGTCTCTAGCCCTGTCTTTGTCCTGTGCCCTGACCTTCAGTTTCCTGGCCATCCTCAGTAGCATTTCTCCCTTTGAGTTGTAACTGCTGTCCTCCAGAGTATCTCCACCCATCGTTTGGCCTGCCCAATGGTTGTCATTCTTACCCGCTCCGCCTATCTTGCCTTCTAGTCATTCTCTGCAGCAGCTCTGCCCATCTCCCCTGCTTTCTGGTTGTCTTCCTGATTGGTTCTGCCCATCTGCCCTGTGTTCTGGTCATTGTCCACCAAAGAGTTTACGTTTGTCTCTTTGCATCCCTCTGCATCCCCTCCCTCTCTAGTCTGGAGGTTGCCCACCTGAGCCTTGCAGCTCCAATGCTCAGTTTGCCTGCTTGAGGTGTCCTGTCCTGTCAGTCCCTGGGCTGTCTGCCAGTCTGGAGGGAGGTATATGAGCCTTCCCTTGAGGGGAAGCCTTTCAGTCTTTGCCACTCTCCATCCATCCAGCAGATGTCCTCAGACTTTGCTCCTTGTCCCAGTCACTTCACTACCCGTCCACCTACCTATCTATTTTCCATTCTCTATCAAATGACCTTCCCCACCCTCCTACACACCTTTTCCCATTTCACATTTAGCCCTATCAGCGTGTATATACCTATACTGTATATATACCCCTGCCAACACATAGTCCCCTGCCAACACAGGAAAATCCTCCTTATGAACTGCAGATTTTGCACATTGTAAACAACTAAACATGGTGACACAAGAGGTTGCTCTATTGTTTAAGTTATGATCACTGCAGAAAAAGTGACAGCAGTAAACTATGTTTTTCATAGGGATTTCTGCCATTGTTTGTCATTTGTTAAGTGTCTGTGTCATGTTAACACATAGTTAAAACAAAATTCAGCAGCACCTTTATAACGTTATATTTTCTAGATATTATCCATAATTTTATCTGTGATTAATCATGATTGATAGTGCCCTTGATTTTGTGGAAGAGTTAAAGAAATATCTTTACAAGGTTAGTCTCAGTGACTGTGAAACTGGAAATCTGGGGTTTGGTGCACCTGTTTGTCCATCACGCCATCTCCCAACTAGAAACAACGAAATACTAAAGGAAAACATTTAATCTATGTAATCTATGCCATAGGGAAATCATTTGGAAAAATCTTGGGAGAAGAGAAAAATTTTGATTAACACACTGCTGTACTGCCAGTTTGTTGGTCACCAGAGAGTGAATATGTGGGAGTTCGATGGAGCCCAAATCAAACACTAATATATTCAAAAGTGTGTACCAATTACTTTTTATGATTATCTCTGACCTGTAGGTGGGTGTGAGGGATGGGAATTGGTTTCTCATGTCCTGCCATAAATGTGATTGTACAGTATATGTGTGTGTTTGCATGTACGTGTGTGCTCTAATCTTAAGGCTGCAGCATGATCATCTATGTTTTATTCATCTGAGAGTCTGTCACCAGGTAATGGAAAAAGGAGGTGCATGAGTCCACATGCATGTACTGCTAGTTTTCACCCTGTTCCTCTGATTAGCCATAAATAGCTCCACTGTAAGCTGTCTGTAGAAGATAGGTAGGTAACATATAGTAGCACCTGAGAAGTGTAGTGAGAGTGTAATGCATATAGATTTAGTGATGTTATTTGAATGGTATCATTTCAGGGGTGTAGTAGTCTGTGTGTGTAGTGCAGATAGTGACTGGTGACATCTAATGATGAAACAAAATAGTTTTAAAAGATGGTTCTCATTTCTGTGTAAGTCTGTCACTGAAGGCCTTTGTACTGAACTGCTGCTGTCCCATGAACGTAGGAGTTGGATACATATCCAAAAGTATTGCAGAGAGGAAGAAGAGGTAGAGTACAGTGCCTTTTTGCTGTTTTTACTAAGCAGTGCCCTGCTATTGTCCCTTTGTGAACATTTTTGTTTAGGATTACATAGGGTACTCTGTTAAAGAACTACTAGGTCTAAGTTGTACCACTTCCTAAGAACTTGATTTAAGCATATTGCAGCTGAAACTCTTCATCATTGATAAACTGATTGATAGCTTATTATACACAGTCATTATTACAGGAGCCTGGGTTTTACTATTTATAATGGTATAGTAAAATAGTCATTTTAACAATTCTAAAGGTTAGTAAGATATGAGTAGGTTGATTTTGGTCCAGGTGCCCTCCAGTGATTTCCCAGGGGTTAAAAGGTCAAATGGTCTGGTGGAAACTTCTGATGAAGAAAGCGAGTGACTGCAGGAGGTGTGGCTATGTACTGTGTTACATAAGAGGCAAGACACTATGGAGACTGACTGACCAATGTGGCTGGGATAGGAGGATGTAGAGCTGGTAATCAATGGGTTGGTTGTTAACATTATTTTTTGCAAGCCCCAAATATCTTGTTAAGCTTGAGGGACCCATGTGTTGTGTTAAGGGTTGAGTGCTCAAATAAAAAAAAAAAAAAAAAAAAAAAAAGTTACTTAAAAGAAATCTTACTGAAGCAGAAGTAAAAATGTACTCATGTCAGTTAAAATGTACTCTGAGTAAACATTACTGGTTATATCTTAAAGGGGAGAAGGGTAGAGGTAAGAAATGTTTCATGGTGATAATAATGATATGATAAAACTATTAAAGTGAATAACATCTTGAGGACACTTTTGTTGTTCCCAGGTGAGAACTGCACTGAAAATTGCAGCCTGTGCATACGACTGATAATTACAATTACACGCTCAATTCACAATTTATTAGGTACCTCTACTTAAAACTAATGCAGTCTAATACACTAGTCCTATATGAAGTCCTAAATCCCACCTTCATGAAGGTTATAATGTTCAGTTCTTATTAAAATTGTTGTAGGGAGTTGTTGATTCAGCTGTTATAATTTTGGAGGATATTGTGTGTGTGGGGTGTTGTTAAGATGTACTGCATTATACAAAGAGGTGTGTCTGTTATTTAGCTCTTGAGCTTCAGTCAGTGAATGTAAAGATTAATAACATTAATAACATGTCTATACAATATAGACTGTGAGCTGAGAGCAACTCCACTCTGAACATGGAGCTCTGCCCATGATGCTGCAGACTGACCAGCAGCTTCTTCTCTGCTGCAGCTGCTGAGTTTGTTTGATCATGTTTTCTAATCCAAACAGACTGAAACTGGCAAAATTATAGCAGATAAAGCTGTTTTTACACACGATGCGAACTTTGTTGGAAAAGTCACTTATGTCAGCATCACATGCCAAATATACTGTGATTATGTACACACTACAGAAAAGTAATTTAGGGTGTAATTATGCTGTAATGGCTTACTCATTTATATACATAAAATGAATCTTTCACAAAGTACACCTTTTTTCCTTGAGACTAAATTTAGTCCTTGGATCACAACAGGACTCACAAATAGATTACTCTGATGAACACTTATTCTTAAGAGGTAAATTTGCTTAATTACATTAATTTGCAAGAGGATAATCATGTGGGAAGACAGAATCTTATCAGTATAACTCAACAGTTTTTTTTTTTTTTTTAATCGATATTCCCCACAGATTTTGTCTTTTCTCTATAAGGCTTAACTAAATCTTCCTGTGTGTTCTTTGAGTGGATGCTGTGTTAGCCTTTTTTCGCATATGAATGACACTGTGTGAGCTTCCATCAGCAGAGATGGCCAGCAACATTTACCCTTTGATCTCCAAAGCTCTGTTTGCTGACTGCATACTTCTCAAACACAAACCAGAGGGAGATTTTTTTTTTCTCAATTATTTCTCAGCTTCAGCATTCCAATACTGCACCTCATTCACTTCCTCACCCATCCATTCCTTCACCTCACCCCCAACAGCCTCCCTCCCCTCTTTTCTCTGTCGCTCAGCAACCATCCGTAATTAATGAGCTTTTACAGTTCGATCTGATCTGCCTCTGGATTGGACACGTCTGATAAGCCGAATGGAATATACACACAGGCCTGCCCCTCTCTGCTCAGCACTGCCTGGAAATATAATTACTTGAGAATGAATACACACACACAGTCACACACAGTCACACACTTAAACACACAGACTGAGTAAGCCCAGGTTAATACCAATCTTTTTCCTCCTCTCTGCACTAATTAGAAATGTACTGACGAGAGTCATTTGTTTGGAAGTTGAATGCACTGTGCACTTGTTGTCATTATTCAGACTCAGAAACTTAGATAATTAAATCTATTTAATGATACGCTTTAGTGAGCGTATGTGTGTATGTTAATAACATGCTCTGATGCTCTTAATGAGCATGTGACAATCGCAGGGAGACGGAACAGGATTCCACATCTAAATGCCGTTCAGCCAGTCATTACTTAAATGTAATCTATCTCCTCTCTGCCAAATGACAGTTAACACACTTGCTTATCAATCTGCCCCTATGACCACACTTGACAGCTGTCAATAGACTGCTCAAGTGGCTCCTTATAACAACTTCATCACCAGGAAGTAGGCAGAAATTTCCTGGATGTAATGATGTTCCAGTACCTATATGAATCCTGATGTCAAGATCTGTGGGAAGCCACGATATATTTGGCCCACAGTGAATCAGATGTGTGTGTATGTTTCCTCCTAGATATGGCACAGTGAACATGTAAGGGCAAAGCGCATCCTGTACAGGCACTCATTCAGTGTGAAGCAGCACAGTCAGGTTTATTGCTTGCTGTGGCCATAGCAACAGCCATGAGTGGAGATGGAGATGACTTTTTTTTTTTTTTTTACTGGTGATGCACTGAATGTCCTTGTTCAGATGAGAGAGGAGAGTGAGGGATGAAAACACAGTCAGAGTGAAGGATGGTGCGAGAAGGGAGGGGTGGAGATAGCTTGAAGAAATTTTAGAGAAGACTGAGCGGAGGCTTTCTTTCATATCCTTTTAGCTGTTTGTTCTACAAGCTGGCACAGCTCGGTGACAGACTCTTTATGAGTTTGTCATTTTCTTCTCTCTACCCCCTTGAACAGTGGCTGTACCCACAGCTGGTGTTACATCTGGAGTCTATGTTGTATCAGTGCAACAACAGGAGAGTAGTGACATTTTGCTACTCATCTGTTTAGGTAGTACTTAACCATCTTAACATTGCGAACATGGTACTCACCAGGCTATAAGTTAATGATTTTCCAGCACCTCTCCAATCCAAGCCTGTCTGATACATTTACCACAGTCTATTCTTTTTCCTTGGTTGCTCTTTTCTCCCAATAGGTGACGCTCCACTTGACTTCCCCTCCCACTGTTTATGTGTTCCTTCTCCTCTGTGTGGGTGTCTGTATGTGTAGTCTGTCTGGGGCTAATCTGTGTGTTAGGGAGGGCAGAATAAGCCTCTCTTTGTCAGGGCATTAGGTTTGGAGAGGATGAATACATTAAATGATAAATGGTGGCAGTGAAGGTGGCATGTGGATTTGGATTCATCTAAGTGCCACCATCCCTCTTCCATTTATGTCTCCCGTGCTGTCGTGTGCATTTATATTGTGCATTTGTGTGTTTAAAGGGTCAGCTCATCCAAATTACAAAAAAACATTTTGTTGGTTACTGTTAATGGTTTCAAGTCATGCAGAAAGTTTTGGTTTTATGTTCCAGTGTTTTAGTGTAATTTTCACTGTTTGAGCAGTATAAACCAACTACCAACCTCAAATGTATTTGGGCAGAGGCAGAAATTTCAGGGATGGATGTCTCAAAACCTGGAAAAAACAAAGTCTGATTAGTGTTCCCTAAAGAGGTAAATAGAGGTAAAAATAGTTCACTTGCTAACATGATGAGTTGGGATGAAAATCTGCAGAATGTTTTAAATAACTAACATCATTATCATTGAAGTGATTTTTTAAAATTATCTGCTTTATTTTGAAGGCAGGTTTTCCTACCTCTTTTCCATTCCATGTGCACAGACATAGTCACCTTGGTGAGAGCGTCTAGATTTGTTAGAAGAGAGGATGTAGCCCACACCTTAATTTAAACATTCTTTTTCTTTGTTGAAGGGAAATCACTGAGCTAGAGAGAAACATGAGAGCTGAGGATGGAAGTGATGTATAGTTTAGTTAAGAGAGGATTCTGCTATTAGATGGAATGTGGTAACTGTGAGTGAGGAGAGGAGGGGGTTGAGGCAGAGTGAGAGCAGGAGAGAGGTGGGCGGGGAGGGGGGCTAGGTTGCTGACTCGGAGCTCTGCTGCGGTGAGCTTTGAGCTAGCGACTCTCTGAGCTCTCTGGCTGTGTGTGTGTGTCTTCAGGCTGCTGTGCTGCAGACTGTAGCCTAGCCACTTTAGCCTCTCCCTCCACCACTTTCACAGCTCAGTCAGCCGGCAGCTCCAGTGTGCTTCAGCTGCACTTAGGCTCTACAGTCTTCAAGTGTCTCCGTCTGTAGCTGAGGATTTCCTGCCCTTGCAAGGATACTCTCTGTCTTTCTGGCCAAGCAGAGACAGAAAGAGAGGGACAGAGAGTAAGAGGAAGACAGGAGGAGGAAGAGCGACAGCGGGGCCGGCAGTGACCTTCGTGGTGTGGTGGCAAAGCAGAGGAGGAGGAACCGGGACCAGGCGTAAGATCCATCAGGTGTGTGTCAGCACTTAAAGGGATGAGTAAGAGTCTGATGTGAGCTTGAATTTGTGTTCAGAGCCTGTGAATGATACAGTAGGAAGGATTCTTTATATATGAAGTAGTAAAATGTGTTAGAGGGAGAGATCTTTACACTTAAATGCATTGCCACAACATGTCACTTGATGCTGAAATTCAGTGCAGTTGTTAAGAAGTACAGAGGGGAGGGAGAAGAGTTGTAAGAGAAGTAGATACGTATTAAGAGAGAGATTCTTCTATGACATGTTGTAGATGGATACATCCTCACAGGAGCCAGATATAGAGATGCTGATATGAAGAGAGAGAGGAAAATATAAATGGAGAATACTAGAGATGGATGGTGCAGGATAGAGAGGGAGATATATGTTGTGCCAGCTAGAGCTCAGCGAGGATGACGGACGTGTTTGTGTGTGTGTTTTCTTACTGGCTTGGACTTGGCTAGCGAGAAAAACGTCTGTATTGGGGTATCAATCACTCTGGGCTGGGCGCTGGCTTGAGGCTGAAAGCTAGAGAAGCATGTTCTCGCAGCTCTGTGGGTGCGTCTCTCTCTCTCTCTGTCTCTCTCTCTCTGTCTCTGTCTTTCTAATATGTAATTGTTCTTTCTGTGGGATCTTATCATAGTATTAGTGCAATATGCTTTTTTATTGGCACTGATGGCCTGGACTGCTCATTATAAAGGAACACTGGTGTTAGAGGGAGCTGGCCCTCAGATCAAGTGCAAGTTGGAGTGTGTAGTTGTATGATGCACTGTACATCTACACTCTTTATATTATCAAGTGTTAGTATGTACTGGAACCTAACACCTGCTTTGCCTAAGAACTTGTTGTCAGCTGAAAAGATACAGACATTTTTTGCCTAAAAAAAAAAAGAATCAAATCAGCAGGAGGATGTAATGAGTAGGGTTACGGTCCCTCAGTCAGAAAGCTGGGGTTCATTCCTACATGACAGACAGTATCTGTTTTGCTTAAGTGGCCTTGAGCAAGACAATCTCGCCACCTTCAGTTGGTGCTGCTCCGTAGTTAAACCTTCCCCATGTCACTTTAGTCATGTTTGCAGCAGTAGATTTGTGTGCTTTGCTCAAAAGCATCTCAGAAAGGATAGACATTGCCCACTACATGATGTTGGGTGGCAGGATGAATGGATGGGAATATGGGAAAAATAATTAAAATGTCTAAGAGAAAAACTGCAAGTCATTACATCGGTTCAGAGCCAATCGAGAGCCTGAGCGAATGTTTGTCCACATGTTTATGCACATTTGTTTTTATGTCAGTGAGAGTGAAGAGAGAAGCATAGAGGGAAAATATACTCTGTGTGTGTGTGTGTGTGTGGGGGGTGGGGGGGGTGGGGGGGGGGGTGCAAGGGCAGGGGGAGGGGTGTTTGATCTGCATGCCTTGAGGATGGTCTCTCTTTCTGTATCCATCTTCTGGTTTCCTTTTGCCCATCACATCATGCCTTTCTGAGGTAACAACTAGACATTGACCTACTGAGAATTAAGCTTGACTCAGGCTAATCCATTCTGGACCCTGCGTGACTCAGCAGCAGCAGCACATACATATGCTCATATATACACACAGTTGCTGGCTATTGGTAATTTTGAGGTTGTTAAAATTCTAGTCTTGCTTCTGTATTGCTACAGCGCAGAGTATTGACTGTGAATATTGGCACTGATGGAGAGTGGATATGAGCAGTAATATTACTTTGTTTGAAAATAACAAAGGTCTTTTGTATTGTACTGGCAGTTGTAATATCACACTGTTTGCTGCACTGCATTTTCTGTGTACAAGTGTGTATGAATGTGTATACAGGTGCTGTGCAGCGCTCATAACTTTCTACCCTCAGTACAGCAGAACATCATCTGTTAAACCAGGAGGGGAAAAATCCAATTACATTCTCCTTACACTGTCTGCCAACAATGAGACAGGCTTTTTATATCTTTGATTTTACAAATCTCTTTCAATCATCAAATGGGCCAGATGTACCTAAAACGGTATGCTTTTACTGTATTCATTTGGCATATAGCATGGCTGTGGGTTTTAGAAAGTAGTGTGTGCATAAATGTGTGTGTATGTGTTTCCAGCTAAGGATAAGTGTGTTATGTGTGTGGAGGTAAAAGCTTTTCCTTGATAGATCCTGACAGAGGATTCCATTATCTATGTAGGTGTTTGCTATATAGCCTTTATGGATGGAGTTCGGTTTAAAGCACTGTATAGGTGTGAGTGTGCATGAAGGAGCAATATAAATGCACATATTTCTCTTACATGGTGCATGTGTGTATGTATGTATAAATGCTGACTATATAAATGCACATATTTATTGTATATCCACAATGTGTACCTTGTCCTTTTGTGTCCTTTACGCGTTCAGAACCCTTGGACATGGTAAATGAGGGATGGAGGGAATGAAAGGAGGAGAGCGTCTCTTCCTCTCATCCCTCTCTCTAGTGCTGCTTGGTGCTATCATGGCTGTAATGAAGGCTCATTTATCTCCATCTTGGTGCTATATCATCATTCACAATAGGTATAGGGCAGTAGCTGTGGAATGAGGATGAGTGTGTGTATTGTTTAGGGGATGGTCATACATGTGTGTGCAGTATGAGGATGGATGTTTGAATGCAATCAGTGATGCAGAAATGGACCTGTTGATGTACCTGTTGAGTAGAAGAGAATGACTGAAAGTGGGTCACATTTGATACAAAAAGACCATGTTTCGTTGTGTTTGGTCACCATTGTGAGTGCAAACTGTCAGCACAGTATTTGATCAATGAGCATAGATCGCATTTAGAGGTCAGGTTAAGTAAGCATCCATTTGAGCTGCGGAGCAACATGCTCATCCCAGAGCTGAGAGGGAATGAAGGGAAGAGGAGACGGCAGATTGGGAGACAGACACACAGAGAAACAGAGGGACGTGTTTAGAGAGATAAAGGCTGCCTAATGTCATCATAGACCCCATATCCTCCAGGTCTGATTAAGAGCCTCTCTGAGCACTCCCAGACGCTGCACTGTGATAGGCCAAGGTCATGGCGAATCACCACGCAGTACTGCAGATTGATGCTTAACTCCGTCAGGAAACAGCAGAATCTAATTTGGCCAATTGGCTTCCTCTCCACTTCAGATGAAGAGGACCATTCCCCTAACCCTAGGGCCCTCCAAGGAAGAGGGTGTGTGAATGTGTAAATGTCTGCTGGCTTGCAGCCTGGTTGGATGAGTGTTCGTGCACGTGTTAAGATTCATTCTCTGTGTGTTTTATTACTTCTTACAACGTGTAAATTTGAGTGGAGATCTGCGTGGGTGTTTCTCTTTAAATGTTTCTCTCTCACCCAGTGTGTGTGGTGCCACTACACTTGTTAGCATGTGGTTAAGGAATGCATTGTACATGATTGGCAGACTATGATATTAGTTTGGGAATAATAAGAGTGTAATAACTCAGTGGCGTTTGCCTCCAGAGAGTGACTCCCAGGTAATCACATTTACTCAACACAATCACTGTCTCGCACGCCACTGCCCAGGACAGGACCATGCTCTTTTTCATTTCCTCTTATGAATGTCACGAGCTCTGGTATGTGTGAAGTGTTGTTTGCGTGTGTGTCAGTGAAGCTGTTGAAGCTGTTGATGCTGTCTTGCAGTTTGGTTATGAATACAGACTACTTGTGTCTATATTTCAGTCTCTGTAATGTCCATAGTTTGGTAGAGTTTGCAGATGCAAGAGGGTGAAAGGACAGCCTTATGTCTGAACATATTGTCAGATGCAAAATTTGGAGTTAAATTATCCAAATATGCTGTATTGTACTTTTTTCAGCATTACAGCTTGTGTTTGACAGTATTGGTAGAGAGAGACAGGAAAGGCAGTGGAGAGAGAGGGGGATGACATACAGCAAAGGACCTGGGCCAGATTCAAACCCAGGTTGCTGCAGTAAGGACACAGCCATAATATCTGGTACACCCTCTACCAAGTGAGTTGCCATAGTGCCTCTATTTTTCCTTTTTTAATGCAAACACAAATAAATGTATTTAAATGCACTGTAGGGTGGTAATTGTCTATGTGAACATGTGGGTTTAAGGACTTTGAACTGAGGACTTTTTGTGCAGGTATTCACTCTGAGAAATGCCTGAGGTACTGTTAAGGTAAAACACAACCTTAACAGGTCTGTCTTTGTAACAGAAAAGTTTGGCCTCCCTCCTAGAGAAGTTTAGAAATAATGTGGGTGCAGTAACAAAGTGCACAGTCACTGCTTTTTCCCAGACTGATCCAAGGGGCTGTTGTGAGTGAAATGCAATGCAGCAGAAACTTAAACATCAATTATGGTGATGGAGTATGGCAGTGCTGGTTGTGTCGATGAAGACGTATCTTTTTTAAGGAGAGGCAATATACACACTTTAGGCATACCTTTTATCAGAGCAGAATATGTTCTGCTCTTGTTCTAACTGGATTTGATCAGTTTTGTTGGTGCTCACAATAAACAAAGGCACAGAGAGAACACCAGTGTCATGACTAGATGGAGATCCAAAACCATAAATGAGCATAACTAGGTACCACTTCCATATCGGATGTCATCAGTGGAAATTGTAAAGGCATGTAATCATGTTTGCTAAATTATAAATGTTAAATGTGATAATGTTCTCATGCACATTGTAGCAAGATAATCTGATTAGAATCGCTATGAATGTTGTTCGTGCCACATACAAATGCTGAATGTTGCTTCTTTGTTGAATGTTTACCAGCCAAACAAATGATGCACTGTGAATCACTGGGTTTAAACCCTTAACATACATAGTTTCCTTGTTTTCAGTTCAGTAGATTTAACATTGGAAAAATGATTGTATTTCAAACACCATAGTATCACATATGGTCCGTATCAATTCACAGTTTTTTTTTAATTGAAGCTAAATGTATGTTCTGAGGAATACATTAAATCCCAGACTCAGTCTTTTATTGCTATGCTTTCCTTTAGATAAAAGTATTCTCATGCAACATTTTATACATCTTCCCTAGAATTTAACCTTTCAGCATATCTTTGAAAAAAAAATTGAAATCTTGACTAGAATTTGAAATGTTCCCTGGGAGTGAGCAATGTTTTGCTGTACAGCATGTGTTTGTGCTGGGCCAGTGAGGTTTTAACATTTGACTGTAATAATGCTTCAGGTGTAATTACTTGTTTTGTCAGACCAACAGATAACAAACCAAACACATTGAATTTAAAGTGATACATGCAAATTGAAGAAAGCACCAAATAATCTTATTTGAGAAGCTTGGTATTTGACATTTTTTCTTTATAAATTACTTCAATGAATAATCAGTCATCATTATTGTTGTTGAATAATTTTATATTCATTGACTCATGGGTCAGTCAGCTCATTTTTGTTCACTGCTGGCAAGCCATTCCATGTACATAGGTAAAGCATGGATAGTGGATTGCTGAACTGAACATTGTGTGCTACTCAATTCAGCGTCCATATAAGTAATAAAAAATACAAGGAAAAGAGACAAAGAGAGCGAGAGGAGCTTGTAAAGTGGTGCAGCATTGGAGAGACGGGGAGAGGAGAGCAGGTGACGAGAGAAAGCAGTGAAGGGAGTAGACCAGGGTAACAATATGGCTGAGCTGGTGGATCGATAATATACTCTCTGATCCATAGCATATTAATAGGAGGGAATACATTATTACTGTTAAGAGATGTCAGGTGGACAGAGCAGACACACACACACCTCTGAGCACTGGGGGGCTTTCAGATGAGTGAAGGTGAGGGACAAACACTGCATCTTGGCACAAAGCCAAAAAAAATAACCCTTAATCCTCTCCTCTCCACCTCATCACACCTTGAGACAGTCTGTAGAGCTCCATCTCTTCTTCTGTCCTCCTCCCCCAGAAGTACCCTCTCTGTCCATTTCATTTCCTCTCTTAATATCCTGATTGAAGTGGTCACCTTTCCCTGTTGTGGTTAATGAGCAGCAGGTGTCTGAGTGCAGCTCACTAGACCATGGCTGGGACCCAGGGACCAACTCACAGTAGAGCAGCTTCTTTGTCAGCCTGGAAAAAAAGAGGGTAGAAGTGCAGTCCACCCTCCTAAAGCATTTTAATGGTTTTTCATTATTGCTGATAGAGAAGAGTGGAAATAAAAGAGAGAATGAGAGGGAGCAACATTAAATGTGTCATTTAAAGAAAGTGTAATACCAGGGTGTTTTCATTGTAATGTTATTGCATTGTTTTAAGTGTGTTTTCAGTGAGACCCTGCTTTAGTAAATATGATCAGATTTCTTCGTAGAATCATAGTGTCTGACCTTGCCAGTATAGAGGTATACAAAATATAAATCCAGTATACAGCACACTATCAAAATTGCATATGCATATATGTGAGTGTTTGCAGCAGTGCAACTGTGTATACCCATACTTGTGGTTCTGTATTTTGCATTTTGTGTTGTCTGTGATGCTATGTCTGAGCGCTGTTCTGGCTGTATAAGTTGTCCATTACAATGCAATGCAGTGTGGCAGTTTATGTGCTTCGAATACTCAACTACGTCCACTGGATGTGAAGAAAGGAAAAACCACGCTGGTATGTTGTGAATATAACACTGCAGCTCTATGGTCCACTCCCTCACTCACCTTCAGTCACATCTCTGCATTAACACTGAAACTGATGCCAACACTAATGGCTTGTCAAAGCATAGTTATCTTGGCATGATTTATGTTATACTGTACGCCTATGAACAGTGCTACAGTAAAAGTAACGATGATAGTCACAGTAAACACTACAGAGGTAACCACACATTGTCATTGTTTTGATGTTACTGCTATTATTACAATCAGCATCGTAGTCATTATTACCACAATCACATTACTCATCCTCTTAGCCAATCAGCAGTCATTAACACTACATGACAGAGAAGAATAAAAAATGTTTTGTCTAAAACAAATTGCTACACTCAAGATTTGTTTTCTTCTTAACTCTCACTTTTTCCATATCCTTCATTGTCCACGCCCTTTTGCTACTGGTCATGTTTGTTAATATGTGCCCCTGAATTAGCATCACTGCAAATGTATCTAGCATTAGCAGTGCTTTGACTCCCCATGCTTTTTCTGTTGCCACCCTGTTGATCTACTGAAGTGACTTCAGTTTGCTTAGGGACTGACTGCCTTAGGCTGTTTGAATCAGTCAACAGCAGTACCTCCTCCTTTGCATCAAAAATGGTGGATGTTTGCAAAGAGAGAGAGAGAGAGAGAGAGAGACAGATTTCTTTTAAAAAAGTACTAAATAAAGGAAGATGTGAGTCTGAGATGATGGCAGATAAACTGCAGGTGTACTGTAAGGCTTTCACAGACCATAGTGTTGTTTCCAAAATGATAAAGTGTAAACATTTTACAAACTGTAAAGATCATAAATGTCATAAATGTATGTTTCTATATCAAATATATAGCACCTTTGATTTATTGATTATCACTTATACCTCTGAATGCCAGCGAGTAAACTGTAAAATGAGGCAAATTTAGAATGTGCCATTGTTTGTTTGTGGGCCTGAATGTGTTGTGTGTGTGTGTGTGTGTGTGTGTGTATGTATGCTGTAGGAAGGAGGGCAAAGAGGGTAGCAAACTAGTTATCAGTGTCCTCACCCTCAAAACCCAATGATGTACCCTTGAGAAAGTCATTTAACCTCAGCCATGCTCCAGTGAACAGCAGAGGACTGACTACACACACACAGCACAGCAACATGTGTCTGTGTATAGCAGAACATTAGACATACAGTACTTAAAATGCATAATAGTAGTGCATAATGAATCAGGACATGACTGACAAGTAGGAAGGCACTGAATGTTTAAATACTGAAAAATTAAAGTATGTGGCCCTCTACTTACGAGCTCTCCGGGCTTTTCAGGATCTCACACCTCTACAATGTTATTTTTCTTGTCAAGTGAAGCCAGCTTGGGTAGGTGCTAATGGATGGCCACCATTTCTGCAGCACAAGAATACTAGTGTGACACACATACTACATAGTGGGTCAGTGCAGCCTCCAACCTACAATGTTACAGTCCTGGTAGAATTTAGAAGCTCAGACTCTTCATCTTTATGTTTACAGCTAAAAATAACACAGGTTTATCACCATCACATGGGTGTTTGTAGAGAGTGAGGAAGGGTTGGAGAAATGGGCACTGGATTCTGTGTCCAGCTCCAACTTTACGTATTTATCTCTAAGCCACAGCTGAGCTTAAACTAGGGTGCAAAAAAAAAAATGGTGGACAGTCGGACAGAGAGGTGGATGAGAGAGAGCACACATACACAGGGCCGATGCCAACAACCTGGCTCAGGGTTTATAACTGACAAGCATTGATACAGTAGGTCCATAGGCATTGGCTGGAGCTTTGCTCACACTGGGAGAATAAGGTTGTGTGTGTGTGTGTGTGTGTGTGTGAGAGCGAGCAATAGAAAGCACTAAACTAGAGATATAATTTCACAGCTAATGTCAGAACAGAAGGTTGATGTAGTTTCCTTCTCTTTTTTGTTAGTCAGTTGCGGTGTGATCAAGGCGAGGCCAGATGAGTTGCTATGTCAGAGGGAATGCAGCAGTGAGGGAGGTGAAGCTTTATTTCTCTGTGAAAGGTGTATTTTTCTCTTGTCAACAGGCATGGCTGCCTCAGCCTCTCCTTGACTCCCCCCACCACCCCTCCCAACCTCCATCTTTTCCCTTACCTTTCTCAGGCTCCTTTCTATCTCTGCATCTCTCTCTCTCTCTCTCTCTCTCTCTCTCTCTCTCTCTCTCTCTGTGCTTACTATCTGGAGCTGTACAGAGGGCAGATTGAGGGTATTATTTTTCTTCGACTGAGTTTTTCTGCCATGCGGTGATACTGAAGGTCCCATTCTGCTCCTGTGTCCAAGATAAATCAAAAACATTTTTCTACAGCTGCAATCAATGCCCTAGCCCTTTTTCAACAGCTCTGCCTTTTCCTCTCTCTCTTACACATAGGCACACATGCACACACTTTTACACACACAGACACACAGTTTCTTCTCTGTTTCTTCCTGAGGCGATGGTTCTCTCTTGAACGCTGACATCAGATAGCCTCCCTCCAGCAGTCCACTCCTCTGGGAGGGATTTGCATCTCATTTACATCTCATTACAGATTTAATAGAGCAAACTGTACTCCATCCTGTATGAAAATGACGAGGGGGAAGAGGAAAGGTGAAGATAGCTGGGGAGAGTCAGTCTACTGGTGACTGTCTGCCTCCAAGCAGCTGTTACTGTATATCCCCTGTCTCCCACCCAGCTGATGTTGTTCTGCATTTAACCATATTCTTGAAAATAAAAATGATAATTTCAGACCTTTTTATAGCGAGGGGAAGTGAAACTGAAGCAGGGTTTTGTTTTAAAAGAAAGAATTCAAAATCAGACTGACATTTAGAATAATTAACAAATAATTAACAAAAATCCAGACCACTAACAGAGCCCTGTTCAACAGTATGTCATATGGTTTCCTTCAGTTTTCCAGACAGGTTTCCTAAAAACCAAAAACTAAATTTGTACAACATGTTGCTCAGCACATTGTAAGACAAAGGTTTTTGTAGCTATTCACCACCACCACTATTCACGAGTGAAAAGTCAGATATCGTAGAGAGGGGTGAGATGTGATGCTAATTAAAATATAGGGTCATTTAAATCCTTTAGATAACATTGCACACTTTGGGGTGTTCACTCCTGTACATTCCTTTGTTCGTACACACAATAGGTCAGAGAAGTAGCTGTGTAAAGAATAAAAAAATGCCAATGGCTGCTTGAACTGGATGCACCGGTCGCATGTGGGAAAGTATAGAAATTGTCGAATGCAGCACCAGCAGGTTGACAGGCTGAGACGGGGCTAGTGGAGAGCAATTAGAATGGATGAGAAGGGTTGACGGTTGTGGTTTTATAAGAGAATGGAAATTACAGTGAAAAATTTGGAAGAAGAGAGTGCTGCAGGAAATAATAATAATGATGTTTAATAGACCTTTTTTCACATCAGACAGGAAAAGCACAGGGCCCTGGTATTGAGCATGCTCACTCGCTGACATGATTTACTGCGACATTTAATGGCATTGTTTATGTTTTTACACCTGTCCTTCTGCTTTGACAAGTCAAAATGTCTGCCATGAAAAGGATGTGTATGTGCAGTGCAACACAGGAAAAAATTCACTGGAATTGTAGTCAAAATGCTAACAAATTGTTTAATTGTTTATTAAAACTACAAAGGATCAGTTGTTGTTTGGTGATTGATGTTAGAGTAAAGTTGTTAAACCTCAAGAACAGGATTTTATTTTTTTCAGGTAAAAGGAACCATCAATGAGCGACTGCATTTAGTTACAGCACTTAGTGGAACAGCAGCTAACCATGATGTCATGTCAGGACTTCAACTCTCTATTGATCTCTGTACAGAAATTTCTCGCGCATTGCTTAAAGATACCTTAGTGGGGTGGGTGCTTACTGAACGAAAGGACATTTTTCGAAATCACTGTTATTAATTGCACAGTTATGCACAGTAATCGTAGCTCTTGGTATTTGGTTCCTCTTCTCATACTCCACAAACAAGTACACACTTTCACATACAGTTAATAGGGCAGAAAATATGATTTGTTTATGTAAATTCATATCAGTCAGTGTGTGACAATCCTGAGATAAACCCTGGCATATCACACAGCCCTTTTTAATTACCTTATTGTGCTGTCTCTCCTCAGCAGCAAACTCCTGGAAGGAAGAGGCTTTTTCAATTAGGACTTCTCCTCCCGTCTGAGCTCCACTTCCTGCCACATGCTTTGTTATTGTGTGTGTGTGCATGTGTGTGTGAATTATTTGGTAACCTTTCTAATTTCACACTTGTTAAGTTTCCATGTAAAAGGCAACATTTTAGAAAGAAACCCTCAGGATGGGTGAATGTCATTAGTGATTGTGTGCTAGTGTGTGTGTCCCTGTCTGTGTTTGTGTGTCAGGGGGTTGATAGTACATAGATTAGTAATATAAAATCAGGGGCAGATTTGAGTCTCTCAAGGGCCTTTTCTACACACACTTGGGATGCACACATGCAAACACACAAACAGAATTCATCGCCATACTTTTGCTTACATTCCTGCGATGAAATGAGGTGATCAGCCATTTGCTATTGTTCGTGATCTCAGGCCTCCCCAGGCAGACTGTGCTCTGTGTTTCTGTGATGATGATTATGCTCCCTTTATGTTTGTTTCTCTCCCTCTTTCTGTCTCTCTCTTTCTCTCTCTCTCTCTCTCTCTAATTTATGTGTTGTTGTTGGAGCTGGTGCTGATAGGCCCAGAGATGGCATTTAGCTAAAGAGCAGAGAGGCTGTTAGCTTCTCCATTCATCTAATCAATCTCACTAATGAAACCACTGTCCTCTCCACAGTCTCTTTCTTCCCTCTCCTCTCTCATCCTTCTCTCTTTTCTCTCTTCCTACCCTCTGCCCTCTCATCATTTGCTCTCCTTGTGCTTTTATCCTTTTACTTTTTATCCCTTTACATTCTCTTTGCACCCTGGAACCCATTTTCATTTTATTTGCTTCCTTACTTCTTTCCTTCCATCCTCCCTTCCTTCGTGCAGCTGTCCTAGATTCACCAGTGGTAAATTTTGTTCCTAGTGAAGCTCCTTTTTCTGGTGTTTGCTTCCTCCATTTCAGCAAAACCCATATCTTCTCCCCTCCCCCTACAGAATAGATGGTGGATTGACCCAGTTAGGGTGAGAATGGGTATTTTACTAGGACTGTATATGTGCCAAGGTGTGTGTGTATGTTTGTGTGTGTCTTCAGATGTGCACAGTACATGGGCCAACATGTATGCATGTGGAAGCGTTGGTGCTTTAAATGAGCAGTTTGGTTGGTTGATCGGTTTTTAACTTTTTTTTAAGTGTTGTAGGCACAATGTAAATTTCAGATTTTTCGTACTTTGTATAGATTCAAGTAATATATCTGTTAACTGATCAACTGTGTAATTGAAAAAAGCCATATATAAATCCAGACTCCCAGTTGGGGCAAATTCCTTCTTTTCCTGGCCTTATATGTTGTTGAACAGAATTTTTTTGGTTTAGTACTGTACTGGACAAGAGAGGACATTTTGAAGATGTCACCTTGGGATCCAGAAACTTGTGATGTACGTATTTTCACTTTTTTCCATTTTATAGGCCAAATGATCGATGGATTAATTTATTTGTATAGGGCAAATTAATCGATAATGAAAGCAGCTGTTAATTGCTGACCTAAACTCTGTATGTTATCTGACTTGGAGCTCTGACCTGTGTCTCAACAGACAAGATCATGAGATACAATCTGGAGTGATGCACAGTCATAATAAGGTGTGACAACTAGCATTTCAGCAAATACCAGGTCTTTAACAATAGACATTAGATTGAAAAACAATGTAACGGTAGATACTGCACCTTATTAAAGAATTCTGACTGTGCTCCACACCTTAGCCCTCAACCTGTTAACACTGCAAATCATAGTGGTGTTTCCTCTCTTCTAAACCTATTATTATTACCTATTTTTCTATATCAGGACAAGGCAGTGTTTAGAATATGTTAACTTTCCACAGAAAAAAGAGAAGCTGGGTTCAACCCATCATCCATTTTTAGAAGTTTGGTGTATTTCTCACATGGTTAGTCCCATTCCACCACTGAAAGTTAACTGGTAATGTAGCAAATCAAAGTACTGTTGCAATTGTAGTTTAAGGTTAAACTATCAAGCAGAGTGACAGACAGGTGACAAATAAGAAAAAGTGGAGAAACAAGATGACAGTAGGACACAAGGGGTCACTGAATGGACTGATGAGTATGAAAATGATGTGAATCGTATGCTATGGCCTTCGCAGTCATCAGATCTCAACCTACTTGAACAGCTATGGGAGATTTTGGACTGACGTGTTAGACAGCACTCTCCACCACCATCATCAAAACACCAAGTGAGGGAATATCTATTGGAAGAATGGTGCGCCATCCCTCTGGTAGAGTTCAGAGACTTGCAGAATCAATGGCAAGGTGCATTGAAGCTGCTCTGGCAGCTCATGGTGGCCTAACACCTTACTAAAACACGTACTGAACACATTTTGGCTTTTTCTTTAATATGTCACCCGATCTGTATGTTTGAGGTCAGTCAAATGTACCAAAAACCTGCACGCCAATCAGAAATTAGCATTTTCCTTCACCATGAAATAATGGTGCAGTAATACACCTTGATGATGTTTGATCACTTCAGGTCTTATTGCAAAAAAATCATTTTTCTTACCCAAACTGGCAATGAATGGAAATTGGAAGTGTTCAATTCACATCCAAGGTATTGTACAGAGATGGGAGGGAAAATAAACAGGAGAAAGTGAGTAAAATTACTGAAAGTGATGAAATTGCTCTTGAATACTGTAACTCGAGAGAGAGAGCAATTGCCCTCAGGGTCCCTCATGTTTCTTTCTCTGCACTTTATTCTAAAGTATGTATTTGTGTTCCTCTGTATGTGTGCAACTACATATTGTAGGTATCTTTGTGTGTGTGTGTGTATGTGTGTAGGCTTGAGATGTTGATGTGTGCTGGACAGAGACCCTACGTAGAGCCTTTGTGGAGAAGCCTTCCCTACAGCAAGGTCACTCCTTCCCTCCCTCCACCAGTACATCTCTCTCTATATCTGTACAACATTCATAGTTTTCATGTCTCTCTCTGTCACAAGCACACACAGAGACACAGACACAGACACAGACACACACACACACACACACACACACACACATGCACATGGTTATTTAAAATTTCAGACAAAAAGCATATGAATCACTACAGCAAATAATCAGACCTTAGTAGAAGACCTAGCAACGAAATTATTTTCTAGTCCCAGATGAGTGAACTCTGGGCTGGCGTTAATGCTTTATCGAGGTCTCCTAGTTGCAGACTAAATCAATAGCCTAATAAATGATAGCACTTTTTATCAACACGTTATATAAGACGCTGCATTTATTTACTCACTGAATGTAACTTCTGACGCAAACTTTTACATGAATTTTAAGTTATAACACCGTGTCACAGACACAGCTGATGGAAGCTGAGGCGCTTTGCTCAAATGACCTTAAAGGACACCTACAGTGTAATCTTGCCATTATACAACTATGATAACAAAAGTAAAAATGTATGGAGGAGTAATATTTTTAGTGATGGTAAGGTGTGCTGTCATGCTGATTTGAGCTGCGTTCTAAATGTCTTGTTGACAATCAGATTGTTTGGTGAACTAAATGTTGTATAATCTTCAACAGAAACATTAGATGCCAATGATCACTAAACACACTTCCTGTGCTGGTGTTGTGGAAACCCAACATACAGCACTACCTGCAGAATGATTTGATGTTGGTGCTGTATGTTGGGTCAGGTGCACAAAAAGACACTAGACGCTGATAACAGTAAGTAGGGTTTTAATCCTGATTTGGTTTGTTAATGTCTTAGGTTGTGTTTACATATAGTCTTGCATTTGTTGAATGGAGATATATTTGCAGGTTTTACCTCAAATAAGACTGCCTGGCCCTCTGCTCTGTGTTGCTGTAGGAACCACAAAGGTCAATAGTCTTTCGAGTGGATATGTGAAGACTCTGTGTAGGAGACAAATTTACCTGCCTGTGCAACAGAGAGAGAGAGAGGCTCTTTTCTATTGCTTCCCCTTCTTTTTTTACTCCCTGTTTTGCTCCCTTCACATTTAACTCCTCTCCTCTCCTCTTCTCTCCTCTCCTCTTGTCTCCTCTTGTCTCCTCTCCTCACTGGTTTATAGACAGATCTCATCTCCTTACTTGCACCACAAATTGTACTTCTAGAGAGGCGCTCTCATCGACACTGACAGCTATCTAATTGCCCTTGCATCCTTATGAATAGCTGTGGAGCGCGCTTGTATACTTGTGAGTGTGCGTGTGTTTGGTAGTTGCACCCCCCACCCCCCTCCAAGCTATTACTAGAGCTGGTTCCCTGCTACATTGTGTGGTATTTTATAGTGTGTCTTTCATTGTGCACTGGCTGTAGTCAGTAGCGCCTCATCAACTTACAGCTCGATAGAGTAGTTGAGAATGGAGGATGTCCATCACTGATGGGAGGAGGAGGAGGGAGGAGGAAGGAGGAGGAGGAGGAGGAGGGAGGAGGAGGGAGGAGGAAAATGAGCAGAGAGGAAGCTACAGAGACCAATCTTTTCTGTACAGATTCATTTCAGAGGTGTTTTTGTGTGCTGGCATATGACACTGTAGATGCACAGATGGGCAGTGCAAATAACAGCATGATAAATTTTGTCACTTGGTTTTATGCATTACTACACGCACGTGCACACACACACACACACAAAAAGCCCACACGCACATATAGACATGCACACACTAAGAGAAAATATTATTTGGTAAAAAAAGCTGATTGAACATTAATAAGATTTAATAAGCAATGAACAAAAAATACAAACAATTCTCTGCACACATGCACAAACACACTAAAAGTGCATATTTTCATGAGAGGTTTCACACACACGTAGAGAGTTTGATGAGACAGATGGCAAACGGCTGGTGGATGAACCAAACTGTCCATGTTATCTTTAGAGTTAATAGTGCGGTTAATGGTTGTGCTGTGTGACGCTATAGGGCATTACGCAAATTACCTAGCGTAGCCATTATCAGTTAGTGTGAAACAGAATTTATCTTAGTTTGAGTAGCTGTTCGTGCCCTCTCCCAGGCACCGGCGATATGAGGTCTAAATCAGCCAGACAAAGCATCAAAGTTTTGCCCTGAAACTTGGTCTGTTTTTAGCCTGACCCGATTGGATTAGCTGGTTATTAGGATGCAGCGGTGAGCTTCAAGGCTACAGCATGTTTTATAACATCAAACCTCATAGTGGGTGGATTCAGCTACATGTCCTTGGAGAGGGAGACAGTGAGAGAGGCAGACAGACTGTGTGTGTGTGTGTGTTGGCATATGTGTGTATTTATGTTTGCCAGTGTATTGTGTTGTATTTAGTGTCTGTTTGAGAAGGATCAGACGGACAAACCTCCTGAGTTTATTGATTCTGTACTACCCTATGCTCCCTTAGGGATAATACCACACTACATCACTGCACATTTGTGTATTTTTGTGTGTGTGTGTGTGTGTGTGTGTGTGTGTGTGTGTGTGTAGGCACTATCAAGGGATATGTTATGTTGTTTGTTGCTACCTCTGTGTGATTCCCTTGAGAATACACAAGGTGCTGGGATTATCCTGACCAGTCTCACATCACTCCAACCAAGTCATCAGTCTCTTCTGTCTCTGTGTGTGTGTTTGGGGGAAAGCACGGACACATAATGTATGTCTTCCCTCTGTTGTGTGAGAGGATTTGTGAACATGGCAAGACAATGACTGTGTGTGTGTGTGTATTTATTTATGTGTATATCTGTGGCCACATGTGTCTGTGGAATGTATATTCCTTTTTTCTTTCTCATGGGGGACTGTGTTTTTGTTGAGATGCTTACATGCATTATAGAAGATGTTGTGTCCAGGACCATATAAACAAGACAAGACTGAGACCAGAGGCCAAAATCAATCTTGATGGAGACTATGACATGAATAGTTTTCATCATTGTCATTTACACTCTTGCCTTGTTAATATTTTAAATTAAATAACTGAGTGCTTTATACATTGACATAAAATACAATTTGAGTTATAATACATGTTACTGTAAAGTAGAAGCTAACACTTTTACACAACAGAGGGAAAAGCACAGGTGTTGCTAATAACATTAATGATTGCTAAGTGTCCTTTGACAGTATGACATTAACCAGCCTTCATCATCAATTGTATTATTTAGATCCGTGTTGATCTTGCCATGACATATCAAATGTCTTCTGTCAGATGTGTCTGACACATTCTTCAGTTGAGATAAATCTACCCTATGCGACATATATTCTAATGTATGTATAAATAAATTCTATCACTTAAGTGCTGTATGGCTCGTCACTAAAAACGTATACAATAAAAACGGAAATAATTTCTGGATAAAAACAAATCTTTTAAAATATTAATAATTTTTAGTTGGTATAACTTTTTCATCATTATAGTTCTTTGTACCAGCAGCCACTGATCTTCACAATGTCACCTGTTGTAAAGTCCCCAGTCTCAGTCAACCTGGTGGTTTCTGAGAGCCACTACGGGATTGTCACCCTTCATGGTGTGCACTATACTACATGGCCTTTACCCATAAACACTTACATACTTCTATTATAATGTTTTAATAGTTTTATTTTTCTTAATTGTATTCCTTGTCTATTCTTTATTAATTATTCTTTCGCTATTTCTTTACACATCTCTGCTGCTGTGAGACAGAAATTCTTCTACAGGGATAAATAAAGAGTTATCTATCTAAGTTTGAGATGAGAATGAAACAAACCAAAATAACACACTCGTATTGAAAGTAAATATCTTTAGACTACAGTGGTCAACCTTGGAGAAATGAACAAAACGTTTGCAGAAGGTAGTGAGCTTTTTCTTTGAGGTCATCTTCTGTAGTCCTTGAAGGTCAAGCTTATTATTTTTGCACATAATTTTTTTTTACACATTAGTTTGCACACTCTTTAGCCTTTTTGTTATGTACACGTCTGCTTGTAAATTGAAAATAAAACAATGGAAAGGAAGGAAACAATGACATTGTTAGGTTATGAATGGCATTTGTTAGGCAGCATATGATTTTAACAACTTCTAGCTTCTTTTGCTGTGAAGATAAAGCACAGCAAGAGAAATATAACGCCTATTACTTCTAGTGCTGATATGTATCTGGACTAGTGTGAGAGTGCGAGCATGCACTCTACCTCCAAGCTGTTCTGTTCCCCTTGGGGGGAGGGTTTCTTTATGTCTGTAGCGCGCAGCCAATCGGGTCTGAGATCAAAGGGCAGGGATCAGAGGTCAGGGCTGCAGTGACAGCAGCACACGCTCTGACCTCCTTTGGCCAGGTCTCATCTAAATGCTGCACTGGGGTCAGATTTGTGATTGTTGCAGTGTGTTGAGGTTTATTTGTTGGGATTGAGAGCTGATTTGCGATCAGGCAGAGAGAATAGTGATTTATTGAGGTTGGCTGGAGGGGTAAAAGGTGAGGTAATTGGTTGTAAGCTGGAGATTTGAAGATATAGGAACAATGAATTTTGGTCTTAACTGTGTCCCATAGGCTTCAGAGTTTTGCCAATCAGTTGATGCAGCGCCATATCACAGTTACACAGTGCTTCAACCTTATAAAAAGAGAAATTATTATTTTAGAGAAGGACACTCCAACCTCTAACATTGACAGGGCCCATTTTTTTAATAGGCTTACTTACTAACAGAGCTTACTAAATAAATTAGGATGGAGGATCTCAATTTTGGTGCCAATACAACTTCAAGTCCAATTTGTTTCCTACTATAGCATTAAATTGAAGGAACTGAAATAGAAACCCAAGCCCTGGCAAATTTGCTATAGACTTTGGATCACTGCTTCATTATATATCTAATTTTCTCTCTCTAATATTGTAGTGTGTGTAATTTCCCTGCAAATAGCC
Source organism: Lates japonicus (assembly GCA_033238685.1). NCBI lineage: Eukaryota > Metazoa > Chordata > Actinopteri > Centropomidae > Lates > Lates japonicus. Next base: position 16,229,098 of record BRZM01003569.1, read on the forward strand.
AAAAAGGATATGTTCGTGTTATCAGGCTCTGGGCTCTGATCTGCGCTGATACATTTGAAGGTCAGACCTCATAGAGGAAATGGAAATAAAGAGTATAATTTAATCTCAAGTGTATTGTAATAAAACTAGACACACAAAATGAACCGGGGACAACGTACGGTCCATTGTTTTAAAAGCTGATAGACTAATTGTATTGCAACAAGGACCACTTTGGAATAAGAGAACACTTCCAGAGACACATAATGAAATAGAAACCGAATGGATGGGGACGTGGAAGTGCTTTGTGTGTCTGTGTGTGTTTGTGGGCAGCAGAGTGACTCACTCCTATGACAATGCATTCATTTGTGTGCATTAGTCATGTCCGTTGTATTTTTGTTTTGTTTTTTCACATGATGTATGTGTGTTTTGAACTGTATTCATTTTCCATCTGTTTGTTCAGAGCGAGCCTTAGAGGAATGTCTCTGACTGACTGTGTTTTGTCTCCCACACAGGCTAATAATCACTAATGTGTTAGCTGTTTTGGTGCTGTTTTCACAGAAAGTGCCAGACTTTCAGTGGAAAAGCAACGCCACTTCAATTTGCACCTTGTCTTTAGAAAAGCGTGAACAGCGATAGAGTGCTTATGTGTTAACCAAACCCTTAGGGAATGGTCTTTAAAAATGGCTTGTATGATGCTAGTTTAAAAAAACTAAATGTGAGAAAAGCGACAGATGAGGGCATCATTAAGAGAGAATGTGGCTGATTCTTAGAAATGTCCATACAGAATGTGCTGGTGTTGAAATTTCTGCTCCTACTTACAGTATTTTCACCCTGAAGATGCAGCACAGATTAAAAATGACAGTGATTCATGTAGGGTTGAGCTGCATAGATAGATGTGTGAAACAAATCACCGGCAATAAAAAAGACAATTTTGCTCCTAATGTGGGGGATTGGGCCTTTGTGACAGTCTCTATAAAGAGACTTAACGTCCCCCTTAGTGACTCCCCTGTCCCAAAGCCTCACTGCCACCTCTTCATACATATACATGACTGCTAAAGAGAGAGTTCATGAATACTATCACAGACCTAGTCGTTGATAGTATTGTCTGTGCTTCTACGTGAGTGTGTTTGAGAATCTGAGGTGATTTTTTTTTTTTTTTCTTAGGCCATCTCATCATAAATGCTATTACTGGCTTTATGTATTCAGCTGTTTTGCATGATCATCTCTACTCTGCTTGTCATCTGCGCAGTAGTGTTAGTAACCAGTGATGCTTTGTGTTTATCAGCCTCAGCACTTGTGTATTTTTATAACCATCACTGCCTGTACAGGTACCTAACATCACACAGGCTTACTGGTAATGGTTTCTCCCTAGTGAGTATGTGTGCTTAGAAAAGGCTTTACTGGGTTAACCCTCTGTATTGTGTGCGCGCAAGTGTGTGTTCATGTTTGTGTGTACACGTGTCTGCAGGTTTTTTAATCTTTGTGTGTGTCCATGTGGGTGAAATCTTTTAATGCAACTGTTTATCAGAGAAAAAGCCTGAGGGCAAAAATCTCTTTCTCTGTCTCTCTCTGACACGCACACACATGCCCTTTAATGAAATGTTAGCTGCTGTGGAGTTTTGTAGTGGGTCTGTGTGTCTCGGTTGTGAGTCTTTACTAGGAGTGACTCGGTATTGTGTACGTTCAGGAGGAATTAGCTGTGTTAGACTACAGCTGCCAGCCTTGTCTTTATTACACTGTGCTGTAACTGTGCTAGAACACTAGTCCCAAGCCTTTTCTATCTCTCTCGCTCCCTCTCTCTCTCTCCATATGTGTATGTGAATGTGAATGTGCGTACCTGTGGCAGCTGCCATGAGCATGCTGTCTAATCATCTAATGTGTCACTCTTCACAGTGGAACAGGCTCCATACTCTGGTTGCTGTCACTCTACCAGAGAGCCATCTCACCTCTCTGTTTAGTCAATCAACATTTTAATTGCACTCCAGTGGGAGTATGCATGTTTTTGTTGGGGACACTCTAATATAGCAGTCTGTATATGTATGCTTTAATGTGTGCAGTATGTTAGTTAGATGTGAGGAAGCACTTTAACCCAGCTTCACCTTTGAATGATAAACACAGACAAACACAGGACAGATTATTCACTAAACTTCCAATACATATAGATGGAAAAATTGCTTGCTAAAAAAGTTTGTGCAGTAATGCACATGAAGGATTTCTGAGTACCTCTGAAAACAGTAAGAACTCAACTTTTGCTTTCACTGCAATAAGTGCGAGTGGATTTTTGACAATGTGTCTCATTTTCTTTCCTCTTGAGTCTTTTCAGAGGAAAAGGAGCTGATTGGCAGCTTTTTGTAGCAAAGAGTCAGAGCAGCATTTTTCAGATCACATGTGACCAACTTGTGAAGGCAGAATTCCAGCGTGTGAAAGGAAATCTTCAACAAACATCTTCCAAATTTTGCTGTATATACTGTAGATACACAAACAACATCTGCCATAAGTCATTGTGTGTGTTTACTTTGTTGTGATCTTCATATGTTAAATCTGGTAATGTGTTGAGCCACAGTCTTTGCCCATCAGGGTAGTGCTTCTCAAAATTTCTATTTAATAACTTTTAGTGACAGTTGACACAAGTGTATTAATGACTGGATTGTATTTCGAAGCTGTGACATTTTATAATTTTTATGTTTGATGTTCATATTAATAAAACCCTTTCTTTGCTTATTAGCACCTACCACTTTATCTTAAAAAGGCTTTGACCCAAAACATATTTAGTTAAACATCTACTGCTGATGATATTCACAGTTTACATTGGTATCCAACAGTAGATGGTGCTCAGAGAGTTTAAGAATCACAGACAGAGATACTAGTTTAAACAGTCACTTGATATGAAACTGTCAAAGTGAAGTCTTTATGACAGGAATAAACTGGCACAATTTTGATTAATTGGACTTCCACTGGAGAAAGACTAGATAATGACGGTGACTAGATTCCTACTGGGGCACCACCATGCCTGGAGCAGTGAGGAGGTTGGCAGTGTGTGACGAAAGAGGCCGTGCTCTCTGACAGACCTTTCTCAAATGCTGTCTAAAATATATGACTCCAGGTGATGCGCAGTGCTAATTAAAATTGATTACAGAGCCCTGCTGGTTTTGTGCCCTTTAGTAATAGTTCTCCTCTCTTGGTGCTCGTGTTCAGTATTTCTTTCCATTTTTAACAGCTTTCTCTCTATTCTTGGCTCTGCTTTTTTCATTTGGTATTTTCTTCCTCCCTTTGTGACAAGCCGGTTGTCGATGCATCTGATAATGACATTTGTTACTGTGATTCTGCGTGCATGCACACCCACACACAATGATAGACACGCAGTGTGGCATAAGGATTTCTCAGCGTGACCTTAATAAAAGAAGTCATCATTGTTGGAGGAAAAAGCTAAGTACTTGCAGAGAAAATGACACCACTGCTAATGAGGATATTGCAATGACTTCCTCAATGAGCATTACAGACCAAGGCAGAGAAGAGGAGCTGGAAGATGAGAGAGAGGCTAAAAGAACAAAAGGAAAAGGGAGTACAGGTGAAATTGATTTGGTCACATGGTGAAACGAGGGGTGAGGCTGCAGAGGCACAGAGACCTGCTGTGATCAGTGGGCTACATGCTGAAGTGTCCAGAGAAACCCTGGCAATGAGAAACAGACCAAAGACATCTATACATCAGCTCCTCGTTCTCCTTGACCACCTGTATCTCTGAGCCATTCTGTCAAAGTCTCAACCAATAGATTGATGCGGGAAACATTTTCCCTCCAACCCTTTCCCTCTACTTTTTTTCAGAGCTTTATTTTTCATCTTCTCAGCCCGTCTTCCTCTAGTAGTTCAGTTCACATCCTCTCATCACTTTGCAGGATCCACTGTGTTCACACAAAGTCCACAGGTTTATGCTTAGGTTTTGATTTGTGTTTCTGTATGTGTATGTGAGCAGCTCATACCGTGTGTGTTTGTGCTATGTGCATATATGTGTGTTTCTCTACCTGCCCAGGCTTGGGATTAAATGTCAGAGTCTCGTAGATTGATGTTCTCTCTGATAGAACGCCACAGCAGGAATTAATCCATTGCAGCTTACAGATGGGAATAGAAAGACACACTTAAAAAGAAACGTATCGAATTTTCAGGATGCGTGTGAGTTGTTGCCGCAAACACACACACACACAGAGTCAAATGCAGTAATTTTTATAGACACATTGCCACATTCCTCCAGCATTTTCCTCCCAGGCAAAGCAGTGTGTTGACTGTTGATGGCCCGTATTCAACATAGGATGAGACTCTATGAGAAGGCACCGGCAAAAAAAGGGCAGGAGGTTAAATGCTTCCTTTTTCAGCACATACAGGGGTCACACGCTGGTAATGTGCTGTGAGTGGCTGGCAGTGCGCCATGCGGAAAGGGCACACTTCTACAGTTTCAGCGAAGTGGAAGAGCAGGGGAGGGCTGGTGGATGTGTGTGCTAGTGTGTGTTTTGGCGTCTCTGTGTATATGAACATATATGAGTATGTGTAAGTGTATGTGCATGTATGTGTGAAAAAGTGTGTGTGTATGTATAAGAGGATAAAGAGTGAGTGGATCGTAGTGAAAGCCAGGGAATGATGTACCTCTGCTGCAGTTTTGGCATTCATCCATTTTTTGAGAACATTTTTATCAGACTCTCCTCTGTGGGTGACCTCACTAATGTGTGTGTATGAGCTTTTTATGTGTAACTTAACTACAGTATATGCAGTCATATGAGCTCATCTTACACGATGTATGGGTGGATGGCACTAGTGCCACAGTTAGATGCATAATCAAGTAGTAAGTAGTAGCAATTTTTATGATCTTTTATCAAGCAAATGTGTGGATTTTCTGCTTATTTCACTGTAAACTGAATAACCTGGGGTATGGGACTGTCTGTTGGACAAAATGAGGAGTTTGAAGACATTTCTCTTTTTTTTCTCTTCTGACATTTTATACACTAAATGTTATAATCACAGTTATAAATGTGTTTTTAACAAGTTTTATGTTTTGTCACTCTCTTTTTCTCATTCTTGCTCTCCTGTGGAGCAGGTTAGTACCTTCTTATCACCATTTCTGTCACCACTGTCACTCTTATAGGGTTTGACTGATACTAAACAACCTTTGTTTGTGTGGTAGACGAGAGCCTGGAGAACTACTATATAGCCTCTCCCAACTCTTTTTTTCATAAATTATGGTTAAATCCAGAATGGCTTTCAGTCCTCCTTGTGGGATTTTATGGTAGCAGACAACGGTAACAGCATGTTTTCAGTACACCCACAAGAGTCCCACAGTAACACTAGATTTCTCATTTTTACACTGAAAAAGACCTGCATGCTGCATTTACAGGCATTAAGTCAGAACTAGTCATGCTGGGAAGTGTAATTCATTTCACAAAGTCCCATATTGTCCAGGCTCTCAAGTTTATACGTGAGCCTCTCTGACCTCTACAAATCCTCAAAAAGTGGAAACATTCTTAGTGAGCGGCAGCAGCAGAGGAGCTGTCCTTGGTGCTGAACTCATAGGCGATTTGAGAGCTGGAATTTACTGTCTCTGCTTAAGTTTTTTTTTTTTTTTGCTGGAACCTGAGGGTAATAATGTGCTGTTTGGGACACATGACTGTATCTAAGACATTATGAGAAGTCACTCCAGCTTTTATGTTGAGTAGACAGTTGAGTAGACAGCAACTGTTTGTGTAAGTTTTATTTTCTTTCTCACTCATACAATCCATCTCTCACAATCTGTGTGTGTGTTTTTTTTCTCCCTCCCTACTTCTGATGTTGTTAATGTGAATTCGTTGCCATTTTTTTTTTTCACCATTTCTACTCTGGCATTATTAATAAAGGTCACGCTTTATGGAAGGTTGTGACATTTAAAGTATGAGGGAGTCTGTGACTGCCTCGCAACTCACCCGCGGTACATGGTACATTATATTCTGATTTCTCACAAAACATTCACATGGCTGAGATAGCCCCATTCCATCATTGGGTATACTGAAGTGATATAGCACGAATCTGTAGAAATTCTAGTACAGTCCATCACAATACTTGCTTCGGCTTTGTGGTGATTGGTCATGTAGAGAATCGGCAAGACAAAGACAACCTGAGTCAAAGTTGCAAATTAATGCAATAACTCTGCAGAGATCTCCATAAAGCTCTTCTCTTGGCTTTTCTCCACACCTAGATTTTTTAGACTGCTGGCACAATGGCAGCCAAAATAATTTACTTTAACTCCCATCAAGAGTTTCCTCATGATCAAAACCCTATGATTACATCTCATTTTTGATTACGTATGTAATGTACAACATACTGTGTATCCTTCAGGATTGCTCTATATTTAATTAATAACGCAATGTAATGTCATTTTAATTAGCTTACTTTTAAGTAAATAGATGTGAATGCATAAACACTCTGAAGGACATGTGTTTGTTTTTATATGTCTCTATTATGTGTCTGAATGTATATCTCTCCCTTCTGTTTATATGATAGTAATGGGTATGACAGAATGACATTTCATCTTGACAGAGTTAAACTTCACAAGCTTCTTATTCTCTACCATACCTGCAGTTGTGCATGAATGACCATTTAAACACAGACACAGTAACACACATAAATGGTGTAGAGGCCATTTGCTACTCGCTGCATTCTGTCTTCATGACGCTGCTCTCACCAGGCAACTCACAGATCCCATGATTTAGCCCTTATCTTGCTGGTGGAGGTTGTTTGTAGGAGTGTGTGTGTGTGTGTAGGTGTAAGTGTATATGCTTTCAAGCAGCCATTTTTTGTACCTGTGGACCTGGCACAAGCAACTCTGTACACTGTACTTACCACCACCTTGATTTGCTCTATTGTTTGAGTCTTAAAAACATTTGGCAGTTGCAATCACTCTCTGCTACTTTGGCTAATTACTGCATTTCACTGAGTAGGTGGTGCAGTGAAAAGGGAAATTGCAGGCAGCATATTATAAAATGTAGGATGCTTAGTCAATCATCCAAGTTACTCACAGTTGAGATGTGAGAGTTTAACTCCAGTAATTATTGATGCAGAAAGCCGTGTGCTGAAGGTGGAGGGTTAGAGGAGGTGGGCTGACTGGCCTTGAGTAAACCTGCATATACAGAAGCCAGGAGCTGAGAACTGAGGTGGGATCAATGCTGCAGGTCTTATTTAGATTCCAATTACAGCCATTTCTGATCAATTGGCTCCTCTCTTCACCAGCAAACGTGGGGCTCTGCCTTTGATCAATGGCCACATACACTCAGAAACACATCCATAAATACACTTTGACTCTGTCTCTTTTTTGCTTTCACGTACGCAGACACACTCACATGCGCACACACACACAAGCACAGATGCAAAACCATCCAAATGTGTTTGATCAATGCTTACTCGGCCTAAGAGCAGGATCTGCATTATTTCATGCTCTGTAGTTTTAATTGATTGCAGGATAAAATGATTAGTGAAGGAATCTTTCATGTCGTTGTTATTTTCCTCTTCCCTCTCACCAAGCCTTGTGGAATTCATTTGCGAGGTGTAGCATTTGTCCTTGGATGCTTGTTTCTATGATCTTGGTTTTGATCTTGAAATACAAAAGGAGTACACGTTGAAGGAGCTCACAAGTTCCAGCTGCACATTATGATGTTGTCATGCTTTGGTGCATTGTATCGAAATAATTTTTCCAACAGAATGAAAAGTCGGTGGTTTAATCAAATTATACATGTTACATGTCGTTATTCTTCTAAGTTTTCATAGTATTAGTAGTTTGTGAAAGTTAAACAAGGTGTTAGCCCCTTGTGGGTGGGAGAAAGTTAAGTATACCTGCCATCATCACTGTGCTGTTAGAGGTGTCCTTGAACAAGGCAGCATTTAGCTGTTGCAGTGGAGAGAGTGGCCAACAATATGACAGCCTGTGAATAGTGGAAATGTTAAGCATGCTTTGACAATTTTCGATGGGCTGTATCTGTGTGTGTGTATGTGTGTGTAGACACAGTATTTGTCAAGTGGGAGGTGTTAGACGTCATAGTTTACTGAAAACCTCTGTTTTGTTAAACAACTTGCAGATGACCTCATGATTGCAGATGGCTTCATACACATGTACACAGATGCACTGACACACACATACTCACACACACAGTAGCCCAGACTCCTCCTGTGCTCTCTTCTAGCGTGCGTCTGTGTCAATATGTTTGCTTTGTTTGGATGCGTCGGTTCATTTTGTTGACTTATTTTCTGCATCAGAAACAATCGCTGCTGAGAGATTGGGAAGGGGATTAATTTTATGCAAATGCATGCAAATAACTGTGACACAGAACTCCATCCGCATCGGTTCTATGCAAATGTTGTTTGCTAAACATGCGTATTGGAAGAATTTAACTCACATCATCACCCCTCTTACAATCCATACCTCCCTCCGCTCCCTCACAACGAGTGTTGCCTACGGCTTCTCTTTATCATTTCCCTTTTGCCCCCGCTGGCCTCATAATCCCTCCCCATGGCCAGCCACTCAGCTTGGGCCGCTCTCCTCAGTCTCACCCAGTACACCCAACCCCACCGGCCCCCTCCTCTTCTTCTCTCTACCCTTTCCTCTGTAATCTTCCAGCATCATTCCTCCCCCCTCTCAACCCTCTGTGTGCTGCATGGCTGTTAGTGGTGTGAGGAGGCACTAATGGGGCTTGAGGAAAACATTGTCATAGTGGATGGAAAGTGCAGAGCCGGGAGCCATGCAGGAGGCAGCCAGGAAAGCCTGACATTAGACTTGCTAATGGAAGGTTAACAGAACACAGAGAAGATGAGATGGAGAAGGAAAGCACATCGACTGGAGGAGATAAAGAGGACGATGAAACTCCAGCGGCAGCATGAAGGGTGGGCAGAGAGAAGGAGAGATAGAGGGAGACAGTGTGACACAGAAAAACTGGGGAGATAGAGGCACTTCCAGGGGAGATGGCAAACCGTTTCATCCTCTGTCGGACCATCCTGCCAGCACTTTGGGGGAAAGAGGAAGAGAGGTTGGGGGGAGTGTGTCTCTCATGCTCAATCCTCTGGTTTCCCGTTTCATGAGGAGATTGTAGCATCGCGTGTGATGCTTCCCTTCAAAGGCGAGGGAAAGTGTGCGTATGTGTTTAAATGTAAGGGAGATCATAGACGCCCCACCCCTGTCCGCCCACCCCAGATTCCCCAGACAATCCCTATGACACACATCAGAGCAGGAAGGAAATTCTTATGAAACTTCACTGATTTTGTTCTCATTCGTAATAACACCAAGGAAAGTGCCATTGCACAAAAATAGTGGCCTTACAGAATTTAACCGTTACAGTGAGACAAACTTTAAAGACTTTGTCTCACTGTGACTGAAGTGCCAAAACAGCACTGTGGTGACCTGTGTGACTGCCGTGTTGTGCACTGAAGCAGGTGGTCACAGGATGAGGGCTGAGAGGGAGGCTATTTCCACACAGCTTGTGCGGAGCAGCCAGCCACAGTCTCACACCTAAATGGCATTTGTGAGTAATATGCTTCTCTCTGCTGCAAGTGCAAGCAATGCAATACAGCTAAGTAATATCCCTCTGCAGAGCAATACTGGCTGTCAGCATTATATGGATGATTTGATGTCTGTGATGTGTGCGTTTGTGTTTGTGTGTGTGTATATGTGTGTGTATGTGTATGCGCTTGTCAGATCCATTTAGATGGCAGGTATAGCAGTTAGAATGAACTGTTGAGAGAAAGAGGGAGAGAGTCTTGCGTTAGCCATGCTTCATTAACATTTGTGACCAGTCGCATGTTTGACTGTGTCTCAGCCATTAGGAAGGAAGTGCAGAATGAGAGAGGGAGGAAGTAAAAGACAGAATCACCAAGTACAATGAGTGCACTGGAATTTGTCTCAGTGTCAGTCCTGCATAAGCATATTATTAACCTCCATATTTAAGGGTTGGGTATTTTTGTAGTTTTTGGCACCATTTCTGAAAACAAGGAACCGGATTAACTAATCTACTTTATTTAGAGATGAAAATGAAAGTGACTGAGCCTGAAATGTCAGTAACTATCCCTTTGTTTTCTCTTCCAAATTAGTTTGCTAACTTGGAAGTAAGCTTATAACATATCTGATCATCTAACTGCATGTGTTTCTTGCCATGTTAGATATCCTTTTAGAGATGTGGTTACCATTCCCAGATCACATTATTCAACCTGGTGAGTTCACGGTTATCTTAACCAGCAGGAAAAAGGGATAGGAAAAATAAGACAAATGTTGTAATAAACTGGAATTCTCACTGACAAAATGGCAGTGCAAAGGGACAGTGGCTTGTTAAACAAGCAGAGCAAAGGAGAGAGACTGACAAGGAGGGACACACACAGACACACACACACACACATAGGGGGAACCAGACAATACAGATTTATGTGGCAATACAATGGCATGGCAGTTGGTGACAGCCATTGCGGTGACATCCAAACTCAGCAGGCCTCCGGCTCTGTTCTCTGTGTCTGTATGTACAGTGTCTCCAGCAGCTCTCATCTGTCATGGCTACAGATGGCTGCTGTGCCACCACGAGACGCTGCTCTTTGGTTATGACAGACATTGTGTTGCGTATGTGCATTTGCACATTGCTGTTTATGTGGCTGATATGACAAGCTAGTTAAACGACTGAACTATACGCCTGCAGCTAACAATCCAAACGAATATGCGTTTACTGTAGACGCAGATACACACTCACACACAGTTGTGACATATAAGCAGTCATATCTATTTCAGCTGTTTAGATGTGTTTTGATCCCATAAGGCCAAATGTGTTATTCCGTTACTCTCGATACTTTCCAGCAAAGTTGTCTGAACAACAGTGGCTCTGCTGTTCCTGTTGCCTGCTTTCTAATTCACGCTCTGTCTTCATGCTGTAGCAGAGGAGAAGGTAACGAAGTGAGAGGAGATGGATGGGGGGATAGAGAACGAGAGATGGTGACGTGGGGAGAGATAGAGAGAGAACGAGAGAGAGAGAGGAGGGTGATGGAGTGAGACGGTGCAGGGAGTTTGATTCCTCCAGTTGTCAGAGGCGCTGCATTATTGATGTGCTGAGGTTCCCACATTGTCGCAGAGATTTTCAGACTGTCACGTCACGTCCTGTGTGCGTGCCTGTGTGTGCGTGTGTGTGTGTGTGTGCCCATCCACACTAGTTTGTTGTGGTCGCACAAGTCCCGTAGGAGTGCTACCTGTCAACACCTCCATATCACAGGGAGCGCTGTTAGTGACAATGCTGTCTCTGTTGAGCTGACCACATGGGAAAGGTGTGCTCTTACACACACATGCACATTTCCTTACCGATTTACAGGAGGAGGTGATTGTGTGTGTGACAGACTTTATGTTACACTGAGGTTTTTCCCGAGTCTCTGATACTCTCAAGTTTCCACTCGCAGGATGACTGTGTATTGGCTTTGTCTGTCTGCATTATGAAGTAAGAAGTAAGGCGATTGTGTGTGTCTGTGTCTGTGTGTATGTGTGTGTGTTAGGATGATGAATCTCTGACATTGAGGGATGGCCCTTCTGCTCTGAGCTTTGTCTCATGAATTCTTTAGAGAGTCTCCTCAGCTGACAGAATACCTCACCATTAGATACAAACACAGCAGTACATGATCAATATCTTCATGTCACACTGTACATCCACTACTGCATGAACAGGTCTGCAGCTATCTGTTCACTCTTTTTTTTTTTCAACCAATTGGTTAATGGTTTTGTCTGTGAAATGTCTAGATGAAAATGTCCATCACAGTTTCCAACAAGAGTTGAAATCCTCAGTGTTCAAAATAATATCAAACAGAAAAGCTGCAAATCTCTGTTATTTGAGAAGATTACACCAGCAAATGTTTTGCTTGTTAAATGTCTTAAGTGATTATCTGATTATCAAAATTGTAACTATTAAATTTCTTTCAGATGCCTAATTAATTCTTTTTGTAACTTTTTCTGTGATGTGTTGGACTGTATTTGGAACTATTTTCAAAAAAGAGCAGCACATTTTCTAATCTTGTATTGTCATCTAATTTATTTACTGCGCATTTGGGATTGTGAAATTGGTCTTCTTTCTTTCCACATCACCTATCCTTCGTGCTTCCCGTGTTTTTGTTCAGACCACCTCCTGTGCTTTCAACAAAGCTTTATTGTGCATTTGATTTCCAAAGCTGCCCCTTTTTTATGAGTAAATTTGAAGATGCAGTGCAGGTATCAGCACTGTAACTCTCACTTAAACAGTGTTGTTTATCACTTTCAGGACTCATTTAGTGGACACCAAACTTTTCTCAGCCCTTAAATAATGTACCTGTTTACTCTATAAAATACTTTAATGAGGATACAAGATGAAAAAAAATACAAAAGCAGCATAGTTTTTTTTCCACTCTGCAAATGACTTGTTAAGCTTAGTTTCTCATTATGGACCCAGCAGTACAATGTTTTAATTTATCGGTGAGGACTGATGGCTTATTTCCACCCCACTATATATTGACTTTTTTTTTCACTTTTCTATACTACAGAAGCACATTAAACACGGGGAGATGTACTGTTGTTGAGATCCCCATGCTTAGCAATTTCAATTAAATGCCAGTCCTCCTAGTAAGTTACAACAAGTAGAGTAATAAATGTGTTTGACTCGAATCATATTTCATCAGTGCTTCTTTGGCTTTTATTGCCGTGACCTTAAAGTGCGTATAATCAGTCGCTGCATTTGGGATCTGGGCGAACACCACCATCAAGATGACACACAATCTCACCCTTCAACTTGCAAAACTCCCTCTCGTATTTTGCTTTTATCACATGCCATGAACTGAGCTCTGGATTCCGTTTCACAGGGACTGTATTGTAGGAACTTATAACTTTTTATGACAATTTGTTCATTGGCGAAAGACTTCACTTCAAGAATTATCTGCAGTGAAAAGCAATTATCTGAGAAAACATAATAGAAATCAAATGACAGATGGACAGATAAAAAAGGAGGGAGAGAAAATAGAGAGGAGTAGATAGATGGAGAGATAGAGAGCGTATTGTGTTGGCCATCTTCCCAGAACAGAGGGATCGATCAGCAAAACGAGAGCGCCTCACTATTTCCTCTGTTGGTAGAATGAGCCAGGCTAATAATGGAAAGCAGTCATCATCTCCCCTTGCTCTCTCCCTCTTTCTTTGCCGTCGTTCCATTTTTCTGGGAAAACAATCACAGTCTCGTCAGAGGGCCGCCTCACTCTCCCACCATGATCTGACATTTGAAAAGCAAACGCGTTTAGCTGGAGAAGTGGGCGTCAAACGGCAATGAGCCCTCTGAAACACTGACTCATGACATCCGAGGGGAGCCAACACACATATGCACACGCTGGCGCACACACACTCACGCAAGTGGTACGCCACATGAAGCTGTCAAAATCCCTTACTGTATTACAGCCCTACAACAGAAACAATAGAGGAATCAAGAAGGCTGGAACTCAATGGTCCAATCACGGCTACCGCATCCTAACCGCCACTACCTGCTAGTCATAACGAGCTAAACGACCTTTTCCACCGCACTCATTTCTGCCACTCAAATCTTGTCAGTCACTCAGCTCCAAAACACAATTACTGCCATTCAGGAAGTCGAGAGGCCAAATGTTTGCTACTTGTCATTTATGCAAGTATTTTCTTCTGTGTGGGTGTATGTATATGTGGATGTGTGTCTCTCCTGCTAGAGGTGTTTATAATAATAAAAAAAAGGACTGTAAACCTTCCCTCTCTTTTCTTTCATTCATATCTGATTTTTATTTTTTAAGATTTCGCATTTAATTTTTATAACATTGTCAGACTCATGATGGACAAAAAAAGTCAAAAAATTAATGCAGCAGAACCCACAATGCAATTGCCACTACCAAGAGTTTGGTTGGCGATTTGGGTGTGTTTTGTTGGTAGCAGCTGATGCAGCTTTATACAACTTTTTTTTTTTTTTGGTACATATGCAGTGGTATTCTAAGACTTATAAGCAGACTTTAATATTTAAAAGTGGTGAAATTTCCCCATAAGGGAGCCATAGATTGGGGCAGCACGGTGGTGCAGTGGTTAGCACTGCACAGCAAGGAGGTTCTGGGTTCAAGCCCTGGTTCGGGTGTGGAGTTTGCATGTTCTCCCTCTTATCTCTGGGTACTCCGGCTTCCTCCCACAGTCCAAAGACATGCAGCTTAGGTTAATTGATTGTAGGTGTGAATGAGTGTGTGTGAGTGTAAATGGTTGTTTGTCTCTATGTGTTGGCCCTGCGATGGACTGGCGATCCGTACAGTTGTATGTATGTTATATGATCCACTGATAATATAAAAACGAGTAGTGCAGCTTTAAAGGAGCTATTTGTAAGTTTTGCTATCAGTACTTAGCCAGCGTAAGCATTAATAGCTGCTCACTTACTAGTCCAGAGGAAACCTGCAAAATTTAGCATTAAATTTAATTCCTTTACTTCACAAGAGCTGTCTCCAGCAGTGGAGAGCAACCCCAATTTTTGCTTCTAGTTCTATCACTCCTTTTCTTCTTATTGAAGTTAGCATGCTAACGAAATAGCCTGACCAGCCCATCTCGTCACTTTCCCAGAGTGACTGACTGTAGTATCCAGTCTGCCCTAACAAAGTAGTGCTGCTCACAGGACGTATTCTAACCTCATACACAATGATGGCTGAAGCCCTTAGTAAGCGACCACCTGCTCCCAGCAAGAAACTTTGTTCGGCAGCAGAGAAAACTTGAACATTATATTTTAACAAATCTTCCTCTTTGCAGCAGCTGCTGTTGGATCCTGTTCTTGTTGTGACGCTCTTACTCAGCACAGCTTGCAGCAATGGAGGAGTAACCTTGGGTTCCTTGTTGTGGAAATCAAAAGCATTGATGGGAGGGCTCACAATGAAGGAGGACCATGTTGCCACTGATGTGAGGTGTATGTTAGAGTAGACTTCTTAAGGCTGCACAGTTCTCAACCTCAGTGTAAACATCATTTTAAATGCGTGTGTGCATGAGTGTGTATATGTTTGTGTGTGTGTGTCCTGCTGATGTCGGAGAGAACAAGCTGTCATTCATACAATAAGATCACAACAGGGATGTGGCATCAGAATGGGACACATGTCAGCATGACAGCTTACAATAGCGACTGTGTGTCTGCTGTCTGACATACAATAGGGCGGAGAGACTGACAGAGAGCTGGTACAGAAGGTAGACATACTATAGGTGGATAAATAGACAAATATAAAGACACGGGTCCATTTAACCTACCAACCTCTTCCTCCTCTCTTCCATCTTAAGTGTCACTGTCTAGCTCTCCTCCTCTCCTGTCGTCTCTTCAGATCTTCACATCTATGTCATCATTTGTCTTTTTATCTCATCATCCCACCACTAAAAGACTAATTTCGATCACACCCTCTCTAACACTTTCTTCTTCATCTTCTGTGCTCTCAACATCTGACTTTTTCCCTTCCTCTCTTTCTGCTACTCATTCCATTTATCTCCCCCCTCATCTCTTTCCTCTCCTTCTCCCTTTCCTTTCCCTTCTTTCTTCTCCTCTTCTCCTATCTGTTCACAACCAGATTGCTATCTGGAGCACAGTGAGGGGTCATTAAAATTCAACAACCTTGCACAATAACTTTAAAGGCTGCTTTTTAATAAAACACTAATGAGGAGTACTTCATATTCTCTGCTCAGTAATCTTTTGTTTGTTTGTTTCTTCCTCACTCGGTTTCCAGATGAACAGATGAAAAATTTGGTATATCTCCGTAGCTCCAAATACAGGATTTTTTTTATATTGGAATGAAATACTTATTTCTTAGACAATAGTATCTTCAGTAAACAACTGCAAAGTTATAAGCAACCAAATGTTTCCAACCTTAGCTCCCTGTTTGTTACATATTTCCACTTCTGGCCTTAATATCCCTTCAACTAGAAAAGGAGTGTGTTTTCCCATGTGTGTATATTCTTATGTGTGACTTTGTGGTCATTTATTTTCTAAGTAGTGTGAGCTCTTACAGTGCTACAGACCTCAGCTCACTGACTAATTCACTACACACTCTTTATCTATTAAGCAAATAACCTTTTTAATGCTCAGACTGGCCTCATAAAAGCCTGATTAATGGTTTCAAATGCTCCTGCTTGTGTATTAATTAGCACAGTGGAAGTAAAGTGTAGTAAATGGGCACAGACAGAGCTTTTTATAGGTTATAGGACTTTGTTGTCAGCATTCTATATCATATTCATCCATTTTGCACATTTGATCACTCAGCGCACATGTATGTTTGCAGCTATTCCTTTAGATGTAAAAACATGTAGATATTTCTGCTTTGTTTGCAGGGCATCTCATTTCACAGTCCTGCTCCATCAGTAATTCATTCCCTTGAATAGTTTCTCCTGTCTGTGAAGTGCGCAAGATGCTCTTCAGCTAGTTATTCACACATCTTTGATCATGGTGGCAGAGCTGCGCAGTCAACACAAAATCGGTACAGTATGTCCATCTCCACTACTTCTGATGGTTCTTCACCTCCCGCAGTCAGCCAGAATTGGATGGTGTATGCATTTGTGTGTGTGAGTCACTATGTATGTAAGTATGACATCTACTGCTGACAATGAGGGTTTAACTTCAGTTGATATGGACTCTTGCTGGCTAGTCTAGACGTTTACTCCTACACCTCACTCCTGGGTGGAGAAGAGAGTGGAACAGAAACTTTGATGTTGACATCTACATTAAAATAGACAGAAAGAGAGCGAGAAGCAGAGGAAAAGAGAGAGAGTGAGAAACAGAGAAGCAAAGAGAGACGATACAGTCGGCATAGGATTTCCCAATGAGATGTTGGTGGGAGTCATGGCAAACTGTAAGATGGAAGACGCATATGTATATGCAAACAGGATAAACATATGCATACATACAGATGCAGAGTGAGCATGGGTGGATTGAACAGTTTAAACTGTCTAGCAGTCTCCTAATCTGATGTGTGTTTCTGTGTGTGTGTGGGTGCATGTATGAGTTTCCATGTGCAAGACAGTGTGTTGCTGCCGGGGTTTTGTGCGAACGGCGGGTATGGGAATCACTTAACTTCTGTCACTAGCTGTTACGTCTTACGTCAGCCGGAGGGACAGAGGAGGAGAGGGAGAATGACAGAGCGAGAGACTGAGATAGGAGAGATGAAACCAGGGAGCTGCACAGGTTTTACATGAACTGAGAGGAATGCCTCATAAAATTTTACTTCTTGTTGCTTTTAGATTTTAATCCTTTTTTCTTTTTGTGTCTGTAATTTTCTCTCTCAGTCCCTATTTTGTACACATGCAAATATATGTAGTAATTTTGTTAATCTCAGTTTCCCTCTGCATCAGCTACCGTTTTAAAAGTGGAGAGCCAAAGGGGCAATGTCTGGCCTTTCTAACCCAACACAGGAGCCTAAGCAGGGTTAAATATTCTTTTGCCCCTGCTCTGCCTGTATCTCACTGGATCCATGTCACATTTTGAAGGAACTGTAGCTTTTGGCTGACAAACACAGACGCACTGTACCTCAATGCGTGGGTATGTGTATCCCAGTGTATGGAGACACACACACAAACAGTCACAAATGCAAACTAGACCATCCGTCTTTCTCCTGCGTCTGTGTCACCCAGCCACCCCCACAGCAGTGTGAGTCCTGTCTCTACATCCTCCTCCTCTCATCCTCAAAGGTCAGGAATCATCACCGTGTCAGATGGAGTTTTATTCATTCCTGCTCTCCCACCAACGTCATTCTCACCAAGTTGGCTGTCAGAGTGGATGAATGTCGTGCACTTGTCAAAATCGCATCTCTAGGATTTCTTTGCTTCTCCTCCTTTCTGAATGCTGGGACCCCCCTGCTGTGTCTCCCTCTGGATGTGTTTCCTCTTTTCATGTTTCATTCTCGCACATATTATGCATAAATATATGCATGCACACAAGCAGACATGGATTTCTTCATTGTTCATCTGCTGGTTTGTGTCTCTGATTTGCTTGCAGGTGAGGAGAAGAAAGCATGTGATGAGATTTTCCTTGAATCCAGCCATTATCTTGGCTCCTCTACGTATTATCTGATTGCACACAGAAATTTCTTGATGCTGCCTGTGCAAATTGGTTTGCCAGACACCGTACACATGAAGGAGAAATGGAGAGGAATTGGTGGCAATTAACATCACCTCTTTACACACACTACTTAAAATCCTTTCACTCTCAGCATAAAAAACACACTCTCCTTTCTCTATCTCCCTCTCTTGGGTTCTCCCACTCCTTTATATATCCTCACCAAAATATGAGTCTTTGAACTCCCCTGTTCGAGTAGAGAAGCGTGGACAAATCAAACGACCCATGTCTACGCGCACTCAGGAGCTTGTTAGAGTATTTTTGGTATCAAGATGCATTAAACAGGTCAGACTGAGAGCAGCGTGATGTGGGCTAATTTAAGGCATTAAACAAAACGAACATAAATGTTTTTGCCAAATAGCCCAAAGCTATAGTCAAGACAGATTAGGGGTGAGGGCTGGGATCTAAAATTGAAACTCACTGTCAGATGTGTTACATTAAAAGCGGAAGTATTGCATGCCAGAAGATGCAGCCTGGCGTGCTTGGCCCTTAATTACCCGTCTTGTAAAAACCTGGTTTGAAATTAACGGTTTGTGGTTGCTGGCAGCCATAATGGCTATCATTAATTCTTGTCTGCTTTGCTGTTGTGGTCCTTCAGCTACTATTGTCCTTAAAGCTGAGGCTAATATGAAAGTATTATATTGGGCTTTCTTTCCTGCTCTGAAGCCAATTAGAGCGACAGCAGCTCGTCTGTGTGGTCCAGTGGAGCATGTCTCTGGTTCTGTCCAAACCTGACCCCACTGCTGCTCCCTCGCCTCCCACTGAAAACTGTGAATCCATTGCAACCACTCGGTGCTATACAGGGAGGCCACATCTGTGGGTGACTGTGTCAAATGTGAAGGGTCCTCAGGGCCCTGCTGACCTACCATGCAGAAGATTTGTTCTGAGCTTTTGTAGTGAGTTACATGGAATGGATGTGAGTGTATGTGTATGCGTGTGCAGGGGACATCTAGGGCACAACATGGCTTTTCCATTGGCCAGACAAAGTGTGTTGATCACCCAAAGTCAACAGAAACTAATACAGGAGGGGTTAGCCATAAATCCCCTCGCTTTTAGAGAGGGCGGAGAGAGAGAATAAAAGTGAGAGAGTGGCAGGTTTATAAAATGCTACAAGCCCCATCATCCTTGTCAGGAAAGAAAACATGGCAGAGGGAGGGAGAGAAACAGACGGCTATAAAAGAGTTTTGAAATGCCACCGCGAAGTGAGCAAATGGTAAACTGAAATACATTTACGTCTGGTTTATTGATGCGGTGGATTTGAGGCGCTGGCAGATGTGAGTTCCCTTTCAACCTGCAGCACCGCCGGATCACAGGCCCAGACTCCCTGGGGAGCTACACTTTTACCAAACACACCACTCAGCTATGGATCGAAATAGAAAATGAAGGATTTTTTAAATCCCATAACAAAACAGCTTTTTGAAATAAATGTCTTCCTGTGTCTCTCTTTTGTATGAGTTGTATAGGTCAGCTACTTCAGAGAAAGAAGTCCATGTTACTCCTGCTGTCAGATTCACCTTACATCAAACAGCCAATCATTGCCTATGCATTAAGTCCTGAATTATGCATCATAGGTTTGAATGAAATGTACATGAATCTGAGCTCTGATTTGCACAATTTATTCCTCTTAGTCCTAAAGTCTTATCTGTGCATGCACCAAATTTCATCTGTGTAAAGCTGATAGAGAGATGTACAGGAGTCCAGTCTGTAGGAGCAGATGATGATTACTATGGCTCTGTGTGAACAGCCTGTACTGCTCTCCAGCTGTCAGAGAATATAGGGAATCCATGGGGGAAGCTCACACCCACCCTCAATTACAGGCTCGCACTGACAGCCGGTCTCTCTGCTCATCAGCCAGCCCTGACTCTCCTACCCCAGCTCCCACTCAAGACATCCCCTACTTCCAGCTCCAAGCTTTTACTGGCCCCTCCACCCAGTTTCCAGCTAACCTTTGCTCTCTTAAGGCTGAAACATGCTCAGTGTATGTGTGGGTCATCTGCTTTTGATGTGTATACTTGCTCTGCAGCCATAACTGCTTTAGTCTCATTCCTGTTCCTCTATGACGAGGAATGACCTGTTTCGGAAATAAACATTGTAAACACCGTAGTGCTTTAACAGTCAGTTAATTTGTTTGTTGAAAAAAAAAAATTAATCACCAGCAATAGTGGTTTTTGCTTCATTATTGAAGTCATTAAGTGAAATTGTCTTTTTCAGCTACTGTTGTTTTTTGTTTTTTTACTTTGTGTAATGATAAAAACAAACTTAATTTGACTTCTGAATACAATAAATGTACTGAAATGTGCACAGTTTACGTAGATTTGGGTGAAACAAAGGGACACCCAAAGAGGTTAAAAGTCTAGAGAAGTTTTAAAGAGTGATCATGAGTTTGTAAGATTTGCTTTGCTGATGTGTTGTTGAATTTTCCTGTATGAGACTGATGTGCAGTCGCATTACCTTTCAGATGAGGCACATGTAGGGTTTGTGCGCGTATTGTGTTTGGTGCAGCCACAGTCATAAAAAAGCATGCGGTGGCCTTCAAACTCTTTAGACTTTAAACCTACCCACTTACTGGCCAAATCAGCCCTCCCTGCCCCAGTTACCCTGACGTCATACAGCTCGCTCCAGGATGCATAGATTATCAGAGGGGGGCTGGTACACAACATCAGTAACACACTGGTTAACACAGCCCCAGACACTGCATTGCTTCTCACCAAATGCCTCTCATGTGCTTGTTCACCTCCACCTGTACTTCACCTTCTGTCACATTTATTCTTCCATCTGTCCTCGGTTCACAGTCTTGCAATTGAATACTTTCCTCATGTGCCTGTTGCAGTTATCTTAGCCATAAAGAGAAGCTATATATACAAATATAGATCCCACCCGTGCCTATTTATACTTATATGCTTTTTTGAAATATTTGAAATATCTTGATTCTTTCTCCCTCCAATACTGCCTCTCATTCTTGTGCTCATCTATTCTCTCTTTGTCTTTTTATTTTATTCTCTCTCTGTCACCATGCTCTCTGTCTCCTGGTTCCCTGAAGTCCCAATCAAGGCTCTCAGATGAGCCACATATAGACAGAAAGAAGAGAGTGCAGAGGCTCACAGTATGTTCACTAATGGGGCAGAGGTTGGAATCTGTCAGTTGTGGCCATAAAGACTTTGGTTCTGTGGCTCTGACAGCACACGGCTTCTTCTGAGTAACCAGGAGACCTCAGTGCTAATGCAGACGGCACTGCACGGTCACAGGCTAACTGCAAGCTGCAACGCTATTTGGACACGTCAAGGGTCCTAAGATGAAGCCAAGACTATGGAACAAAACTATTTTTATAGAAATCGTATAAACAGAATCCCAGTCTTCTTTTCTTTCTGCTTTTACATTCTCTCTCCTCTTTCCTGCAGCTTACCCTCCCATCTCTTTCTCCATCTCCACCCCCACTTACTTTAGCTTAAGCTCAGGTAATTTGAATATGTAGATGTGAAGTATGAATGATTAATTAGGGTAATGCAGAGGGATTCGGAGTGCCATACCTCCTCCATGTGGATATCGAATGACTACAGCTAATTTGCATAGATCTTAACCTCAACCCACTAGTGTAAACTGAACCACACAGTGCAATGTCCACTTTGAATAAACGCTTCTGTCCAAAAAAGGAAAAAATGAGACAAAATCATGAATAAAATGCAGACTGTTAATATGCTACTACATCATACAGTGATGGGTTTGTCATTCTCAGTCTGCTAAACTATCCACAGCCCAAATGTTCAAGTCACCATGGGACTGTTGGGGAATGTCGGGGTCAACAAATGTGTTAGCTGATGAATTAGCCCAGCTTATAGGCTGACATGTTACATATATGTTACACACATGGGGTCAGTGTGATCGATCATTTTCAAAGCCCTGACTGGTTTGATTTTCTCTCTTCACTAATAGGGCACAAGGGACCCTCGGTGGGGGAAAGGACCTGAGATATGATCAAACTGCCCTGCAGCTTAAACATGTAGCACATCCCTTTAATAAGTAACTGTAAAATTGTAAGAAATCTAGGGATACACACATAGGGTGATGAGTGTTTTTTTGCATACTAAAAAATTAGCAGGAGTCTGCAAAAGAAAACAATATTTGTGATTATTACAAAAAAATAATATTTATCCCAGTAATCATTTTCCTATTAGGTCTTTCATCAAACTCCATGAGCAGTTGGAGCGTTTTAATCATAATTAATAATGTTGATGTTTAATCTCATCTGCGTGCTGCTGGAGCCAGAGCAATTGTCATTTAGTCAAAGACGAACCTTGTGTTAGATGTCTAATTTAAGACCACTGGAAGAAATTTCCTCCCTTCTGTTCCAGTGGAGCTGGTGGGAAATGTGCAGAGATGCTGTAATTGAAATGTAGTCAGAAAAGATTTTTTTCTGTTAAGTTGAATTTGATAGCCTCCAAACTGTGAGCACATTTGCATATTTTTAATTAAATGTCTGTGTGTTTGTGTGTGTGTGTGTGTGTGTGTGTGTGTGTGTTTTGAAGATCATTTAAACCATCTTGTCACTTCCTATATTATGGCACTAACTAATTAATGTTCGCCCTGACTTGTCAGTATATATTTGTACATTTACTCATCATTTAGGATTTTCATGTCTTTTCTGCCTCATGAAAAAAACTTTGAGTACTGCTGCATTGCCTGTGTTTGTGTGTGTGTGTGTGTGTGTGTGAGTGAGTGAGTGCATGTATGTGCCCCGTGGTTCTTGTGTGTCTGAACTGCATGTTCCTGTTATGTGTAGCGAATTTACATACCTCCTCTCAGCAAACATTTCTCTGCACGTCCTTCCCTTGACCAATCGCACCTTTGCAGAATGGTTGCCATGACAGCCTTATAGCCTCAGCCTCTGCAGGGCTGCCGGGGGTGTGTGTTTTTGTGTGTGTGTTCATACTTTCATTTTGTGTTTCTTCCATAAACACATTGCCAGGGAAAGGAAGTAAGCAATAATAAGAGTTCAGTTTAGTCTTGTGGGTGTGTGCTGGTGTTGTTATTTGTATGCCAGGTAACACAGCCAAGCTGTAGAGGAAAATATTCTTCCCACCAGCCTGATCAATAGTTAACATCACTCTCTGATCATTGTCGATCAGTATCTCTTCTTGATCAGCTTCAATCAATATAGAGCTTTGTAGAGGACATATTGCCAGGGTAACGGTTACTACTGTTTACTGCTATCAGATCTAATGAGTTGAACTCTGGATGTTTATGTGAACATGTGTGTGTACGTGCAAGTGTGTATTTTTTGTTTATGTGTTCATTTTTGTGCATATGTTTGGTTTGCATATTTATCTGTGTATGAGATTGAATTGTATGTAGCTGACTGCTAGAGGTTCAGTATGGGGTGCATAGGGGAGAGACACATTTTCTTTGATCCAATTTTTTTTTTTTTACCAGGCCTCAAACACAGGATGAGGAAACAATGCTTGTTTTGATTATTTAGATTCATCCCACATTCATTCCCAAAGACCTGTGGTTTTCCTTGCTCCAATGTGCTTCATAAATGGACATACTCGTACATATGAGTGCTCAAAACACACACTCACACACACGCACACACATATACACACACACATCCAAAGTCACACACATAATGGATGTCAAAAAGAATTGTTTGGTTTTCTCCCGAAGGCTGGGGGGCAAGGCAGCTGAGAGACGAATACTTAATCACACGGATACAAGCAGTGGAAAACACACTGACATGATGTACCAGCACACACACACGCACACACAGATACACATGTACACATATACAGGAGAGTAAGGGTATGAGATGAATGTACAATGACTTGCAGGTCCAGTAAGAGTTGCAGAAGAAAGGAAGAACACCGGAGCGCGGGGGAGGTGTGGGCGCTGGGGCAGTCTGGGGTCAATTAGTATTCATAAAAGACAAATGAATCCATAGCTGCGGCCTAATACCAATTACTTTTGATCACCTAATCAATTAGAGTTGGTTAGGGTTACTGTAGCTAAATAGAAAATTAACTGCGACATTCACCATTGGCGTCGAGATGACTTTTCATCAGCCACCACATCGGACATGTTAATTTCCTCATCAAGGTGGAGAATGGAAGGATATTCACCCGGCTGGTCGGAAACACACACTCTTGCACACATGCATGCAGCCACACACAGTTATTACAGGCCCTTTATTAAATATCCCCGTGGCCCCTTAATAGACAAATAGCATCTGATTCTATCAAGCGGAGTATAGAGAAAGAGAGAGTGAGGGAGGAGAGAAAATTAACGGAGTCCTCGGTGGCAGAGAGAATATGCAGCGCTGAGAGACAGAGTAAATGAGTAATTCAGAACTGATTGATTGTACAAGAGAGAGTGAGAAATGGAGAATGAGCGAGAGAGTGCAAAAGAGGGAGAGATATAGAGAGGGAGAGACAGATAAAAAGGACCGTAGATTGCAAAAGAGGGGACAGGATTGGAAGTGAGGGGAAGAAAATGGAAGGCAGAGATGTGATAGATGGATAGCGAGAGAGGAGGATTCAGACAAGAGAGAGATGGAGTGGTAGTCTCTCCCCACACCTCTGCTGGATGTTTATGAAGCTAACACTCATCTATGTGCTTGCATGTGTGGTGTTACTGCACCTTTTTCTGTTCCCACCCCTAACCTAGTTTAAGTTCAGCCATTGCCTCAGGCTTGTGGAAGAGGAGTGGCAGCAATATCAGGTCAAGTCCAGGGAGGGGAAAAGCCCAGTGGTTAGTATTCCCCGAGTGTCGGAAGCAGAGAGACAAGAGGGAAATGGAGGGGAGAGAGTGTCTGGTGGGGGCAGGGCGAGGATGTCTGGGGGATGAGACTTAAACTTAGGTGATGCCACCACTGGGCTTCTTGAGGTGGTGCTATATGTGGCTTTTAACATGACATTAACACTGTGTTCTATAACATTTGTTTATATACAACTACTCTGCTTTGCCAAATACATTTTATAGGAAATGTAACTGCTGTCCACTAACATCAGAAGTTGGTGCCTGCTTGTCTCTCTGCTTGACTGGGTCCTGGAGGTGAGTTGAGTTGGTGATGTGATGTTTATCCAAGTTGTGCTTGCTGCCCACGGTGGGATGCAACCTGGAAATCCAAGTCTACTGGATCTTGACTGCAAAGGGGGAGCTTGAGGGGTCAAAGGTGACAGCATCAATATTGTGGTTGAGTGGCCATGCAGGAGATGAGGGGTCGCTTAACTTGCTGCTGACTGTATTTTAGAACACTGATGTGGAGGACTAGTTGGGTCCAGAGTAGAATTTTTACAGTTGCGTTGTTGACCAGCTTTTTGGGAGAAGTGCTGGTTCTGTTGAATTGTCAAAAATTAATTAGGGATTCCTCTACGCAGGTATTGTAGTGAAAGCAAATAAAATACATTAACAGACAACATTTTGCAGATGTGCTTATATGATGCACTTGCATTTGTGTCTCTGTACGCATGTTTCTGAATTCCAATGCAGCCATGTGTGAGCACATACGTGAGTACGTACTGTATGTGAATACAGCTGGTTGACGTATGCAAAAGAGTTGACAACTACATTCAATCCAGGTGGCTGTTCCTTATACTGTAATATGATCTGATTTGATCTCCACCCACATGTCACATGTGTGGATCACACCAAGACAAGTGTGGTGTGAATTCATCTTCATTCCTGCAGATTAATTTCTCTCTGCCCTGCATGTCTTGCCCTCTCTCTAATTTGTCTCTCTCCTCCTTTTCCTCTCCACCCCCTCCTCCCACCATGTCTTTGAGGCCAATGGCCGAGACAGGCTCGCACGATGCAGTATTGATGTGGACGGATAGTTAGCTCTTCCTCCACATATAGTCCTTCCTGTCTAATTAGTGTCGAAGGAGAAGAGCCTGTCAGTGTGTGTGTGTGTCCTAGCCTCTGCTCTCTTATCTCAGAGCTCTCATTAACCAGGCTTTGTTTTCCTTAGATTCATTAGCATTCCCATGACAGCAGCTGTTACCTCTGTGCTAGGCTAAATGCTAGGCTAAATGGTCGCCATAAGAAGTCAGTCTGCTCCTTTTTCATTAACATTAGCCTGTTTACATTGTCTAATTGTTTGTAAGTGCTGTGACACAGCTTCCTCTAATAGCTCTTTGGCAGTTGTTGTACATATCAAGTATTTACTTTGCTTTAAAATAGTGGGAGACAATTCATCTCTCCTGCAGAATATGTTAGTCATGCTTTCACCTTTGGGTGAATCTACTTGTCTGTGCCCATGAGGAGTCCTGGCTATTCTATTAACATGAAGGCAGCGTCTGCACAGACATGTTTCCTCCAGGTGCAGTCTCTATTATCACTCCCTGGCCAGAATGCAGAGAGAAAGCAGAGGAAATAGGAACAAACAGAGAAAGCACCAGCAGGGTTGCTGATCCAGAGACAGACGTGGGGGAGGTGGAGGTGGAGGCAGAAGAAGTGGAAAAATGGAAAATGGATGAGTATAGCAGGAGGGGTGGAAGGGGGTGGAGAAGGTTGTTTTAGGGGTCCTAGTATATGTTCCTCATTAAGACGAGGTCCTCTCTGGGGAGAGTGTGGTGAATCAGGGGGAGATATGTAAAGAAGACCAAGCTGTGAAAGGAGAACACCTGTGCTAAGGTGACGCATGACCAAATGGTGCAACTACCATCCATTCGTAATGATCACCATGGAGACCATATAACCGCGAAATGAGGAGGAGAGTATGTTCAGCAGAATCCCAGAGGAGGGGTTCAAAGGCCACCCGCTCTGCATTTCCTCCATCCATCCTCTACCTCCATCCCTGTACCACTAACACATCATCCACTGCACCCCAAAACAATAACCAGTACTACACATGACACACATACTGGTGTTGATGCATATTTTTCACCATTAACTTTACAGTTTATGCTGTTGACTACTGATCCTTTTTTTTTAGAATGTCCTTCCTTCACACAGCTATCCATTCATTCATGCAAGACTTTCCAGTGTAGTATGAAAATCAGTTTATAGCTAAATTAGCTTGAGGTGAAGAATCTATTATAGTGAAAATTTAGTCAATCATTGTAATGTAGCTGTGAGCAGAAGCCTTTTGAAAACTGCTCTTTATTTGTACATTAATAGTTCAGCAACAAAACTTGCATGATGGTTGACAAACACCAACGTTTTAGAACTGAAAAATTGCTATTATTTTTGACAGGATCCATATTTGTTTCTTGTGTGTCTTCTGTGTAGGTGTGAATGTTGCTTCAGTTGTCCTTAGATTAATCTACTTTACATCACTTTATCAAGGCTCACTCAAGGAATGCGGTATGTGAACCTTGTGATCAAAGTAAAGGAGGTCTAGACATACAAGAGAATAAGGAGCCAATGTTGGGAGAAGAAATGTTCAAGTATGATCTAAGAGACATTTTAGTGTCCTCTTGTCTTTATAAGATGGTCGGTACATTTTAACAAGGCTAGGAGTTCCAAGATCTCTTCAAGCTATATAAGAGAAACACAGCAGATGATTTAGTTGGTTTCCCCTTATACATTTCTGCAAAAAGTTTAGCTATATAAAAACTTTTCTTAACAGAAAGATTTGATTAATGCTGAACCCAAGTTCCAGTTGTGAATGTTAGTATGAATGGTTTTTGTTTATATACAGTGGTGAAAAAAAGTTAGGTCTTCAAGTGCAATTTCCTTTAGTACATTCACAGCCAAAATACTAAACAAATCCTAAAAAAGCCATGAAAAACTTAAAATTGATTGATTCCATAAAAATACATAAGAGATTTTTATTGGGTCATTTTGGTACCAGTGATCCACTAATGAAGGTCGTGCTTTTTATGAAAAGACACAGTTTTGTTGCCGTGCTTCGTGTCTATATAAAGCCAGCACATTTGAAGTTCTTCAGAGACAAAAATGGCTAAAACAAGGAACCTAACACAGGAAACACGCCTGAAGATACAGATTTTTTAGCCAGAAGGGTAATAGCCCCGTCAGACAGCCAGGAAGTGCAGATGTAGTCCTTCAGCAGCTGGATACACTCAGAAATACAGATCAATCAACAGCTTGAAGACAAACTAAGATCTTAAGGCCCAAAGGTTTGTTTAGCAAGAAATGACCGCATCCTGATCTATTACGTGCAGGGAAAACCACCTAATGGTAATCACAGGAGCTTCATAGCAGTGGTCAAACCAAAGTGGTGTCCAGTGTTCCACCATCTGCACGTGGCCGATTTTGATCATGGCTTAAGGTCCCAAGGCTGTCAAGAAGCCCTGATCAATGAGAGACAGAGGTTAGCCCGGGCGTCGTTGGGGCCCAAGCACACAAGAATCCTGACAGCCAGGAATTGGAAGAAGATTCTGTGGTCAGATGAGTCCAGTTTCCGCTTTTATCCTCCTCCTGATAATGTGAGGGTAATGCAGGAGGCCAGGAAGCATTATTTCCAGCATACAGTACCTACTGTCATGGAGGCAGTATCATGGTTTGGGGATGCATGAGTGCTGCTGCTGGTGTTATCATCTCACTGTCTGTGATGGCACACTGACCTGCCAAGAAGCTGTTATCTCCCACCCACATGCTCCCTCTCTGCACGCGGCACTGTCTGCCGAGGTCAAACTGATACTCTAACAAGACAGCCTCACACACATCCAGGGGCCAGAACTTGGTTGCAGGGAGCACCGTATCCAGGTTCTTTCAATACAAGGTGAGTCTATTACATTAAAAACATGCCTGCACTTGTTGCCTGCACATACCCAGGCATACAGGCTGGGTACACAATAATAAGAGGAGAAAAATAGAGCTGGAGTACTACTGTGTATCCGAACCAGTTAAAAATGAATGAAGACAACATCCATGAGAAACAGCCCATCCTGCATTATTTACAATGTTGAGAATACACTGAAACTATGTCAGTTTGACTTGTTCCACCTCCTCTGCCCTCTTTTTGCTCTTTTCTCCTCCTGTACTACCATCAAATTCCCACCTTCCTCCCCACTCCAACAAACACACACACGCACACTTTTCCTTCCCTCCCTATCCTCCTCCTGAGTGATTCACAGAGTTTACCAGAGGCTCACAGGGTCAGTATTATATCTCTTCGTCCAATGGAGCAGACGGTTGTCAGGAGGAATACGCACAGCAGACCCTCTATCAACTCCCCTCAATTCAAACTGATGTATGTTTCTGTATTTGATTTTTATAACACTTGATGCATTTCTTCATAGTGTAGATGGTTCTCCTAGTTGGTGCAAGGATTTGTCTCTGGGAGCAACAGGACAGAAGAGATGCTCTGTTAGATACAGATATGAAATGATGGTCTGAAGTAGCTGTTTGAGTCATTAAGGGAACAATAAGCTTCCTGCCCAAATAACACAATTAATGCTAGAGAACAGACATCTTTGAAAAACTTATCTTAATTGATCTCACATCATTGAGTGTGCAGCCCATCTCATCCACAAGGCATATTGTCTGTGTTTGTGTTTGAGTAGAACGGTTTTCCAGAAAGGGATCAACTTTGGTTCCTATGAGAAATGCCTTACATTGTGAACTAGATGAACATATCACCAGTTCTCATAACACATTTCTTTAGAATTATGCCAGGGCCATATTTATGTGGAAGTCAGTGTACAGTTTAAGTGATGTTGAATCCCTCATAGAGACACTGCACCGTGGCTGCCATGTGGGAATATTAGTGAAAAGCAGAGCAGAGAATTTATACTTTCAGAGACGGGCATTTATATACAGTGGTGAGTTTTCAGACACTTTTCAAAATTCTCAAATATTATCATGAAATATTTGGGGGAAAATCTTTGTGTTTCAAAAGGTGGCCAGACGCTAGACTGACACAAACAAATACAAATGATATTTTTTTGTTTGAGCCTTTTTGTTTATTACTACAAGAAAACTAACAAAACTAAATTTTGACAGTTTCGATATGTCAGTTCTGGAGGATCGAGCTGGCCACTCAAGACCTGGACACAGTGCTCCCGGCAGCCGTTCTCACTGGCCCTGGATGTAAGTAAGGGCATTATCTTGTTGAAACATCCAGTTTTGACCCTAATTTAGCCTGTACACGCAGAAGTGAGTATGGGTTTCGAGAACGACCGCTCAATATGTCAGTTCTCGCCACTGTCCGCATCAAAGTCAACAACAGAATGTGTTCAAAACTGAACAAAAATAAATAAGCATCACATCATCAAATTATTATTTAGTAGTCTCGCCATTAGGGCACACAGTAGAGCTCTAACCTGGCTGGCATGTTCCTCACGAGCCTTTCAATAATTGTTGAGGGATAATCTGTCCCATTTTCTTGAATTACTGCTTAATTTTCTAAATTCTTTTGGTTTACGCTTTGAAAGACCTTGGATAATCCACCACAGATTTTCAAGGGGCTCATGTCCAGGGACGAGCTGGCCACTCTTTAAGACCTGGATACAGTGCTCTGCAGCTGTGTTCTACTGGCCTGGATGTGTGGCAGGGCATTATCTTGTTGAAACATCCAGTTTTTGACGCCGACTTGAACAGTGCACGGCAGAAGGGGAGCATGGGTTTTGAGAGCAATACGGCAGAGTTCAATGTGCCATCAGGAGATGACCACCAGCAGCACCTGGCGCATCCCCAAAACTAATATGATACTGCCTGCCACCATGCTTGACAGTAGGTATCAACATGCTGGAGATAATGTTTTTGGCCTGGTCTCTGCCTACCCTCACATTATCAGGAGGAGGATAGTTGGAAACTGGACCTATCTGACCACAGAATCTCTTTCCAATTCCTGGCTGTCCAGTTCTTGTGTGCTAGCCCAACAACACCGGCTAACTCTGTCTCTCATTGATCAGGAGCTTGACAGCCTTGTAGGACCTGGCCATGATCTAAAAGTCGACCACACGACAGTGCGGGGAACACTGGACAATTAGTCATTTGACCACTGCTGAAGCTCCTGTGATGTCATTCACAAGCTCTGCACATGTGGATCAGGGATGCGGTCATTTCTTGCTGAATAAACCCCTAATGCCCAGATCTTGGTTTGTCTTCCAAGTTGTTGGTTCGTCTGTACTTCTGCAGAGTGTATCCAACTGCTAGAAGGACTGCATCTGCACTGGCTATCTGGCGTGGAGCTGTACCCTTCCCGGCTAAAAATCTGTATCTTCAGGCTTGTTTCCTGTGTTAGGTTCCTTGTTTTAGCCATTTTTGTCTCTGAAGAACTTTCAAATGTGCTGGCTTTATATAGACACGAAGCACGGCAACAAAACTGTGTCTTTTCATAAAAAGCACGACCTTCATTAGTGGATCACTGGTACCAAAATTACCCAATACTCAAAATTTCTTATCTTTCTTATTTTTATGGAATCAATCAATTTTAAGTTTTTAATGGCTTTTTTAGGATTTGTTTAGTATTTTGGCTGTGAATGTACTAAAGGAAATTGCACTTGAAGACCTAAGAGTGATTCTTAATGCAATATTTCACAAATGCATGGGGTGTCCGAAAACTTTTTTCCACCACTGTATTGTGTACTGACAGCATATCACAGGTAGGGTCTAATCTAAGGTTATGTTTTGGCACAAAATTAAGTCAAGACAGTGTGTTAATCAAAAAGATCTACACACATGCTTATCTTATGGTTTTATGTGTGAGGAATTTGTACATATTAGATAGTAAATGGCAGATTTTGCAGTCTTACCATTTAGCAGGGATAGGGGGCAGCATGACCAGAGAGACTTAGAGATAACAAAATATCACTTAAAGTGTTTGTCTTAGAAAATATGACAACATGATTAAACACACACCTCTCCTTTTGTTAATTAAAAAAATGTGTCATTGAGTAATCTCCACTTCCCTCACTGTTTATTTCGCTTTACATTATTTCACATAACTACATACTTTTCTATTGTAACACCCGCATAAGTACAAAATAAATAGACAAATAAAGAAGAGCTACACAATTACCACAGAGAAATTAGCTTGATTGACAACTATTTTCTTGAGAAAATCAACAGTTACTAATGTTGCTGCTAATGTGGTCACCACTGCCTCCTGTCACCTCCAGTAAGACCCTGTTAATCTTTTCCTGCTAATAACCTCCTTTAATTACTTCCCAGACACAAATTATGTTTCTATTATGATACATGCACACATTTACACAATACTTAAGAATAAGATTAATGTATTTGTATGTTTGTTTGGTGTAATCTTTTAAACTCACAAATATAATTGTCTTTCTTTGTTAAACACACTGGTGCCAAACCAGAGCCTGCTATGGTACATCGGGTGGCAAGTAGCTGCTTTTGTAGTATATGTAGAAGCACTGTATTGGGATCAATACAGCATCACATTACAATCAATATCTATCTGAATTAATCTTAGACTTACAGAGTAAAACACACAGTATGTGCTGCAGTTGATTTTTCAGAGCAGTTCAGGATGTCAGTGCTGATGGAAAATGATCAGTTCAGACTGGCAGCAGGGCTCACAGCGACGCTCATACAGAGGTGGGATTAAATACCCTCTACTTCCCCTCTCTTCTAAGGGAAACTGGTGTATGTGTGTTGGCATGTTCCCATGTCTGCATATGCATGAAACGTGTTAATGAAATATATATAAATATATAATATGATGGATCCTCCCAGAGGCAAAAAGCCCTTAAGGTACACATCCTGATAAAAGCATAAACGTGTGACATTTCAACAGAGCACATCTTTATATCTAACCCCCCCCGCGGGTTAAAACACACACACACACACACACACACACACACACACACACACACACACACACACACACACACACACACACACACACACACAAGCTCTCCTTCCCCTGAACCAACTGCACACAAGTCAACCTGTCACCTAGATTTAAGTTGTGATCATCCTCAGTTGTGTCTGCTTGTCTCTCTCTTTTTCAGTTTAATAAGATGAGAATACAATAAGAATGATCTGTTGCATTGTCAAAGCTCCACTCAAAACTCCCTCTGCATGTGTGTTTTCAGATTCATTATATATATATATATATATATGTATATATGTATATATGTCAGACTCACCTAAATCATCTCTCCTCATCTCCTCATGCTTGCTCTTTTACTCTCTTCACATCTGTCACTTGATATCTTGATACATCTGAGTTATTGAAGAGTGGCATGCTTTGATAGATACAGTTACGCTGTGATATTTCGTCTTTAAAGCGGGGTCCAGCATCGTAGCGCTGTTCCATCTGCCTCTGCCTTCCTTCTCTTTCATTCACTCACATGCGACACAAGTGTTCGCAGCTAAATAAGCAGTGTGGGATATAATAGGTGAGACAGGTCACTGTGTACTTGTGTGTGCATTTGGGTCAAAGCTAATCTCATTCCAGTTTAGATGTACCTTTGTAATTCACCTCCAGACATATTGATACTTTCTCAGAGGTGACGTGTCATTTACAGGTGTCAAATGATGTTTGATTACAATGTCATGGGACTGTAGCGAACTGGTTTAAGCTTTTACTGATGTGCAGCAACCAGTATTTTCCAGTAAGTAGATGCAGCAGCAGTGGATAAAGCTGCATCTCATAGAGAGACAGATTCTGGGCACTGGTGAAATCTAGCTGTGGACATATACCCAAATGTATAAGTATACATTAAAAAAAATCATACAATTTCAATTTGAACAGCTTTATTGTCATTATATTGGAGTCAGACAGTAATATAACAAAATCATAGAAAACAGGACATCAACATCATAGAAAACAATATATATTCATCTGTTCAATTGATCCATGTTCTTCAGTCGCATTCATTGTGTAAAAGTAAGTCTTTCATTTCAGTAGCACTGACTGCAGCCTGGTTTATATCAGCCAGTTAAAATACACCCTTAAAGTAAAAACTGTTAATCACAACAAGATTTTAGACTATGGGATGGTGCATCGTTATATTAATGCAACTCATGGATCAGCCTTTAACCCAACATTTTGGGGAACTGTAAAGCTACTGATGATACAGTACTTCTTGGGTATGACTAAACCATATGGACTGAATGAAAAGATGTTTTTTGTGATATGTGTGTATTTACGTGTCTCTCTTACGAGATGCTTTATTACCTCGATGTAGGCAATTAAAATGCCGATCCTGCCTCTTCTTACACTGAAGACCTGCTGTTTGTTGAATCTTCAGTTTCTGCACCTTATCAAAAGCTTTGACTAGAACTGTGCCCTAAGTTTCATCCCTCCACATCTTGTCTTATTGTGTAGTCTGTGGAGGGACAGATTAGAGCTCTGGATTTTCTGATGTGCAGAGATTGTGTCATTCATATTTGACCTTGTTTTAATACTTCTGACCCAAATCTGATGTATGTGCAGTTTAAAGGTTGATGGTCAACATGTTATGTGCTACATGGCTTAGGGTTTTAACCCAGCTTACTGTGTGTTTAGTGATGAACTGACTTATATACTCATATACTGCCCCACTGTACTGTACTGCCACTACAGTAGTTCAGCAGTGTGGAGCTGTGCTCAGGCAATTAGAGAGCTGCCTTTGTTGCCTTTAACGAGTTTGACCCGTTTTGCAGATAATATGCATAATTTTCCATTCTTTCTCCTCCTCTCTGTTTTTCTCTCTCTGTCTTGTCTCCTGGTCTGTTCCTATCTTTTTCTTTTTTTCATCTTCTCTCTTTCTCTCTGTCCCTTTCCCTGCGCATGTGTGAATTAGAGGAATCCTAATCTTGTGAAACTATGTTTTGTGTGAAAAGTATGAGAAAGCTGACCTTCACATACTCACTGGAGATCATATCCATCTGGACATTCCCATGGATTACCCAAAAGAGCCACGCGTGTGTATGTGTCTGGAAAAAGATGCTACGTATTTATGCAATTACATCCAGTCAGGTGTGTTTCTGTGTGACTGGTGGGTGTGAGTGTGTGTACGTGTGTGTGACATAGGAGTGACAGGAAAGAGAGAAAGAAAGCTGCTGGCTTGCCCACATGAGCATCCAGGAATTATCTGTTCAGCCAAGCTGAGACAGACAGACAGAGACTGTGAGAGAGGGGAGGAAGGTGAGTGAGGGAGGCAGATACTGAGGGAAGGAGATAGACAGGAGGGCTCTGCACAGATAGAGAGGGTAAACTACAGCTCTACATAGGCAGGAAAACAGAACAGGGAAGGAGGAGTGATGAGGTGGTGTGGTTGAGAGGGAAAGGAGAGGTGATAAGGTTATGGAGAAATATGAACTAGATGAGGTGGAGTAATAAGGATTTAAATAAGGTGTCAATGCATAGCACATAGGGATGATATGGATGCATGCTCACCAACTTACAGGAAAGCTAAAACTGCCATTTTTGCTTATAACAACTTATAACACAAACTTCAGTTTCTATCCTGTTCTGGCTCCTTAGATAGCAAATCTAACCAGTGATGATGGAGACAAAATGATGGATTGAGAGTTTCCAGGTGTTCAGACTGTTGGTGTGGGCATTTTGTTTGCAGTGGCAGAGAGATAATGATCCACAAAGCCTGGTTTGAGTAATAGATCCATGTTTTTTTTTTTTTTTTTTTTTGGCTTATCAGATGACTGAACACTGCACAGGGATTTATTATTGTATGAGGAAAGTCTGGAGAGTTATCACAACAACAGTCTTTTATTGTCTGTCTCAGTGATAGGCAGGTATAGCCATCCATGGTAATCAGGACTTAAACATATTTGGCCAACGCACTTCCTTGCTAAATGATGTTGCATTGTGTTGTGGCAACAGTTTGACAAGGGCCAGCTCTTTCGCAGGATGAGCCAGTGTTTTATATATTATTTATTTTTTACCTGAGCCCACTGCTTCAGCATCCCCACAGTGCCGACAAGGTGGTCTCACAAAACTTTTTTTGTTTGTATATATTTGTATACAAACGTTGTCCTTTTTAACTTAGGTGATGGTAGTTCATGGGCAAAAAACACTGTGTACAAAATGGACCATACCATTTAACCTGCCATGACAAATACTCCACTTCTTTACCAACTTTGAAACCAAACCTACATCCCTGTTTGAATGGGGAAGATGGGGAGGTTTAGGTGGAGGAGTGTTCAGTGTCTTTCAGTCTTTGTAGAGATCAGAGGAATTGTGTCCATACTGAGACTCCTAAACCCCTGACAGCAGCACTCCACATCCGGAGGAAGAGGATGATCTGAGGCAGGGAAGTGCGGGGATAGAAGAGTGAAAGGAAGAGGCATGGATTAAAGGGAACCAGCTGCACAAGGTTAAGGCTTAAGGGAGAATTCAGGAAAAACATGAAATGGCTAAACACTATGATTCAGTCTTATATTCAGATTTTCTTTTGTCAGTTTTCTGCTTATTAATCAAATAAAAGTAAGGAAGCAGTATTTTCTGTCTTCAGGCCTTTTAAGATAGTTTTCTTTCTTTTTTTTTATAGTTCTTCATAGTTCCAAAAACTTAAGTGTGCTCCCACTCTCAGAGCGAGACGGTCAGACACCATGGAGAGTTTGCCAAGTCTATGACTCACAGACAGATGCTTACACACACGATTTAGGCTGCACGACTTATCTGCAGGTGGTTAACCAATCAATAGTCTTTGCTGAATGACTGCGTGAGGGCTGCAGCATGACGTGCATTCATGGCTCGATGACTGTGTTTTTTGTCAGGATTACTCTGTGTGTGTAGAATAAGAGTGAGCGTGTGATGATGGTGAACTTTGGACAGTACAGTCATCCTTTAACAGCCTCTAAACTACAACTACCACACTTACAGCAACGCACAAGGTTGATGACGTGTCCTCCACAACTTTTTATTTCAAACCTAAATCAGTCCCTCCTCTTCTCAGCTTTCCCACTCTTCCTTCTTTCATCTTTTCTCACTCATTATAATTGTGTTAATATACATTTTCTAAATCCTCCACCATCACCCAGTGCTTTTCCTCCTCTTCTTCTCCTCCTCCCCCCCCCCCCCCCCCCTTCCACCCCCACTCCTTGAAAGCTGGAAATCAGGACAGTTCAGCAGTGGAGGGGTTAAGAAGAACCCGGCCTTGTGATTGGCTGCCGGCCGGCAGTCTGAACCAGCCTACAGAAAAGAGGTAACCAGGCAACCTCAGAGAGGGAGAGAGAGAGAGAGAGAGAGGGGGAGAGAAAAGAAGAGGGGGCAGAGGAGCGAGGAGGGAAAAAAAACGCGCTGAAAGAAGCCTGGCATAGTTTTGTGGGGATTGTGGAAAAAGATGTAACGAAGCTTGCAAGCGCTCTCACAGGGATGGAAAACTGGATTACTCTCCCTGCTGAAACACACTGTGGATGTCTGAATAAACCAGGAGGAGATACACGGGAATGAATGGATTCTAAAGCCTTTTCACAAAATGGGAACTAACTGCTCATTTTCGCTGTAGTGCAAAGGTAAGTGCGCCAGTGCAAACAGCATGAACGGATGCAGCATAAGTGACGAATTTAGTCCCGCTCCTGTGCACAGGGTCCACAAAGTGTGTACTTTTAGACCGGTGTGCCATAGTTAGTGTATGTGGTTCTTAAAGGAGCCTGTGGATTCAGTGTGCTCTGCTCCTATCACTGCAATGAATTATCTATTGCTGCTGCTGCTGGTGCATCAGGATTTTACTGTGCGTGCGCGGTTGTGGGGGGAGTGACCCCCTCACTGAAATTGTGGTTAGGGGCCCTGTGTAGGAGGGGTGACTGGAGTGGGGAGGACTTTGGAGGAGAGAGACAGCCACAGCATTTACCATATGTAGTTCAGTGTTGGGGTAAATGTGTGCTGATGAGCTAGTTTGTTGTTGTTCATCTGAGCAGCGTAAGAGTGCGCATGAGAGTACCTCCAGCTTTATTTTTCATGTTGCATGAAATGAGAATTCATTTCATTTATGCCACAATGAGTAACCATGTGTGATTCTAGTTTATCCCATGTATTAAACACTCCCCGCTGGAAACAGGCTGCATGGGAAAATAGAGTGAACAGAGAGGAGACAGATTTCATATCAACATGATCCCTTGAAATGTTGTTATTTTTCATACACTGAGCCTTTAAATAAGCTTGCTGTGAGGTCATTGCGTTAATGGTATTACAACACCTACTAGACTACAGCAGTGAGACTCTGGGTTGCTTCCATGATATATCACACTAAAACACATGCTTTGCTGCCGTTTCCTATGAAAGCTTTTGTCATAATTATATTTCGTGAAGATAAACATAAATGTCTCTGCACATTACATGGAGGCAGGTGCTACGGTCACAGAGGCAGGCAGTGGAGCTGGACTACAAACTACCAAATCCCCACAACATGTTGCCCTGTGTGAAGCTGATTGAGACCCAGTTTATACTTTGAAATAGGAACAAGTATAAACCGCCACCACAGTATTTCCAATCACTGTTTAAATGTGTATGTTCGTGCAGACAGATAAGAAGTGTTGTGCCTTTATTCACATACACGCACGCACTATCACAATATCACATTGTTGCATTAGAAGTGGCCAGGAATTTGCAGAATATGAAGTATTGTATGGGCTGATAGTTAATTAGAGGCCCGGCCAGCCATCCCCACCTTCTGACCCATTTCCACCCCTCCCATCATCCCCCACTACATCTCTCCTCATCTGTCATTCACATTCCCACCACTGCTAATGAGCTTATTCTGAACCATACGTTATGTCTGCAGTTGTACCTTATTCTCTGTACAGTGCAGCTCGGCTTTTATTTCCTCCATCAGAAAGAGAGAGATGGCTGTTCGTTCCCACCATGTCTCCAATTAGATGCCCCTCTTTTCATCCCTCTGTCATTCCT
Source organism: Lates japonicus (assembly GCA_033238685.1). Classification (NCBI taxonomy): domain Eukaryota; kingdom Metazoa; phylum Chordata; class Actinopteri; family Centropomidae; genus Lates; species Lates japonicus. Next base: position 16,267,915 of record BRZM01003569.1, read on the forward strand.
CTCTGTTCTCTCCATCCTCTTGTTTCTCTTGTCTGCCGGTGTAGGAGGCAGGTTGTAAAACAGGCTGCCTTATCCAAATGGAGACAAGCCCTGCGGTCACTGTAGTTTTGTCACATTAGCCTCTTTAGTCTGCTTGTGTGTGTGTGGATATGAGTGTGTACCTTTGGTGTGTGTGTGTGTGTTTTGAGACTGTGTGTGACATTAGCCTCGCAGTCACAGGTAATGATCTCATCTCCCCGCTGGTGACTAGAGGCCCACAAAGAAAATTACACACACACACACACACACACACACACACAGTGAGAGGGAAAGATGGGGAGCAGGGATTGACATTGTAATGATACTCTAAAGGGCTGCTTGACAAGTGCTTTTTCTTAATGCTATGCCCCCTTCCCCCCTCTCTCTCGCTCTCTCCTCCAGGTGCATTTTCCTTCTTTGAGAAGCACATGATATGGACACCAGGTGTGGTGACGTCCAGGTATGTATTCAGTTCTGATAGCACACTGTTATGTCTCTCATCATTTGAATGCATCAATAATTCTGAATAATGCTGCCCTGTCATCACATCATAACATCATAACCTGCTATTTGTTCTACCAGTTCTACCCTTTGTTCAGCTGCTGTTAAACTAAATCTATGGCTGTGTTTGAAATCACTCCCTGTGGTCTATATGATCTGCTATATATTTACCCCCTGTCAATTTATTTAAGTGTTCAGAGTCAGAGTGTCAAATTCATGCACTGTATACTGGAGTACCCTCTGTGATTTCCACAGTGGAATACATAAATTAGTGTACATGTCATGTATAATACTTTCTAACAGTCTCAATATAATGTGTCATGTTTCATAGATGCAAAAATTATCTTTGGGTGACTCTACAGCCAGTCAGTCAGTGATAGATGAATTTTGTACAGGTTAAATCAGTTTTCACAGAAAATTGTGACAGTAAAAAAAATAGAATATTAATGTAAAATCTATATAGCTTCTGAATACAAATAGAGAGAGAGAACAAATAGAACAGATTAAAATAGAATATAAACTTGCATAAGATATGCAGCAGTCATCTCAACACATCACATTAATCACACAAAGCCTAGGTGACACAACAGAGAAACAATGCCAAAACAAACCAGGGGGTACTGAGGCAACACACAGCAACAAGAAATGAGTGCTACAAACTCTGCCGCTGTATAGTATTTTTGAACCCATTGGAAATTAATGAACCAACAACAATAGAAACGGCAGCATGTAGGCACAATTTGTCAAAACATGCTGATTTTGTACCAGCCCTTGCTTTTACAAATCAATTCTGCATTGTAAAATTAAATCACCTCTTCACAGTTTTGATTTGGTATTGTTTTTGGAGACTGCAACACAATAACAGATTGTTTCATTCAGAGTTAGACTGTCTATGTGATACTACATCTGATATGGTTTCAATGCGACAAACTAAACTTGCTATTAGATTGAATGTTCGTTTGGCTTTTAATCCTACAGCCCATCCACCTGCTATCTGATCAGATTTTTTTAAAGCCATGAGCAGCCTCTCCACCCCACAGACACACTATGATGCTTTTATATTCCTGGCTCTCTATTTTTCTATTTATACCCACTGAGATGAGCAGTGAGCCCCAGGCAGCCCTCACTCACCAACCTGGGCACATGTAGACACACACTGACAAAGAAACACACTTTCTCCTTCAAACACACAGACATGCTGTGAGCTGAAGCTGAGGTGGAGGTTAGAGGGTTTCATCAACAGTGTGTCTGACCATATGAACTAATGTAATGCAGTTAGCTGTGTTATCAAGCCTCAGAAGGCACACAGGCGACTGGAGTTCCTGCTGTGTCCTTGCTTTCAGCTGCACATCATCATCAGAAGAATCCACTTTAAAATAAACAGTATAATTTGCTATTACTGTGATATTGCTCATTCTACATTTGCAAATCTGAAAATATGATAAACAAGAGAGATGAGTCAAGACTGTCTTGGCAGAGTCATCAAGAGATGCATCGTGAAGCAATGCTGTGACAGTAATTTTATCAAAGCAGTGAAATTAAGTAAAAGCTCACAGTTTTATATGAATTCATGAAGTCACTTGACTGTTTTTTCCTTCAGAATTACCAAAGAAATATCATGATAGAATGAGTGTGCAGGTTGGTGCTGAAACCACATGAGAAATCTGGTTTGAAGTGGATTTTTAAGCTGTAATTAACTCTAGCAATCAAAAAACACTTAGCAGTGAGCAATTAACCCGCATGCTTTTTTGTGACCTCGACTACAAGGTGAGTCTATTACATTAAAAACATGCCTGCACTTGTATACCTGCACATACCCAGGCATACAGGCTGGGTACACACAGAGGGAGAAAAATAGAGCTGGAGTACTACTGTGTAACTGAACCAGTTAAAAATGAATGAAGACAACATCCATGAGAAACAGCCCATCCTGCATTATTTACAATGTTGAGAATACACTGAAACTATGTCAGTTTGACTTGTTCCACCTCCTCTGCCCTCTTTTGCTCTTTCTCCTCCTCCCAGTACTACCATCACCCCACTCTCCTCCCACCCAACAAACACACACGCACACTTTTCCTTCCTCCCCTATCCCCTCCTCCTGAGTGATTCACAGAGTTTACCAGAGGTCGAGCAGGGTCAGTATTATATCTCTTCAGTCCAATGGAGCAGACGGTTGTCAGGAGGAATATTGTGCACAGCAGACCCTCTTATCAACTCCTCAATTCAAACTGATGTATGTTTTCTGTATTTGATTTTTATACACTTGATGCATTTCTTCATAGTGTAGATGGTTCTCCTAGTTTTGTGCAGTAAGGATTTGTCTCTGGGAGCAAACAGGACAGAAGAGATGCTCTGTTAGGATACAGATATGAGAAATGATGGTCTGGAAGTAGCTGTTTGAGCTTCGTCATGGGAACAATGCTTCCTGCCCAAATAACACAATTGTCTAGAGAACAGACACTGTTGAAAAACTTATCTTAATTGATCTCACATCATTGAGTGTGCAGCCCATCTCATCCACAAGGCATATTGTCTGTGTTTGTGTTTGAGTAGAACGGTTTTCCAGAAGGATCAACTTGGTCTTCTATGAGAAATGCCTTACATTGTGAACTAGATGAACATATCACTGAAGTCTTTACAACATACTTTAGAATTATGCCAGGGCCATATTTTATGTGGAAGTCAGTGTACAGTTTTTGGCAAGATGTTGAATCCCTCATAGAGACACTGCACTGTGGCTGCCATGTGGGAAGACAGAAAAGTGAGAGCAGAGAATTTATACTTTCAGAGATTTTACATTTATATACAGTGGTGGAAAAAAGTTTTCAGACACCTTTAAAATTCTCAAATATTATCATGAAATATTTGGGGGAAAATCTTTTTTGTGTTTCAAAAGGTGTGGCTGCATTAGACTGACACAAACAAATACAAATGATATTTTTTTGTTTGTTTTTTGTTTATTGTTTACAAGAAAAACTAACAAAACTAAATTCTTGACAGTTTCGATATGTCAGTTCTCTGAGGATTGAGCTGGCCACTCTAAGACCTGGATACAGTGCTCCTGCAGCCAAGTTCTACTGGCCCTGGATGTGTGGCAAGGGGCATTATCTTGTTGAAACATCCAGTTTTGACCTCGACGGAACAGTACACGTGCAGAAGTGAGCATGTGGGTTTCGAGAATGACCGCTTCAATATGTCAGTTCTCAACATTGTCCGTATCAAAGTCAACAAATAACAGAGAATGTGTTCAAAACTGAACAAAAAATAAATAAGCCATCACATCATCAAATTAATATTTAGTAGTCCTGCCATTAGCACACAGTAGAGCTCTAATCCTGGCTGGCATGTTCCTCACGAGCCTTTCACACTGTTGAGGGATAATCTTGTCCCATTCTTCTTGAATTACTGCTTTTAATTCTTCTAAATTCTTTGGTTTACGCTTTGAAAAAGACCTTTTGATAATCCACCACAGATTTTCAATGGGGCTCATGTCCAGGGATTGAGCTGGCCACTCTAAGACCTGGATACAGTGCTCTTGCAGCCAAGTTCTACTGGCCCTGGATGTGTGGCAAGGGGCATTATCTTGTTGAAACATCCAGTTTTGACGTCGACGGAACAGTGCACGTGCAGAAGGGAGCATGTGGGTTTTGAGAATGGCACAATACTTGGCAGAGTTCAATGTGCCATCAGTGAGATGACCAACACCAGCAGCACTCATGCATCCCCAAACCATGATACTGCCTCGCTACCATGCTTGACAGTAGGTACTGTACATGCTGGAGATAATGCTTGGCCTGGTCTTCTGCCTACCCTCACATTATCAGGAGGAGGATAAAGCTGGAAACTGGACTCATCTGACCACAGAATCTTCTTCCAATTCCTGGCTGTCCAGTTCTGTGTGCTTGGGCTCAACAACACCGGCTAACTGTCTCCTCATTGATCAGGAGCTTTTGACAGCTTGTAGACCTTAAGCCATGATCTAAAAGTCACTACGTACAGTGCGGGTGGAACACTGGAGTACCAGTTTGGTTTGACCACTGCCATGAAGCTCCTGTGATGTCATTCATGGTTTTCCTGCACATGTGGATCAGGATGCGTCATTTCTTGCTGAACAAACCTTGACTTCAGATCTGGTTTGTTCCTCCAAGCTGGGTTCGCTCTGCATTGCAGAGTGTATCCAACTGCTGAAGGACTGCATCTGTACTTCCTGGCTATCTACGGGAGCTGTACCTTCCTGGCTAAAAAATCTGTATCTTCAGGCGTATCGTGTTAGTTCCTTGTTTTAGCCATTTTGTCTCTGAAGAATCCTTCAAATGTGCTGGCTTTATATAGACACGAAGACGGCAACAAAACTGTGTGTCTTTCATAAAAGCACCACCTCTATTAGTGGATCACTGGTACTAAATACCTAATACTCAAAAAATTTTATCTTCTTATTTTTATGGAACAATCATCTTAAGTTTTTAATGGCTTTTTTTAGGACGGTTTAGTATTTTGGCCGAATGTACTAAAGGAAATTGCACTGAAGACCCTAAGATTCTAATGCAATATTTCACAAATGCCGGTGTCCGAAACTTTTTTCCACCATACTGTAATAGTACTGACAGCATACTGCTATAGGGTCTAATCTAAGGTTATGTTTTGGCACAAAATTAAGTCAAGACAGTGTTAATCAAAAAGATCTACACACATGCTTTAATTTTATGGTTTTATGTGAGAATTTAGAAGACATAGGATAGTGTGGCAGATTTTGCAGTCTACCATTTAGTAGGATAGGGGCAGCATGACCAGAGAGACTTAGAGATACCAAAATATCGTTTTAAAGTGTTTATGTCTTAGAAAATATGACAACATGATTAAAACACACACCTCCCTTTTGTTAATTAAAAAATGTGTCATTGAGTAATCACTTCCTCACTGTTTATTTCGGCTACATTATTTCACATATAACTACATACTTTTCATTGTAACACCCGTGAGCAAGTACAAAACAAATAGATAAATAAAGAAGAGCTACATAACTACCACAGAGAAATTAGCTTGATTGACAAATCATTTTCTTGAGAAAATCAACAGTTACTAATGTTGCCACGTACGCCCACTGCCTCCCCACACCCAGTAAGACCTCCTGTTAATCTTTTTCCTGCTAACTCACTACTTCCCAGACACAAATTATATTTCTATTATGATACATGCACATTTACAATACTTAAGAATAAGACAATGTATTGTATGTTTGTTTTGTGTAATTTTAAACTCACAAATATAATTGTCTTTCTTTGTTAAACACATTGTGCCAAAACATTTCCGTGGTACATCGCGGCAAGTAGCTGCTTTTTGTAGTATATGTAGAAGCACTGTATTGGATCAATACAGCACTTCATTACACCAATATTCATCTGAATTAATCTTAGACTTACAGAGTAAAACACACAGTATGTGCTGTGCTGATTTTCACAGTCTGTGATGTCAGTGCTGATGGGAAATGATCAGTTCAGACTGGCAGCAGGGCTCACAAATGACGCCATACAGAGATTGTACCTCTACTCTTCTATGGTGTATGTGTGTTTACATGTTCCCATGTCTGTACATGCATGAACGGTTAAGAAATATATATAAATATAATATGATGGATCCTCCTAGAGGCAAAAGCCCTTTAAGGTACACATCCTGATAAAAGCATAAACGTGACATTTCAATATAATATCTTTATATCTACCCCCGGTTAAAACACACACACACACACACACACACACACACACACACACACACACACACACACACACACACACACACATACACATGTTTCCTTCCCCTGAACCAACTGCACAAGTCAACCCAAGTCACCTAGATTTAAGTTGTGACTATCCTCAGTTGTGTCTCGTTTGTCTCTCTTTTTCAGTTTAATAAGATGAGAATACAATAAGAATGATCTTGTTGCATTGTCAAAGCTCCACTAAAACCTCTGCATGTGTTTTCAGATTCACTATATATATATATATATATATATATGTGGTTGGTTGACTTACCTAAATCATCTCTCCTCATCTCCTCAGCGCTTTGCTCTTTACCTCTTCACATCTGTCAATGATATCTGATGTATCTGAGTTAATGAAGAGTGGCATGCTTGAGAGACAGTTACGCTGTGATATTTCGCTCTTTAAAGCGGGGTCCAGCATCAGAAGGGCTTGCTCCATCTGCCTCTGCCTTCCTTCTTCACTCATGCATACGTTCGTGAAAGCAATACAGTGTAATATACAGGGTGGAGACAGGTCATCGTGTACTTGTGGTAAAGTAATAAAAGCAATCTCATTCCAGTTAGATGTAAATTTTGTAATTCACCTGTATATTGATACTTTCTCAGAGGACGGTTACTTGGTGTAAATAAATGATGTTTGATTACAATGTCATAGACTGTAGCTAACTGGTTTAAGCTTTACTGATGCAGCAACCAGTATTTCAGTAAGTAGATGCAGCAGCAGTGGATAAAGCTGCATCTCACAGGAGAGACAGATTCTGGGCACTGGTGAAATTCTTAGCTGTATTATATACCCAAATGTATATAAGTATACATTAAAAAAATCATACAATTTCAATTTGAACAGCTTTATTGTCATTATATTGAGTCAGACAGTAATATAACGAAAATCATAGAAAACAGGACATCAACATCATAGAAAACAATATATATTCATCTGTTCAATTGATCCATGTCTTCGTCGCATCTTACGTAAAGTAAGTCTTCATTTCAGCAGCACTGACTGCAGCCTGGTTTATATCAGCCAGTTAAACACACCCTTAAAGTAAAACTAATCACAAGATTTTGTACTATGGGATGGTGCATCGTTATTATCGGCAACTCATGGATCAGCCTCAACCCAACATTTTGGGGAACTGTAAAGGCTGATGATACAGTACTTGGCATGATAAACTATGGACTGAAATGAAAAGATGTTTTTTGTGATATGTGTATTTATGCATCTCTCATTGTAGATGCTGACACACTGATAGGCAATTAAAATTTATCCTGCCTCTCTTACACTGAAGACCTGCTGTTTTGTTGAATCTTCGCTCTGCACCTATCAAAAGCTTTCTTGACTAGAACTGTGCTCCTTGTTTTCCATCCCTCCACATCTTGTCTATTGTGGTCTGTGAGGACAGATTAGAGCCTGGATTTTCTGATGTGCAGATTGTGTCATTCATATTCGACCTTGTTTTAGTTTCTGACCCAAACTGATGTATGCAGTTTAAAGCGTTGATGGTCAACATGTTATGTGCTGTATGTGGCTTAGGTTTTAAACTAGCTTACTGTGTGTTTAGTGATGAACTGACTTATATACTTCATATACTGCCCCACTGTACTGTACCTCCGCCACTACAGTAGTTCAGCAGTGTGAGCTGTGCTCAGGCACTAGAGAGCTGCTTTGTTGCCTTTTAACGAGTTTGACCCGCTTTGCAGATAATAGCATAATTTTCATTCTTCCTCCTCTGTTTTTCTCTCTCTGTCTTGGTTCCGTCTGTTCCTATCTTTTTCTTTTTTCATCTCTCTCTTTCTCTCTGTCCTTCTCATGCATGTGAATTAGAGGAACCAATCTTGTGAAACCATGTTTTGTGAAAAGTATGAGAAAGTTGACCTCACACACACCACTGAGATCATATCCATCTGACATTCCGATTTACCTAAAGAGCCACGCGGTGTATGTGTCTGGTGATGCTACGATGATGCAATTACATCCAGTCAGGTGTGTTTGTGTGACTGGTGGGTGTGGAGTGTGTGTACGTGGTGTGCATATAGAAAGAGAGAGAAAGCTGGCTTGCCCACAGAGAGCATCCAGGAATTATCTGTTCAGTCAAGCTGAGACAGACAGACAGACTGTGAGAGGGGAGGAAGGGTGAGTGAGGAGGCAGATACTGAGGGGTTGAGATAGACAGGAGGGCCTCTGGGTACAGACAGAGAGGTAACCACAGCTCCCATAGGCAGGAAAACAGAACAGGGAAGGAGGAGGACAGAGGTGGTGGGTTGAGAGGAAAGGAGAGGATAAGGTTATGAGAAATATGAACTAGATGAGGAGAATAAGGATTTAAATAAGGTCAATGGCACATAGGGATGATATGGATGCATGCTCACCAACTTACAGGAAAGCTAAAACTGCCATTTTGCTTATAACAACTTATAACACACAAACTTCCAGTTTCTATCCTTGTCTGGCTCCTTAGATAGCAAATCTAACCAGTGATGATGGAGACAAAATGATGGATTGAGAGTTCTGTTCAGACTGCTGGTGTGGGCATTTGTTTGGTGGCAGAGAGATAATACCGATCCACAAAGCCTGGTTTGAGTAATAGATCCATGTTTTTTTTTTTTTTTTTGGCTTATCAGATGACTGAACACTGCAGGGATTTATTAATTGTATGAGGAAAGTCTGGAGAGTTATCAACAACAGTCTTTTATTGTCTGTCTCAGTGATAGGCAGTATGTGCCATCCATGGTAAACAATTAAACATATTTGGCCAACGCACTTTACAAATGATGCTGCATTGTGTTGTGGCAACAGTTTGACAAGGGCCAGCTTTCTGCAGGATGAGCTGTAGTGTTTTATATATTATTTATTTTACCTGAGCCCACTGCTCAGCATCCCCACAGCGCCGAAGGGCGTGGTCCACAAAATCCTTGCTTGTGTTATATCAAACGCTGTCCTTTTAACTTAGGTGATGGTAGCTCATGGCAAAACACTGTGTACAAAATGGACCATACCATTTAACCTGTTATGACAAATACTCCACTTTTTACTAACTTTGGAAACCAAACCTACATCCCTGCTTGAATAAGACAAGAGGTTTAGGTGGAGGAGTGTTCAGTGTCTTTCAGTCTTTTGAGAGACTAGAGGAATTAAACTACTGAGACTTAAACTCTGACAGCAGCACTCCAAGCATCCGGAGGAAGAGGATGATCTGAGGCAGGAAGTGCGGGATAGAAGAGTGAAAGGAAGAGGCATGGGATTAAAGGGAACCAGCTGCACAAGGTTAAGGCTTAAGGAGAATCTAGGAAAAACATGAAATGGCTACAACACTTCATGATTCATTCATATTCAGATTTTCTTTGCTGCTTTCTTGCTTATTAAATCAAATAAAAGTAAGGAAGCAGTATTTGTCTTCAGGCCTTTTAAGATAGTTTTCTTTTATAGTTCTCATAGTTCCAAAACTTAAGTGTGCTCCCACTCTCAGAGAGACGTAGACGGTCAGACACCATGGAGTTTTACAAGTCTATGACTCACAGACAGATGCTTACACACGACTTAGGCTGCACGATCATCTGGTAGGTGGTTAACCAATCAATAGTCTTTAAGGAATGATCATGTGAGGGCTGCAGCATGACGCATTCATGGCCTCCGATGACTGTGTTTTTTGTCAGGATTACCTGTGTGTGTAGAATAAGAGTGAGCGGTGATGGTGAACTTTGGACAGTACAGTCATCCTTTAAATAGCCCCCAAACTACAACTACCACACTTACAGCAATTAATAAGGCTGATGCTGACGTGTCCCACAACTTTTTATTTCAAACCTAAATCAGTCCCTCTCTTCTCAGCTTTCCACCTTCCTCTTTTCATCTTTTCTCACCTATTATAATTGTGTTAATATTTTCAACCCTCCACCATCACCTAGTGTTTTCTCCTCCTTCTTCTCCTCCTCGCCCCCTTCCACCCCCACTCCTTGAAAGCTGGAAATCAGACAGTCTAGCAGTGGTAAGCAGAAGCACCCTGCCCCAGACACAAGCCGGGCCGGCAGTCTGGTCCAGCCTAAGTAGAAAAGAGGTAACCAGGCAACCTCAGAGAGGGGAGAGAGAGAGAGAGAGAGGGGAGAGAAAAGAAGAGAGGGGGCAGAGGAGCGAGGAGGGAAAAACGTTGAAAGAAGCTTCCGGCACAGTTTTGTGATTGTGAAAAAGATGTAACGAAGCTAAAAGTGCTCACAGGATGAAAACTGATTACTCTCCTGTTGAAACACTGTGATGTCTGAAATAAACCAGGAGGAGATACACGGAATGAATGATTCTAAAAAGCCACAAAATGGGAACCAACTGCTCATTTTCGCCAGTAAAAGGTGGGGCGCGCCAGGCAAACAGTATGAACGGATGGCATAAGGACGAATTTAGTCCTGCTCCTGTGTGCACAGGGTCCACAAAGTGTGTACTTTGACCGGTGCCATAGCGTGTATGTGGTTCTTAAAGGAGCCTGTATTCAGTGTGCTCTGCCCTATCACTGCAATGAATTATCTATTGCTGCTGCTGCTGGGTATCAGGATTTTACTGTGTGTGGTTGTGGGGGGAGACCTCACTGAAATTGTGTTAGGGCCCTGTGTGTGTGTATGTTTGTGTGTTTGTTACTGTGTGATGTTAGGCGGGAGGAAAGACAGTGGTTTGCTGTATTCGGCATCTGTCTCCCCAGCGTGTGTGCGTTTCAGGGCGTCCTTCTGACGGATGTTCATCACCATTATTCAGAATTATTTACTTGTAAGGTGATAAAACAACAGCAAGTTCTCATTCTGCATCAGTACGTGCACTTTAACGTGCTCTCTTCGCCTTGTGTGTGTGCTAGTTTGTCTGCTCCTCTGCCCCCAACGAAAAAAATCAAGAGACTAGAGTACCCCGTCGCTTGCACTCGATGGTGACTTTTAGTAACATTTTTATACGATATGCTATTTTTCTCTCCTGTTCTGAGTTTTTCTTTGATATACCTATTCACTAGTGGGTTTTTGTGACCTCTCTGCACTTAGCTTAACGGTTTGTTTTATTTTTTACAAGTTACCACACGCCTTTGAAAACTGTATTTCAGAAGCTTTCAAACCCTGCACGACTTAAAATATTGTTCCTGGTGTGTGCGGGTTTTGTTCAGTTTGGAGGCTTGGCTCGCAGTGGGGGTGAGGTGAAATGAAGTGCAAGAGGTTATACCGATGTTGATGCAGTGTTAGTGTAGGAATGTAGTCAATGGTGTGTAGGCTATAGCTGGTTCTCAGTCACTGGGTTTCGGCTGATGGAGAAAGAGAGAGGAGGGAGAAAGCGACTGAGGGAAGGAGAGTTGAATGGGCGACTCGGTCAGTTTGCTTTGTGGGGGGCCCAGGCTCCGCTGCAGCTAAAAGACGCATTAATCATGAAGCTGTGGTGCTCTGCAGACCCTTACTCTCTCCACGCTCTCTTTCTGTCTGCACACAGTCTGCATCAGTCACAGATATGTAGCTGCTGTGTGTATGAATGTGAATGCTTCTGTCTACATGTTTCAGTTGTGACTCCATTTACAGTAAAATCCCCGCTCAGTGACTGCTTGGTTATATCAAAGATGTAAAAATCAGTGTGTCGTCACAAGCATGGCAGGTGCAAAGCAACCACCTGCGTGTGTGTGTGTATGTATGAGTATCCTTACTCAGCAACTGTTCTTTTATTCTGAGGTACTGTCAGTCATTTGAGTACTTCCAAGTTGTGATATCTTAGAAACATTGTTCTTCTTACTCCACCACATTTATGAATGTTTGTTAGTTATTAGTAAGTTACTCAACTGATTCAGATTAAACATGTGAAGGTTACATTAACATCATGAAATTTGATTAATCTCTACAGGTTAAACTACTTAGCATGACCACTTACAACTTTGAAATAAAATACAGTATTAATAAATGGGTCATTGAATCATAGCAGCCTGAAAAGCACCACCCCTCATAATGAGTACTTTTGCTAATTGCTGTAAGTACAATTTACAGCTTAGTCACTTAATTCTATTTAGTTGTAAAAGAAGAAATTTTAGAGCAGGATATTTAATTTTTTGTTGATTATATTTGTATTGTAGTGCTGCTTCTTTAACTTAGGTAAAGGATTTGAATACTTTTTCCTCCACTGCCAAACAGACCTCTTACTTTTGCCTGTATGGGCCCAGCAGGCGACTCCAGGTCGTCATAGAAACCCACAGAGTATTGTGTGGAAACTCAATGAAAACACTGTTGAAGACTCTCTTTTCTCCCTCTTTCAATTCTCATCTCCGTCTGCTCCGTCTACAGCCTCCCTTTTCTTTTTGCCCATTCTCCGTCACTTTGCACAACCCAGCCTGCCTCTTGCAATTTATGTTTTTCCAGTGCAGTATAGTGGGTCTTGTGTTTGTGTACTGTATAGCGGTAGACAATGTTCCTGAATTAACATTGGACTAAATCTTGAAACATAAAAGATCTCTTTTAGGCTGTGTAGTCTTGACATCAAGAAATCATTGGATGCTGGAGCTTAGTGTTCCGGTTCTTAAAGCTTTTCACAGCCTTTGCAAAAGCAGGCTTGTAACTGAATCTGTATCTCAGTTGGAGACATGGCGTACCTCTGATATCAAGAAAGCCTGCTTTTCACACAGAGTAGTTTTTTGCTGCACAGAAACTCATCTGACACCATGTAAATGTCTGCATAAAAATGACTAGCTGTAAAAAGTAAAGTGCCTCCTGCAAAGAATTACATCAAGCTCAAGGCGTTTCTTGAACTGTGCTCTGTGTGAAGTATGACTAATGGCACTGCTACTTTCAAAGTAAGGGTGGTCATTGAGTACATAAAGGTACAGTGGATTTTGGTCAAATGTGTGTCCTGAAAAACTGAGGATACAACTCCTAGCAGGTTCTGGTTCAGGTTCCAGACCAGGTCCAGCTTTATTTGCCAGGAGTTTAACCAGGTGTGTCAACCACAAGCTTTCATTAGACCCAACAGACAGAGGAACAATGCACAGTGTATTTTTAATCAGCCAGTAAGAAGGTGAACAACTGACTTGAACAACTGTGACAACCAAAAAGTTAAAATAGGATAAATTGGTCAAATTTCTCTCCTGTTTGCACAAGACTTTTACTGTAACCTTATCTTTCACGTAGCTGCCTACTTTGCTGTGGCACCCCAGTGACACTTGTTGCTATGGATACAATTCAACGCTACAATAAATTGACAGCCTATTCAAGTTACCTGCTCGGCTCAACGCTGGCTGTGTCTCAGTGGCATTTCTTTAAATTAGCTGTGGTGAAAACAATGAGCTGGCAGCTGCAGCGGAATTAAACTTGTGCATGACAATAACTAACATTCAGCAAGTCCCCGGCCTTCATTACTTTCCCCTCCTGTATGACATGGAAGCACCATGGGAATTTTTTTTTCTCACTTTATATCTAACTTGACAACAACAGGGTTCAGAGCTCAGATTTGTTTTCCTTTGCACCATTTCAGACAGGTTTAGTTGCTCTTGGGTCCATTTTGTGTTTTTTGATGGACGCTTCCATAAGGTGAACAATTCGATTGTACTTTTTAGGTCAGCTACAGGTTTGTCTTTCTTTTGTATCACCAAGGTTTGTTTCAGTCAGCCCCTAGGTGAATATTCCAAATCCAGATATGACTTAAATTGCATTTTTAGCTCAGAGGAGAGCTGCTGTGTAATATCAATTCATGTTTGACTTACTCCTCAGCAGTGTGCACTTTTACATAGAGCTGTACAAACCTGTCCTTCCCAACAGCAGCAGGAAAATGGTGTCCAATATTAAAACATGTAGTCACTGTTATTCTCCTTTCGGGCTTCACACACACACACACACACATATATATATATATATATATATATATATATATATATATATATATATATATATATATATACACACAACTGTCAACTATTCCTCTTCCTCTGGCCTTTTGTATACTACCTCCTCTCGCCTCTGTACATATGTTGAACTTGGGGTGTCTCAGTGCAGCTCTGACTCATGACTGACTGAGTCTGACTTCCCCTCCGAATGAGCCAAAGATGCTGCAAAGGCACTATTCTTTTCTGTAACCTGTCCTCTTATCCTTCTTAAATGTGTGTCATTGTCAGGGGTAGAATTCTTACACAGTGGAAGCAGTAATAAAAAAACTGAAAAGACGACAGCACAGTGAAATCTATACTTGTTCTGTTGAGGTATTTTAAACAGGTTTTAACATGTTAAATATTGGTATTTTTCAGTAGGGGGTTCCTCTGTTACAGAGAGAGGAAAGAGGGAGAATTGACTGGCTCTTGGCTGGCTGCCCTTACCATTGATCCACATTCCTTGTGTGTGTGACATTCTCTCAGATATAATTGACACTGAAAATATCTTTACAGCTCATTGTGTGTGTGTGTGTGTGTGTGTGTGTGTGTGTGTGTACCTTAATTCTTGGCCTTTATGTATTCACTGTGAGAGAAATGGGATGTGCATTTTTGATACCTGGCAAATCAATATTCACACGGACACACACATAAGCCTTGAGACACAGTATATGCACAGACCTGTCATCACCACCACTCATGATTACCTCCTGAATACAAACAGGCACACTAAAGGGCATTTCATGCACACACAGATACCCACAAAGGGGCTGTAAGAGAGCAGTGCAGTCCATCCAGAGGTGCAGATCGAGCTGCCAGCTGATCTGCCTCTGTAGTCTGTAATCTCTGATCTTCTTAAAATGCCCACAGTCTGTTCACACCACTGGGATTAGCATCTGCAGACACAACAACAGCACACACACATAATGTACTTTCACTGCCCATATATTTGACTGCATGGGTTTGACTGCATGGGTTTGGCATGCTCTTCTTTTGTAGCCTGACTTCACAGCTCTAGTCAGCACTGTGACTCCGACACAGAATAAGCAGATAAATAGAAGGCAATGCTATTTGTAGTTGCAGTTCTTTACTTGTTTGCAGAGGACCTTACTTATTATATGTACCATCATGTGAGTATGATTATGAGTGTGGGGGCATGTCAGAAGATACAACACATATTAGAAGAGTTTAATTTGGAGTCCAAATTCAACCACACCAATCTCACATGTATCTTCATAGTTGCAGTAGATCAAAGAGTACATTCTGCTTTTTTACTATCAGACTGAAAAATGAATGAACAACCATGGTAATTGCCTCATTTTTGTCCCTGACATCAAGCCTTTTCTAGCCCTTTGCTTTTCTGTACTTATATCACTGTTCCACATCTTTACCCTCACCGTGTCCTTTCTGTGTTTTCTCAGTCTCCGTCTTTGGTTCTTCCTACAGTGTGCTGCTATACCTCTCACTCTCTCTGTCTCTCTCCGTCTCTGTCTCTTTCTCTATCTCTCTCTTTCTACTTCTCTCCCTTCATCTCTCTCTGCCTGTAGAGTAGCTTCGGGGATCCTCTTGTTTCAGATGAGATGTTGATTATGGAACTGAGACTCTTAAGTTTTTCCTTTTTTTCCTACTCTTATTCACATCACCATTATTATTTCACATCATCATTATCACATTTTCTTCCTTTTCTCCCTCCTGCTTTACATGCCTGGTTCTCCTGCTCTTTCCGTTCTCCAGCGAGCATCACTTTGGGATGAAATCACAAAGGTGTTCACTTTGTTAATGAGTTTTCACAGCAAACAAAAGCACTTTATAGCAGACATTTGCACATACACACATACACACGCATACATAGGCATGCACCACACTGGAGTCACAGCACATTAACACTTCAATTAATTTAACGCGTTACATTCTCATTTCCCCAGAAGTCAAGATCCCTGACCACCCGCCTGCCTAAAACCACACACACACACACACACACACACACACACACACACACACACACACACACACATACATGTATGTGCCTCAGCAGATCCCAGCAGTATTTACATGCTCCCAGTGACATTTTAGGTGGTGGAGAGAAAGCGGCAAACAAAGCACCATAAATTACATTTTAATTTGTGTTCTCTGCCTTTCATCCAGCCATGTACAGAGGAAAGGAGATGCCTGGTTTTGTACAATATTCTTTATTCAAGGAATACAATAGATAATGCATGCATGTACAGCATGCAGGGAGAACGGGAGTGGGCTCTCAGTTTTGCTGGGGGGTTTGTTAGCTACACTTCCCTGTGGAACAGCTCCACTGACTTCCACACTCGCTGTGAGACTGCAACAAAGTTAGAGAAAGAAATAGACAGAGAGAGGAATGGAAAGATGTTTTCCTTAGAGGATTTCCTCTTTATATTTCTCCCCCTCTTTCTTTCTCTCTTTGTCTGTCTTGCTTTCTCTCCATCTGTGCTTTTCTGTGGCTGCTCACTAATGAATTTTTAACCATCCCATGATTCTCCCCCTTGTCTCTTCTTTACTCTGTGTTTGTAAAGATTAGCCACAATTCAGTATCCATCATTAGCTACTGTCTTCACTGCACCTAACCCACAGTGATGTTTCACAGTATGGTAACTTATTACATGGCAGGAGCAGTGCTGCAGTTTACTCAGTCATGTGGAAATGACATAGCCTGTCTGACCCCATCTTGTTTTGAAAGGCAAGGTGCTGGTAGCCTAATTCAGTTCTTTGTAGGAGGTAGTAGGGCTGCTTTGGGTGCCAAACATCAGTTAACGCAGATGACACTTGGAGGGAGAGGGGCTGAGTCTGGCATCTGCGTCCAGGACAGAAGAGCTGTCCCTGGGCCGGAACCACATCACGAGCTGCCTCCCTGGAGCATCTGGTGCCCACCTCGCACAGTGCTTGCAAGGCTCAGAGGAGCGGGTGGGTGCCCAGATGCTCCTGCACTCAGCCTGCTGAGCTCACACTCTCTGACGTACACTGTCACACTTGCATAGGCCCGTCCCTGACACACACACACACACCACCTCATGCATTTTCACCCACTTACAAACTTGTGTGCTTCAGCCCATGGCGCGCAGCCCTTCAGTGTCGCACCCAAGCACTTTTGTGATCACAGAATGGAGTTTTATGTGGTTTCACGGGTCATGAAATCTGCTCTTCTCATAAACCAAGTTAAGTTTCAATTAAGGCAGAAACATAAAAATGATCAAAATGGGATCAGTTTTTTCATGCAGCATTAAAGCAACAGTGGAAAAACCTCAGAGGCTTTGGTTTTAGTGATTTTTAGATTGCTTACTGTTTTCTACCTGTAACTGATCTTGTACACAGTCCTTTTGCATTTTGGTAACATAGTACTGAAAATATTAAATGAAACAAATTGTAATTAAATTTCTTCATACCACTAAAAGTACTTTTTATTAAAAAAGACACTAAAAGAAAATGAACTGAGGCATAAACGAAAAGAAGCTGAGGTGAGGTTAAGGCTGAGGTGAGTAATAACTGAAGCATCTCAGTGTCAGTGGTGCTGCAGAGCTGTAAGTGGCCATTTCACCGCTCAGCCTCTGCCATTTATCCTCTGCACTGAGCCGTCAACACTCTTGTGTAAGAACACACACATGCTCACACACATGCAAAAACTTGGACACACACTGCTATTCTCTTTGCCCATCATGCTGCCTCCCACTGTGAACATAATACACACACACACTCTCTTTGGGCCATTCCCACTCCACCGTGCATTTAGAGAGGTGAGGAGATCAGAATGAATGCAGTCTGTCATGTTTCCAGTCAGTATCTCCGAAGGCCATTTTTTGGATCTGCTGTGCAGAGGTCAGCCGCTTTGACCGCTGCAGCCACTACTGGCAAAGGATAAAAGAGAGGGTCTACTTTATGACTGAGCAGGCCTAATGTACTTAGAACTAGGTTCCACTCTGCACAGACCATATTATTCCAGCAGTGATTGTGAAAATTGTCATATCATCACTAAAGTTAATAATTTCTCATATTCCATTGCCAGCATCTGTATGTCACCTCTCAGAATTCACACACTGTACCTGAAATGGGACATGAGACGCAAATTCTGGCTACCTCTAGGATTTTAAGTGCTTTAGATTTTTGTCACATCATTGGGGCCTTTGTCATATTGCTATACCAATTTTGGAGGTTTGCCAGTGGATGTACACAATTTAAACTAAAAAAGAGCTCTCCAGCACTAGCTTGTGATTTGATTTTCCCAGTAATAGACAGTTTCCCTTTACAGCCAAAGGACAACAACTTTCAATAATGTAGGAATCTGTTTAGAATTATGAAAATTTGTGAGATGCCACACTTTTTACCACAAACACACTAAAGAAAATTGGTGCTAATTAATTACTCAGTTCTTCCTTACCCTTTGATCAACATTTCCACAGTTTTCATGCAAATCCATTCTTGTTCTACCAAGAGTATTTCTTCTTTTGGAAAGTGTCAGTCTTATGAACTTATCACATTCACAGCACTCTCACAAGCTGTTGCTTTATGTTCTTTATCAGTTCAAGAATGGCTATAATAATGTACTGCAGCAAAGGAAATTGTTGTTTATGTATCAATGTATTCACAAAAAGAAAAAAGACAGAAACATAGTTTTCTTAATACATTTATATATGAATATATTTATAATGTTGTTAATGCTTCCCTACTCACACAATCAGTACCTACCTAATGACCCACCATAAATCCCTCTAGTGTCAGTATTTTTCACTGTTAAATGTTGTTTACTGGCAGTCATGTAAGAGGATTTGACCCACAGACACATAAATACACATTAGGAATAAAGATAAAATGAATCAGTCCTCACTTCACTGCTGGGAATTTTCGGCTCAAATCAGCCCAGAGCTAGTTAGCATGGCTTTGTGCTTTAGATTGAGCTGTGAAAGTGGAGCTTTGGCGCTAGCAAGCATGTATTTATTAGACTGGTATTTACAGGAAATGACATACAGCTGTACCATTCATTCTATGAAAGCCTAAAGTAGCTTAAAGCTGTATTAAGTTATTTTTGACTAACATTAGGCAGGAAGACTAAAATAACCTCAAAGTATGGAGCCTGATACTACATCAGCCTATCAAGTTCTTATAGCTAAATTTGCAACTGTTGACAAACAGTAGTCTTCTTATCCAGCAGAAACAGAGCAACATGAACATCCCATTAGAGTTCTCCTTCTGTCTACTTGTTCAAGTCCAATATTTACTGGTGTTTTGTTCTTGGTGTGACCCACCAGCTGCTGAGGAAAATAAGTGGGTTTCTTTGGGTTACTGTTTCTTTGGGTAACTCTTCAGCTACTTATTCCTGTTACCACTCTGAAAAACAAGCTTGTGTAAGCTGCTGTGCTTGGAGGAATTGCCTGTGGTTTTATATGAGCTGGCATTGTTTTGTCATGTGAGACCAGCAAGTCAAATCAGTGAGCTGAAAGTGGCTGAAATCTGTGGACCTTCAGCCTCTGTTGTTGATTCTCAGTGGGATTAATAGAACTGTCAACGCTTTCATCCAACAGTGAGTCATATTATTCAGCATCAATATAAACAATGTGCTTACAGAAGCTTTAATGTATGTAAGCATATAGATGGAAAATGCACTCAACAGATTCAACAAGCGTGTGTGTGTGTGGGGGTGGTCAGCCTCTCAGCAGAGGTCTTCTTTAAGGACAAATGGACAATCCAATCACCTGCTCTCAGGTCACTTGTGCTCCTTGATCGACTTCTGCTGAGCATCTACTGAACTGACACACGCAGTCAAATGATGAGGAGGACATATAACTGAAGGGTAAATGAATTTTTTCAGTATAATAGTGCTTTTGATGGCCCCCTTACCCTTAGGCCATGACCCTTCTCTCCCTCTTTCTTGTGCTCCCTCTCTCTCTCTCTCACACTCCCACCCATTCTATATTTGAGCATTAAGATAGGCACCCCTCAATTAGCTGGATATGTTTCCAGATAACGACTCCTCTATCCATAGCAGTATGAGGGCTGATGAGTATGATAAGTAATTTTTGGGAAGGATGGAGTTACAAGACCACCCATCCAACTATGATGATGTGTGCGCGTGCGAGTGTGTGTGTGTGTGCGTCTGCTTGGGTGCCTATGTGTGCACATAAAGCTGGATTAATGGAATAGGCAAGATCTAAGAGCTGCAAGATTAAATGACTGTGAACTGATTTGATGGTTTCAATCACACACACCCATAATAGCCATGGCTGGAGCTGACAGAAATATTTGATAATACGATGTGGATGACTGGACCACCATATTTGGTGTGTGTGTTTGTGTTTTAAAATAGCACACATGCTTTTCTTTTAGCAATTTGCTGCTCCACATTGCTTCAGTCTTCTGTGGCAGCTGGCAATAACAGAAACACTGAAAAAGAGATTGTACTTCTAAAGTGAGGAGAGACTGTTCTTCATTTATCTTCCCTTCCCATATTTTCTCATGCGACGTTATGGATGCATGTCTGTAAGGAATGTGTGATTTCAGCAACTTTTTCACATCGTAAAGAAGCAACGTGCTACAACAGCCAGTACAATAAGCTGCATCCTTCAGGTGGAAGAAAAATGTCATAATAAGTTAGGTTAGAGGAAAAGGGTACAGTTTAAAGTATGTGTTTAAAAAGGAGCTACCTGATCAAAAACCACTTAAAGGTGGCAGAAAGAGAGAGAGGGAAGTCGGAAAAGGAGTGAATGACAGAGTGAGGAATAAAGAAGGAGCAGCAGGAAGTGAGAGACTGAGGGAAGTGAGGTGAGAAATGGTTGTGATTGCCTGGTGTGCCTCAGTGAGTTCTGCTGTGTTATTAGTCATACTACCTGCTGCTCTGATCTGCCCAGCTCACCTCACCCTGCCACCTGGCGTGTGCATGTGCCCTCATGCGTTTGTGTGGGTGTCTAATGGGTTCTGGAGCTGGCGATGAGTCCACTGTCTCACTTTCCTCGCTCTCCCCTCCCCGGAGACTCTCTGCTCACCCGGAGAAAACAGACTCTTACCTTGGCCTTTGCTGTAAATCGCCCCTCAAATGAGTTCTTGCCTTGATCCCCTCGAGCTGCTTTGGACCAGAGCTCTCTTGAGAGAACAACCTAATGATCCCCAGTCTGATAAACGGAGGCCTGAGGAATGAATGGAAATATGTGCTAAAGGGAATATTTGAAGCATGTATTGTCTATCAGGTGGCCTTCCCCAAGAGTGGACCTCTTCACCAGAGTGGATTGACCTCTGCAATTTATTACCTATACCGCTGACATCCGTCACATCTCAGCCCTCTGGGACACACATGCAATAATAATATCACAGCAGCTGCATACAACTGGCCATATGATTGTCTGTCTGCTGCTGTGGCTGCCTGCAAGGTTTATTAAATGAGTGACTGGGAGGTGCTATGGCTACCTTTATGGTTTTCTGTACAACATACTGCCTCCTACTGTGACTATAGGCGTTTGATTCATTATATGATTGGGTACCTGGTTCTCTGGCTGAGTGACTGGTGTATAAGTGGGAATATGGCCCCATGCCCATCCTTCAGCAACCCCATCTTCATCAGTAACCTAATGGATTTTTTGAAGGCTTTCCTTCCCTCTCCTCACAACCGCTTTCATCCAGACTTCTCGATCAGTGTGTACCCAGTGTGTTAGATACCTCTGTAAGAAATGCATTTCCCCATGTAAATGAGGTAGCAGTTTTACATGATGGTCTTATGTTAAACCCCCTGAGTGACTTTTTTTGTAGGAAGTACCAGTATGGTCCAAGCCTGAATTGAATGTCATTGCATAAATGTAAAGGCTATGGCAGCACAAGGTTAATAAACCAAGAAATGCCATGGATGAGCCAATTTTAAGTTGTGATTCTTCTCATGTCAGATCACTCTGGAAAAATGTGTTTTCATTGATTTTTTTTTTCTCCCTTTGCACTGCAGAGGTGAAAAAAGTAATACTTTGAAAGCCACAATAATCTTCACACAATAACGTATTATTAAATTTGCCATATGGATAGCCAAACGCTTCACATACAACATGAGCAAAAATGACTTGAGTCAGAGCCAAAACTTGTTGGGTGCTGGTGGACTATATGAACTAGGCAGCATTCTTTATTCTATCTAATGAATTATGAAATGGATGAGAGCATTTATTGAAGAACCCTCTAGTGAGAACTGGGGGCGGGCATCTCTAGTGCTCATGATGGGCATTTAAAGCTGCAACTGCAAAATAAGTTAATAATCCATCAGCGATGCAGCCTTGAAAAGAACTGAGAACACTCTCCATCCATATCCTTATCTCGATATGAAGGTTCCACCACTTCTCACTTGCCAGATACCAAATATCACTTGAATATCGCAGCCCTAGCCACAACAGTATTCTCAGAGAATGGACTTTAATTATACGGCAGTTTGATCCAAAGTTCCTTTTACAGTTTACCTCCCATTCACTCATTCACACATTCACTCACATATAGATGACAGTGAGCTACCATGATAGATTCTGGCCAAACCATTAACGATAAATGGGGTTCCGCTTTGTGGTCAAGGATGCTGCCAGCCATGTGATCTACATGCTGAGCTGCAGTGGACACATATATATTTGAATAGAGCAGAGAAGACTTGTGTTTCAAAGCCCAAAAGCCATCGCTTTAAGAGATAGATGGACCCAGTAATGTTGCAGACTTAATGTCTGAAAAGGGCTTTAGAGTGAGGTGTGCTGTAAGTGTGAGTTGTACCGTGTGTATCTATCCTGTGGAGTGTGTTGTGACTGGGCCCGGGGAGTTCTCAGGGTTGTAGCTGTAAATTAAGACAACAGCAGAGATGGGAGGGATAGAAGATAGGAAGAACACTTCCAGGTGTTGCAGAGCATTTAATCACTCACCTGTGAGACTAATGAGATGAGCCAGCAGACCACACACAAACACACACACCCATACATGCTCACACATACACGTACACTCTTAGACTGGTGGGACTAATTACCTAAACTCCACCATGGTGAACACACCACCACAGCACGGCTGGTAAAAGCTCATCCAAACACACATACAAATACATGACAGCTTGCTGCTGCCTCCCTAAGTCATTACACCGCTCATCTCCTGCTCCTTTCCTCATCCTGTTGCCATCTGAAGGAGACACAGAGGAGGAGGAGAAAAAGAGAGCAGGGTGTTAGCTAGTAGGTCAGGCGGCAGATAGGTAGAGGCAGCTATTCTCATTGAAGGCTGTGGCTGCAGGCAGTGCTACAGGTAACAAACACATCAGTCACATACACAGCGCACCTGTTACTGTACAGATGGCAAGCCCTGGGAGAGAGGCAGGCAGAGCAATGAAGAAAGATGAGCAATCAGACGGAGAGAGAAACGCAGAGGAGGAAAGACAAAGGGAAGGGAGGAATGATATTTTTCATGGGTAGCTTGTTAAAGGAGATCGAGGAAGGGGAGACTGGGAGGCCGGTGGGGTGTGGTCAGGGGGGCTGCACCTGTTTGTCCACCACTGGGGTAGCAGGGGGGAGAAGAGCTGAGGGAAAGAGGAGGAGGGGAGAAAGGGAGGGATTTCCTCACCTGTGTCCTCTGCCTGGAGCAGATAAAGTCCTGTGTAATCTAGTGACACTCTCTCTAGGCTCTCTGTACATCATTATACATAAATACACACGCACACATCCACATCTCTTCTTGTGACCTCTTTCTTTTTCTTTTTTCCTCTCTCACACAAGCAATAATCCTCTTCATTACCTGTATCCTCATCAAAGACACTAACATTCTCCAAAGCGCTTTCTGCTCTCAAGATCTACCATTATAATTTTGTTCTCTATCATCATAGAATAAAAGGTTTTAGTGTGTGTGTGTGTGTGTGTGTGTGTGTGCATGCATATAAATGTGTATGCACATGTGGCTGCGCCCCCAGCTACATATCTTAATCTCCTGTATATTAGTGTATTCAGAATTCTCCTTCAGCTGTTGGAGGCATCTGATAGGCTAATTTCACAGCCCCACTGGCCTTCATCTTGCTCCAGGAAGTGAAGAGGATGATGTGTCTTGGGAATAAGATGAGAGGAAAAAAAAAGAAGCTCCAGCCTTTTCTGTCTCAGTCACTCTCTGAACAGATCTAGCTGAATTCTGAATGAGCTAAAGGTAGTCTGGAAAATACACATTTTGAATCAACACCATGTTTTGGGGCCCTAAAAAAACCCTTAAATATTCTTTAAGGGAACATGGTTAGATGGAGAACATGTGTGGTGCTTTGAGGAACAATGCCTGAAATTCTTCAAATTTCCAGTAGTAAAAAACCTTTGTAAGAACCCCAACTAAAGGGTTCCTTGAGAGATTACAGTTCTCTTTAAAATGCATTACTCGTGTCTTTTTCAGTAACTGTTGTTGCAAAAATTTAACATGACATTTCATGAGACATTTATGAATGTAGACCAAAATTCTTCCTTGTTTAACCACATAATATCAGTGAGACATGAAAAAAGCCCAATTCAGCACTGGTGGTATGTTGTGAGGGTGTTAGAGTTTCTAGCAAAAATCCTTAAAATATAAATACCTCTTCTTAATGTTTCTGTTTAAATCTGATTCAGTCTATGTCACATACTTAGAGCAAATTTTAGAATTATCTATAAAGCTATCACTGATGATAAAACACAATCTCCAGAAGTGCAGACTTGTGTCTTATTCCTGAGAAGCTAAGAGGTCATGTCGAACAAGGAGCATCCACTGGCCTTTAATATTAATCCACACAGATGCAGTGGAGCGCATACAGAGCGCACACACTCAGCCTCAGCCTTGTCTGTGTGTTTGGCAGCGAGTGTTTGTGTCTTTGTATGTGTGTGTTTGAGAGAGTGTGAGAGAAGGAGGAGGACTGAGAGAATCAGATTGCCTATTCCAGTCACACAGATAGTCTTTTCACTCCTCAGCCTGTGACAGCACATTTCCTTCCCTCTTCATGCTTGTTGCCTCTTCTCTACCAGCTCTCTCTCCCTTTACCCTCCTTCTCTCTCCTCTCTCTCAAATGCAAATGCAAATTCAAATTAGCTTTATTGGCATGACAGGGATTTTTATATAACATAACATACAGAAGTGTAATAACAGCAAAATTCTTGTTGTTCTTTGTCTCTTTTAATCCCAGCTGCCTCTTTCACTTTTCCTTGTACTATCTTCCTCTCTGTTCATCTCTCTCTCTCTCCTCCTCCTCTCCCTCTATTCCTGTCCCCCTTTTGTTTTCCCCACACCCCTCCTCATCTCCCCTGGCCCTCTCTGTGCTGGTGTATGTATTGGTATCATTAGCAGCTGCACTATGATGGATGGCACTGCGAGGCTGGGCCCTGACGGGGTGGGACTCTGCTTTAGCACACTATCATTACCTGTACCACATACACATACATGCAGGCACACATACATACACACACACACACAGGTAAGGACTGATACCATGTGTGTAGCTGTGTATCTGCACCAATGAGTATTTACAACTAATGCATGTCTGGAACAAATGACGTCATTCAGATGCCTGTGTACAGATGGAAAAATGATTATTGAATTTAAATATCACAGCTTTTCTCTCTGTCACACATATACACATACAAATACACACATAGAAACACACACAGCCTTTTCTGAGTTTTAAGAGGGTTGTATCGACTCAGAGTCCCACAGGGAACTGAATGCCAATAGCCCCTCTACTCTCTGTGAGAGTTCAGACAGACCAGCGGTCCAATAGCCCACAGGGTGCTAAAAGGGTCTATTTCAAGCGCTGGCAGAAAGTTTCACCTCCAGGAACTTTCGCAGACTCCATATGCAGCATGAGATTTTTGCACATTGCCAGGGTGTGTGTGTGCGCGCATGTGTATGTGTGTGATTTCGGCTTGAAATGTTTGCGCAAAGTTCAAAGAGTTTGGAATTCACAAATGGAAATTATGCAAATCGTTTCCTGAGTCTGACAAATCCTGTGGTGATTCATTCTGAGACTGCTGATGACATCAGAGGGTGCAGTGTTTATCTGGGTTTGATGTGTGTCTATGTGCGTGTCTGCTATGTGAGGGAAATATGCATGGACAGTCAACCAGTCCAACAGCAAACAAAGTATAGTGTGAGATAAGAAAGTGTTAAATATCCAGCTTTCTGAGACCCACAGTGTGTGTGTGTGTGTGTGTGTGTGTGATGAGGGGGCTGATCATGTTGTCAGAGTCCATAAGAAACAACAGGGCACCTTAGTAAACACAGACACTCAGTAAAGATTGATTTTGTTTGGCTGTCTGTGTTTTAACTGGAAGGGCAGGCGACTGTGACAGTGTGCGTGGGCGATTAGACACACGGGCAGAAGGCAGGAACTGTGACTGACTGATGGCCGCCAGTGGCAGGAGGCTGCACGGGGAGGCCCGGGGAGAAGTTGTACTTGTACCCCCTCGGGGATTTTTTCCCAAGGGTTGAAGGGGGTAGATTGAACCCCTACATTCCCTCTGCGCTCTGTCTGGGCTCAGAGGACAGAGGTGGAGAATCTGTTTCTCCCCCTGCAGCGCAGACTGAAACACTGACAGAGTTTGAAATCATTGACAGAACTCACCCGTTGGCTTCTCCAGATGTGCGTCGTGGTACAAGATGCTGGTAGGGAGCTGCTCAGCCTGGGCTCGCCAGCGGCTTCCAAGTTAAGAAGTTTGGGGCTGTTATTGTTGAAGGTTTAGCCTAAAGCATCCTTAGCTTCTTTTAGTCACTAGCTATTCCTCTTCTTTGTCATCCAGTCCTTCCTCTTCTCTTCTCTCTGACTGAGCAGAAGTGTGGTATTTTACTCTTTGAAGAACTTAAACATTCCCATGAGCTACTACAAACAAGCACTGTACGCTTATAGAGACAGAAATATACATTACACATGTGTATGTTTGGGTTATTGCTTTCATTACTGAGCCAGATTTTAGAGATAGAATGAGGCCAGATTGCTGTGGCACTAAAGACTGAGTCAGGGGCCCAACCATGACTGGATGAATGGAGGAAACAGAAGTTTTGTGTATTGGATCTGTTGAATCCTTAGAGTGGGCAGAACTGTGATGCAGTGATTTGCTGTGTTGCCTCACAGTTAAGATTCTTAGGTCTGAATCTACCAGCTGGCTGGGGCCTTTCTGTGTGGGTTCTGTATGTTGTCCTAGTTGCCTGGATCCAGACCGCTAAATCCCATAGACTCAGACAGCTATGTAAGTCAGCTGGAAAAACAAATCAGAACTTTGTCGGCAGGATTAATAATAGTATTCCATCCTCCTACATAGCTACATCCATTAGAAACAGAAACAGTAAAATGGCAAAAAGCCCAATTGAAATCAAATGATTTTCATTAATTGCTTCTATCAACTGCAGCTTCCCTGTTGAACACAATGCTAGATAAATATAAAATAGTAATTCAGAAACCAATGCAGTCATAGGTTGACCCATGCATTGGTTTCCCTTGGGTGCTCCACTTTCCTCTAACAGTCCAAAGACATGCAGGTTAGAGGAAAAGAAAAAACTCTAAATTGCCCATAGGCATGAATGGTTTGCATGTCTGTGTATGTAATCCTTGTGACAGACTGGCACTCTTTCCAAGGTATACCCAACCTTTTTCCCCGGTGTGAGCGTGCTGCAGCTTCCTGTGACGCTGCACGGGTTAAGCAGTTATAGATGATACATGGAGAGACACGTCAGTGTCCATGTGAATGTGTAAAAATGTGTGTGTAAATCTGTGGTGGCTTCTATATTATGTTACTGTGTCTGGACGAAATGATGCAGATACACAGTGAAGCAACAGTTGTCCCTTTCTGTATCTTTATTTCCCTTTTCATCCATCTATCTGCCTCTCTGTGTGCCTGCCTTTAGAGGCACAGTTTGAGAAATCTGTGGTACATCTGTGTGTGTGTTTGTCTGTGTGTGTGTGTGTGTGTGCACGTGTGTGTTTGTGCAACAGCATCGCACGACACCATGATTAAGTGTTTTGAATAATTGATGATTGCATCCCTCATTAAGTCTCAGTCTACTGCTCCGGCAGGCTCCGGCTCTATTTTTATGCACCAGAATCCTCCTCTGTACTGTTCCACTCCACAGATGTAGCAAATCCATCACTCACTTTAGGCTCTGCTGATGGGGGTCCAGAGGGGCTGTGGGGGATCTAAATCATGTTGAGTGGACATTCTTAACAAGCCAACAGCACAATGAACTGTAGCTGGGTGATGATGGGTTTTCCAGCGCAGAGAGCAACCCCTGGCTTCAGAGCTGCTGGGGACACAGTGGTTGCAACAAACCAAACTGTAAAACAGGTTGTTGTGAAGCTGCAAGTGTGAACCTCCAGTCCTCTCTCCTCTATTTTGTCTGCTGTCATCCCCTGTACACAATTTATTTATTCATTCACCAATTGGTGATGCATAAAATTAAAGTAAGGATGCCATGAAAATAAATGAAAATGGTATTTACTTGTATCCAAAGGGTTGCAAGGAAATGATGGCCAGAAGGTCTGGTGTGTGTTTGTACCATACTCAGTTGATCATGAAAACCCATTACCATATTGCTGACATTAGCCTGCTTCTGTGCACTACAAGCAACCATAAATCACAAAATCATTCCTGGAGAGGATGGAGCTCCAGTCCCACCTCCACATGTTGCTGAGTGGTGGGAATAAGGAATAACATCCAGCAGGTCTTGATGTGCAAAGCCCCTCTGAAGTCATACATCTTTAGAGATGCACAGGAGAAGGTCTGGAACTGAGTAAAAGCATGCATTGCTAAATTATCAGTCACACTCAAATTGCAGTGCTGGAGCTCAGCAAAATAGAATGTGTCTTACAGGTGTAAATAGTGCAGATGAAACTGATGTTGAATAGAATAGTAGTGTGGGGTTGAATCAGACTGACAGACAGACAGAGGGGTGGAATCAGTGACCGTGTTTAATAAAGGCATATCCACAGTATGTCAGCAAAGCTGCAGCTTCCTCTATGCATGAAAAAGACAGTCTCACACACATTGTTGAGCAGGACCAATTTACATTTTAGCACATTAACAAGGCAGAGAAGACACACACACACACGGGAGGTGCAAGGAGAACGAGATTCGTTTTCATCTATTTCCCCTTAAAACATGAAAAAGGAGGAATTCCCCAAAGAGAGTGCGGCGCTTTGATATCTACAGGCCCGTGTCTGTAAATAGGTTAGGTGAAGACAATGTGAACCGTATGTGTTTCTATGTGTGTGCGCAAGTTTTTGTGTTAATTTGCACGTGCATGTGAATCTGTCATCTTATGGGGTATCCTATTTCTGGCAGGAGATTGTGGGTGGGAAAGTGTATGTGTATGTGTCTGAGTATGTTTATCTTTTCCTGATGAGGCCTCTGCTGAATGTTCCTTCCTTCCTTGGAGCCATGTGGAGTACCTACAGTGGCTCAGAGCCCCATGTTTCCATGTTTTCCTTCCTGCAGTGTGCTGTTGTGCTGGCTGGTGGCCTGGCTGACTGCCTGCTGAACTAACTGCACTGCTGTTCTTATAGGCCTCCAGGCCTGCTGCAATAGCTGGTGCTTTATCCACTAGACAGCTGCAGCAACAATTTTGAGGCGTTTTTTGTATGTGGTACAGATGTAACCACTGTTGAGGTCCCAGTTTTTATTTTTCCTGCTTCAACCTCAAGAGGAATTGTCTGAAATACAGCATTTCTAATGTGGTGTGGGGGGTGTAATGGCTGTTTAGATCAGTGTCAAAAATGCCCTTTTTACCACAGGCCTAGTATATCAGGCTTTAGCCGTGCTACGGTGTGTTGAGCTGTGATCATATGTATGTATTTCGACAGCAGGTGATAATTGCAATGACCCATGATGTCGTGTCCCTGCTTGTCAGCCAAGCAGTATCAGTTTCCACCCTCAACCAAACCCTGCAAATGCAATGTGTGGTTGTGCGGTTCAGCTGGGGAGATTTTTAATCTTCAAGTCTTGCTATGTTCAGCATTTAGTATGTAGTTTTGAGGATTCAAAGTAATGTAAGAGTTTCTGTGTTTTGGAGTTTGTTCCATTTCTCTGTTCTTGCTCTTAGTTTTATCTAACAGGAGCCTCAATGTTTTCCTAATCATTCTCCGGCAACCACATCAGAACTGTGTTTGCTGTGTTAGGTTAATGCTATCAAGATTATTTTGGAACAGCTTGCTGCAACTAATGATAATTTTCATTAACTACCAATTATTTTTAGATTAATTGATTAATTTTTAAATTAGTATTGGCTCTATAAAATGACCAAAAATGATGAAAGTGACCATGACAGAAATATTGTAATACCACGTCAAATCTCCTGCAAAACATGTTAGCACTGCGTTTGTTGTCGTTTGTGACACTGATTGATTAGAATTTGGTCAGTTAAAAACATATATTGACAAACAAGTTGGCAATGACAACTCAAGTGAAATAAGTTCCAGTACTTCCTCCAACCAGTTCATTGTGGCTATTACTTCTTCCATTCCTCTCTTTTAATATTCCCTTGCAGAAGTCTGTCATCAGGAGATTGGGATAGCCCCTTTATTTTCCTTATATGTAGCTATTTGTCTGTGGCCCTTTTCACAGACACAGTGGGCTACTCTGAAGAAAATGTGTTAGTGGATCAGGATTATGTTTAATCTTTTGAATTTTGTTTGGCTGATGATTGAAGAATAAATAAATGATTAATCAATTGTTGATCATTGACGTGGCTGTCATTCGATTAAGGGAAATAACCTTTATTTCCCAAATTAGTACCCACATCGCACACAACCCTGGGTGGCCTGCTTTGCAGTTTCCACATATTTAGTCACCATCTCCATCTATCTATCAATCCGTTTTTAATGCTGATCTCGCACCAAATGTGAGATTTGGATAAATGACACTGCACTTCATTTATTGCTGGCTGAGTGTTGGACAAAGTGCAGTCATACCCGACAATTATATGGGTGTAATACCGAACTTTAACCCAACGCTCATATTCTCAGGTCTCTATCTCGTTGTCTCTCTCTGTCTCTGTCTTTTTCTCTTGCCCACACACACAGACACACACAGTCTCCTGACTCATTCACCCATTGGTGTGTCTTGTCCTCTAACCTCTATTAGTTGATCTTTCACCCTTTCTTTACTTCCTTTCCTGCGCACTCTGATTTATTCCTCACGGCTCTCTGTCTCTTCGTGACTTGGTTCGACTACCAGAGTTGACTGGACACTGTATTTTGCCTACTGCACATCTCTAACTGGTAGGTCTCAGTATTTCATATCCCTAGTTTTTGCTGTGGAAGTAAACCTTTGTTTTTTCCAGATAGAATAGATGTTGACTGACATTTATATCTCTCTTTGGTTTGCTAGTGTGCTCTGTCAGTCAAGACCACATGGGTTCCTAAATTACATTTGATTGTGTCTTATTGTTGATGTAGTTAAAAGAAAGATTGTTCCTTTACCATTCAGACATCTGAACCACGACAGAAAGTAACATGGGATAACCTTTTGTGCACACAGGCATGGTTATTCATTAACAAGTACAGCTTAGATGAGAAATGTGTTGCTGATAATGACTCTGAAATGGTGTCAGGGTACAAAGGTGGTGTTGGAGAAGGGGGGAGAAGAGGGTATGGGAGAGGAGGCTGAGGATGGACAGAACAGGTAGTGAGAAAGGGGTGGTCTATATGATTATCCATCATTGAGATGGCAGGAGAGCTGAATGAGTACAGCCACTAATCTAACTCTGAGCCTGATGGACAGAACACAATTACCCTGAGAGAGCAGGAGGTGGGCAAGAGAGAGAAAGGGGAGGATAGAGAGCCAGCAACCTTTTTTTTCTTTCCATTCAGCTGGCAGACTTTACTGTAGCTGCAGATGATTTCTGGGCATTAAGCTCCTGTTGGCAGCATCCTGTTTATCAAGTCACACAAATACAGTTAAAGCGCACACACACAGGCAGATCCTCCTCACATCATCCACTCGCGGCTGTTGGCAGCGCCCCATTTACGGACGTCCAATTTACTGCTCGTGCCCTTCTCATCCTTCCTTCCAGTCTGTGTTTCTTCTGGTATGGCTTCAGATTGCTGTCTAAATCCAGACACACTAAGCCATGTTCACATCCTACTCTGCTGCTACTTTTAGCTTACATGCTGATTCCAGGTCAAACCGCGACTACAGTGTTCGTGATGGCTTTTCATGGTGCTGCTCTTTCCTTCATGTTATCTGTGTGTGTATACGAGGCAGGGAATTTGTGCAGCGAGTCATGGACTGCTTTTCTTTTTTCTTTCTTTTTTTTTTTTTGAAAAATTAGCCTGGTCTCCCCTTCAGGGACTGTAGCTTAGATGTAGAACTCTTCCCTGTGTCTCCGGAGGAACAACCATATGTCTGGAGCCTTGGAGACGTCTGGAGAGTGGTGCTGCAGCAGATTTTTCATTTTCAGCCACAGAGTCTCGTTTCTTGCTCATTTTCACAAGTGGGCCAGTGGCTGTTTTGTTTTCAGTGGTTGAATGGGTTGGATTTCTTCGACAAAGTGAGTAGTGCTCTCATAGGAGCAGTTTATCAGACAGAACCTGTGCTCTGAACTAATTTAACATTTTTTTCTTGATATATTTTTGATTATACATTCAATGTTACACCACAGAGGCATATCTTTGAATCTGTGTTTTTGTAGTTTTAGAAAAAAAAAACAGCTATTTTCTGGACTGAGGCAGTGAGGGGGTTTCTAGACTCTTTTCTGGTCCAAGTCGAGGATTAACAGGCTGCCTTTCTTAAACACAAGCTCCAGATGCTGCTTGAAAGACTTTGCAGCTAGAAGGAGACGAACAAAAAGGAAAAGGGGACAGAGGGGGACATGTTCAGGGTTACAGCTGAAGCCGCTCAAACTCCATCCTTTCTGTTCTGATTTTACTTCCTTGGGCTTTTTTCTCTCCCCTTTTACCCCTTTCTCATTATCTTATTCACCCACTCTATGTTCCCTCACCCCTCACTTTCTTTCCACTCTGTTCATTTCTCTTCCCTCTAACCCCTCTCTCTTCATACTCACTCTCTCTCCATCCATTTGGTGGAACAGTGCTGCTGATAATGCCTGTAATTGGAGTGACTCACACTCTTCCAGTGTGTTTGGACCAGATAAAGAATATTGTCAGCATTTTGCCGACATGGCCTCTGCTGGCAGAATTAAATGGACTCTGTTCTGTTCTGTCTGCAGCAAATTAAAAGCCTCTCAATTCATCTGTTCTCGCCCGAGGCTTACAGGGGCCTCCTATTCACGCAGAAACACCATGGAGAGGGGGAGGAAGAGAATAAGAGAGATTTCCCTCTTCCCCAAGAAGCACCAGTCTTTTGGTTTTGTTGAAGCCTGCACTCAGCCACTGTTCGATGAAAATGGAGAGGGAAAGAGAGGTCAAGACTGATAGTATAAGGAGAGGTGAAGAGCAGCTCAGAAGGTAGTCGGATTCATTATGCAGCATGTCAACTTGCAGCTGTCTCCTGCTGTCTTTGTACTTAAGCAAATAAGTAAGGAGCTTGTCTGCACTTTTGTATGCATGTTAATGTGTGTGTGTTTTCATGCATTCATGTGACAGGGTTAGAGTGTGGATTTGAGTGTTTTTGGCCGCTAGGTTTTGGTTGTCACTGCCAGTCAACACTTCAGAATAAAGTAGCAGCAGATGGGCAAAGAAGGGACAGACTGCTGGGGCCAGAGGGGGCCATCAGGCACTGGACAAGGCCCAAGAGGGGCAACTAGTGTGGTAGTAGCTGCTGAAGAGAAATCACAGTATAATACAACCTGGGCCGTACTAGTTTTGGCCATCTTTTCTAGTGGTGATAATTATGAAGCCACCAAGTTAATTGCTGAGACTGGGAAAGCGATGACATTGTTGGAAAAAGTTAGATGAGGAAGTGAACATGAACAGTTGGATGATCCAGCAGGTTTTAAACCCTAAACCTGTTTGGAAAAGTAAAGAGGCAAATGGTAAAATAATCACCCAAACGGTTCTTTGCAATCTATTGTACTTACTGTAATTGTGTACACACAGTTTCCCCTGTACAATAAGAGATAATAACCCATATTGTGCACCCATGTTTGGCTTTACCTCCAAACAAAGTAGTTCAATCTGGCTAAAGTGTTGACTTGTTGACAACCCATCTGATTTTCTGACTGCTTGTGTTTCTTGCCCCATCAGACACTGTTGTAAGGAGTTACCGGATCACAGCAACTAACTTAACAAGTACAATGATATCATAACTGATAAAAATGTTGTAATTATCCAGAATTTTCCCTCTAATTGATCAAAAGTCAGACAACATTTGGTGTTATCGTCATTTTTAATGCTTTTAAACCTGTTTGAATAATTATTATATGACTGAAGAAGAAAGTGGTTTAGAGAAGTCAGATTCCTCCTCAGGCAGTGTCCTTGCTTAGACACTTATTGACAGGAAGTGTAGAGCAGGTCTCCAGTCTGTTACCATGGGCAACATCTACTCAGGGCCCCCGATCAGAAACAAGCTCATTTTCATGCCTGCTGAGAACTCTTGCTGGGTTTCGCCTGCCAGGAGTAAACCTGACCTAACTGAAGCAAACCTCTTTCTTCCTCTCTTTCTCCACAGCTCTCTGTGGGTGTGTGTGGGATGTTGTGTCAGGGCTAAAGCCCATCCCTCTCCCATGAGCCTGTGTGCCCACACACACACCTGGCGCCTCCACGCACACACCCGGCGCCCACGCACACACAGCCGGCACTGACGCTGTGAACTGGACCCTCGGAGCCCAGCGGAGCCCAGTGGAGCCAAGCGGAGCGGTGTCTAGCCCAGTTGGAGCCTGAGGATGTCAACAGAGACAGAGCTACAGCCAGCGGTCAGGCCCAGCAGCGTCAGACGGGACTCCAAGAGGAAAGGTAAGTAGATTATCACACCTGTTGGACTGTTTCTTGTAATATCCCTTATTACCTTACTAAAGTAGTAATGTGACTAATTAATCTAAAACTTAATGAGGAAAGAATCCTGTTACTCTTAAGTTTGCATCACCAGAGATTTTCACAGCAGACCTCTTAACTTGCGATAGTGGGAAAAGCACAGGTGTTACACTGTTCTTCTCAAGTGTCACACAGCCAAGACAGTGTGACAGTGAGTCAGCATGAACAATGTCAGGACCCTAAAACTGAAGCTGCTAAATGGAATTCAGACATCATTAATTTTGTTATTTACACCTGTGCTTTTCCTGCTGTGACATGTCAAAATGTCCTCTGTGTGAACGGCCTATTAGTTCCACGTCCTTACCTGTTATTGGTATTGTGTTCAGAATTTGTCTGAAAATCACTGGTCCCTCCAAAGACATGGGCAGCATATTTTCCACCACTCCCTGTGATATTTTGTGCACACCCAGTCAAAAACTGATCCTAGCCTGTATAGGGGCTTTTCACGTCAGTGTACAGACTTACAGTGCCACTCTCATCTCTACATGACAAAAAATATTCAAAATAATGACAAATAATCTCTTGACATATTAAAGCATCCAGCCTCCTCTGCCAAGGGCTAATTCCTGGTAGAAGGAGCAACCAGCTAAGGTTTGATACCTGTCCTTGTGACATTGTGACGCAGGTTTAGATTCAGTGTGTTGAACTTTAATTCTGTTGAGTCTGTAGTTGTTGTTCAGTAGTATAATATACACTCAGAATCTGTAATGGAATTACTAAAAAACAAAACATAGTGTTACACAGAGTTTTGAGGTTACAATAATTCATTACTTTCTGACATTGTACCTGAGGCACTGATTAGAAACAGTTGCTGCATGCTGATATACACAAACACACTTTCATCAGCTACTCTTCTCTCTTCATTATTTGTGTCTTGATATGCTGTGTATGATGGATGTGGGTTCTACGACAGGATGCAGGGCCACTGTTGTTCATAGCTAATTAACAGGTGCAGGGGTATTACCGTACAGTAGGTTGCCACCAAACAGGTGCAGGGATGTTGTGGTTGGTGCGAAGCAAACAGATCCAGGTGTGAAACGCTCCAGAGGCAGGTAGCTAGCAGGTGTATGAGAGCAGGCCTGGGTGGTCTCAGAGCAGAGGTGATGCCAGGGGCCAGGCTGGCAGCCATCACCCAGCTGCTCAGTGCCACCTGCCCAACTATGAGAGCGACGCCTAGCATTCTCTGAATAAGCATCTGATTGATGTAGCAAAAACTCTGGACACTGTTGGGAACAACACTTAATGGATACACACAACCACACAAAAACACACACACCCGCACACACACTCTCACTATCACCTGCAGCAGATGCCTCATTGCACACAGTGCGTTGCAACCCCTGCAAACAAGCGTTGGTTTCCACATACACAGAGTGTGAGGGAAGGCTGAATGCCTCTCATGTCCTATTTAGAAACAGTATTGTTCTGCTGCAATGGAGATCATGTTCATCATTCAGACTGCTCTCCATATTTGGGAATATGCGACACACACACACACACACACACACACACACACACACACTCTCACACATACACACACACAGGGACTGGGATTGAAGCCCAGAAGAGCATATGAGAGGAAAGATGAATGGTTTGCCTTCAGCATTCAGACTTGAGGGTTTTTAGCTTCTCTCCTCGCCTTCTTCCCCTGTCTCTTTCTCGCTCCCTCTCTCTTTCTCTCTCTCTCACACACACACACACCCCACACCACACCACCGTATAGCTTGTGTCTGTCTGCACCTCTACACCCCTACATGCCAAAAAAAATGGCATGTAGAATTTGTTCAACCACAGACTCCTCGAACACAGCTCACACAGAGTACTCATCTCTCTTCTGATCTGGGTCATTCTTCCCAACAGACACACACACACACACACAGACATAGATACACACACGTACACATACTCTCAGCAGGGTGATGAAAGTCAAATGCAATCATATACCAAACACAGGCAACAAGCGTGCTCCGAAATAGGAAATTTTGATAATGTCCCTGTTGTGCTTCATGTGTATAACCTGAAACCTCAGTGTACATACAGTGCATATACATGTTTCTGTTACTATCCAGCCCCCTAGTTTCTGTCTCTTTAGAGTAGCTGGATCTGAAGGAAAATAGATCCACTGAGTAGCTAACTGTCATTGGCGGCTTCGCTGCTGTGAGAATCCCTGCAGGATAGTCCCTCATTCTTCTAATATCCTTCCTCATCCTCTTCCTCCTCCCACTGCTGTGACTCCTAAATGACCTTGCCCCGGATGAGTGAGACACAGAGGAGAGACTGATCACAAAGAGAGAGAGAGAGTGAGAGAGACTAATGAGTCAATGTGAAGGAGAGCTGTTTAATCTCAGGCCTTTGTTTCACACTTCTGTGGAGAAGAATGTAATAAAGAAGACTATGGGACGTCTGCATGTCACACATTAATCACAGATGGTGTGTGCCTGGGTCTATGTATCACTGTATATCTGTGGGTCTATAAGTGCATGTTTTTTTTTTTTTTTTTTTTTTTTTGCACACAATTATGTTTCTTCCGTGAGCTCGGGTCATTCTTCTGAGAGCACTTTTTTTCTCTACCAAAAGGTTTTTATTGAATTACCATGACAAGGTAGAGATAACCTTTGACCCTTAGCATTTACATGACCTGAGCTGAATAACTGCGGCTTTCTGCTCCCCCTGACAGTGAATTAGTCATTCTTTTTGGTCAGGCTCAATTCTTGAAGTATTTTTGTCTTTATTAATCCTCAATAAATCCAGAAAGATTATATCTCTCCACCTCTCTATCCCTCTGTGATTTTCTTTCTCTCCACCTTGCTTCCCTCCTCCTCCACATAATCTGCCTGTGCACAAATCACAAGGATTCCTATATTAACACAGGTGGTGATTTAGACCTGGCTCCAAATCTTTTGCTTATGACCCTTTATAGTCAAGCAATGATTACTCACAGCTCCTCGTCACAGATTGCATATGAACTCAAAGCAGTTCAACAAAAGAGTTGATTATTTAATTTGAACAGTTAATAGAGGCCTGATGAGGTCAATCTCTCTAGTGTTTTACAAGAAAAAAAAGAAAGATACATTCTGTGTCTTCTTCTTTCCTATTTTCTTAATCATTGGGCAGTTTCTTCAACTTGTCTTGAGATCTCTTGAAGGATCCTGACCCCCAGGTTGGGTTCCACCTACTTCAACTTTCACACGTTGACGTTGTGCTGTTGGTGTCACTCTCTGGCTATTGCAGACTTGAAGTTATGTAAGTGGATAAGCAGAGTCAAGCGAGATGTCTAGAGTGGATATTTGTTAACAAGTAGAACTGTTAGTGTTTTTAAGAGAAGACACAGTTTGATATTCTTCATTATCAATAAAACATGGAGTTGACAGTCTGCCAGTGCAAACACTTTTTTTTTTCGTGAATGTCAAATTAGAACAGCGAGCCAATTTGACATTTGTGAACAGCCCAACAGCTGCAGACAGTTTTGTCTCCACTTTTCATCTCAATGCCTACCTTGCTAATGAAGTACGATGAACCGTGGACGCCTTACTCTGGGGAATCTCTGAATCACATCTCCTATTTTCACAGTTCAAGTAAATCATTCTGACATTACAATGTAGGATTTCAACAACACTGCTTTGTGTCAAATGTAGTGTATTTAATATAATTACAGCATGCTTAATGAACATATGCTCTGCTGTGGCTTCACCCTCCAGAGGTTCTATAGTTTTGTAGTCAAAACAGGGCGCAAAGACTGGTCTTCTAACCAGCTGTCTGTGAGACAGCAGAGATTTATTTTACAGTATTCAA
This sequence comes from Lates japonicus, assembly GCA_033238685.1. NCBI lineage: Eukaryota > Metazoa > Chordata > Actinopteri > Centropomidae > Lates > Lates japonicus. The sequence goes on from BRZM01003569.1 coordinate 16,306,763, forward strand.
ATTTAGTTCTGTAGTGTAACATAAAAAACTAATTGTTTGCAGTATTTATTCTCAGTTGATTCAGCGTGAAGTTTAGCTTCTACAGTGGCTCCATTCTGACTAAAGCAGGACTAAAAACACAGTTCATAACAGTGAAATCCCACAGTGAATAAATTGCGCTGATTTTGGCATATCTCAGTGAACCTGGCATCATGCCCATATTGTTGTTACAGTATGTATGGACATTATCAGGGTTGTGATTGAGTATTTGAGGCGAGCCAAACGTTGGTAAATTGTGACTGTGATTGGCAAGCTTGTCTACCTACGCAGCCATTCTGGCAGGTAACCAGCAATCATGTGGATCATTTGAATCTTCTTCATTTCTAAAACCCGACTCATAAACATAGTAAGACTTTTGTATTTTAAGATTCATTGCTTGCTCTGGCCAACAAATGATGGTGTTTTATTTTATTTTCTATTTGCGGTGTTCGAATCAAACATTCATCGATGCCTGCCTGTCTTTCATGATGTGACACCAAATATGATTACAAGTTACAATAACCTCTGCTGCTGTCAACACATGCAGACAACTGTCATCACAACTCTGAAAAATCACGACTCTCCCACAAAGGGATTTGGCTGAGGATGTGTGGGAGGGTGTTTCTACAATGTAGCTGGCAGCCAGCGGCATGAAAAGAGTGGTTAAGGGTTATAACTGTGCAGCTGTTAGCCTTTGTGTGTGTCTGTGTGTGTGTGTTGATATGTGTGGATACGTGTGGGTGTGTTTGCTCGTCTCTGGTGTGCGATTAGCAAACACATTATCTTCTTCGTGTGGATATTATGCACACATCCAGTCTATCTGGCACAATCACCGCAGCCATTTACTTGGATATCTTTCCCTGGGGGATCTTAGAACACAAACAACGGTATTTTGAGAGTGCGTGTGTGTTGTGTTTGGTGTGTGTGCGCCTTCTATGAGAGGTAATCAGATCTGTTCCCTCCAATCAGACAGAGATTGAATTGAATTGGCTGTCTGTTGCTGTGGTTGTTAGTGGAGGCCAATAGTGGATACGGGCGGACAGAAGACAAAAGCGACACTCAGTAGCAGATAGTGACACACACTTTCCAAATATGGCTTTTCAGAACTAAAACTATATTTAGAGATAACGGCATCCTCTCTGTCCTCTCCTGCTATCTGCTGCCCTTCTATCCCATCAGTTTATTTCTGGAAAATCAGCAATCCATCCATCCTGCTGTCTTCTCTTTCACCAGTGTGTCTCTCATCATGCCCATCTATTTATCCATCCACTTTTTTTCCATCACTGTAAGTTAAGGGTGGTGAGATGTCATCAATTCCATTCCCAGGCAGGTATCTCATCCCTTGCAGCAAACCCACATCCTCTTTCTGCAGCTGCTATGACACACTCCTCTGCCCCTATTAAGTGTTAAAAAAGCTTCATCCAAGCTTTCAAATGTGACCACACAGAGTTAGCATTCAAAATATACCTGACTCAGAGAGAAAACTATATATCAGTGAAAGCCTTTTATTTGCTTTCTTTGGACTGTGTGTGTGTGTGTGTGTGTGTGTGTGTCTGTGTGTGGCTGCGGTAGCTTGTGTACTCTGTGATCCTCTCAGTATGTTCAGCTTAGTCCTCTCCTCCACACTAGTTGGTGTGGCTTTGCCCACCGCATCACTAACTACAGTCTCCATAGCAACAGTTTGCTCCCTGCTCATAATTTGCACAAAAGAAAAACGTCCCAATGTCACCCACAGGCTCTAATAGAGGCCGATACTCTCACCCTGCTGTGCTGGTTGAAGGACTGTGCATTGAAGGGGCATTTCTTATTTGTTAGATGTTGACAGGCTGCTGTTTGCTATTTCAGTTCTCTCACAGCACACACAGAGCTGTCTGTGTGGAGCTTGTCTAAGACACATCAGTACTAAGAGGTACAGCTAATAATGTAATAATTATCTAATCTGTAATAATAGTGATTTTAAACTATTCTCCTGTAATTAGTGTTGGTGACTTAAAGGACTTGACTTGATTGATTGTTGGCCTCTAGTTTTTATGAGCAAATCCCCATTTTGTTTGTCTCATGAACTTGAACTTCACACCATCCCACTGATCTACAGGTCGTGGTAATGTACCAACAAAGACAAGGAAGATGAAGACTGCTTGCACATACAACATGAATGTAAACAATGCAAATATCAGAATTCAGACTTGCAAATATTTTGCGAGGAAGAAATTGCATGTGTATAAGACCTTGAGGAGACACACAATGCATAGAATGGCAGCATTACTCTCTTTACAAGAAAACTTAATGTTCTTTTGCAGGCAAAATCCATGCCCAAGTGTTTTTTTTAATAATTATTGTGAATATTTTAGTTAGTACTGAAAGACAAAAAGGATCCTTGGAGATATGTCAGAAATGCTCTTTTAGCCTTGAAGCCTCTGAGTGGGCAGGTTGTTGCAAGTTTGACTGACAGCTGACAAACTTCTGCAGGTTACTGCAGCTTACATCCTACAATCTGACATTGGACAGACAGCTTTTTGTTTGCAGTGGTATTGAGGAGTAATGACCACACAGTTTAGCAACTTATTGATCATGATGAGTTTTGGAATTTCTCAATGTGCCAAAGGCTACAAGCTAATTAGCCTTCAAAATTATGTTGGCACTGCACTTTTTCTTGAGCAGTAAGCCAAGTTGTATCCAAGCTTGTAGATAAGGTGGAAATAACTAATTAGATAATGTGGGTTGTGGTTCAAAGTCTGTGGCTCTTTTTGGCTCTGTTAGTCACTGCCACTGTGAGGAAATGATTGCTAATATGAAGGTACAGTTTTTTTATGCAAAACCTCTCTGTCTGTGTAGACATTCAGTAGTGCTCTGGCTGGTATGTGCACATACTGGGCGCTGTCATGAGAAATATTGACTGTGGGGTGCCTACTGATTAAGATACATACTGTATGATTGGGACACCCTCCCCTCAACTCTGTCAAGACCTTTTTTTTCATATCATACCCCTCTCTCTCCTCCCATGTTTCCTGTCGGCACTGTAAATATTTTATTTAAAAAGAGGCTTAAGGCCAAAAAAGTTTTAAATATAAATTTACTCTGTCTCTGTACTAATCTTTTTCTCAAAAGAGAGTACAGGATATGTAATTTACAAGTCAGACCTTTTTGTTGTAATAGAACAGAATAACAGTGAAAAAACTAGTGATTTGATATCTGTCCAACTATGGATGTGAAAGTGATGATAGTATGTACACAGTGAAGAGATAAGAGAGAGTTAGTGACATGGAGAGACTGTGGCAGATGGCAGAGTTTCCTTTTTCTTTTTTAATGCTGTATGATGTTCTTCAGTCCTCCTTTGCTCCATCCCTCTCTTCCAGGACCCTGGCTGAGTGAATGAAGGGAGAGGGTTCATTACGCAAGATGAGACAGAGAAAGGCAGAGAGGGGGAAGGACAACAACTTCAAGTGGTTCCATATTTTGGCAGAGATGATAGACATGAACGAAGGCTTTGTTCTGGCACACTCGCCTTGGCATGAAAGGAGTACTGCTGTGTTTTGAGGAGTTACCTGTGTTTCCTAATGCTTTGAAAGAAGGGCCTCCAGTGTTCAACAGTCACATACACCCATGTGGACATACACACACAAGCACACCTCCTGTTCACACAGACTGTGGGATTTAGGAAACAAATACTTGTGACACTTTTCAGTAAGATGTGTCTTTTACTGTTTGAACAGGCTAAGTTTGTGTGTGTGTGTGTGTGTGTGTGTGTGTGTGTGTGTGTATTTTTAGGTGAGAGACTAAGAAGAGAATGACTAGGACAAAGTGTGTGCTACCTTCTCTACTTCCTTTGATGATGGGGAGTATTTAGAGGAAGCTCACAATGCAGGGCTCAGAGATCTACTTGTTGTTTTGCAGCACTGTATGCACATTTATGCAGTGATGGAATTGAGTGTGTGTGTGTGTGTGTGTGTGTGCGCGCATGTGTGTGTGTGAGTGGCGGCTCAGGGGCGACCGACAGTGCAGTCCATGGGGGGAACTGCTTCAGCGTAGCATGACAGGATGCTAGCGGCTTGTTTACACAGCCCACTCTCTGATGCCCTGTCAGAGCCCAGAAAACACACAGCTGCACACACAAACAAAACAGATACATACACACACACACACAACACGCAAATACATACACACACATATGCACATTGCACAGACACAGTTGCATGTTCCCCTTCGTTAGTGAGACCAATTACCTTGTAATTAAAGCCAGGGCGAGAAAAGAGCTTTACCACCAAGAGTCCTAGATAGACAGAGGGATGTTGGGTGGAGAAGATGAGGACTGAGAAAGGGAATCAAAGTGAAAGGGAGAGAGTCAATGCTCATGCTAGCAGAGCTATTGTTGGCCTCTTATTAAATGGGGAAAACATGGAAAGATTAGATGAAAGGAAAAAGATAGAAGAGATGATTAAATCATATTATTCCCCTATAATTATATAATATATGTGTTTGTGTGCGCCATCTACATTATCAAAGTTCCAGTTACCCTTTACACTTAATCAGCAAGGTGTTGCACATAGAGCACATTGTATTTCACTTTGCTAACACTAGCTGAGTGTTTTTTGCAGATTACATAGTACATCTTGTTTTGGTGAAAACAATAAACAAAACCCAGAACACATGCGCTCCCAAAACAACTTTGCCACTGAGAATGCAGCTATTCTGACAAGTATACAGCCACAGAGCAGGGAGCTGTGCTGGTTTGCTCTCTGTACTTCATTAAAAGCTTTAAGCATTTCCTAAAATTCTGCTTCATTGCATACCAGTATGTGAGCATAAAAATGTACTCTTGCCAAGATGGTTGTGCACACATTCACAGAATCCTCAGTGGGTTTGTGGCTAAATACAAAGATTAATGCACTAAAAAATAACAAGCACAAAACCTGTCCAGGCCCACGGCAAGTGTGTGCTAAGACAAAGTCTCTTTTACAACTTAATACAGTTGGAAAGTAACCCCTCAATATATTCAAGCTTCACAAAAGGACATTAATAAATGCTTTTATGTTTAACAGATTTTACCATTGAACAGTACATTCGGATTCAAAATAATGAGATTATGGTTAAACATCTGCACAACAAGATGCTGCAAATTTATGTTACAAATGACACCTCTCTGAAATCACCCAGCTGCCAGAAATCAGCACATCTCTGAACTTTGTGTAAATCTCATTTTTTAAATGTTTTCTTATTCCCAATTTCAGAATCTTGTAGACAACTGAAACTTCATGAATATTAATTTGATCATGGATCTGAAAATGATATTGCACAAGTTAAATAGGGGGTGGCATGGTGGTGCAGTGGTTAGCACTGTTGCCTCACAGTAAGAAGGTTCCCAGTTCAAACCCGGGGCTTTTCTGTGTGGCGATCCGTACAGGGTGTACCCCGCCTCTTGCCCAATGTCAGCTGGGTTAGGCTCCAGTCTGAAGTCTATACTTGCTTTTAAGAGGGTTATGTTCCAAATTCAGAGGTGGGTTTTAATGTACTATATATTTTATGCCAAGTGACATTTCTTTTTTCATTTACAAATGGCAAGCAAATGCCACTTTACTTTCTAATTGAAATCTTAAATATTACATAAAAATGTCTATTCTGTCAAATGTTATTAAAATAATTCAGTGAGACAGAGGTACCTTAGAGCTGTGCCTGTTTTCCCCAACTCTCACCATACACAAGTCAAAAGTTTTCTCTGTCTGCTTTTCCAAAGTGACCTTGACAAAGAGTGTGGGTGTTTCCAAGTGTGTGTGTGTGTGTGTGTGTGTGTGTGTGTGTGTGTGTGTGTGTGTGTGTGTGTAGGTGGGATGGTAATGGGCAGTGTGTTGTGTCTGTCCCTGCATGTATTTTTCAGCTCTAATTTGTTCTGTGTTTTCTGTCAGAGAGGATAGCTGGTTGCCTCAGGACACACATGCATGCACACACACTTTCATGTGTGCTCAAGTCTGTGGCTGTGCCCATCATCCAGGTCAGAGCAATGGGTGGCAGGGAGGAGGAGGCTGGGAAAAGGGGGAATGAAATGGATGGAAGGAATGTTGGGATGAGAGGAGTAAAAGGGCAGAGGATAAAAATTACAACACCATAGCTGTTTGAGATTGGACAGAAGTCTTAATTTACTTAGTTCAACTCCAAAGCCTTGTTTCATGGTGTTGAGTCACCCTCTACAGGTGAAACACACCTTTCTTGTAGCATAGATGCCAAATTAGTCAGAGTGATCAGACAGAAAAATGATATAGAACCTACAAACACAAATTCTGTAGTGTAGCCTTAGCGTACTTAAGTACCAAAGTAAGAGCTCAAAAGAAGCATCTTTATTTGACAAACACAGTCATGTTGCAAATAAGACAGAAAAAAATGCACATCAGCAAAGGCTCAGCACTCATTTATTTGATGAGTGGCAACAGTACTTTATCATCTCATTTTACACCCGCTGTTTCACTTCAGCAACTATGGTTATGTTTTTGTAAAGTGTGCATATGCGTATACTCAGTCAAGTGTGAGCCTTTGTATGCCAAATCAATCTGCCAGAATTAAGCATGGAGCTGAAGGGAAAACTTGTTGTTTTCTTGGCACATGCTGTTTGTGGGTTTAAAAGAGTCTGTGTGAGAGAGTGCTTCATCTGAGCAAGTCTCTGATAGGTAAAGAGTACACACACATAAAAAAAAAAACCCACACATATTCACACACACACATTCGGCAGGAGGGTTTAGAAGCAGGATTAATTGGAGAGTAACTGCCGGGTTCCCTCATGTGCTGTTGAGTGTTTGTTGGGAACCATCCCAGCTGTAGTTAAGAGCCTCTGGGTGCTGCTTCATCTGGAGCACAGTGAAATAAGCTCCACACGTTACCAGCCACTGCAAACAATACAGGCCTGCTGAAAATACAGAGAGCAGAGATGCACTGCTGTCAAGAGTTGCATCAGCGTTTGTGCCACTGACATCATTTCTGAGATGTATCAGGCGTGATGCCAGCAACTTCCTGTCACAAATCAAAAATCAGACCAAAGCCACATGAGTCCTCTTTTCTTTTCTACAGAAAGCTGCTACAGCTCTCACTCATTACCCAGTGGCCTCAAACTAATGTCCTAAATCTCTTATGTCTAATGAAATTAATGAACTAGACTGTTATGCATTGCTGGCCTTCCACTTAAAAACTGTTTGAACTTGGCTTCCGTCTACAGCCTGGATGATCAGCATGCATTTGAACGGAAGAAGATCATCCTGATACCTCTACAGGTCATCTGAAGCATGTCTGGACACATTACCATCAGTCAAACAGCAGGGAAAGTCTAATCTGTTATACTTTATTTTTGTACTCTGGGCATCTCCTTCATGTCAAATATATCTCATCAAGTTAATTGCTGTGACAGCCAAAAGTACAAAAATAACTCGTAATATACTGGAATTCTCCTTTCAATTCAGTGTCTCGCAACTTTGCAGGAGAAAAGGAAGAGAAGAAAAAGTGAAGTAGGAACATAAATCTGATATCAATATGTATGTAATCTAAATGTAACCCTTCTGAAGAGTGGGGATCAAGAGGGGTTGGAGATTTTGCAGAGGAGAGGAGGGTAAAGGGGAGCCAGCTGGGAGAGAGTGATGGAGGGGCACACAAGAGGCAGAAGGTTACAGTTGCCAGGGGCGATGCTAAGGGCTTCCCCTGAAGGGTTAGACATACAGTACCAGCAGTCACCTGCCATCTATCACCTGTAGAAGTGTGTGTGTGCGTATGTGTGTGAGTAGGAGTCGGGTGTTCTGCCTGTCATAACGCTCTAATCCTGAGTGACATTTATCCAATGGAGACCTCGCTCATTCATCCATCCATCACATTCTATTCCTCCTTTCCATCCTTTTTGCTCTCCGCTTTATGTCCTTCCCTCCCTCTCTGCTTGTTGCTTCAGACAGACAGTCAAACCAAACCTGCATACCAAGTACTATCACACACACACACTCATAAGGTATAAGGTATTAACTTTACTGTATAGATAAAAGAAAGCTGAATTCTGAATATTACGACTCTGATTTAGCATTATGGTGTTTGTTTTGGTTTTACAGATTAGCTAGTGCAGATTTGAGAGACATTTGTGAATGTGTGTACAAAAGAGAATGAGTGTGTTATTGTGTGTTCATCTGTGAAGTAACCATGAGTGACGAACCTGAATGATTGTTTCATTTTGTGTTATAGTATGGTGGGTGGGATATGTGTGAACATGTGTTTGTACGTCGTTGTGTTTCTGTGAGAGTGTCAGAGGCTTGTGTTGTGTGCATGCATGTGTCAGCGTGTAATACTCGTGTCTGAGCGTGTGTGTCTGTGGAGCAGTCATGACAGATGAAACAGAAGATTCTTTCATTAGTTGTGTTTGAAGCTCAGCGAGGTCACAGCAATAGCAGACATTTAATTACAGCAGACTGAATGCTTCCCCTGCTGACACACAGAGGCACACACACACACACACACACACACACACACGCACACGCACACACACACCAGGAGGTCTTTGATGGAACATGCTCCCAAAAGGTGATAATATAAACCACTCAGCAGGAGAAGTAACCCTGGACCCCTTCTACCTTTTCCTCTCTTTCCTCCCCTCTTGGCCTTTCTCGACTTCTCCCTTTCTCTGTGTTTCTCTCCCTCGGTGTGCTAAGTATAGCAGCATTAATGGTGATGGATGCAGATGGAAGGAGCAGGTCTTAAATGTCAAACTCAAATGAAAACCACAGCGCTAGTGAGACAAAAGCAGCTGGACACATTAACTGTTATTTAACACTCACATCATTTACATACATACACACACAGATGAAGACCTGCACCACAGACTATGTAACAATAACAAAATGGATCCTCAGAAAAATGTGTTTCAATTATATAATTTAAGAGGCGAATTCCTCTCACTGAGTTGTCAAGGAAATCCCCTCAAATGCTGAAATCAAATTTGTGTTTTGCAAATAAATAAACATAATTGTTATTTCAGCAATAAATAACATCTCATCTAAATATGTTTTAAACATGGAGATGCCGATGGGGTCACATCTACAAGTACTTTTTTGGCCATGCCCAACATTGAAGGTCCCCTGGGGAGTTTTTGTAATCTAGTAGTGTTCTGAAGGAATGTTTTTTATCAGAGTCCCTTTGTTTGTATTCTGCACCTACATATGGATGCGTTCACAGGCAGACACGCACACGAGCATGCAAGCAGCATAATTTACATCCTGCAGGTAGTTTCATGCTGGTAATGAGCATCCTTGTAGCATTAACATGCTAAGAAATGTAGCATTGTGCTAACAAAGGCAGGGAAGAAGACGACTGCAAGCTCATACTCATGAATGTAAACAATGCATGATTTAAAATATTAAGAAGTCGACTTTGCTAATGTTTTATGAGGGAGGAAAGGCACTCAACATGTTTGTGAGATGTTTTTGTGAGTAACTAATCATACACAAAACTGACTGTAAACTTGTGTTTGTTTACAAGAAAACTCCTTCGGACATTTTTAATGCCTGTTGTTGGCTATACAAAAATGTAACTTCATCTAGTGTATTTCATTAAAGTTTCCTGGTTTGTTTTCCACAAGCCATTAAAGCAGCTCTGTTTTCTGACAGACAGCTCTTGTTTGCATGTGAATGAAATATGAGCATGTTGTTTTACACGCAGCGGCAGTGGCAGGTTTCATGTTATTGACGCAGTGGGAAGAGATGGGGGGTTTAGGTGGGAAGAGGGGGGATCATCATAGCTGTTGACTGTTGCATAGTGTGCGCTTGTTTATGTGTGCTCTCGCCTATGTGCATATTTCACAGGACAGTTTCAAGTTTAATGAAGGCAATATTTAAATGTCTTCAAACGTCTCTGCATTGAACAGAACAATTCTCCGGTGGTTTAATCACTTACTCTCATCTCAGCCCAACTGAGACGCGACACAATAGAGAGCGCCGTACCACTGTTCTCCCTTACTCTTTCCAAAATAAGGACAGATGTTCCTAAGCTCTTTTGTCTCTGAAGACTTTGACGCAGACAGTCATGATTTACTCCAAGTAGGACTGTGACTGAGTGTGTGCGTGCCCGTTCAGTGATTCAGAGGAATAATCTCATCTACACCATATTTGTGTATATGTGTGTGTTGGTGTTATTTTTAATCAATGGAAAACAAAATGAAGTGGGTTTTTTTCTTTGAGATAGTGCTCCTCTTTTTTCCTTCACAAGGTACAAGGATTTTCAGACAAATGAATATCCACATATATAATCTCCAGCAGCCTTGGTATTGTACAACTTACTCTTTGAGGCCTTCACAGTGCAGGGCTATTAACACAAGCGCTAACACAGCATGAGAATCTTGTTTATTCTCTGATAATGAGGCATTTTTAGCCTTGAATGTCCTTAAAAATTGTTCAACCTCTAGAATCCAGTGTAATGGTGATTTAACTCAGGTGATGCAAGTGCAAATTTAAAAATGGGAATGCTTGTGTGGGCCAGCAGATAAAGCAGAGGGAGGTGGGAGATTAGTGTTGGACAAAGATGATTCAGTAACATCATATAACACGATGCTCTCGTGTTTAAAGGGCTCATTTCTACTATACTGCAATGCTGTAGGGACTCTGTGTGAATGGAGGGAGTGTGAAAGAATGACGAGAGGAGGAGTGGGACCTCTCCATCACTCAGAGTATGACCTTCCAAGAGTCACGCTGTTATAGAGTACAGAACTAATGCCTCAATATATTATCTGAATATGCTGCATTATCATTACGCTTCTCCCTCTCACAATTGCTCTTGCAGTCTTTCACTCACACATACACAGTCAGAAACACAATGCGGAGACACACACAGATGCAGGAATGTTTCCCCTGTACAGTATTTGATGATGAAATGCTTGCGCACTGCAGGTCAGAGACAGAGAAACAGAAAAGAAAAACAATGGAGAGCACAGCAAAAGAGAACGTGAGTCCAGCTTTATGAGTGGCCTCTCTCCTTGAGCTGTGTATTGTGTGTGAAGACGAGTGTTGTAGTCACTTCAGGAGATAACAGAGAGACTTCCTGGACAGGAGCAAGGTCAACACGTGCGCGCCATTGCCGGCACTCACTAATGCATGCGCACAATGCCAACAATCTCCCACACAATAGAGGGTGAGGAGAGAGGGAGGACTGCGGGAGACAGGGGAGATAAGAGCAAAATGTCACACCATTATTTTGCAGGAGAAATAGTCGAAAAGGAGAGCAGTCACAGCTTCAGCTCTAATCCTGCCGAACTTCATTGATTTACATGTCTGAATATATTGACCGGTGCCATTCATAAGATACCACAGTTCAATGCCCCGATCTGAATTAGTTGCATAATAAGATGTTGCTAACATCAGTAGCTTTGACCTATGCTTTGGCTGTATTTTTGTAAGATTACTGTTGAGGTCTTCTGTGGTCTATGTGATTGATGAGCCAGAGGTAATAGACCTGGTCTGAGGTAGATGGAGGTCCTTGACTGGAAGATGTACTGTGGACTGTAGAGTGTGTGTATATGTGTGTCTGCAGGGCAGGATCGCAGCGAGGCAGCTCTCATCAGGCGTTTTAAGGGCGATGGCGTCCGCTACAAGGCCAAGCTCATCGGCCTGGACGAGGTCACTGCCGCCCGTGGAGACAAACTCTGCCAGGACTCAATGATGAAGCTCAAGGTAAGGAAAGTGTCTCGTTTCTTCTCTTCTCTCTCTGTTGATGGGTCTTCAATTAAAAATTGACTTGCTCTTTTAATTCACTTCTTAAAGTACTCTCACCGCTAATATGCATCTTTGCATTTGCTAGCAAGAAATGACTAAATCTGGAGGACTCCAACACACAGAAATAATGTAACACGATTGCCTACAGTCGCATTAAGTTCCATGACCCACAAAAAACACTGAACATCAATATCCAACACAGTTGTTGGTCCATTAATAGTTCTTCAACTTCATGCATATTAAAAAATTCAAGTTTTAAATATGCATGTTTTGTACATCATAACATAACTGTACCTGTGTGTGTGTGTGTGTGTGTGTGTGTGTGTGTGTGTGTGCATGCATGCGTGCATCCATGTATCGTTTGGTGTGTTTTTTTCTTGCCAGAGGAGAGGAGAAACAAGGACCTTATAATTTATAGAGACAATGATGATCAGTGCAGGAGGAAGTGAGGAGGTTAACCATATGGATGAGAAGGGGATTGGGGTAAATGTCTTGTCTGTAAGGACAGGAACAATTAAAGGGAGAGGTAGACAGATGGGGCAGTTACCAGAGGAGAGAGGGTATATAGGGAGGAAATAATTTGGATGATAGGTGAGAAAGAGATGAGTGAGGATAAAGATGAGGAGAAATAGGACATTCTGTTAATTCATTCATCAATAAAGTATGAACAAGCTGGTTTGATTAAATTTATTACTGTAAGCGTATGGAAAACACATTTTCTAAATGATGTTACTCTAGAAAATGTCCCCAAACAGTCAAAACTGAATACAAAGCCTAGATTTTGCTCCATCTTTCTATAAATGTATGCAGAAAGACTTTGAAAACACCCTCAGTGAGTGCCTTATTCATTATTAATTGTCATGTAACTCATGGGGTTCAAATACTGCAGGATATATTTAAATTGAGAAAATTACATTTACGTTTTGTTTATGTGTAGTGAAAACTCTTTCCAGCCGAGGCCTAGAAGGTTGAGCACAGGATAGACAGCTCATTGATCAAACAGCTTCCCTCCTCCTCATTTATTCAGACAGGAAATCCATCAACTCTTTTTCTGTGATCTCTCCACCTCTTCTTTCATACCGCTCCTCCCTCTCCTAGCCCGACTCCCTCGATTCTCTGATCTCTCTCCTCTCCTCTCCTTCTTCTTTTGTAGCTCACCTATGCAAATGGAGGTGGGGTGAAATTCCTCCCTTAGATACACTTATAGAGTTATAAATCAGTATGTCCTGATATGTTCAGTGAATTCATGTAGTTATGTGCTCATGAAGGGATGCTTTTTTTGCTGTACTTGCCTTTTTGTTAATTGATTTCCTACATTTCCCATAATACCTTTCAGCAGCCTAAGATAAGAAATTAAGTTTTTGTGTTTAGCTGAACAGGGCAAATTCTTCCACTTAGAATAAACATTAAAAGCTGTTTACAGTAATTTTTCCAAATAATGTTGTAAATTTCTTAAGTGGTTTGTTCCTAAATGTTCTTTCTCTATCATTATCCACAAATATATTCTTAAATGTGCTGTTGTATTGCTTGTTTGTTTTACCAAATATTGAGTGTGAAGAAATTAATATCTATCAGATCTTTACAAAGTTTTGTCCAAGTCATTGTTGTTGTGTCCATCACACAAGTAAATCTCAGACGACTTTATCTGGACTGTTGAAGCTACTGTACCTCTTGTGTGATTCTATTTTAAGTGATGCAATTATGTGATGTTTCTTGCTGATATAATAGAGAGATTTGTATTGACAGTTTGACAAAATAAAAATGCATAATCCAACAAGGAAATAGCTTTTAAATCAAGATTTGGAAGCTCCTCATGGAGTTACCTTCCCATTACACTGTACACATGTTTCTGTCCTGCTCCTAACATGGTTATTTGCTCCATGTCTGTATGTGTGTCTTTTTGTCCTTAGGGTATCGCTGCAGCAGCACGGTCCAAAGGAGAACACAAACAGAAGGTGTTTCTGACAGTTTCCTTTGGAGGGATCAAGATCTTTGATGAGAAGTCAGGGGTAAGCTCACAAGCAAATGTGTGTGTGTGTGAGTGAGTGTGAGTGTGAGTGTGCGCCTGAATGCAGCATTTCTGCCTATGCGTGTGTGTGTGTGTGTGTATGTTTCCTCTGTTAATGAGGCATCTCCATGAGAGAGAGAGGCCCCTGGGGAAATCAGGAGGCCCTAATTGAAACCCTGAGAACAAGGCCTCAGTAGATGAGAGAACATGGCTATCCTATTGTCTGCCTCTCTGCAAACAGTGACAACACTGGTTTCATATTATGCTCCAGGATTATGCATTTTCTATCTTACATGGCTGCTTTTCTGTTTGACCAACTGGATCTATTCAGGCTTTGTTGTCCGACTGCTGACTGCATTCCTCCTTGTTCAGTCTTTTTTTAATCTCTGGTGACTCTCAGTCTCTAAGTTCTGTTATTTTCCCACTGTCCAATGAGATTTTGGTATTGCCAAAGTCCCCCCACAAAGCAATAACTGTACAGGAGTTTGTCTTAGTTTCACTAATGATGAGACATATTGACAACCTAGAGATTTATGACTACAGGACCAGGCAGATGTAGACACCCTGTAGACAGAGGAGCTGTGAGTTCAGCTGTTAAATGCTGTTACAGAGAGGATTCGTGCAGCTCAAGGGAAAGTAACCAGCAGAGCGTAGTGATTTCTTTTAAAATTTCTTACTCAAGGATCCTCTGACAGGTATTATCGAAGTTCGATCCCCCAACTGGCCATACCTGTCACTGTATCCTTGAACAAGAAATACACTGCCTACATTCCCCAGGATATTTGGTGCTTTGGATGGAGGACAACCTCACTAAACAGACCATTTTGCCCTCTTTTGGTGTTAGTAATGTAAAATTAGTGCCCCATTAAACCCCAGAATATTTTAAAGAGATCAATTTTAAGGCACTTGGCTTACTACAATTGTCTGCACATGTCAGCTTTTTCTTAATGTATTTTAGCAGGTGGAGTAAAACAGCCTTATTTTAAAAAACGTAATACAGCATTAACGTCTGCTGTTTGTGTATGTCATGTAAATATGCAGTATGAGCTGTCTGTTTCACTCTGTCTGGCTGTCAGTAGGGCTGATTGTGAATGTAGTCTGGTTTAGACACAATGTGAAGCTCGCTGCTTGGCACCTGGCTTTAGTGGCTGACGTGGTAAGCCTGAGATTTACACCTCAACAGGAGCTGGATGTCAGTGTGCATGTGTGTGTAAGTTTGTACCCAGCAGTAATTCAAAAGTGCGGGGTATTAGACAGGCAGGACACAGTAACCAGTGGCCTCCCACATGGCAGCCATATTGCATGCAGCCAAACTCATCCCTCACAAGTCCAATCCTTCATCCCTCTTTTTATAACCCTCATTTCTCTTCATCTTATTCTCCTTCTTGATGCTTCAAACTCTCTGCACCGAAAGATAGAGAGGGCTAAAGAGAAAGAACAAGAAATGGATACAGAAATAGGAGGGCAAAGTGGAGAAGATGTAGAAGAGAAGAAGCAAGAGAGGAGAGAGAGAGATGGTGAGAGGAAACAAGGATGTGGAAAAGACAGATAGAGGGAGGGACAGAGACAGACTTAAACAGAGTTAGAGGGATAGGTAGAGAATCATTGAGCATATGTCAAAGTAAAGCTCTCTACAGGGAGACCTTGTCCTCTGTCTCTGCACATTAATATTAACTATAGAGATATGCTGTCCTTACTATCAGTCCTTCAACCACTCCTAATGGCTTGGGAGGGAGAGAAGGAGACAGAGAGTGAGAGAGAATGAGTGCTGAGGTTCAGGGATCTTGACAGTCTCATTCCCCTCCTGTGCATCAGTCAGCCAGATGGGCGGATGGATGTATGGGTGAACAAATGGATGGATGGCCTCTCTCTTGGAGGAGGGAAGGTCGTGCAGGATGGAGAGAGGTGGTGCTTGAGATGGAGGAGAAGACAACGTGAGACATTAATCTAGCAGAGGGCAGGCCAGCATGTCTCTCTCTCTCTGTCAGCCTCTTCTCACAAGGAACACACTTACATAAACACACAGACACACGTGCACACCACGTTCTTCAACTCTTTTTGGAATCACATTAGGGCCCCTGCACCATGTCAGGTCAAGAACTCACAAGAGTACAGGGCTAAGCTCGCTGGCCTGCCGTTTCCTCAGGAAATGAAATCAGAAAGATTAAATAAGTCCAGGTCAGACAACAAAAAAGACTATATGAAAAAAATAAGCATAGAGGAAAGCTATTTAGAAAAGACCCTGAGGCAAAGTGGTCAAAGAGGCTAGCAAGAGATGCAGCTGTGGCAGGGCAAAAGATAGAGAAGGTGCTGCACATACTGGCATGAATGTCAGACCCTTCCATACATTCACTTTTGAGTCTTATTATTAATTAAAAGGTGCGGACAGAGGAACGAATGGGGGCAAGCATCAACCCCACCCCCCCAAAATGGGTTTGTTGAGGTGAGGTCAGGCACACGACAACGAGACATGGTCTTTCTTCCTGAAAACTCAATTTCTTCAGTTCTTTCGCATTCATGACTCATCGCGTAACAATTGAAGTTTAAGTTTGTTAGGAATCATTCTTAGGCATTATTTACTGAGAGCTAGACACCCAAAAACATTCATCTATTCTGCTTCATGAGGACTGTGTGGTTGTGGTTGATCAGACTTGATTGACAGTAGCCATGGCAACACAAGCAAGCAACCCACTATCTGTCAGATGTTGCAAAATCCTGATCACCTTTTTCAGCTCAGCCGCGCCCACTTAAAAACCAGTAAAGAGAGCACAGAGCAAAATGAAAATACAGACATCTCATGTGAATTACCAAAACTATTTTGAAGTTGGAACAAACTGTGGGGAGAAAATAGGTTTTCGTGGCCTTTAATAATTTCATTATGTGTATGTTGTGTCTGTTTGTCTCTTATTCTTTTAGTATTTCTTTCACCCTACTTGGTTTCAAACTGTTAATTATTAAACATTATTTACAAATGCAGTGCAGCTTATGTGTATGTGCCTGCATGTGGGCAGAGAGCTCTCCAGAGCAGTGCTACTGCTTGCGAGGAACTAATTAAGCCTCAAAGCTAACTGCTAATCTCAGTCCTGTCCTACTGGCTAGAGACTCAACAGGCCCTCCGATGATCCCCCCCCCCCCCAGGAAAGAGATGTGAAGAACGGGGAGGAGAGAGAGAGACAGTATCCTGCTGCTTCTCCTCCTCCCTCCCCACTCCCAGCATAACAGGGAATATCTTGGTTCAGTGGCCAGCAACTGCTGAAGGGCATGCTGCCCATAGCCCATCAGAGACACTGTGACACTGTGTGTGTCTGTGTGAGATTGTGAGAGAGGTACTAGTAGTGCATATCAACAGTGCTGCAGAGAGGAGACAGGAGAGTACACAGTCAGTATTGACTTTTTTGATACACCCACCTGTTTTTGCAAACAATCCACTTCACGAGAGAGTGCATCTATTTAAGCAACTTTGAGCTGCATCTGATAGTTGATTCTGACAGACTTGTCAGCTCCAGCAGCGGCCACCCTCCTGGGATTTAATCTCACTGTTCTGTCCAAACTTTACCAAGAATGATGCAACAAAAACAGCAGTTAGTCTCAGTCTTGTTGTCAGAAATGTCTCTAGAGATAGAGATCTGAAGAGAATAATGACATTTGTTCCAGTTTTAAGTGTGTTTTTAAGTGTGCAAATAACTCAGCTCAGTACAACTGGGGCTTACAGTAGAGCCTGTTAGTGGAGGGAATACTGCACCAAAAGTTTGAACTGGTCCCAGTTAATTTAGAAGAACAAGATTATTTTGCTTATCTTTTGATCACCAAAACTGAACAGTTCAAGAGTGTAGCGTAAGTCTAAGATGACTAATATTCAATCATTCCGTCACACTGATTCAGGAATTTCATTTGAGTTATGTGTGCTCACAATGTGAGAAAAATGTAATTGTTTTTGACTTTAAGTAGCACATTGCTTGCCAATTTAAAATGAAAGTGTCAAGTTCATTTCACATTCATTTTCATCATTAATATTCCAGGGTTACCCTTTGGAGTACATCAAAAATTATTTTTCTGTGAAATTTTTACTCTAATTGGATTTTGGCAGTTATGATGCTTTTGAGCAGAGGCCACAGTAAACTGGTGCCATAAACAGTCAAAAGCACCATTACCATAACTGTTTCACATAGCACGCATGAAGGACCAGCTGCATCCCTTCATAGTAACAATCTACCTGTTTTATTATTTTCAAACTATATTGTTCTAGAAAGATGGCAGTGTCCAAAGACATGCACTATTCCCAGATGTCAACCAAAGTGAGAAACTTTGAAATTAATGGGATGTTTGCAATGTAACTGTTCCTCTGAAAAAGTGGCACAAGTTAGACCCAGATCCCTGTGGAATATTTCCTGCGCTTTGTAAATCTGCACATCAGAAAATGGCTACTTTATACCATACCTGACAAACTACTATCTGTATATGTAAATTGTTTCTATTCTCTCAGCTGTACTTGCTCCCAAGACAAGACAGAACAATTGAATTTATGCAGTCATCTCATTGTCTGCTCTCTTTGAATCAGAGTCCCTCTTTGTCACCTCACCACCCACCCAGAGATGATTCAGTAATCTCTGTAAATGAGCTCTGTGTGTGGCTGTGTTTGTGTGTGTGCTTTGTCTGTGTGTGTGCATGTGCACGCACTGCCTTAGCTGTCATTTTCAGGTCAATCAGAGGTGATAATAATAATCATTACTCTAATTATTAAATTTAGAAGACATGACTCATACAATAATTATCTATTTCTGCTGGGGCTCTCAGTGTGTGTGTGTGTGTGTGTGTGTGTGTGTGTGTGTGTGTGTGTGTGTGCATGCGCATGTGCCCCCGTGTTAAATTGGTGTCACCATACTCTGCCATGGCTTACTTCTGGAATAGCTTCAAAGCAAGCAGATGTGTGTGTTTAGCCTCTGATGTATAGGGCTCCAACCCCTAGCATGCACTCAAGGGCTGCTGGGTCATTATGTTGACTGTGTGTCTCTGCTCCCAGCATGCAGCTGGCATAGACAATAACAACAAAGCAGACATTTAGTGTGACTTAGCAGAGGGCCATTGCATATTAAGTTGTGAATTGTGTTTGTGTGTGTGTGTGTGTTGTGAGTGAGGGCACAGATGAAGTGATCAAGTCGACAGCTTGCCGAGCTGTGATTGTCACTGATCCCCCCTCTGTCCTCAGGAAAAACAGTGCCATCTGCCACAGGCAATGCCAGCTTGGCACTCGCCACCCAGGCTAAACCAGAGAGGGCAGGGGAGCTAGAAACAGTTTAATAAAGGATACAAGGTCTCCGTGTGAGAGTGTTTGGTTCTGTGTGTACAGTTGAGGGAGATTTTTTCTGAGCTTCCCTCAAGTTTTTGGAGCAGTGTACAGGAATTTGGTGAATTCTTCAGCTGCATTTTGTATCTTTGTGTATGATTGAGTGTGTTCATGTCCCTAACCTTTTGGCACCAGCTTGTTTTTGTACATCTGAAACTCCATGTAATCTTGCTAATTCACTAAGTGCTGGTTGCCACACATCTTTTTAATTAAGTGCTTTACAGGGTACAGAGAGAAGCAAACAGTTCAGGTAGCAGCAAGGAAACATTAAGAGCATCAAACCTGAGAAAGATGCAGTGACCTTTCTGAATCCTTATGTATTTTTTAAAGCTTAGAATTAAATGAACTGCACCATTATTTGAGAAAAAGTCTGAGATTCTATCAATAAAATTAACATATTAAGAAAAAAGTTGCATGTTATTTGAATTTAGTCATAATTTCAAGAAAAGAGTTATAATATCACAAGAATAATGTTCAAGTTTGGATGATTTATTAAACTTCCTGTGTCATGCACGCCTTCAGGTCCTCCAACACCACCATGCGGTCCATGAGATCTCCTACATTGCCAAGGACATCACAGACCACCGAGCCTTCGGCTACGTCTGCGGGAAGGAAGGGAACCACCGCTTCGTGGCTATCAAAACAGCACAGTCGGTCAGTGTCTGTGTGTAAAAGACGTGTGTGTATGTGTACATTTGAGTGCCTAGCATGTGTTTGTACATATTTTACCATGTACCCTTTGTGTGTAGGTTAACGTATGATTCAGCAGGGTCTTTTCTCAATAGCACAAACCTCTTGACATTTAAATAAGGACCCTTGAACACCAGCTAATGTCCCTTTGAGCTGTTCATCACAGAAACTGTTTACTCTGTAGAGCTTTAGCTTTTGGTTTTGTGTGTGTTTGTATGCGTGTGGAGGGGTTCATGTTCAGTCCTGCAGCAACATTATATGATATTGAGTGCTTCTTTTTGCACCTGTTATGATTATTGTTGGTGTTGTTCTGTCTTTGTGCCTGGGTTGTTTAGACTGGATCCAGCTGGCTCGCTCTGTAGCCATATTGATTGCCCATAGTGAGTCGATGAGGGTTTGAGTGTGTGTCACCAGCTTTAATGGCATATCCATCCTCCCAGGGCCACGAACTGTGGCTCTTTGACTTAGACCGATACATACAGGAACACACACTTTAGTCAACATACACACCAGCCACACTTGCACTCAAAAGATTGTTGCTCACCTAAAATGCTACCCTGTCTAACAGCATTGCACATTCTAACTTCTCATCAGTCAACTATGATGTAATTTACCTGACGTGTGCCTGAGGAAAGGTCACAATTATATTTTACTCCTATTTTCAGTATTTGAACACCAGTATGCAGACTATTAGTTCTGGAGCAGACAATGAGAGGGGAGGAGGCAGAGAGCTTATGGCAGAGGCTCAGGCTGTAATTGGAAAGTAACCACTTTGATGTGAATTAACAAAGCGTCTCTGTCGTCATGAAGACTGAGACTTAAGGTTGTTCCGAAGAGGCCAATTTAGGGCTACATTCGAAAGTAATTGGCTTACTACTAAACTCAAAGTCTTAGTGCAAGAAAGAGGTGTTTTATTTAGCAAGTTTTAGTGCATATGGAAGTCCACTAATTGTGTAGGAAAGGATTTCGTTGACAGCCTCTTAGTTCATCACAGTCTTTGTTGTATCTTTTGAGAAAAGTTATGGTAGTAATTAATATGAATAGATCTATTTGTTACAAAAGCAACCTTGTATCCAATTTGTAGGAAGGTTGCAGGGAGTTTAAAGACTACTTAGTGTTGGTCCAGAAAATCTCATTTTTGACTGGCTTGACTGGCTTTTTTATTTTGGTCTTTTTGAAACTTATGAACTAAATTGCCACTGTGAGCAAATCATAACAGTAACAACAAATGAAAAATAATGCAGTGGTAAAGTGGTTCAGCCATCACTGGTGAGTCTGGCTTTCTGTGGACAGTGTGTGCACTCACTGCTGTTTAGGAATAAGTGTTATATTTCACTGCTAATAGAAAAGTTCAGCCTAATGCATTTTAGCACTTATACTTAGTTTGCAAAATGAAAGGTACATTGCAAAGGTACATCATCTTTTACTCCCATGGGTAACTATCCAAATTTAGATTACCTCACCAATTTCTTTTAGAAGACAGTTTTGTGGTCAAAAACATTTTTAAATCATCCAACATTTTTTAAACTGGTGTCTGTCAAAGGTGCCCAACCCTCATGGAGCAAATGCTGGTTCCTGAGTTCACCATTGGGCACCAGGATCCAGCAAATCTCAATAAAGGAAAAGAAGTCACAGATACTATGTAGTTTAGTCTTTCTCTGGAGGTTAACAAAAGTAATTTTAGGAAATGTAGGAAATAATTTACTGAATTTGATTAAGACAGGTTGAGGGGAATTCGATATACCAAGAAATAAATTCAGGAGATATCCTGCCATTAGCCAACACTAGAATGTAATCTGGGTAAAGAAATCCTGATCAGTGCAGATTTTAAAGATAACAGTGTGCCAGCTGTTAAAGTCTTTAATACTACTTTTGTTAAAATCATTCATCATTGTTGCCATAGGCTTTGAATTAGTCATCTTATTCAAGAGCGCTGAACTGAGGTTATCTCATTTCTGTGGTCTTATGAGCTGGCTACTCCTTCTAGATCATCCTCAAAGATTTCACTACTTGTCTCAATTTTCTGCGCCCTCCCTTACCTAGAAGTTTTGATGGAGAAGAAGCAAAAACGAATATTAGAGAAATGGCAAGAAAAGATGGAGATTAGAGCATGTACTGTCAAATGCAAAGAGGATCTGAGTCTGACAGAGTGACAATATGTTTCACTGTTGGCTCAGCAGGAGCCACCATTTACCCCAGTGTGTCTGTTATGAGCAGTATGCAGCTGAGAACATCTTGCAGAGAGACAATACTAAAATAGAACTAGCCTACTTTATGCAAGGCAGCATTCAGTCTATGAACTCTGGGTGCACTTCGCATAGCTCCAGTCAATAATTGATTAGGTCTGAAACACCATTGTACTATAAGACTCTTTGCTGTGACAGTAGTTATAAGTTGTGAGTCATCTAACCGGTTTGTTGTCGGTATGTTTGCTCCCCTGATAAGAAGGTGGTACAAGGTAAGACGAGAGGCTAGTATCTGCTGTCTGAAGCAGGCCTAGAGAAGGAACAGAGTTTGTAGCGATTGTGCAGATATGTGTGTGGAGTTTCATTGCCTGTCAGTGTGCGTCTTTGTATGCGGGTAATTGCTGCCAAAACAGTCAAATTCAGTTTGCTGTCATATAAAAATATTACATTGTAAGGCTGAACAATTTTGGGAAAAAATCTTAATTGTGACAGATATTGCGATTGTGATTTGATATATTTGTGGCAATATAATTTTGAAAGTCCAGGATTCACTATATATAAAACGTGATGGAGCATTACCATTTAAGATATCATTGAAATATGAACTGCTCTGTGTACTTATCCAAGGATGAGAATGAAAATATACAAATCCAAAATGTATTTATTCCAACAAAAAATGGTATACACATACACATAATGACCCAAACAACAATTCTCACAAAACAAAGAGTAGCAGTACGATCTCTTACCTTCTTTGCAGTAACTTTACATCGGTCATACTGCTGCCTGTGGTGATTTTTCAAATGCTGATACACTGAGGGGGAATGACAGGAGACTGACAGGCACACAGAGAGCCGGTAGAGACAGACACAGCTGATTCAAACTCTGTGGGATTTGTCCCAGTAGAAAATACAAAATACAAATGCAAACCTAACTTAATGTTAATTTTCTCTCTTTTTCTCCTTTTTCTCTCTCTCCTTCTCGGCTCAACCAGGTATTTTGCAACTTTATAATATCAGCAGCAATAACTTTCCTGCAGCGGGCAGCCACTACAAAATATGTATAGCAGAAACACTGCAGACAAAGTTGGCATGTTGGTCACAGCTCAGTTATCTCTCTTGCCGACCTGTTGACACTGTCAGCTGCTTTTAACTCATCATTTCATTGGTAGTTTCAGCTTTAGCTGTCTCCATTCTCAGGACGGGCTTACAGCATTCACCTGACATCGGAGCAGAGAGAATCGGAGTGACTCACACTGCCTGCGTCGCGCTGTCTCTCTGTTTTCATCAAGTATCTAACTCCACAGTTAGTTTTGTTGTTTGGTCATTTTAAGACCAGATTTGGTTGTAAAGTTTACAGCCTGTCACTCTGTTGCTCCTGCAGTGCTCTGTGTGCTCAAAAAAAGTGTAACGACGTGTCCACTGACTCTCTGTAAAAATAATTACAGTCTTTGCAGTTTGCAAATTGCATTAGTTCAAATCGCGATTGCGGTTCGATTTTGATAAATCGTTCAGCCCTATTACATTAGTTCCCATTTTGTCATTGACTTGTGGCCTATTGGCATCATCTGAGTTGTCACTGACAACCCAGTCAGGTATCTCTGACGTAACCTGCCTAAGTGGACACCCAAGCCATGCAACGCACTGAATTAAAACATTTTTTAAAAAGGCACAAAGGTGTGTTGTTAGGTTATGTTGTCACAGGTAGGAAGATAAAATATGGTGCAGTAAGTCCAGTGTGAATAATAGTTTGCATAGCACTTTTTTGTCCAGTATGTGGGATAGGATGTGGCAAACATTAAGCAAAGTTAATGGGGTTTTTTTTTTTTTTGCTGGAGCTCTCTGCATTGAGAACACTGCTGTGCCAGTATAGTGGTCTCACTGAAATGAGACTGAATGAGGACATAGTGTTTTTTGTTGCAGCGCTAATTTCAGTTGGACCGTGGCCTTAATCACCTGTCAGGAAGTACGGCTGTTTCAGTCAACATTAATCGCAACATAACTTGAATAACCAGGCATAGTTGCAATACACAAATTCTGATCAATGCTATGAGTGTGTGTAGTGTGTGCATTTTAGTGTGTGTATTAATGAGTGGGTGGATAATGTGTTCTTGTCACCCTAGGCCGAGCCTGTGATTCTGGACCTGCGGGACTTGTTCCAGCTCATCTATGAGATAAAGCAGAGAGAGGAGATGGAAAAGAAGGCCCAGAAAGACAAGCAGTGTGAGCAGGCCGTCTACCAGGTACACTTACCAACTCTCTGTTACTGTCTTAATCATCTGCCATAAGTATGATGAGCTTCATCCGAGACAAGTCAAGTAAGACTTGAAAAAACATCAAAGCAAATGAAAGACATAGAGAGCAACCACTTTTAGATTTCACCAGAGGCATCATCTGCCCATTGTGCTTATTTCACCTTCCTCTGTTCTGTCTTCTCTACATCTCCTGTTTAATTTCTCTTTATCTCTCTGTCTGTCTCCCTCTCTCTGATGATTGCCAAATGATTATCTGAATGCTGGGAAGCTGCTATGTCTTGCTGTGCTTTCCGCCTACTCTTTCTACTCCACCAGCTTAACTCCCCGCCTCTTCCCTCTCTTCTGTCTTCTCTCCTCTGCTCCACTCTTCTCCCTGTTTGATCTCTCCCTCTCTTTCCTGCCACCGCTCATCGACAGACAATACTGGAGGAGGATCTGGAGGACCCGGTCTACCAGGTAACTTCCTGACCAATCACATTGCTGCTGTCACCTGCTTCATTTCTAGCCAGTAAGCTTGCTCCTCTCTGTGTGCACTGTGGGGAGACAGCCCCTGTTTGGTTACAGTGTGGTAACAGCACAATATGTGCACTTTGGAGGGTCAGATGTCCGCAGGTGTGTATGTGGAGTCATCTACAGTAAGAAACGCTCAAATCTGTGTGTTCATGGGTCTGTAGCTGTGTGTCTGTGTGCATGTCTGCCAGTTGGGGTGCATGATCAGCTCAAAGATGTATTAGTTTTCTCAGCTGCTGTGGGAATTTTTGCTGCTTAAATTCTCCCCCATGTGTCACCGGGATCTATTCTTCAGCTGCTTTTTAATGAGAACCTATCGACAATGCTGTTTAACTAATCACCTCTGCAATTTCACCACTTTTCTCTCACCTTCTTTATCTTCCAATTTCTCTCCTGCCTCTTGTTTTTCCTCTCATTCCTCTGCTGCTGACGTTGTAGTACATTGTGTTTGAGGCGGGACACGAGCCCATCCGTGACCAATCAGAAGAGAGCATTTATCAGGTACTCACAAGCTCGTCTTGTCTGCTTGTGTCTGAGTTATGTTGTCATCATCCTGTAGTCAGTGTTAAACTATAGCTGCTCTGGTTAAGCTACAAAAAAGGAGCTCCTCAGAGTAGATTTAATCTTTCACTTGCTGGCCGATAAGTACCAGCTGCATCCTTCCTTAATGGGATAAATATATTGTGGCCTGCTCTTAAATTTAATGGCTTCCGTTTTCACACATAAAAATGTAGATACAAGAAATAAAAGACAGTAAGAATCAGAGGCGAGCAACCAGCCATCACTCTCTAGAGGGCCTTGACAGTCAAAGCTGGCTACCCGGGGGAGACAAGCCTTTCTTTGGGTGCACTCCTCAGAGGCGTGGGTAGATCTCTAAGGGATGAAGAGGGGGAGGGTACTGTGTGTGTGGAGGGGATGTGGAGGTTATTCCTGGTCTGTGTGGCAGGCGGACCCCTCCTCCTTTTCTTGCCTCCCCTCCCTCTTTTTTTTCCCGAGGAGATGAAAGAAAGTGGGGGAAAGAAAGATTAATCACCAGCCTCTCGTTTGATCTTTAAATAAAATGGATTGAAAATAGAAAAGAGCATTGGCGCGGTGCACAAACATACACAGAGAATTGCACACACACAGACACACATCCAAACAACACCCCCACCCCACACACACACACACATACACATGAGGCGTAAAAAAAACGTGAGCCTCAGCCAGCCTCCAGCCACAGAGGAACTAATGTAAGGAATAAAGACAGCTTTGAACAAACATGAAAGAAGTAAACAAGGCATCAAGAGGGAGGAGAAAGAATGGCATGTGCTAGACAGATACTCATATTCTTCTTCATCAGCTGTTTTTTCACTTAACACACAGACCGATTAGGGCACATCCATGTAAGGAAGAATAAAACTTTGTTTTCAAACTATGTGTCAAGTATTAGGAGAGACCAAACCATAGGAATCCCAGGAATCATATACTGCATTTGGTTATCAGTGCTCGTTGCTCTCCACGCACACACACTGTCAAATCCCACTGCCCAGTGATATACAGATACAAGAATCTCATGTGTGTGACAATCTGAGTATTACATGTCTGTGGGTGTGATAAGCAGCCTTATCCATTCTTTATTGGAGAAAGTGAGAAAGAGGGATCACTGAGGCCCATAGTCTACTGATTAGCCTAGTAGATGAGTCCTCACCGACAGATTTTAATTCAGATTATCCCTGCAAGGCACACACACATGCACACACACACACACTCTCACCTGCTAGTGATTGATTTGCTTCCGAGGAGCCTGGTTCCAGGGTTATGTTGGCATCCAGTGTCGCAGTGTTGCAACAGTGATGTGTAGCACGTTTCGCCGCTTGATTATCCAGAGGTAACAGGCTCTCTTGGCTGTTCTCTGACTTTATTGCTGATTGTGTAGGTCCCACCAGTCAGGCAGAAGGAGGCGTTCATGACGCCCCAAAGCGACACCCAGTGAGTGACCGTAGGTTTGCCTCGTGTCTTACCACCTCCTCAGCCTGCCTCCCCTCTCCTCTCAGAGAGACAAACCTCTCAGCTGTCCCACCGAAAGATAAATACTTTCCCTTCGGTGCCCTTTCCTTTTTAGAGCCAGAGGCTCTAATTTTGCAGTGACCTACTCCTGTTAACATATCTCCCACACAGTGATCCAGTGTGTTTGTGTGATTTTCCCTGAGAGGTTTGCTGGGACCCAGTGCTCTTGTGCAGTGTGTTGTGCTACTCTTTGCTTGTGCTGTAGCTGTGGTGGCTGGAAGCCCTCTCCCCTCATGCTCTGTGGTGCCTGCTCCTTATGGTTAACTGGGATACTGTGTGTGTGCAGGTGGATATGTGTAATGTCAGTTTGTTCGATGAAGCATGCCAGGCTGTGGTTTGCCATTGTTGAATCCAGCAAAACCTGCATGACCTTATCCAAGACTGCATTGAGACATTTTCACTGTCATATCTTTCTTTTTAATGCATATAAATGATAAAACTGACTATCAATGTGCATACCATGATTTTGAATCTGTAATTCTGTGATGTTGAACAGTTTCATCCTGTTCTTGCTTATGAGCGCTAAGAGGAAATCTATATCACTTGTTGTATGTTCATCTGTGTGTGTGTGTGTGTGTGTGTGTGTGTGTGCGTAAAAGTGTGTGTGCGTGTATGAGCACAGTACTTGTGTGTGTATATTCCTTAAGCTCCTGTTATTGGCTCACACTGCCAGTGTTATAATGAAAGATGACCTGACTACTGTCAGGCTGCACTATAACTCAGCTGCTCTTTATCTGCCTATAAGATGCTAGTTATATTGCTGCCCAATTTAATCTGCTAAAATCTTCACTCGCGAATAACCAGGCTGTCCTGCATGTCTGTGTCAACACTTCATCTCATGTTGCTGTTCTAGATCAGTATTCCTTCAGTCCAACCAGAGCCCACCACTTGCATAGGCCTTCTACAGTGGGTCTTTTATCAAACTGCTAAAACCCCCACCGCCACTGCTGGCAGTCAGAAACCCACCTATGAATTTGGTATTAAATCAGTCCAGTTTTCTGCTGCATATTATCCCGGTCGGTAAGAAGCCATATAAGCACCATAGTATTTCTGTTCTTCCTCACCCAGCCCACAACACATGCGCTGCTATTTGGATTGCTTTGTGTTGGCCGCTGGTGTCTGAACGTGAACAATCCAATATTTCTCTCTTTGTTGTGCAAAACCAATTGACCAGTCGCCCATTCTGGTTTAAATACAGCGAATCTAAGTCTTTTTCGGCTTCCCAGTCAGTCAGAGGGAGTAAATATAACCCTGACTATAGATATATAAATGGGATCACAGAAATGTAAGAGGTTTTCTTGTGGCAGACAGCTTGTGTTGTAATTTAAAGATAATTTAATTTTGTTGTACGAAGAATCCAGACTCACAGAGGGCGGAAAACGGTTGCTGTGCTGTTTCCTCTATGGTTTGAATCTTCAGTGATGCTCACACAGGTCTTTTTCCTTCAAATGTCAAAAATGGTGCATTCACATCAAATTGCAAATGTGAGCAGCCTCCTGATGTTCACGCCAGCCTCAGGGAGAAACTTGGAAATTTCTGATAACTGAAATATCTTACATTTAGTGGAAAGAACTGCAATGCAGTGTTTAAAAAATCAAATGCTAAAATGGCTGCAATTCTACTGTTGCTAATAACCAATTTCCAATTTTAACACCAATAAAAATCAGTTTCGCTAATTACAAATGATATATATGAGATATTTAGCCTACACAATGAGTAAAAGTTTAACTTATTAAATTTAACATTAAAATTATTGCTTATATTGGAGAGACTGCAGGGCTGGCACTGGGGCAACTATCTTGAAAAAATGCATGAACACCTAACAATTGTTGATGTTTTATCATTCTTCCTATCCTGCCAACATGATGTGAATGCTACAGTAGCTGCTGGGATTACTGATTGGGGAATGACCACAGGCAGCATCAGTTTACTGACCGTGGTTCTTTAGGGTGGATTTACTGTTTATTTCATTGGCAGGAGAGGTCATTGTCTCTCAGCAGACGGATTATTGGTGCTGCACACACACACCTGCACCAGATGAAATGATACCATCAAGTAAGAAATGTGACCCTGGTTCATGCAATCTCTGCTGTTGTTTACTCTGTCACTCTTAAATGATGACAACCCAATAAAACACACACTCACCATTTCAATCTACTGAGCCCTTGACCCTGTGGGCTGGAGAGAGTATTTTCTGAACCAACAGAGGCCCCCTCACACCACAGAGTAGACATGGAAAGGTCAATATACACACCAACCAGCCAAACACATCAACTCTGTTCAAACACTGATTATGACACGACATGACACGATATGTGAGCCATTATATCAATTAAAATATGTGTCTAATTAGCTCAGGCTCCAGTTTAATTAAAGGTTATATTAGAATACCCTCCCAAGTATGCATGTGTGTGATAGTGTGTTTTTCCTGTGTGACAGAAAATGAGAGAGATTGACTGATTGAGCAAATGAGTTACTTGAGAGGGAACAATGTCTGTAGCTGTTGTGTTTTGTTCAGAGTTGTGAGCCTGTGTGTTTGTGTTTGTGGCTGTGACAGTTGTGTGCCACTGTGATCGGGTCACATGCAGGGGATCAGCAAGGTGGTGGGCACTAGAGGGGCTACGTTAATTGTATGCAGAACACGCGTGCACAGGTAATTACTGTTTCCTGGAGATGGCTAATTGGATAGGTATGCCGTACTGATAAAGATAAAGGGCCGGCAAAGAGATGGAAAGAGCATTTAATGGGCATAGAGGGATAAACGGCAGGGCAAAAGAGAGAGGGTTTTGCCGAGAACGTGAGTGAAGAGAAGAAGCAAGAGGAACAAGCAGCTGCAGAGTGTAGAGCTTCACGTAAACGTAATGTTTGTTTCCAATCCAACCGTCATGTGTAAATACAATGTTCCAAAAAAAATATTCAGGTATGTTTCATCATCTAGACTGAAATGAACCATAATGACTTCAGGTTTTCAGAAGAAAAATGGACAGTATGTCCAGAACTGATTAGTATTGGGCAAGCTGTTATTGTTCTCACTATCACTTAATGACAGCCATACTTCATGCTTTCATCCAAATAAAGGAATATACCAGCAACATTGTAGTGCATCAACTACTCCTGGCTTTAAGCAGAACAATCTGCATATTATGTTTCAGTGCCAGTGTAGGGAGAAAGGTCTGGCACAAACCATCATCATCTCTGTTGTAGCTGAAAATGATGTTGGAGGCTCTTTCATATAGTCAGATATACTGTGATGGTGACAGCATGCAAACACAGTTTTGGGTGTGTGTTTTATGTTTTAATGTGTGTGAGTTTGTATTAGTTTAATGCACAAAGGCCTGAGATATGTCATTATTTGGCCAGAGAGAGAGTATGTATTAAGTTGGATAAATGCCTTGTTCTTTTCTTTTGGAGATTTGTTGATAATGATAAACAGCCTTACCATGTAATTGTCAGCATTACTGGGATTGAGATCCAGCCAGTGAGGACAAAGGAAAGAGGGAAGTTGCTTTTTTTTCCTCTAATGTAACATATTTCCTCACATACAGCATATAGCAGTTAATCCAGCTTTCTGTGTCTGCCTGTTCTTCATTTGTCTCACACTGGCTCCCTGACACAGGGAGCAGGCTTTCCAGAAACACAAAAGGGGGTTTAAACCCCAGCTCAGTGCTGTAGTTTACACTAAAGGTAGGGATGATCTTTAAATCACCCGGTCTTTAGGTCTGGAAGAAGAAAACCCACGCGGCGCGGCGTGTGTGTGTGTGTGTGTGTGTGTGTGTACATGCTGCGGTGACCTGGAACGAATGCAGACCATCACATTCCTCGCCTCACCTCACCTCCCTTCTGTCTCAACCTTCTTTGAGTGCTGGAAACAGCTATCACATTTGTGTAAAAGATTTTTCATCCCAGCACCTGCCATCTAACACTGGGGCTGCGACAGAACGGACATCAAAACACCCCCCACCATCATCATCATCAGTATTATCACGACTGCCCTGCAACAACAACAAAACTGGAACAGCAGCAGCAGCAGGCAGTGGTGCAGATCTGATAGACTTAGACCTGGAACAGACTCAGGTATGATACAAGCACAACAGCGCACAGCACTGTTTCAGGGTTTTATTTTGAACAGGACCTGTTACCTGTTAGCCCTCATAAACTATCCCTTTAGGCATATCATCAGATGATCTCCTGTCTCCCATCCACGTCTGTACTGCACCACTTTGGTTCTTCTGTAGTCATAAGTCACCCTGACTGTTGACCCCTGTCATTTATGAATAAAACATGCAACCTTGCTGTTGACATAGTTACCAGGTTGAGACAGGAATCATCAGAATGTACCAAAATCAAATTCTACATGTGTAAGTGTGTGAAAGAGGAAGGACGAGCAGTTCACAAGCTCAGAGCAGAGGTCCTTTAAGGTCGGAGTGGACGTAAAGGTCAGAAACCACAGAGTGTCAGACAGAGTACTGGCGGAGGGTTAACAGACAATGGTGGTCATCACGCCTGCTGACCCACTTGGCGAGTCAACCTCCTCACAGCACATTAATAAAACATTCATAACTCTTAGATAATCACAGCAAACTGACCCTGCCACCTCCCTACTGCACACATAAGGAATATTGAGTCAAGTGAACAGGAATTGGACAGAAAGTCTATAATTGTCCAACTTCCTGTGCTAGTTCAACACTCGCTCCAGTGGCATTTTTCCTGTGCTGGTGGTTTCTGTTTGAAGAACAAACCTTTGTGGTATTGACTCAGTGTACTCTGTGCCACAACAATCAGCAACAAATATGGGACTTTAATGTATTTTAGGTTACGAAAAGTGTTTCTTAAAATGTGTTTTCTGAATTTAATCCCATGTACATCCTGTTATCAGTCCCTGTGGATGCACCATTTTGCGTATCTTGGGTATCAAGCTTATCGTCTTGTTGAGGTGATGTTTATCTGCTATGCTAGACTCTGCAGCAACAATAGTCCATATTACAGCCTCCTATCCCCTTCCTGTCTTTGTAAAAAAAAAAAAGAAAAACTAGCATAGCCATCCAGATCCATAACTGTAAAACGCCATGCTCACAGATCCATTTTCTGATATATGAAAAAAGAACTTTGTGGTCTATGTGTGACCTATGCGAGCGAACAAGAGGGAAGATATTCTAAGAACATTCATTATCTCTCTAAAGAAATTATCCGCATCCATGATTTATGCAAATCTCTGACCATGTATTCAAGGCTTAAATTCCTTTATCAACTAAAAATAGAGTTTCCTTCACTTGCCACCGGCCTAAAGATATTATTAATGTGCAAAAAAGGGGAAGATACGAAAGAGAAGGATCAGGAGACTGTGAAAAGACATAGAATGATACAGAACAAATTCAGATCAAATAGAAAGGCTGCTGTCTTTGATAGCTATTCCCTCTGAGGCACACCACACATCTCCTACAAGAGGGGAACATTAATGACTTGTCCAGAAGAAGACAGTGGTACAGTAGTGATGCAGGGGGTGCGGTAGTCTTTATTTAGACCAGTTGCTGGAAAGCACATTATTCTGGAGCAGATGACAAAGATTGTGATAGCTCTTGGTAGGTATGTCATCATAGTCAATCATTTCATCTCATTATCCCATCTCTCCTCACTCCCTCTGTTACCTCGTCTGTGTTGCTGCCACAGTTCTCAGGTAGGTACCACAATCTTTCTGAGCTAGTGTTGTGTTGCATGCAGTGTGTGATGCATGTTGCACTGGCACGGAAACTGCTTCAGATTATGTATACACTGTAACAGTATTGTTTTTGTACCTGACTGCTAGTGTGTACTTTCTCTGATTCTCAGAATATCAACCAATTAGAGATTTTTGGAGACATGTCCACTCCTCCTGACATCACCTCTCCATCGGTGAGTGGCTCATACACAGTTTTTGATTTACATCTTATAAAATCAGCATTTACCACTGAGTTATCTCTCTGTTTCCTTAACCCCACCCACCAATCAAAACCCGTGCAGACCCCCGCCTCTCCAGCCAACACCCTCGACCCCTCGCAGGGCCTGCAGCCTCCCACGGAACTGTTTGCTCCTTTCAATCCTGCATCTGTGCCCTCAGGTAGGACCTTGTTCATTTTCTGCTTAAATACACCACTTCTACAAGCGAAGGGGAAACAAACGTAGGAGGGGAGAGAGAGAGAGAGAGAGCGAGAAGGAGAGTTGAGAACAGAGATGAAGGGGAGCCAGAGAGTCAGATGATTCGGAGGCAGAGGAGAGAGAGAGGAAGAGAAGGGGGGGGGTTGAGATAAATAGAGAGGGACGGAACAGAATTGAAATGTAGATGAGGGGAGGGGGAAGAGGAGAAAAGGTGGTGTTGGTTGTGTGCTGAATATGAAATGCATCATTAGCTTGCTGTCTCAGATGCTGCTGATTTACCTGTGGCTGCTGTGGCTGCTGAGGCAACTGTGGCGGTCAGAGGAAAGTAATAAAACATGTTGAGATGATTGTAGTAAAGACTCCTTGGTATGCACATGGCCTGTGTGTGGTGTATACTTCATACTTTTTCTCCTTTGCTCTCCTCCTCACCTCTGTTTGTCTCCTCTCCCTGCATATGTCAGTCTAGAAGGGCAGCCAAGGTTAAATGTCAACTATCTCTGCTGTAGGTAACAACTGGAGACCAGGAACGGGAGACTAGCAAGTGTGTAATAGAATAAGCTTCTGCTGATGAGTTTGAGTGATTTTAATGAGTGTGCGTTAAGCTCTGCCTTTCATAATGACTCTGCCTCATTCTGGAGGTAATTATGAGAGTTCACCATGACCATTAAGAGACACCACATTAGCTGCAGGCAGAAGTAGGGCAGCACTCTCTGGTGATGCATGGGTGATTATTTGTGTGTGTTTGTGTGTAGAAGAAAAGCAGTGGTGAGCATATGCACTGTGGATATTTTAATCACTTCCTCTTTCAGTTTCTGTTCTTACTGTGTTATCAATTAAATGGTCCAAAAACATCACCATTGCTGTTTTTTTCTAAGCTCTAACCATTCACCACCAGGTTATGTGACAATGGGAGCAGTACCCCCTGGCCACTGGTCCCAGCAGGCGTTTGCTGCCCAGACACCGCTGGCCTTCGGGGTCCAGTCTCCATTAGGCCCCGTAGCCCAGGTGTTGCCAGGCGGCCAGCCTCTCATCTGGGGCCAGGCCAACATCTTCCCTGCCACCCAGCAGCAGTGGGCAGCCATGGCAGCCGGAGCTTTCCCCCCCACAGCCTACCTCCCTGCCCAGCCTGTGGGCACCCTGCCCGCCGCCATGTTCCAGACTCTCACCCCCGTCACGACTGTGACTCCAGCCGGTGAGAGCCATTCAGGTGCTGGAGCCAGCGCTTCAGCTCCCTCCCCTTCAGCGTCGTCGAGTCCGCAGCACGGGGAGAGGGGGAAGAAGATGGGCAAGGAGATATTCAAGGTGGGGGAAGCTGATCAATAAAGAATTCTGATGAGAACATAATAATATTATCTACTGAAAAATTTCCACCTGGCCTTTTATAGAGAGTGTGGTCATGACACCAAAAATGGTATTTAGCAGCATCAGCCTGAGAAATTAGGACCTGTGTGTAGCTTGTCATTATTTCTTTATTTTTTGTTGTTTCTTGGGGCATTATATGCTTTTATTAGATAATCAGCACCACCCCGACTAACTTTTGCCTCTTCCTTCAGGATTTTCAGCTGGCAAAGCCTCCGGCCATGCCGTCAAAGAAGGCGGATCAGCCCAGCTTAGCAGGAACCTCAGAGGCATTCAGCACTTACTTCAGCCGTGTGGGCACTGCCCAGGACACGGACGACTGTGACGACTTTGACATTTCTCAAATGAACCTGACACCAGTCACCTCCACAACACCATCCACCAACTCACGTAAGCACTCTTATCTGTTCATGGCTGTGTAGCCTGTGTGTCACCAGCCTGTGTGTAGCTATGTCTGACTCAACTTGTCCTCCCATACAGCACCCACCCCAGCTCCCAGGCAGAGCTCCCCCTCCAAGTCCTCAGCCTCCCATGTCAGTGACCCCCCCACCGACGCCACAGACCCCCCCACAGACGACTCATTTGGGGAAGCAGAGGGCAGCCCTAGTCGCAGTGGAGAGGAAGATGCTGTAAGTGTGTGTGTAGCTATGTGTGTGTGAGGATGGTAGAAGAGGTTTGTGGAGTTAGTCAAGTGTGTACACCTTTAATAACTCACTCCTTATGCTGCTATAACCTGCGCAGCATGTTGAGATCTCCTGATAAATAGCCTTTGTAGCAGTGTTGGCGGGCCAGGTAATCACTCTGGCTGATTAGGGGGCCGATGCTGTTGTGTCCCTCAGTGTGTGAGTGTGTTTGTGTTTGTATCAGTGCCTGTGGGAATGTGCACATGAGGTGTGTGTCACTGTGTGGACATGAGCAGTAGCGTGCTTGCATAAGTATGTGGTTTTCAGTGTGTGTGCATGGTCAACACAGCGTTAAATTAGCTGGAGGGATTGTCAGGGACATCATTAAGCTGTTATTAATACCAGCCAGGTAGCATCCATACATCACTACTTCTACGTGGACAGACTCATCTGTGCTGAGACAGAGGAGGAAAGGTGCTCCAATTCCTCTTCCAGCGGCAATTAATATTTATTTTACCAGCGGCACCTCAATGTGAGAGAGAAAGTGAGAGAAATTAAGGAAAGATGAGAAGATAAAGAGATTTTTAGTGGAGGGAGGAGAAATTCCCTTTGCCTTTGACCAAAGTCCTTGTAGAATGAGTGACCTTCTAGGAAACCAGACTTTTCTGGTACTTTCCCTGCTATTTTTCTTTCTGTCTCTCTCGCTCTCTCTCTTTTTTTGTGTTTCCTTCATGCTTGCCTCTTTCTTCTCCTCCTCTCCACTCTCTGGGCGTGAAACATTAGTTTTATGCCTCCAATCCAGCTATTATTGAAAAAAATAGAGAACTTTCACACTGCTGAAAATGTCACCAGGCCTGAATAACGCACAGAAGCTTTACGCAACCCAGAGAAATGTGCATTGGTGGCGGCACTCAGTGAGTGAGTGAGGCGAAAAGGTTACAAAGGAAGAAGGAAAGAAAGAGAGATAGAAAGAAAAAAAACAGTGTAGGCAGAAAAACAGTTTCCCACTCTGCAGGACGAGGTGTAAAAAGCGGAAGTGTTTTAGGAAAAAAAGCAGTGGATCAATAGAACGAACTCCACAGAGGCTTTCATAATAGACCAGTGAAAATGAGTGCCTGCGTGTGTGTGTGTGTGTGCGTGTGTTTATGTATGTCCGTGTGTATTTGCAAATGTGTTTCTGAGAAGAGACAGGCTGTGTGGGATGTGGTCTCTCACTCCAAATGTCCTTATATCTCCTTCGGAGTATTGACACCTTTTCTCTTTGCTTCCTGTTTACGTCCACTCTTGTAGTCTTTACCGATTCTGCAATCCTTCTTTCAGATTTATTCTTCTCTTTCTACTGTCCACTACCCCTTATTTCTTTCTCCTATCCTCCTCCATCAACCTTTCTCTCCACCCGTTCCTTCTCCTTCCTCCCCTTCTTCTTACCCTCTGTAGGCGTGTGGTTCTGGGTCGCCCTGCCCCAGTGAGACAGCAGAGCCCAGCCCAGACCAGGCCAGTCCAGAGGCTGGGAGCTAGATAGCAGCAGGGCAGGGTAGGTATCAATACCTCCTCCTCACTAGCTCCTCCCCCTTCACCTCCCTGCCCTTTTCTGTTCTTCTGGTCAACTCTTCCACTTATATCAACCTGGCTGAAATGTCTGTATGCTGCATCTTTTTTTCATTGTTTCCGTCATCAGCTGATTTTCTGTTGCATCTCTGATCTCATTTTCACAGTTTTACTTCATTTCTCCTTCTCCTGCTGTCACGCATGCTCACAGGAAGGCACGTGACTGACTGGGTTTGAATGGTTTGTCATGTGAGGTTGTGCATGTGTAAGTATTTCATTTTCTGTTGGTGGTTTTTGTTGTAGCATCACCTGGAGTTGTGTAAGTACCTTTTTATTATGAAGTGGCATTGCATGAGTGACTTTTGGAAACAGTGTGTGACAAGTTCATTACGCATTAGCTACTACCAAAACTAAAAGAACTGATGATGTGCATGTTTTCATACATTTTGCATATCACCTTACAGGAAAACTTTCACACAATTTGCATCGGCTGGAAATTCCTTTTAGAGACACGTCAACATGTGGCTTTGTCTACTCAAGGAGACAGAGGGACACATATGCACACATGCATACACATGCACACACACACACACACACACACACACTCTCTCACGCACACACACTTACACAAAAGAAGAGAGCCATTTTGATCCCTGCGTCCCTTCCCAGTGTCCTCACCCACACAATTCCTAACTGTGGCTCCTAAATGATAGCTGCTGGCACTCACACAGGGAAAAATGTAATGGTTTTGTTTTCATCAGCTAATACTGGGGTGCCTGGATTAATGACTGCCCCAGCATAATTGGCATTAATTAAACCCAAAGAAGCCTTCTAGTCCTTCCCCACTCCAGGAGAGGAGGAGGGCTGGCTGAGCAGCCTCTCTCCCCTGTTGGCCAGCGTCCTCATATTCAGACTGTCTGAAAGCTGCAGGACAGCAGGTGGATGTGGGCCTTAAGTGGGAGAACGGATTGTGGAGTACTGAGTGGCGAATCTGGCTGCAGACTGACTGTGTTATGGCCAGAAGCGCTGAGTTTTTTCTCTGTAGTAGGTGGACTGCTTTGGTCCTGGTCCAGTGACGCTGCTCCCATATGGTGTTTACTTGCTCAATCACATCGACTTTAGACATCTTCCCAAACACAGACACACACACACACCTGTGCAATAGGCCCAGTTATTCCCTAGACAAGCACACCTGTGATCGATAGTGTCACCACCTGTCTTCATATTGAAGCCAAAAGGTGTGTGTTTGTAAGTGTGTGTTTGCTGCTGGCCACGACCGCCTGTGCTGTCCTCCGCCTCTCACTGTGTGGCTCCGACAGACATGTGCTCAGGCTAGTGGGAGTGTAAGTGTTTTTTCTGGGGTGATCTCATCATGTCCAGCGAACGCTCCTGAGTCTCAGCCGTGAAATGGCCTGCTTCCACAGTTCACTGGGCAATCTCACACTGCTCCCCCTGCCCAGGGCCTACCACTCACATGCACATACATAAATGTCCACACATGTACCAGCCAGGCCAGATATTTTGGCCTTTGGGCGGGTGCTACACCAGCACATCACTCATACCTCTACCCAGTCCCTCTCCTCTCTCTGGGCCGGGGTTGATGGAGCTGAAGAGGCCCCGGTTGGCAGCGCTGGTTGGATGATGCAGGGTGACACTGCCGGGCTGTGGCTCTGGTGCAGGGGCTGAGCAGTGTGTGTTTGCTGTCACTGCTTGTCTCAGCCTCTTTGTCACCTCTCTCAGGGCTGCTGGCAGCTACTTTCTGCTGACTGTCTGGCCTTGGCCACCCCTATAGCTACAGCTCTGTATCCCACAAACCAAAACCTCAGCAAGCATCTCTCCTAAACTTAGCTGTAGTTTTCTGTTCAGATGAGAGCTGATGTAGGTCTTAGAGTGATTTGAGTTGAAAACAGCTTTCTTTAAGTTTGTCTTAATTTTTCCTCCAAGATACAACTCTGTCCTATGAGTGTTGCATTCAAATGCACCACGAACCAAATCTTGCTTTATAGGTGCAAATTAACAGGACTGCAACCAGACACTAGTTGTCATTATCAATAAATCTTCTGCTTATTTTTTAATCAATCAGTTGCTTGTTTTGCCTAGAAAATGTTAGAAAATGGTAAAAAAAAAAAATGCCCATTAGAGTTACTCAGAGCCTGTCTGACTGTTCAAAACACAAAGATATTATTTTTTTCTCATATAACAACATTTGAGAAGCTGGAACCAGCAAATGTTTAGTGGGTTTTTTCATGATGAATGATTATCAAGTTACCATTTCATTTACTGTCAATTGACTCATCAGTTATTTACAATGAGGGTAGGAATTAACATTTTACTCAAGTAAATGTTCTCAGGTAGATGTGTCGATGCCTTAGTTATGCAGTCAGTTGGCTCTAAATTTCACATCATGTCATATATTTTAGCTGAAGGGCAGCACCTGGTGGCAGCAGTAATTGCTGTATCTGGTGATGATTGCAAGACCCTATCATCACCTCATAGCATGGCCCTGTGAAATTGTAACACCTTTTCTCACATCATCATAAATGTCATCAGTTCCTTCATTGTATGAATATTAGGTAGTGTATCCTTGTGTTGAGCCACTGGTAGACACTAAACTCTAAACCAACTTCTCTGCGCCAAGTGAGAGAAGTCTTCCAGAATATAATAGGCCAGTCAGAAGTCTCCAATCACGTTGTCTGCATGGCAGATTGAGTGGCTGGCTGTAATTATGTGTACGATAATAAAGGGCCCATTGTGAGTGACTGCAGCAGGCTTGGTGCTCTGACTGCAGGGTGTTCCATCATCTGCTGTTGTCTTCCGGCTCAGTTGGGGAGAAATACAGACATGATGACTCATAACTGGTCTTTCGAGGCGCTACTTTATACCTCTGATTCATACTGGTCCTGGAGGGAGCCTGGAGTGGGAGAGAATATGCGTGTGCGTGCACAATGACACAGTCAGAAACTATAACTCACACGCACATAAAAAGGTTTCGAGAGTGAGGGGTGAATTTTTCAGTGAGAGCTCTGAATGGGCTGAGAGGAGAAATGATTGGACATCTCCATCGGTACAGTGTGCTACTGTCACCTAGTGGTTACGTCAGGTACGGTAACTAGAAAACCTCTGCAGATCTGGATCTTTGCTTGTCAGGGCTTGCAGGTTGGTGATACCTGCAGTTCAGTTGGTTGAGAGAATGATTCAGAAATTCAGATCCTCCCTTTTAATTATGTATTATGTACTGCAGAGGCCACACAGCAAAGACACAGCCACGCTTTAACTGAGAAAACTAAAATATGTTTGACATTTCTGATGTTCCTCTCTCTTGTGCACAGGTGGGGAAGGACCCTCTCTACGCCCAGATCAACAAAGGGAAGAAATAAAGAGACACACAGGAAGACAGACCTGACTAGCACTGAGAGAACAGGAGGAGAACCCTCACCTCTGTGTGTGTGTGTGTGTGTGTGTGTGTGTGTGTGTGTGTGTGTGTGTATCTGCGTATGTCTGGCACATATCCCTGCCCGGCCAAGCCCTTCTTCTTCTCCTCCTCTGGCTAACAACCTCCCAGGAGGAGCCTCCACACTCCCTCTGTCCTTCTCCTCCTCCTGTGCTCCTCCTCCTTCTCCTCTCTGCAGTCCTCTCTCCTCCTGAGAGGAGAGAGCCCTCTCGGTCTTTCACTCCGAGCAGGAGGGATATCAATCACTGAGACGGATCCAGTTCTCCCTCTACTGCGCTGTCTTCTCCTCTCCTCTCTCCTCCCTGTGGCGACTCACACCCAGCCTTACAGACATAACCTGCTCCTCCCTTCTCTCCCGCCTTCCCTCTCCCCACCCCTCCTCTCTGTCTTTGCTCTCACACTCCTCCCTCTGCCTCCTGTGTCTGGCTGTGCTGCCAAGGAGGGACTGAATCAAGCAGTGCCTCTCTATCTCCGACACACACCCACAAACACGCACGCTCATCGGGATTAGAGTGATCATCTTTCGTTTAACAGACAGAATCTGCATCTGTAGCGAGGAGATCCCACAGGAGGAGCTAGACTCTTGACGGGCCTATCAGGGATGGCCCGTTACAGGGATCACTGCTTCTGATTGGTTGGTTGGTTCGGGCGTTTTCCCCCCATTCTTGTGAGTGTCTGCTGGATCACTATGCAGAAACAGACTCCCTGGGAGCTGCTCACACACCAACTACACACATACTGTGCACACAGCAGTCAGCCTACAACACTCACACACACACACACACACACACGCAGTCATCCCTCACTCTCTCTAACATGCATACACACAGTGATTTGCCAAATGTCTCTCCTCGCAGACAGACTCGTACAGAGGCCAGAGGACCAGACATACTGAGGAATGGACCCTGAGAGGGAAGTGTTGCAAGTCAAACAGATTCTGTGATTGAACTGTTCATTCTCTATAGCTTTTGTACAATACCGATTTAAAAAAAAAAAAAAAAAGAACAAATTGAAAAATTGAATTTTTATTTTATAAGTCAATCAAGCCGCTGGGGTCAGCTCTATAGGACTTATAGAGTCAACATGGCTTTAAGGCATCTGATCGTTGGTTTGCCAAACTCATTTTGTAAATACTGATAACAACAACAACCATTTTGTCCACTGGACCTCTGTGCCATAAAATAGGAAGGCTTCAGTTATGCAAACTCTCAACGTTAACCCAAGCAATACCAACATATGTTTTTCTTTTTCCTGTTTTCCTACTCTGTTTTGTTTCTTCCTCTAATTTTGTTTTCTTTTTGTGCATGGATGTTGTAGGTCTTTGTCTCAGCCTCACTTACTAATCCAGGCTTCAGCTCTAAACCTCGCACCATGCCTCTGTTTGTTAGTCCCTCCTCCACATGTTATCGTTATTTTCCGAGCAAATCAGCTTCTGCGGTTTACGTTACGTGCCATAGCCCTGTGTTTCTGTACCACAAGCCTGTGATCTTTTGTTGCAGGCAGCAGACATGGTCTCACTCACTGTTCACCCAGACTGCTCCAGCCCTCCATCCCATTACCCCAGAGTAGTCTTTAAGATACCGTGATGCTCTGCCCATCTGTCTGTTGGTCAGGTGCCAAAACCGCTGCTGTCCGAGCGTCTGTGTGTGGAGTGCAGCATCCTCTGCTACAACTACATCAACTGTGATGCCAATGACTCCCTATTTTATGGCCAGAGTCCCCATGTCACTTGAGAACTCTTTTGGACTAAGATGTTGATTAACCTAAAAATTTGACAACTAGAAGACAAGCAAAGAAGTTGAATAAAAAGGGAAACGTTGCTGTTTGAGTACATAACATTTCTAGACCTATTTTAACTTTACCTCAGCTAACAGTTTCTTAATGTAAATTGACACATTATTTTTATCTTTATGAATATGACATTCTACAGTGGGTTTTTAGATGATTTTTTGGTTCTCTCTTGATTTACGTATTCCACCATGTATTACTGTTGCAAATAAACACATCCCAAATGACTAATGGGTCTATTTATGTGTCTTGGTTATAATCTGGGTCTGTGTGTGCGTGCGTGCATGCATGTGTGTGTGCGTGCGCATGTGTGTGGAAGAAAGAGTGAACCTAATGGTGTATGCCTGGCAGAGGTGACCCCCCCCCCCCCCACCCAGTGTGTCTTTAGTTAGTGTAAAGCAAGTGCCACAGTATTTTGTTGTAATTTAACACGGCTTTAATGGCCTGTCACATTCTGCTACACCAGCAGCCTCTAATGCAAGCTGTCATAAGCTTTATTAGCAACCAGCGACGAAACAAGAACTTCAGCCTGCTTACACTTACTTTGCCTCTCCCTTCCTGTCTGTGGAAAAACACAAGGCATTAAAACAAGTTTTTAAATTCCATATTATGCAGGACAAACTATAAGTTTACTGATTTTTTTAAAGGGTCACTTCACCTAAATTACAAGAGAACATATTTTCTCCATTACCCACAGTAGTATCTGGCCATGCAGTTAGTTTCAGTTTGACATGACAAAAGTTTTTAA
The DNA here is from genome assembly GCA_033238685.1 of Lates japonicus. NCBI lineage: Eukaryota > Metazoa > Chordata > Actinopteri > Centropomidae > Lates > Lates japonicus. The sequence continues at coordinate 16,349,185 of BRZM01003569.1, forward strand.
GACACTGTAGGATTTCAGCCACCAGCCATATATTGTGGAGGTGCATGGATTTTTGTTCATGGTGCTTAAAGTTAAAGCGCTGAAAGATTACATTTGACAGCAATGTGTCTTTCTGAAAATTCTGTCCCGGTTACTGGATAATCCACAAACCTCACTGTCAGCAGTTCTCTTTGGGACTATTTCCTCTGAAAACCGTCTGAAGGCTGGGTCAACAGGAGGACTGTGGATTGTCCAGGCTAATATTTTGGAAGATGTCGCAGTTGAATTTTTGAATGTATTTTAAAGTTGTGAGCACCACAAATGAAATCTAGTTCACCTCCAAGTGTACTGTAGCAGTGACAGAAATTCTTTTAGACTCATGTCTCCAAACCTCAGCGGATAAAACTGAAACACTTGCATGGCTAGATACTACTCAGCATGGAATGTGTCTTTTTGTAACTTGATGAACTAAACCCTGTTGCAAATATAAGTTCCATCTCATGTCCAGGTGAATGTTTTTAGTCTGCCAGTATACCTGCAACAATACCAGACCCATACACATGTATGTTTAATAAATCCGTTAATTGTACCATACGTGTCCTCTCATGACTACAGTAATGTGTGTCAGCCTGGTCCCAGCTGAGACACAGGCCTGTAAGTCATACAGTGATAAGCAACCATTTCTGTGTATGAGGCCTAAGCTCCTGAGCCGGGTAACTCTGTCATGGTGAGTTACTGTTACAGTGAGACAGAATATGACAGAATATCCTTCAAACAGTCTTGTTAAGGCTATGCCTGTAGCATGTGCTGTGTTTCTGTCACATTATAGATGCCTGCTTAAATACTTTTTGTATTCTGTGTAACAAACCTGGAATGTTGACTGACCCTTTGTTTCCTTTTCCTCTATGTTTACCTAGAAGATTCAAAAGAATGAGCTATACAATTAAAGATATATTACTTTGAGACGGCAACAAAAAACATACAGTGCGTTACAAAGGTTCATGGCTTTCAGTGTTAAAAACTCACAGTGGGAATCTAACAGATTTAAGAAACCCAAACTCCAACTACAAGGTTTCATGACAGTGACTCACCTTGCGTGCGCGCATACACACACACACACACACACAGAGTGCCAGCCGGGCGACATTCCTGAAGGATAAAAAATCAAGAGCTGTTGAGAGTCACTGTGTTGCGTTAAATACTCAACCGGAGCAAGACCCGTTTGACGAGACGGACTGTTTTATAAAGATGAGTGTGTGTGTGTGTGTGTTCCAACTCAACCTCATTCCTCCACTGAAACCGTCTCCTGTACGCATGGGACACACACGCATTTCGATCAAAGAGGAGAAGAAACACCCAACGTATCAAAGTGTTTAGATAAGTTTTAGTTGATGGTGTATTTTCTACACATACAGGATGAGAGGCTGAAGGAAACACTCGCTGGATTTAACTTACTTCACTAAACAGGCTTTTGTAGTTTCGGAGGATATTTTAGCAAACAATGGATCAGGTATGTCGTCTTGTCATACCTTCAAATCCTTTTTCAAAGTGTATGATAATAACTTATTATATTACAACTGTAATATTCGCAATTATTATGACATTTGTTGTTGTGTTAATAGGTAAAAAGTCTTTTTGTCGCAAAGAATATCCAAAGCTGAGGCTGACTTAGTAATGTCTGTGAATTTTTCAGCATATAAATCACACAAATCAAGCCTTTGTCATGTGTTAAAAACTCTTTGATATAGGCTGGTCTATACACATCAGGTCAGCTACTTTCGATAGAAAGACCATAGACATGCAACAAAAAAACAAAACCCAAACCATTACTTGTTGTAGCCTCAATAAAGGCTAATAAATTACAGTGATCTCATTGTTCTTGAGATAAAGATTACACGCCTGATAATAAGTGACACAGCTAGATCTCAAACATATCAGGTGATAATGTTGTTATTGTGCCTGATATTATATCGTAGATCCTCACCAGGAGGACAAGATAGACGAAGCTGTGAGGGCTGGGTTCCAGGAGGAGGAACCTCATGAAGCAACCCAAGATCAAACCTGCCTCCCAGAGAAACCAAAGGTCGTCCCTCCTCAGAGCTCTCATTACCTCCCTGCAGGAGCCGCCTCCCTGCTCACCCATCAACCAGAGCTGAAGAAAAACACTGATTGCCCCAGTGGTCTTCAGATGAAGAAGGAGAGCAAAAGCCTCTGATCCAGACTAACTCCAAGGAAAGACAAGACAAAAGGAAGCAAGAGAAGCTGAATGATGATTCATCAGATCAGAAGCAGAAGAAAGAGAACTGTAAAGACAAGAGGTTTTCACTACTGCTGCCTGAGCACAGAAGGGAGAGACTACAGAGCTGGTGCCAGCCACACCTCCACCTACACAACACCAAAGAAGAATACTCTGGTTTCAAGAAGTCATCAAAAGATTCAGTGGAGGTCCCAGCCAAATTCCCCATCCCAGACTTGCCGAGCTCAGATATCCTGACCAGCTCCACTTATCCCAGTACCTCTTGACTTTGCTGACACAGGACGAGCCTGAAATCTCTGCACCAAAGGCCCTTCTTCACAAACATCCCAATCCTACCTGACTCCAGTACTACTACAGTCACCCCACCCCATTATCCCCTGCCTTCTTCCGACTACACCCCACCTCCCGCCTTTTATTCCTGGAAATCCCAGCCCAGAGAGTGAAACCCCACTTGAGATAGAAACTCCTGCCCTGTCCATTTCAGACCTGCCAGCCAAACGAATCATTCTAGTCCACCCAGTGCCATTCCTACCCTCCACCCAGTCGCGCTTATCTCTGGTCCTTCTCCAGTTTCCACTCCATCCCCGACTACCTGAGCCTGAGATTATGAGGCTATAGTGAGGCTGCAACATAGAAGCGCGAGAAGCTCTTCCTCCAGTCACTGACTCTCTCCATCCATCCCACCATCTCCCAAAGCTGGAGCGTCTCGATTCTAGCACTTCCAGCCCTGGAGAGGGTAGAGGACATGAGTTCTTGGGAAACGGACTTCCCCGGGTTGACCAGAGAATTTTTGAATGTTTGAGAAGGCACGAGGGAAGACCGTGAGGTAAACAAATAACTTCAGGATCACAACTTGAAGAAGAGATGTATTTATACTGGTTGTACAGTTTGTATTGAAGAATGCAGTTCACACACACACAGAAACACATTTTTGTACACATTCTTTCACAATGACCAGTGTGCACCCACACACACACAGGGGTATTTAAGGTTACACTAATCATAAGAACCCCACCACAGATAAACAGAGCACAGCTTTGCTGTGAAAAATACTCACTTTGGTACAACACGGAAAGTCTGTATTTGATCAGGCCCTTTGGCATGTGTTTCCAGCTCTAAAAACAGATTAGCATTTACATGACTAACATGCCACTGGTAGTTGCATACAGTTGTAATGGTACAGTACTACATCTGACAGTAAATACTGGTTATATCAGAGGAGTTTTTAAATCCAACCCATGACTTTTCCAGAGTAGTGCACTTCATTGATCAATATTTTGTGTTGCTATGAGCAGCAGTATCAGTATCAGGAATGAATGCATGATGGGCCAGATATGATCCTGATGTGACCAAAGTAGCTCACTATACAGAGGACAAGTTATAACATCAATAGAGTGTAATATAGACAACTGACAGAAGGACATGGGTGTGTGTGCAGTTGCATGTATCTTGCAGCAGGGGGCAGAGTTTTTCCCTGTGACATCAAAGTATAATCAGTGGTGTATGTGCTGTCCCCAGACAGAATAGAGCAAAAACAGGAGACATGCAATAAAGGGTTTCAGCAGAGTAACGAATAATGTGGCTTTCACTGTTTCAACAAAAAGCCTTCACAATGCTCTCATAAGGCAAAAATCAACAACAGTACAGAGTAACATACTAGAACCTCAGTTCACATCTTATTGTTGTAGGTCCAACAAAGTACTCAGTGAACAACATATTTTGGATGAATAGTCGTAGTCATAGACTGCTGTGTGCCTAATATTAGTGAGGACTAAATGAAATAATAAATAAGACATGAAATGAATAATGGATGAATACAGAAAAAATATCTACATGAACCAATAAACTGAAATAATTTAATGATTAAAACTCAGCCCATTATTATGAAATGCCATTTCATTGTTCTTATTTCATAGTAACTTTATGAAAGCAGGAGTACAGATATTTTTCAATTCATAAAACAGTGTTGTCTCCAGTCCCTGCCTCCTTGCCCTGTAGCCAATTGTATACCCCTAATCTGTGAAAAAAAGATATGATAAATTTCATAATAATGAGCTTCATTTAGATACAGTATTTTACTGTACTTATTATTAATATTATTGTTTATTTCCTAATGTCTTATATACAGTATTTATTAAATATGGTTTTATAGTTTTTTCACAAACACCAGTCTACAGCAGAGTACGAACTACCCCTTCATCCTCTATGTTATACTGAGAACAGTAGAAAGGCAACAGTCTAGTGCTCTCCATCACAACACCAACCAAGAGAACATAACTGGGGAGAAAGACAGAGGAGGATTTGTCTGAGCAGCACCAGCTTTCACTCTACATTCAGTCAGAAAAGAGTTTGAAAAAAATAGCCAAGACAACAGCAATACACAACATCGCTATGGTATGACTGACAGGACAAAGCAGAACAGTTATAAAAGTAATAACACCATGGCATTCAGTTACATGTAGAACAACAATCAACAGATACAGTAACGTTTGTGCATCCACCTGAAGTGTGTGATGCAATGAACAGTAAACCTGCAAACTGCTGACCTCAGCAAATGAGTTTTAAAGTGCAGACTGAACGGACAACAACAGTTAAACAGAAGATACACACACACACACACAGAAAACAGCTCCAACAGCTACAGCACACCAAAGCATCATGTTTTGATTCTTGTCCCTTTGTTCTCTGATTCGCACTTTGTACAAACTCTGCTGATCTCACAAACCACTGCAAAGATCCTCCTAACACACCAGTGTTAAGTCAGTAAAAAACATGACAGTCATGTGACATACTCCACCCATCTGATCTCCAATACACACACTGGCTCATGGACACACTCTCCGTATATGCACAGGTACATATGCACAGAATTACTGTGTTGCATTCTTTAAGGCAACTGGAGAAAGGTTTCTGTGGCTTATACTGTTCCCGAAACAGATACGCACCATCTCACATGGATTTGTCATCTTCATCTTTTCCTCCTGCTTTTATCATCATCACCGTTATTTATTCATACACAGTACAGACACAGAATTCATTAACTAGTCTCAATTTGTTGATTACTGCTTGCTTTTTGCTCTTTACTTATAAATTAATATATGTGGGGATTTGTTTTATTACATCAGACATTAGACTGACATGTCTGTCCTCCTGATGTCACAGGCCTGCTAGGTTTTTTAAATTACATTCTGTACATGCATGGGTGAGCAGCATATTAACAGTTACTCTAATTGTCATTTGTTAAGGGCTCAACTCAAGTGTAAAGGAGTCGGTGTGTGTATGTGTCTTGCATATTTGTGACAATTACTGATGAGTAAGATGATGGCTGTGTAAGAAAAAGATAGCCCAGATATGTTGTCAGATAATCCCCTTGCTATTCAAATAACTCACATCATAATATAATAAGGTCATGTGAGATGGGGTGCGTCTGTCTTCAGCACCAAATGCAGCACACAGTCAGTACCACGCAGAGTGTTATCGCTCTACTATCCTGCTGACTCTAGGTTCATTTATCATCTGCAATCTACTCAAATCAGGATAAAACTCTATGTCGATGCAGTGCTTAAATAATACAACTACAGTGCCTACAAAACAATCTCTAAAAAATAAATATGGATCTGATATCTAAATAATAATTATCTTCTTTTTGAGAAAGTCTAATATTTGGTATATGTTTGCCAACATTTTCAGCTACGTAATATGATTTCAATATAAATAGAATATACATGAATAACAAAAGCTGTTTCTTTACAATACCATATTATATAAAACCTGAAATAAAATTTTACATGTAGTGACATTCCCGCAGACACAGATTTAATGTCAATTTTAACAACCAGAGCCCTAAACATTAAAAATAATATCAAAATATTAAACAAGAAGCAAAACTGACCTCCAATCAGTGTCTGGGGCAAACTCAGTAGGATGTCCAGCCATTAAGTGTTATGATGGGTGATGACATTTCAGCAGTTGATAACAGACTGAAGGTATTAGTGGGAGGAGTAATGGTGAACTTGACCTTTGTTGACTCCGACACAGCTGTGAACTGTGGCCTCTTGCTTCTGACTTTGCTGGTCTCATGTAGTTCACAGATTCCAGTCCCAGAATCAGCTGTAGCTCAGTGTTTTGAGAACCAAGACTCTGACCCAAGGACTGCATCAAACAAGAAAAAAAAGCTATTAATCTCCCTTTTTGCCAAAGGCCTCCTCTTTCTCTCTCCTTCATCCAGTCCAATACAACTGGAAAGATAGAGAGGAGACAGAAAGAGGAAGTCATTCCAAACACATCCACTCCCTACATCCCAGATCTGCAATTGGCTTAAAACCCCCACTGACATCCTGGTTACAGCGAGGTCAGGAGTCGTCAGGCCTCAACGTGCGAGTGTGGTGATGAGACTAGCACACATTTCAAAGAAGTCCATGGTGTGTGATCCCTGACGTGGAGTGAGTTGAGGGGAGCTACCGGACAGGGACCCAGGGAGAGAGGAGCTGAGCTGGGGCAGATCAATGGCAGGGCTTGCAGAGTCGATGCTCAGTCGGGGTCTGTGGAGACCGGCAGTGGAGCCCGACCTCTGAGGAGTGGACGAACCTGATTTGAAGCCCACCGCCTCAATGATATCATCTGAGGATAGAAGAGGAAAATAGCATTAGCATTGAACAGAGGAGTGGCTTCATCCATGCCACTTAACCATTAAGGGTCACGGGGGGGCTGGAGCCTATCCCAGCTGACATTGGGTGAGAGGTGGGGTTCACCCTGTACAGATCGCCAGTCCATCGCAGGGCCAACATATACAGACAAACAACCATTCACACTCACATTCACACCTACAGGCAATTTAGAATCACCAATTAACCTAATGCATGTCTTTAGACTGTGGGAGGAAGCCGGAGTACCCAGAGAGAACCCACGCAGGCACAGGGAGAACATGCAAACTCCACACAGCTCCGGGTGAACCGTGCTAACCACTGCACCACCGTGCCTGGCTTCATTACATTTTATAAAGTTGATACATACAGTTCTTCATGGTCTGACTTTGCATTTTAACTTGTCAATATGAATTTCATGTTTTGGGTATGTGTATTTGTAAATGCAATCACTGGATGCAGTGACTTAATGCAATAACTGAATCTGTACACTTACTTGAAAAAAAAAAACAGTTTTGAAGTTGCTGTAATGTTTGCAGAAATTTTAACATTTTAGAGTTTATAGTCATGCTAGTGGCTCTGCAAGACTGTACTTATACGTAGTTGTGTTTTGAGCCAAATGCTCATCTCTTAACATTTCCTATCAGCTCAAGAAAGCCAGGTACCAGGACCTGATAGAGAAATGTGAGGGAAGCTTCCATGGAGACTGGCCCCATTTCCATGGTGTGCTAAAGGAGGCTATGGTTTACAGTTGGAACCCTTCTTCTGGTGAAGACTGACTTTGCTGCCCCACATACGCACAGGGTTCAGGCTAAGGGGCAAAATACTGGTAAACCTGACATATCTGCTGTTGATAAAGAAGGACCCCAAATGCTGCTAACTCCATCAGGCTGGTAAGCCCTAGTCACAAGTATTTCATCAAAGGGAGGTAACTGAATGGACACTTGTTGTAGCAAAACATCTGTTAGGCCTAATCCATTGTTACAATAAAATGTTGTTTATGAAATTTCTATTTTAAGTAACTGCAGTGCTGTATATATCAATACTATATTTGGGCTGCATTAAAACCCAGATGATCCTGTATATCATGATAATTTTGTCAATCACTTACCATCAATGCTCTTGAAGTCAAGGAGGTAGGATCTGTTGTCCACCTGGTAGAGCTGCAGGCTCATTTTCACCAGGTTGCCCGTCACTGGATTTTTCCTCCGCACTCGTAGATGGTATGGGTTCACCACCTACAACACAAAATAACAGAAGATCTAGTTTGTGTGGAGATGTGAGTGTGTGTACTATGTGTAAATGTGCACGTATAAGACATATCCTATTACCTTCCAGTCAAAGTTGAGTTGTTTCATAGCTCTGTACACTTCAGCCATGATATCATAGGGTCTACTCTGACTCCTGATACCAAGGTGCCACTTGGACTTCTTCACTGCCAGAGGTTTGGGCCGGGTGGTGTTGAGAGCATCCAGAGGACAGCGAGCCTTGGGGCTGTCAGCCAGGAGTGGAGGCATCCTCTCTGGGTGGGGTTTGACTCCAGGGGGCAGTGGCATGCCTTCTTCTATGAAGGAGCCCTGGGGAGGACTGGAGGCCAAGTAAAACTCACTGGCCTGAGTCATGATGCGTCGGTTGTCTATAATAAGATGATAAGCCACTGCTAGCTGATCCTGGATGGACAGATAGGAAAGAATAGTGAACTTGGGAGGTATTTCACTGTGGCTAAAGGCAATGAAATCTAAACACTCTAATAGTAGTCTAACCCACACATAACTTCTCATTTTCTCAGACATATTTATAGCCTTGACAGTCCTAAATGACCTGTTTTAAGACAGACTTGAAAAATCCCAAACCTATCCTTTAACATTGTTCAATTGGGAAAAAAACTTTAATAGTACAACAGTCATAGGTTAGTAAACAGAGAAAACACTCTGTTCCCTAAGATTACAAATGTCTCTTTCTGAATGTACCTGTGGATCTCCACTGTAAAGGCTGGACACAACCTCAGACTCAGTGCATTCAAACTTCTCACACACTTCTCTGACAGCCTCCTCATCCAGGACTGTGGCATCATATGAAGGGTCTTCAGGGAACAGGTAGCCTGGCAGGTCCTGCTTAAACCACTCATGTTCCCTGACAGAGGAGAGAATCGTCAGTCAATGCACAATACAACTGCGGTCAAGTATAAAACCAAACCTAATACTGATTTTATTCATTTCAAAATGTCACAGTATGTGACACTGACTCTAGCATGAAGTCAACTTGTTGTCAAACAGAGTAGTTTGTTTATCTACCAACACCCCAGATGCGGGACCATTTTACATTACAGGGCTAGCAGAGAGATAAAAGGAGAGACTCCTCAGTATATTTCAAGTCTAACAAGTCATACCTGAAATTTTTTTTATTAAAGTGATTAAACAAAAGTAAAACACATAATAGAAAAGACAACCAATTATGTGGGCAGTAAATAAACCTGTGAAAAATTACACTGAGCCTCAGCACAAAACAGCGACTGAAGTCAATGCAATACTTAATCTTAGTCACATAACTACAGTTTTGAATATGTAACAAAGAAATGATTTAATTTCTATTAAACCACAGCCTCTAAATGTTCCCAGCCCAAATAACTTTAAGTGCATAACATAAAGGAGATTTCTGTTGAGGCCACTTGACTCAACAGAGTGGGGTGAGCACCTGATGTCTTTGATGGTGGCTCTCTTCAGAGGGTCAACCTGTAGCATGAGCATCAGCAGTGAGGCCACAGAGCGGGTCAGGTACTCTGGGATGTAGAAGACGCCTCCTCTGATCTTCTTAAACAGCGTGGGGACGTGCTCATCATCAAAGGGCAGAGTCCCGCATAGCAGAGCGTACAGGATCACCCCACAGCTCCAGATGTCCACCTCTGGGCCTGCATAAAGCCTGAGAGGGAGATGAGAGGATGTGACAGGTAACAAACAAAAAGACCCCATCAAAAGGTGTAACACTTAGAGGAGCACCACAAAAAAGTAACACTATATTTAAACCTTGGTTATTCAGTATTTATACATAAACATTTCATAAATTGTTTGTAATACACTATCAGATTATTCAATAATGAAAATAAATGTTAGTTGCAGCCCTAAATGTGATTATCATAGTAGCTTTGATCATACATGTGATTACACACATACACACACACCTTCCTGAGATGACCTCTGGAGCAGCATAGTTGGGTGAGCCACAGCTTGTCCGTAAGAACTCCCCATCTGACATCATGTTTGACAGACCTGTTAGCCAATCACAGGACAAGCACTCATTAACACCTTCCTGTCTTTACTTTGATATAACACACACTAAAGAAAAAAAACCCTACTATCATATTATTGCTATTGATCCTCTGATACACGTAGGTTAAACTGAACACAGTCTGCCACAGGGAGGGTCAGAGTTACACACTGTGGACACCGCTGATATCTTTATCCTCTACCCGCCAAGACTCTAAGCTCTGAGCACGAAGCTCATCTAATTGGATGAGCTTCCCTCTGCCTGCCAGGGCCTCAGCCAAATGCTAAACACCAGACGCTTTGTGATGTGCTGACCTTCTCTTTATCTTTTATCCCTGTTCCCTTAACACTCCCTCTCTCCGCTTGCCAGTGTCTGTTGCTCTCAGCCAAAACACTTCTCCTGCTGTACACCCCTGCCGCACCCCAACGATTCCTTCCCTATCATATGACACTGGGCCTCAAGGCTTCCTGCCAGACTTGATATGAGACCTGGCCGTTGCTAGGGGACCTCTCTCTCCACCCAACACACCCTGCTGGGCGCAAGGACCTTCATGTGTTTTTGAAAATAATTCTCTCTCTCATCATGATTGCATCAGACACAGTCTCTTAACTTAATCTGCTGGAACAATTATGCCAAACCATTGAGAAAGAAAGAAATTCATTCTCATCTAATAATGAGGTTAGCAGGTGCATGATGGTGATTTCACACTTTTCTACAAGTGTATAATTATGCTGTTTCTTCTAACTCTGTACAAAACTGCCACTCGGCTCTAATCATACTGTCCAATTACGTGGTTAATTCCAATCAGCTCTGCCACAAACTCTGCCTATTTCTGTTTCTTATTCCCCTTTGAACAAAATATTCAGTTATGTTCTGTTACGCTTTCTCTCTTCTTAAATTCCTGAACAATCCTCAGCTTCCGCAAAGCCAATCCTTTTATCCCTGTATCTAGCTATAACTCTGTGCTCATTGGGAATGCTACCAAAGTCGGCAATCTTGGCGTTCTTGCTGGCGTCCAGCAGGACATTCTCAGGTTTGAGATCTCTGTGGACCACCATGTGCCTGTGGCAGTAGTCCACAGCTGAGATAATCTGCTGGAAAAGACGACGAGCTTCTGTGTCCTCCACCTGAAAGACACAATATGAACAGACATGACTGGACTGTAGTTGTACTGGTTACGTCTGATATAATAACTATATGTGAGACAGAAGGTTATGGCAGAACCATGCCTATGGTACATGTAAGCAAATAATGGTGAATAATGAAGTTATGTGCTGTCTGGTTTAGAACCAATTTATCATGTTGGGACTTGGTCATGAGGTTTCTATGGCTCAGGGCCCAGGTAAAGTTCAAGTAGGATTATTCTAACAATAATAATAATAATGATGATAATAAAAGAAGGCAGCAGAAGAGGTGCTCTACATAGCTCTCAGTATCTGTCTTGAACGTATACAGTGTGCATAAAGACAGTATTTTGATGCTTCTAGAGAGTAAAAGGGCTCAAAGAAACACAGACAACAGAGTCTTAGTTTGTCACCATAACAACAGCCAAGAATTCAATTTAAAAAGAATTTGTTAACCGTAACTGGTGTTCAGTAAAAGGTAGTAATACACACAACCACAACTACTGCTTCACAACTCTATTACTGTTTAACCAGTCTGAGCTGTGGTTACTGGTGTGCTAACAATTTCTGATGATTCAACGAACAGTGCACCCAGTAGATGGGGACTCTAATTAGCCACTAAATAATGAAACGTCTTACCCGTCCATTTTTGCAGATGTAGTCAAACAGTTCACCTCCAGACACATACTCCATAACCATGAAGAAATCTGTGGGTGTACTTATCACCTGGTACCTAAAACACAAACACAGATTTGTGCTGAGATGGACCCTCTGTACATTAATTAACACTTAGCCTCTTTCACATCCTGTTCTGACAATTGACCATAACTATACAAATATCAATAATATGCCTTCATCTCTACATCTCTAAACCCATTTTATTTACTCTGAAACATGCAAAGCAGAAACAAATACACAGAAAGGTGAGGCTAAGCTGTGATGTATGGCTGCTGAGCATAGGCATTATTTTCATAAAGGTCAGGTATATTAAAATACAGGCCCAATCTCATGAATGGTTGCTCGTGGGAGATTCTGCACTTCATCACAATCTACTTCATTCCTGTCAAGCCGGGTGGGCACGGCGGGCACCCGGGGAGAAATAAACACAAAGCAAATCGCAATCTCTTTTTTTCCTGTCTTACATACACACACTGAAAGATTCTAGGAAATCAAAAGAGTGAGAACACTTGAGGGAACTGTTAACGACATTTGGTCTAATTCATTTCATGCTGGTTTTACAAACAGGGCCAATACATCACACGGAGTCTGCTTTACTCGGTTTGGCGTCCACGCCTGAGGCTCTCTGAAGCAGTACAAGCAGACTTTGTGTGTGTGTCTGAATATATATGTGCTTGTGTCCGTGTTTATGAATGTATATGTCTGTGACAGAGTGTTCCACAGCACTCCAGCTCATGACCTGAGAGCTCACATATCTGCCATAGCTTACAGTGTGACGGTAGACTAACCCTAACCCTGGCCTAAAAATAACACAGAGATTGTGGAGAGAAACAGAGAGACATGGACTGACAAGGAGAGAGAGACCAAGGAGACAGAAGGAAAAAGGAAGAAGACAAAGAAGACAAGGTCAAAGAAAATACACAAGAGAAGCCAAGACACTTGGATAAGAATGAGGATTTAACCATGTAGGAATTACAGCAACTTTTATCATATTAACTGGAAATTTGTACTGACCAGCACTGATTTCTTTATCTAATTCTAAGTCTCTCTCTATGTGTGTGTGTGTGTGTGTGTGTGTATTGCTATGTTTGTGTGTTCTGCCCCCTGGGAACCCAATAGGCATGTTCGGTACAGTGCAGCTGTAGTAAACAAATAGGAACGAGTAAAGCATGCCACAACACAGAGGGAACACAACACAGCAAAAGGCCCACATTACAACAGCCACTAATTCAGCTGATCTCAGTCATCTGTCTACGCAGTCTGTCAGCACTGTGGATCTTAAATCTGATAGAAGGACGTGTCGTCTTTCTCCACTTACAGCTTGATGATGTGTGGGTGTCTGAACTGTTTGAGATTCTGGATCTCTCGTTTGATCTTCCCCACGACATCAAGACTGCGGATCTTCTGTCTGTTTAGGATCTTTACGGCCACTTTATGGCCTGTCAACTGATGCTCTCCGACTAAAAACAACAACAGAATACAGATATGAAGCAGATACAGAACATAGATGACAAAACACAGACAAGCATATACACAGGCGGTTAGGAACAAAATATAGAGGTAGAGAAACATACTGAAGGATAAAGGTTTGATTAGGAGACCTGTTGCATTGCAGGCTTCAACATACCAGTGAATAAAATGTGTTTTTCATTAGGTTTTTGACATCTACGGTAGCCTTTGTTGGCTGGCCATGTCTTTATTCAGAGTGTTGGAGCTCTAACTGTCTGCTTGAGGCTCTTGTGGCCACATTGTCATTAGAGCTGTTAAACCCTACTCACAACTTGACAACAAACACTGTTATGAACCATTAAGGTAAAGGAGCTAACTAACACCCACTGATTACCCTAAGACAAAAACTATTATCTCCGGCAAAAATCGTATTAAATTCGGCACAAAAACTAAATCTAAAATTGAAACTGAACTTTCTCTTGGTTTCCACTCCGAGCTAGCATGCGTACAACATTTTTCCCTCGCACAGAATGTACCCAGTTTCAGAACGTAGCCATGATTTCAGGTGGGATGACCCCGCCCCCCGCAAAGCTAATACATCACTCCAACTGGGTGCATGAGTTGCAGGCGGGGTGACTATGGAGTTAAAGCTCACAAGGTCATTCAGAGTGGCCGAAAACTAGCCAACAACACTGAAGTAATATCCTGTGATATGCTTCTCTGGTAAAACTTAACGCCTGTGAAGGGCTTTCCCGACTTAGAAGGCACCTACCAACCCCTGGCTAGCAATGAGAAAACATATCGGACTAGCTATATCGTTTAGAAAAACGTTTTGTCAGCCAACAACATTAAGCTCGGCTGGTGGGTCTCGGGCGAGCTGTAAGCTTCTCAGATGTCCTTAAACGCTAAAACAGGGCAAAGAAACCGACCACAACAGAAACCCTTCACGGTATAACGTTAAACGATAATAATGTGAGTATGACTGTGCATTTCTTCCTAGTAGCTATTGTCCCCCAGGTGATTACACCTGCCATAGCTGATAACAGTAGCTACACATATGTGCTTCGGTGAGAGAATTTGACTTTCAAGCGGCCGGATTCTCAGAACATATTTACGCTTTAAATCCCTTCTGTTGCTGCCGGTAGAGCATGTAGCTACGCAAACTGCTCACTGACCGCCGGCAAGTTCGGCAATGTACGTTGAGGGGGGAGGTACGGCGACTTCTTCATATTACTCCAACAGAAAATGCACAAACGTTCACATTAAGCTCGGCATGACACAAAAACATGACTTAACTCTTCACTTTCCCGAATGTCCCCACTCCGAGCGTGTCGCCGAGGATGTAATGGCCGATCTTTACCCTGCCTTCGTGTTTCTGTTGTTGCCGCTCTGCCATCTTCTCCGTTACCTACAGTTGGGCTCGCTCGGTGCGGTGTGTGTGTGTTCCCTGCCTGTTTGTGGGGCGCACGGAGAGGCGGGGCAGTTCACTTCACCGTGAGGGAGAACCACCGACGACTCGAGCCCGTTAAACGCACACCGTCAGGTATACGGCGAAGACTGCAGATGGAAAAACGTAATTATTCGTACGAGAGACCAGATGACATCCGTCGTAAAGCACAGTCTGGATGGCAAAACAAAATCCCGGTGGCCTCTAGCTTACATCTGTGCATCTGCCACCGACCCGGTGTTGTGCTGAATTTAGCTCCCCGGTTCATAACCTGTGCCAACAAATACTATTCCTACGACATGTCTGCTAGATACCTCGGTAAAAGCACTGGGGGTATGGGCGAGAATGTTTGTAAAATTGCACATAAGAGCTAATATTTCCACTCACCAGTAAAAACCTTTGTTTCTCGATTACAATTCAGTTTGGCTGCTGTGTGAAGTTTTTTTTTTTTAAGTAAAATCATATCTTTCCTCTTTGTGCCATGCATGATTCACCCCAAGTGTAAAAATAAAATAACAATCACATGGATAATAATAATGGAGCAGCCTATCAAGCAAGACGTGTAATGCATTTACTGATCTTTCTGGTTATAAATCATGAATGTGTGTGTTCATGTGTGTTGTTAAAGCTGCTCATTTTACAAATATGGAATGAAATGTAAACTGGAGTAACTGAAGAGCAATGCATGACTGAACGTCTGTTCTGTTTGATTTTACATCCATCATTGCAGTGCTCAGGTGTCAGGTCAGTCAAACTTTAATTATTATGCTCACCAAATAGGTGCAGTTTATATTGTGAACGTCCTTGCTGAGGTGATCACACTGTGTCCTGTGTAGCTTTATCTTATATCACTGGTCCCTATTTATTAGTTCCAGACGATTAAACAACAAACACTCAGATTGTGCTCAAGAGCGTGAAATCCTTGATCATCTTCGATTACAGTGGAAGAACAGACTAGGTTGATTTAAAAGGAAAAAGGTGGGGAAAGTAAAACTTAGATGAGATGCAAACACGATTGAGGCGAGTTGTTCATACTTAACCAGTAGATGGCAGTGTAAGTTTAATTTATTAATCGCCAGTGAGCCTCTGTGAAGCCCGTCTGCTCCTGAGTTGTGCACAAGGCAGGAGTCCTCACTGAAACTGGAGAGCTTTTGAGAATCTGGGGCTTGAACTTTTTTTCTTATCGAAAGTAGAAAAGACGAATAATCTTCGGCCTTTTACTAGTACACGTTTTTACGGATAGCACATGGTTGTTTTTCTCTGACCAGAAAAATCTAATTAGAATCTCCACGGATAAATTTGTATTTCTGAAATACAACATTTAGATAAAACAGATGAAAAGGTTTGTCTTCGTTCAGCAAATTCCCATAATGTAATTCCCCAGAAAAATAAAGAATCCCACTGAAGATGGTCAATTATTAGATTAAATTAAAGTTTTACTGTGGCATTGGCAAAATACACCGATGATAGAAACGTCTTGTGATGGATGTCAGGAAGATTTAATCACTCCTTTACTTGGAATAGCCTGCTCTACAGTGGGCAAATATTTTGTTTTCGGGACAGATTTCAACAGACATTGACTAAACATTGTGTTGAAACATTTCCTGAGCATATTGGACAAATAAGAGTTAATTGCTTTGATTATTTTCAGGACGCAAAGAGAGCAAACATCCACTCTTGGGTCAGTTTCACAACTCAGAAAAGCTGCGGACCACTTCACTCCAGTGCGCCTGTCGTGCCATGCGCAATCACTGGGGGCGCAGTGTCCGCGCTGATCTGTCCCACCACTCGCCCCAGTCAGAGAAAGTTTTCCATGCAGGGATGGAGGTGATTACCCACCGCTAGCAGAGGGAAGAGGGCTGAGCCTTTCAAGCTGCTGGGGGAACTTGAAGAGAGCAGGGGGAGGAGGAGAAGAAGGATTGATATAACAAGAGCGGCTGTCGTTGCACAGCGCAAATCGTACTCCAAGTCTTTGAACCAAGAGCGATCAAGGGGAGCGGGCTTTCCATTCATTTCAAGCGCAGGCAACTTTTCTGTCTTGAGTCCGTGGCGCGGGTCCGTTCACCAGTTAATACTTATCTTTTTAAATACTTTTTTAAAGAAAAAAACAGACAACGAGACATCAGCTCATCTGAAACTTTACGAGACCTCCGAGTTGGGAAGTTTGTTCCCCGTACTGTCCGCATGACATTTTTTTAAAGGACTTGAGAGCCTGACAGAGTTTCTACACCTACAGCGTGGTGTGGGATTTTGAGTTGAAACGGGGAGTTCTCAAATGCAAAAGTACATGTATGAGAAAGCGATGGCCCAAGAGACAAGGAACGGAGGAACCTCAACGTTAAATAACAACAATGGTGTTGACAACAGTAAGAAGAAACTGCTAATAGTGCTCGACATCTTCTGTCTTCTACTTGGTAAGTTTATTTATTTATTTATTTACTTTGTTATATTTTGAGTTGTTTACCTTTTTATCTCACGTCAGCTGATTTGGACCACATGCAAAAAAGACATATTGCACACTGCATTCACACACAAAAAGTGAAGCAAGAAATATGTTAAACAGGACCCGCGCTTTGTAATGATTGGCAATAAATACCTTATCGTTTTAAAAAAGTATTGCCTGTTATCTGTGGCCACTAGACAACTTTATCTACAACATCCCCTTATCATCCAGTTCCAACACACCGCCCCATGCCGTGGAAGCGCAGAACAAAACACTGGTCACACTCAGTATTTCAGGCTGCAGTACACTGTTTACACCATGCAGTCCAACAATGAAACAAACCAGACATGACATCTGTATTGGCACATTCATAACTACTATAAAGCAGTTTGAACATCTTTGTAGTTTGAAACGTTGACAGTGTGTTATCTGACTAACACGTGTATAGGTTTTCTCAGCTGAGGCAGCGAGTTAGAAGCGTTGTCATCACATAATATATTGATCATTTCAAAGTCCACAGAGCATCACTTGGACCCATCAGTTGATGTTTCTGCCGCCTGCCAACATGCCTGGGGCATAAATGTTTTGAAGTGTTGTAACCTGCCCTTTTACTGCCCTTTAAATAGCCTGTGTGACACCTCTCCTGTGCCCCTGTAACCTTGTTCATCTGACCCTAAACCTTCAGAGGTGCGATTCCAGCTAAAGCTGTCCATACATAGAGATGGGACATGACTGAAGTAAAAATCGAAGTGTAATTAAGGTATTGATTCATAACTGATGAAACTGTCACTGACTCTGAGGCGATGCTGGGAGTCTTTACTGCTCTGGTTTGCTCCCAACAGGCGGCTTGTTTGTGATGTAGAGTTTTCTGTGTGTTAGTCCTAAATTGTTATTCTACAAGCGTCCCATCCAGATGCATTGTGCTGTGTTTATGTGTGTGTATGTGTGTGCTTTGATAGCTGGTTTGTTTTTGGCTGTTGTCACTGTAGCCCGGTCCTTTTAGTTTCCAGCTCCAGTGGCCCCCCTTTCTCTTCTCTCTCTTTTCAATCCCTCCGTCTCTCCTTTCTCTCTTTTAGAAAAGGATTATGGGAGTTGCGCTTAACTTCTATACATTCTCCCCCAGAACCCTGCAAATCCCTGGCCAGCTGCCCCTGATCACTCCACTTCAAATTACTTTCTCTCTAGCTCTCTCTCCTCAGCCCTCTCTCTCCCTCTCTGTCCAGGGGAATGCGTGGAATAATTGCTTAAGCATGTGTTGTGGCAGGGGAATGCCTCTCCAATCTAACAGAGAGATGCGGAGAAGCAGGACCGGTGGCTGACCAGGCTTTAGAGGAGCAGGTGGGAGCTATAGCAACAGCTTTATGGAGAAACTAAAGCATCAACGGTAGTAGCGAAATGTGCGACATCGCCACACAGGAGCAGGATTTTATTACCCAAGATGTTACAAATGGTGCAGATCAACTCCACACTCTCTTAAGTGCAGTGTAGTAGAAGCAGATCTGCCTGACAGACACAAAGTTTTCCAATGGGTCTACATTGGTTTGCTTATTAAACCTCAGACAGAGATACAGTGTTTCATCTGCACTCATAAACATGTAGATGAGCTTTGAGCACATGTGGAGTTAATTTCCTGCATAAACCAACTTCCTTGACTGGTCAACGCTATACAGTCAGGTCCTCTTTACCATGTTAGGACAAACACAGATATACACACACAGACACAAATGGTCACACAGGTTCCTCCTTGTCATGTTAAACACGTCAACCAGAAAGAAAATGATTTGTCATTCACTTTATTGGTTTTGGGAGGGGTTACACATGGGGGGTTTAGCTGATGGAGAGATAAAGGGGGGTTAAAAGGGGGGGGTTATCAGGGGGGTCCTGAATGAGGAACAAGGAATGTGGGTGTGTAGAGGGCTCACTAGAATGAGATCTTAAATGGTTTTTGCTCTGTGTGTGTGTGTGTGTGTGCGCGTGTGTCAGAAAAAGGTAGTGTACGTACTTAATGCATAAATATCTTCTTACCTTTAATTAGCTCCTATCTGCTAGCTGGTGCTGCACACACACAATCTGTGCAGTGACACCTTTCTATAAGTGGTCAGTCTGCCTGACATACACCCTCAGGCACAGCTGATGATTCTGTTTGCATAAAGGACATCTGAGGCCATCTATAATCACACACACTCTAGCACATGGGTACAAACTTAAAAAAAAAGCTCTTTCCTTATGTTGCTTCTGATAATTAGGGGTAATGATGCATAAACACAGCAGGATTAGAGTGATGATTATATATTCAGTATATATATATACATATATATACAGTCACCTGACACACCATCTGCTGATTTCACTTTGGCTCGGGTTCCACTCTTACTGAGCAGCAGGGTTGATTTAGCAACTCTATAAGGAGCACACACACAAACACCATACACTCACTATAAATACACAAACTCCACCACAGACTGTGGAATTTTATTCTTCTCTCTTCCTCCATCTCCATATGCGCTCATGAACATGACTACACACTGTCTGACAGCATGCATTTTAAAATGTTCATTGAGAAAACACTTTTTGAAGAGTCACTCGCTTGAGCTTCAGCGGAAACTGTACCTCTAAAAGTAGTCTCACTTAAACCCTGATTCCGTTTTACACAGTGCAAAGGAGATTAGACATCGTGTGTCTGCTTGTGTGCATACATTGGTGTCAGTCAGGGTCATTGTATAAGCAGCAGAGGCCTTTTTCCACTGACTTTCAGTGATATCTGGGTGTTGCTATAGTGACCATCCACTCATGTAAAATATTACAAGTCTCACATTTCTCGTTGTTTTGATCTGAGATACAGTCAGGTGTTCTGTGACGTGATTTTCCACAAGAAATAGACAGGAAGATTGTTTTTAGCAACAGAGGGGAGTGTGACCTTTTGGCCCTGGGGAATCAGCATCGTAACCAGCCCTAGAGCATTAACCCTATATGTCTCTACCCAACTCCTGCCTCCCCATTAGCTGCTATAGCATTACAGCACTCAGTCACACAGCCCCTCATTAAAGCTGGAGAGGTTTAACCTCTACCTCTCCATGCCTCAGCCACTTCAATCCTGAGCTGCTCAACAAATATTTTCCAGAATTTCTCAAATTCTTCATCTGGCTCTTTGATGTGACATCTGGTGCAATTTTGGGAGTGAGTGAACCAGGGGGCATTGTGTGTGTGTGTGTGTGTGTATGTATAGAGTGGTGCTCAGGAAAGGGTGGGAAACGGAAAGGTAGTGTCGGTCGGACGTAGGTGTGGTTGTGAAATGAAATCCTGTCTTTTTTTTTTCTTTTCTTTTTTTTTTTTTTACCTCACAGTCCATTTCTATCCCCCCCCTTCCTTCCCTCCCTGCTCCCTCTCCACTCGAGCCGGTCTGCCCTCTTCTTAACTGGTTTTGTGCTAATGAAGAGAAATGATAAAATAATAAAATAGCATTGGTGGTTAAATTTTTAAACATGATAACATTAGTTACTATGTGTGGTTATAGAAAAGTACAAAGCAAAATTTTGTATAATATACTACAGGAATCACATTTAAGTTCATATAATGTTTTTTTAAAACAACCTCCAAGGACGTCATCTTTCTAACAACAGCTGATAAGTAGTTGTTGCCAAGTGTCTGGTAGAAATCTGTAATCAAACAGCAAGTGGGAGGCCCTCACACACAAACCCAAACACAGGCTCCCATCCAAAGCTGCTGACCTTAATCTAAGGGCAAATATTCTCAGGAGTTCCTGCTTTAGTGTGTCTGTGCAGAGGCAGGAGCTGAGAAAAGAAGTGCTCCAGACTACTTGGCAAGATATACTGTAGATGCACAAAGAGAAAGAGAGAGATGGCTAATAGGAAAGAAATACTTATTTTTCCTTGACATCTGCTATGTCAAGCATCACTAATTTAGGTGTTTTAACAGTCACCAAAGTAGATCACTTTGTACTAGTAGTCGTTAACTTGGATGTCACAAGCTCCCAGAGGTACCGTGTGTATCTATTGAAGAGAGGTATTGAGGCTGTTTGCATTTTCTGTGTGTTTCAGTCCCACTGTTGATGCTCCTTGTCAGTCCATTCTTCTGTTTGGCAGATTAGGTCAAAGGTCAGGCAGAAAATAGACTCATATAGGACAATTGTCTGCAGTGCACTTTGTATAACATTTCCTGCACTCACACACAGCCGAGAGCTCAATGCAGACATTCAACAGACACGCACAGAAGAATATGGAACATCGATCTCAACATTCAATTCTGACAATAGTTGATGTGTGTATGGTATTTATGATGTGATGACATCACTGTATGTATGTCTTTGTGCAATCTATGCAATCTCTATGGCTGCAGGACAAGGCGAGGTTAGGGCTCTTTATAAGGTGAGGAGTGTCCTCTGGCAGAAGAGCATCATTGTATTATGTAATAAGATAAAGATCAGCAGATGTTTATGACAACAGCCTTGGCTACAGGGCTACTAGTACTAGTAGGAATGGATGTAATTTTAAGTGTGCATTTTAGCATAGACATATACATACTTTTATACGTGTTATGATACAGAGTAATGGTGGGATTGTGGCCAGACTTGTTTCTGTGACATGTGGCTGGTTTCTGCTGGTGCAGGAGTTAAATGACAAACCCCTGGGGTTTGTGTGTGTGCACAGGGCTGCGATTAAAGGTGTGTGGGTGTAAGCGTGTGCATGTGTGTCCCATGGGGTTTATGAGGGAGAGGGAGCGCCCAGAGCTGTCATTAGATGGACTCTGTGGCCTGAAGGATGAAACAGTGCACGCTTATGTCTGCTCTGTGTGTGTGTGTGTGTGGGTAGCATGTGAGAGGCATCTGTGGCTCGATTTGTGTGAGTGTGTGCCCCATGTGGTTCCCATGGGCTAGCCGAAGGCATCAGGTTGACTGATGTGACTGTATCTCTTTATGCTGGTACAGAAACCAGACACACTCATCTCCTCTCACTCTTTTTCCACTGTCTCCATCCTGGCAAACAGTTCAATTGCACAGTAAAACAAAGACAATACCGCTTGTCGTTTATTCTTTGACAACAATAGTGTGGTAAAGCCTCTGTCTCTCTTGTCACTCTCCAAGTTCTCAACTATGATTATAACCCTTGCAGGTAAACACCCTCAACCTGCTTATTTAGGTAATTTTGGATTACTGGGCAGGACCCACCATAAACTTTTGTTAGCAGCATTTCTTGCATGTGTTTAGGCTTCTGTGAGTTTTCAGCTAGTGTTGTAAATGAATATTTTGTGGAATTTTGTGTGTAGGCAATGAACTCATTCACAAACATGTGATTGTCCTTCACACCCATGACAATAAGAACTCTGAGGTTTTCTACCTCGTGCACAGATGTCTTATTTAAGTCTCTGTCTTTCTAAGATATATTTCATGCACTTCTAGTGGCTAACACAGAACCTGGAGATTAAATAAACCAACAATAATGGTAGTAATGGTAATACTAGCCCTTTAATGTAAATGAGAGCAGAGGCAGCCGATGATGTTATACAGCCGCACTTCATAATATAGTGAACAGACTCTGAGCTGCAGGCTTCATTACATCTCTTACACCACACTGTCCTCGCCTGGGCCTCCTCCCTGCTGTGACACAGGCCCCTCTGTCTGTCACTTTCTCTTACTACATTGCCAACCACAATCCTCTGTATTTGTGTGTGTGTGTATGTGTGTGTGTGTGTGTGTGTGTGTGTGTGTTTGTGGACATGCTGTGCGCATCCAGAGATGGGGGGTTGGGGGTCAGGGAGATTTCACTGTTTCACTGAGAACAATACCCCTTTTGATGCATCTCTGCGCTCTTTGTTTCGTTAACGAGGACCAATAGGCTGGTGGCAGACAGAAGGAGATGATGAAATGGAGAGGTGAAAAGCGAATGAGGTAGACACGAGAGACCCTCCTCACTGGGCACTCAAGGCTCGCTTGATTATCTGTCAGTGGTTTATGGCTGTTGCTGCTTCTAGCTGTATTGTTGACAGGATTGTGGGCTGTAGTGCTTATCTGCTCAGCTGTGGCCAACACTGTGTAGTAATCAGCTCAGCATCTTTATTGGCGCAGGCCTTATCTGTGCTGCAGCCACTGAGCCCTATCCTGTTTACATACAGAGAAGAAGCTTGGCTGAAGAGGCTCCCTGCAATACTAGAATACGTCATGCAGAACATTCACACTGTAGCTCCAATTTAACACCCATTGTCTCAAGATAATCACATTCAACAGTGTGTGCAGATGTGAGTAGACTATTCAAGGGAAAGACTTCAAGAAAAGGAGGAAAGTAGTGAGTGAAGTTTAGGAGGGCATTATCCAGGCAGAGGCGTCAGGTTTCAAAGACTCCACAGCCCTCTTCTCCACAGCCAGCCTGCTTTTGTCCCAGGGGGTAATAATGCCATTATGGCAACAACAGAGAAACGCCCAGCCAGCCACCCAACTAACCAGCCAAATAGCCTGATCTGGCCCCTGGGCATTGCTCAAGTTTCCCTTCACTAGAGCAGCTGTGCACTCGTCTTCCTCTTTCAACTGACAGTGCAGCCAAGCATTAGGAATGTCCTGATGAGTTGTAACTGATCTTTCTAAAACACATTATAAATATACTCTTCCCTACTCTATTTGCTAATGTAGACCAGAGCTGATTTCCCCCTAAACAGCATCGAATCCAGCTTCTCTTCAAATGTGCCTAGCAGCCAACAGCAACATGGGGCCAGCAGCATCATTTAGAGGCTGCCCTTGCAGGTGCCTGCTGGTCAAAGTCCCCTAGAGAGTGTCCCAACAGATGCCTGTGTGTAAAAGGCATTTATTCTTGTGAATAAAATCTCTCTGAGTAAGCACATGCTTCAGTCAGCGGCCCCCCAGCCGCTACAAAGCATTCACACAGAGGGGGAAAAATGGCAGGGATTCACTCTGTACACCACTCTGCTGACCTCAGCCACTCCTGTGTGTGTGTGTGTGTGTGTGTGTGTGTCTGTCTGTCTGTTCTGTGTTTGTGTATTTGTGAGCTTTGTTACATATGTGAGACACATCAGCAGCTTGTGGAAACAAAGAACTGACATCTGGAGCTACACATCTGTAGCAGTGTACATGTGTGCATGTTCGTGCATGTACTTATAGATGAATGCTTCCTAAACAGTGATTATGCGTATGGATAAAGCCTGGGTGGGTTTTATGGAGCCGAGTTTGTTTATTTGGATTGCGAGAGCATTTCTAAAGCACTTTGTGGTCGACAACTTAAAAATGTTTGCGAAAGGCTTTGCTGAAGTTGCCAGTGGAACCACTGTAATCCACTTTAACACCCACATAGCCACACACACTCACACAAATATATAATCAACAGTGTTACAGTGACAGTTGTGCCCTGCTCTTGTATGCTAAAGTATAATCCTAGAGCTATGTCACATCCTTCACCTTTGACCCTTGGCCCTGTAGCTACTTCCAGGGTCTGTCATGAACCTCAGCTAACCTATGCACTCTATTCCCAAATGTCTGGAAGGCCACACATACTCATGCTCCTGGCTTTAGTGACCCAAAGATAAAGTTAACTGTGTGGGCTTACAGCTCTGTGTAGTGTTGGATGTGTGACAAATCTCATCACATCCAAGGCATCTGCTTGGCAGGACGTATTTAAAACTCGAGAGGTCACAGCCCTGTTTTAGTTTAATGCTGATGAGTATGTGTGCCAAATTAAGAGTGGGGCTGAGGATGAAATTACAATCTTATCTTGAGGAGTTATTGTTGTAATTCATTTGGATTTGGCTTATTAACATATAGCATACATACAATATTGCCATAGAAACCCTCCAAAATGATGATGTCCATACAGTGTTGCCACTGAGCCTATTTCCTGCTCACCTGCCTGCATTTTGGCAGAACAATGTCCATCAACAAGTGGACCTGGCCCTGAGCCACTCTCTCTGATCCCTTGTTCTTATCAGATGCACACACACACTCTCTCTCTCACACACACAGCCAAGCCAAACACAAAAACACACATACATCCCTTGAGATTGCACAGAAACACTGTAATTACACTGTGTCTTGTTGCTAGAAGAGTGCATTTATCCAAATTAATGGACTAGAGGACCCCACTTATGCAAGTAATTGAACAAAAACATCCTCTCTTTGTCTCTCCCTAAACACAGAGTCACACACATATCAAATAACCACAACATAATGTCTGTACATACATCTTTTTAGTGATGTAGGCCATTTTTGAGTGTCCTTTAGCAGTGCATATTATGTTGCAGGGTGTGTTTAGATGTCAAGATCTGAATGTTAGAAGTATGTCAGAAGCATCCTCAAAGGACTGGGATTGGCCTGATATAGACAAGTGAATGTAATGGATCTGTATATCTGAAAAGTATCTGTTCCTTGTGAATTGTCATGTAAAGGGATTAAAAGGCTAGAATACATTTTTATTAATACTTTTTATATTAGACTCAGTACATCACAAATATGACTGAAGGGTGAATAAATAGGCTGCAGAGTTAGTGCAGGAATGTCTTATACATTAGATTTTTATTCAATAACTAAATTAGAGTACTTATTTCATTATCTGATTATTTAGTCTATAAAATGTTTGAAAATAGTGAAAATTGCCCCTTACAATTTTCTAAAGCTAATTACAACATTAATATATAAGATATTCAACCTACATTTATATAAAACTGAAAAAGAAGCAAATAATCACACGAGAAGTGGAAAGAAAATGTAAAATGTAAATGCCTGAAAGAATTATCCAGTTATTAAAATAATTTCAATTTTAATCTAAATTAAATTTAGCACACATTCTGGCTCCTTCTATCCATATTTTTTTCATTAAAACTAAAGAAGTGAAGGTTTTAAGTGTTTGTAGGCACGAGTAGCCAAACAAGAACTTTGCCTTAAGAGTCAAAACATGGTACAATATATACTTTAATCAGGAACTGTGTGATCAGTTAATAAGTAAGAAAAATTACATTCTGTGCCAGTTTTCAAGGCTTTTTTAAAATGTAGTTTTCTCTGTGCCTTGGACATATTTCGGTTGGTACCAAAAAGGACGGAGGTCTAGTATACAGGCCTGCTCTTGACTTAGCTGAGCTGCTAATTCCCAGACAGCTATCTGATCTGTTGCAGAGCAGTGAGAGAAATCAGAGAAGCCGAAGTTTGAGTTATTGACTGGCCAGTCTATGGAGTCCCTCAGCCTCCACCCTCTCTAACCCGCCTCTGAATTGTCCTCTGTCTCAGTTCCACTCCTTCTCAGGACGGGTCACATGGTGTGTTTGAGAGACAGGAGAAGGAAATCCTCCATTAGAGCAGACCACAATGCTTCTTCCTCTGCCCCGCTCCGCCTCCCATTCACCTCTCACACTAACTGCTGACACTCCGGCTCACTCAGTATAATCACAATATCATTCTAATTCTGCTCCTGAAAGCCATGAAAGCCCATTAAAATGTCAATAGAGATGTGAGAGTCACGAGAGCGGGAGAAGAGAAAGCTTGACACTATAAGTCTTAGCAGACACGCAGGTGTTGCTCTACAGGGAAATCAGTGCCATGTCAAGGGGAATTAACCTTTTGAGCACCACAGAGCTTTAGCTGGCATAAGAATAGCTATTGTTTCCTGTTCTGGCAAGTACAGTTTGTCTTAAGATGGGAGAAAATAATAGAACTTTGCTGATCCTCACCCTGCAGGACATGCAGACCTTTGGATTGGATTTAAAGACTATTGTTGAAATACTCCAAAGTACAAATCCTAACAAGTTCTAACAGTGTAGCACGCTGATAAAAGAAACATTTGCCTTTACGTCTGTTGGAAAAGTAGTCCTGTTAATCTACCTGCTCACTCGCTATACCAAATTTAACTCCAAAGCCAATCAAACGGGCGCTGGCTGGATAATCTCTTCCACACAAACAAATGTGTGCATACACACACTCAAGCGCATGCAGTACATACATAGCAAGTTACATACTAAAAGTGCACAAATGTATGTGCACACACACCACGTATAAACACACATGGACATACTTTTGTGCAGCGATTTCCAGCAGGCAGTGGAGCGTGAGCATGTGAGTGGATTTACGGATGGAAAATAAGTACAGTGCACACTGACACACGCACAAAGGCCTTGTCATGACCTCTGCATATAAACACTGATTCAACCAGCCAAAGAAATGCCGCTCTCTCTCGCTATCTGACCTGTGGTAAGTAGTCTTTAGTGGTCTGCAGTGGTTCTCTTCATAGCCTGAAAGAGAGAAGTGCATGACAGGATCTGATAAGACAAATAGAACTGTTCCCGAACTCGCCAAGCCACCCACTTAGGATGTGTGTTTTTTTCTTTCCCACTGCATTTGCCGTACTTTCTGGACCTCTACTTCTATTCTGCTTTCACTCCATTGAGGTGTTTTTAGGCTCCAGTAATTCTCAGGCGTCTGTTTGTGCTGTTTATAGGCAGCTCAGTGGCTTAATAGCTCTTTTGCCCACAGACTCTCATTGGCTCTAACAGCACAGAACACACAAGTTAACCAGGAAGGCAAAAACAACCTTTGTGTCAGTAGTAGATTTAAGATAGTTTTACTGTTTACTGTTTGCAAACAGTAAAGGTAAAGGTTCTGCAGTAATGATTTCAGAATCCCTAGCATTACTGACCTCATGACAGAGCTTGTAAAATAGTTGTTTTTTAATTCACTGACGGACCACAAGCCTTTGGCAGCCCAGCCCACCTCTTTCTTTTTCTCCCCTTTCTGTTTTTATTTCTCCCTCTTTTGACACTCCCCCATCTCTCTCTTCCTCACCCTCTGGGTCAGCAGGCCCTGTGAAGGTCACACTCTCTTTATCCCATCGCCATAAAAGAGGTCATATTTCTTCACTCGACTGTTTGCAGATGGGGCTCAGACGGGCTGTAGGGTTAGCACTGGAGTGTGTTTTAATTTGTGCTGAGGCTGTCTGTGGTATGAGGAGAATGCCCACATACCAGGCTGTTTTCAGGGAGATGGCATGGGAGGGGGGCAGCACAAAACAGCTTGGCATCTCAAGGCTGGACAGTGTGCGGACAGAGAGGCTTTCATAAATTCTCAATAGACAGTGTCGAGGTGCTCAGTCGCTTTGCTTTCACTTTCCCTTTTCAGTCACTGGTCAACTTTTGAGTTTCCCATGGTGTTCTGATCGGTTTAGCCTTTAAGCACCATTTTGCATGTGTGTGTTTGTCTACGTGTGCATGTTTCCCATGTCTGTTAAGCCCATGACCTCCTTTCACTTCTCCTCATTTGCATATGAATCCCACCCTAACAAGTAGGCCAGAGTGGAGGGATGGAGAAAGAGAGGGAAAGAGGAGGAATGGAAAAGGGGAGTTGAGACTGGCATGAGAGAAAGCATTTCTGAAAAAGGTTTTTACACAGCAGAGTGTTTACCCAACAGAACACAGTTTGTGCACATACTTAGTGCACAGAGGCTCTCACTGTAAAGTATTAAATTGTAGCCAAGTTCAGTGGGGCATTCAGCTAAAGGACTCACACGAACAAAAAACACATATATGCACCAGAATCTACACATCTTAAGCTAACCCTGCCTGTTGTGTGGACAGCATGGTTCTCAGACACGACCAAAGCCCGGCCCAGCCCTGTGTGGGCCCACCAGCAGCCTGTTGAGCCCTGGCGTTGCACCCTGTTTATGCAGGTGTCTGCCTCTGTGACCATCCCATCTGCTGCCCTCTGCTAACCACTGGAGAAAAAGGCAGCGAGGAGGGAGACAGTTAGCTATATTTACATGGAAACATCAAAACAACAGAAAAATGCTGAAATTTCTTCATACCATTTTAGTGGCTTTATGCTGGTTTTGAGGTATTCTTTTATTATATTCAGATGAGAAGAGTATGCCAGCAAGATTCTCAAGACTTAAGTTGACTTGAGTTGAGTCAGGACCATGGAAACAACAGCTGACAAAACAGCCTCACCTTGAAGTCCATTTAGCAGGTGTTCTGAAGCTTTATATCATATCACATGATCCTCAGCAACAGAATGAGTTTGCCCAGTTGTCATAGACATTTCTTCTGAACTTCTTGTCCATGCTGAATTGAAAGTTGTGTTTCAGAGTTCCTTCTTTACCTCAAAATCCACAGCATTTCTTTTCAAAAAGCTTCATGTTTAGGAGACAAATTTCACAGTGATCATTTTCCGTGGTCAAAAACCACTACTACCACAGAGATTAATGATAAAACAGGGACAACATCTAGTACCTCAGATGACACGTTTTTCTTTCCATTGGGAGTAGGAGGTTTTTAAGAATGTACAAGTTCATGCGTCTGGTGAGTGTTGTGTTTTGCAGGACAGACGTGTAATACAATCTCCCTCTCCCATCACTGGTGAGATGACAGCAGTGGTTCTCAGCCGCATGAGGAACATTCATGAGCACATCTCACAGTTTGACCCAAATGTCAAAAATTCCCTGTGAAGTGAACTAACCACATGAACCACAACCAAATATTTTCTGTGCAGTCTGACATTGAATGTATATGTTGGTGTGACTATGTGTGGGTCTTCAGGACGCCTTTGTGTCTTGAGCTCCCTCTATTTATGAGCTACTATGATTGTACGTACACACGCCAAACATGCTCTCACGCGAAATATGTTCCAGAGTTGGGTGGGCTTAGTTTTGTTTTTCTTGGTATTCACACATTTTAAAATCCCTCAAGGAAAACTTTGAAAGTCCCGGCCAGAGTTTGCACGCCTGTATTTGTATTCTTTTGATTTGGAGATATGTATTTATTTTCCCTTCGTCAGAATAGAGTGTGGGTGTGTATGAACGTTGGGGTGTGTGTGGTTGAAGAAGCAAATAACTGAATGAATATGTAATATACCAAATGAATGCCCAGCACTGCTTTCAGCTGTTTGTCCATTTGTCGTTGAGGTGTTTTGAACACAGTCCCTTTAGATCCTTATCTTCCCTCTGTTGAAAAAATTGTTTAACATTTTAGGAAGTTTTCTTATTTGCTTTCTTGCCAATAGTTAAGAAGATTGACATCACTCCCATGTCTGTATGGTAAATACAGAAGCTGTTTAGCTTAGTCTGCCTTTGGACAGTGACAGACCAGCTGTTTCTCTCTCTTACACTCAGCAAGAAATCAAAGAAGAGATTTCAACACTCTGGAATGGCAGTCTCTTTCCTTGCAATCTGTGACACTAAACCCCTCACAATGAATTGACATAGTCCTGATGTTGGTGTGTTTCTTTTGTCTCCAGTAATGGACCCCTAGCTCTAAATGTCAGTGTGTGTGTATTTGCTCTGTCAGGAGGGGGGTCCACTAATGCTAAAGAATATATCTCACTTCTCAATAGCCTGGTGTCACACTGTTAAAAGGAACGGCAGGAGAGTTTGCTGAGTAAACAGCCTGTTTAATGTTAGCACAACCTCACACACACACCTGTTTTCACACACACATATTTCTTTGTCTTTTGATGTGTGTTTTAATGTGATATTTTTTCCTCAGCTTACAGGTAAGTGGAGTTAGTTAGATGGCTTATTTATGTGTGTGTGCGCTGTGCGTGGGTTCATACATCCATACATGTGTGTGTGTGTGTGTGTGTGTGTAGCTATGCTGCCCAGCCTGGTTCTGCACCGCACCTCTATTCGTCCATACCAGAGGGGTCTGTACTGCAGTGACTCCAGCCTGAATTACCCCTACAAGAAGAGCACCGTTCCCTCCTCAGTGCTTACTTCTGTTGGGTTGACACTGCCAGCGGTGTCCGTAAGTCCCCCCGCCCCCAGCACACACAAAGAGCATCAGCCTTGGGGAACACTGAAGGCAGAAACAGGGAAGGCTGGAGGTTCATGGCGGTGGCTGTGAATGAATGACAGTGCTATAGGAGAGCTAGTAAAGTTCAGAAAAGTTCATATGATATTATTCTTGGGTCACAGTTGCATCTGATTTCGAAAATCTGTCACTCCTTTGCTCTAAGCTGTCCATACATGACATCCTCAAGCCCCACCCATTTCTGCTATGTCCCATGATCCCCTGGTGCCAGCATGCTCCTTGTGCTTCCCCGTTCTCTCCTGTTTATGTCTGTGTCACTGACCTGGTGCTTTTATGCTTTCTTCCTTCTCTCTCTCTCTCCCTTTCTTTCTCTCTCTTCGTTCCCCTCTTTCTTTGTGTCTTTTGTAGCTAGCCTGCCTTTCCTGATCATTGAGACTAGCACCATAAAGCCGTACCAGCGCGGGTTTTACTGTTCGGACGAGTCCATCCGCTACCCCCGAAAAGAGGGAGACACCATTAGTGATGCTGTGCTTTGTGGTGTTGGCATTCTTATTGCCATCTTCTCTGTAAGTCAACCTTCACACCTCCCTTTGTTTGCTGCTTTTACTCAAAATTAAAGTCTTTTTTTAAAACTCTTAGATAGCTAACATAGCCCCTTAATCAAAAAGTTTGAGTGATTTCTTATCATGCAGTATTTTCTAAAATACTCCAGTCTTTCACTATAAATGTGCTCTATATGTCTTCCCCCTCCATTCTATAATGTTCTCTTCGTCATACCTTATTCTTCCGTTTCTACTTTGAGTCATCCAAGCCATTCGTTATGGCTTGTTTTTTATTACTTCGCTAAGCGAGTCAGTGGCAGTGAAAGCCCCCCCCAAGCAACATTAGGAAGTATGTGTTTGTGTGTATGTGTGGTGACGCATGCATGCCAAAGACCAAAGAGACTTTATGAGCTTCTGGTCCATTCTCATGCCTCCCACTCGTATCCCTGCACCCTGACTCCATGCCCTCTGTGCCCTGCACATCACACTGGGTAAATGTGTCAGTGCTCTCTCCCATGCCCGCAGTGCCCCACTGATGGCCTGAGGAATCTCACCAGTTAACAACAGTATGAAGCCGTCATTCCCACGACTTGACTCTTGCTCTGGAGAGGGACTGGCTCAAATGTTGTGCCAAAAGATTAGAGGGGGGGTCAGGGTTAGTGGAAATATGTTATAATGACATTTGGTGGGTTATGTGTATGTCAATTAGTGCCACGTGGTCAGGCTTTACAGCCCCCAGACTCTCAGTGGCACAGCCCCCTCATAAGTTCCCAGACTGAGACGTCGCTTCACCGGCGTCTCCTGGCCATCAGCTTGGTGGGCACACACACACTGTACCAGCTCTTCTGCTTATTGGAACCAGGAGACTGTGCTTGTGTTAGTTAGTTCCCTCACATGTTCACGTGTGGGCAAAGCTGGCGTGTCTCACACAGCTGTGTTCCATTAGTGGCGTCTACTGCAATGCCCACACCATTCCTTTAAAGAACACACACGCAAGCTCACTCATGCAGGCACACACACACACACACACACACACATATATATATATATATATACATGCACTACATGCACTGGTAGCAGATTCCAGTTTTCCAGTTGAGCGTCTTGTTCATCGCCACTGTGAGGGAAATCCCAACAGTCCCGCTGCTCAGACATACCCATGTCTGACAGGCCATGTTTCCACTGTGGGAAACACCATTAGTAATAGCAAGATAGAGTTCTATAAGCATATACTCTGATGATCCAAATAATCCCATCAGGCTCCTATTGAGCCATGTGGTTTAATCAGAGATGACTGTTGTATCTATGGCAGGACCTGCCTGCACTCAAGAAATGGAGATAAAGAGGGGGAGGAGAGGTTTGAATTCAAATAGTGACAACCCAAATAAACTCCTCAGGCCTGCATCAGCCTCCTGGGGTTCTAATCTCCCACTTAGATCAGAACAATTCATTGACAATAGCAGACACAGACACACAAACTAATACACCACTGTGTTTGTTTCTTCTGGCTGTGAGCCTGCCAGCTGACCACCCAATAGGCAAGATAGGTATGTTTATCAAGCCTAACAATATACACACATATTACAAGTACATACACAAACAGTAAGCCTATGCATTAATAGTATGTCTGGGAAACACTAAAGCTTCATATATGCATTCATTTAGAGGCTTAGTGCTGTTCTTGTTCACAGTACTGAGTGTCCACTGGCTCAGAGATAGACAGGTAAATATTTTCCTGTGAGACTGGGTGAGAAGGCAGGCCGAAGACTGAGGCCTTGTGTGAACAGAGGAAGGAAAGGGAGATGTGGTTAGCAGTGGAGAGCAGCCGGTCTGTCAGTCACATACCCCAGGTGGTAGAGATATGATTGACATCTCCTTGCCTCGAGGGTTGGCTTGGCATAAGCCCCCTCAGCGTAGATGAAGTCTTTTCATGGGGCCCAACACTACTTAAAACCACCTGTCTGGAATACCAGAGGAGTCAGGGTTAGCCCACTCAATTTAAGCCTCATAGTGGACCATTACTCTGATGTAAATCCTCCTTATATCAGATCATGATTTAGATATTGACCTGGTCCAGATTGTTTTCATTGTTTTCATGTTTTTCTTTTTCCATTGTCTTTACTCTCATTATCCCTCATACTTACACATAAAAAACCCATCATATCACTGAGCAGAGCATCACCACTCCTCAGTAATCACATCCAAACTGCCTGATGGAAAGGCAGGCCATGCTCATTCTGTATGTTTGTCTATGTGTCAGTCTCACTCATTCTGCCTCTCTCATTCTGTCTGTCCTTTACACACCATCACTTCTTTATCTGTAACTTCACCCTGGAATTAAATTAGCTTTCCTGCATGATACACACTCAAACCTTACTATTGTAGTGCATGGTTATTTGCATCTAAAAGTACTGTATGACTAGGATTGAGCAGCATCAGATGGCTAGATTTTGTCATATATTTGTGATCAGTGTCTATCTCAAAAACAAATCTTTTCTTTTAGATTGTGATTGGAGAATGCTTCAGGATTCACCAACTACATGAGGGAACCAAGTCTTTTGTTGGGAATCCCTACGTCGCAGCCCTCTACAAACAGGTCAGCTATCCATTGGTGCTTTTATACATGATTTAGATTATTACATCATTACATGTGTAGTTGTCTGTTTGCTAAACCTCTGCCCTGAATGTTGGAAAGGCAAATCTGCCACTGCACATGTGCTTGCAGGAATGCAAAGCTTGACAGGCATAGCAGAGGGGACAGGGATTAGCTAACGGTCAGTTATAAACATCTTCATTGATTTTATGTCTATCATTAATGTGTGTCATCTTGCAGATGGGTGTGTTTCTCTTCGGTTGTGCCATCAGCCAGTCATTCACAGACATTGCTAAGGTGTCAGTGGGTCGCATGAGACCCCACTTCTTGGATGTGTGTAAGCCAGATTTCTCCACCATCAACTGTTCACTGGGATACATCACTAACTATACCTGCACTGGTGATGAGAGTAATGTTCAGGAGGCCAGGTTTGTGTAAACATCAGTACACACACTAAATATGTATCTATATGATGTATATATTTCCACATGTATCTATATACTCTACTAAAATATTCCTTATATTTAAAAACTGGCTGAAGATAATCTTTGTCTCCACAGG
The DNA here is from genome assembly GCA_033238685.1 of Lates japonicus. Lineage (NCBI taxonomy): Eukaryota > Metazoa > Chordata > Actinopteri > Centropomidae > Lates > Lates japonicus. The sequence goes on from BRZM01003569.1 coordinate 16,383,905, forward strand.
AAATCCTTCTTCTCAGGACATGCCTCTTTTTCAATGTTTACCATGCTCTACCTGGCCGTAAGTAACTATTAAACCCTCTTGCACACACACATTGCAACACACTCACATTCATGCAAGAGCACACTCACTGAGAGCCACAGACACAATGGTTTACAGATTGTAGAGAGAGTCATGGAAATAAGGTTGGGCTCTAATTTAGGGATTCACTGCCTGAAGAAAAAAAAAACATCGTTCTTATCCACTTCTCCTCCTCCTCTGCTATATCTCCTCACTCAACTTATGAAGAGTTTTATTCTCCTTTTTACTCCTTGGAGAGAGGGGTGGATGCACTCCACCTGTTTTCTTCAGAGCAGCTGTGTGTGCACTTCCTGTCCTCTCCCATTTCCCTCCACCTCTCTCTCTCTCACTCCACCTGTTCTGGGTGTCTGGTGGGGACTTAGCACCCTAGAGGCATTCCATGCTTCAAACAGTCTAATTGCACCCACACAAACACACACACACACACACACACACACACACACAACACATCACAACACACACAAGATAATTGCCAGCTCATAGTTCCCAAGTCATCTCTTCCCCCTCACCCTCGGTTTACACACCACAAGTTTCCACCTCACTTTACATGCTACACTCGGAGTCAGGGGATGAAGAGAGAATAGAGTCAATGTTTTGGGTCTGACCGGCCCAGGTTCAGTTTCAAGGTGGTCTTGGGTCTCACACTGGGCTGACAGTTCAGATTCTAGTGTATTGTAGTATATTGTCATGAAGTAAGAGCTTGCTGCGGGTATTTCCCAGCCTCTAGTTGAACCTACAGCTGCACTCTGGTCAGACCAAAGAAAAGAGATGAATAAAAAGTAGGGGAAAAAGCAGAGAGGGAACGGAGATGTGCTGCATCCAGACCACAGAGTGACACACTAGTCAGAGACCAGTGTTCCAGCTGCGGCTAGCTCCGGACCATAGCCAGAGGAGGCTGGTGCAAACATAAAGAGAGGAGAGCAGAGGGAGCGTAGGAGAGGAGGAGCAGTTTATAGTTGATGTTTTGGAATACAAAACCAGCCTGAAACAAAGCCCACAGTGGCAGCATTCCTAGTGGAAAAAGGAATCTGTGGCATGTTTTCTGTTTTTACCAGTTGAAAACCAGTCATGTGACATAATGTTTTTCCTCACAGAACCTCCCTCCACACTTCAAGTATTCTTATTTTTCTTCTTCTGTCCTCAAACACCCAAAATCTAAATTGAAATCACAACAGCAGGATGATAGATAAACTCTGCCAGTTTAATTGCTAGCTGTGGATGCACAACAAAACCAATGAAAATAAATGCCTGCAGATAATCAATATTTTTATTAGGAATTTAAAGGAAGAGTGGTTGTGATCTTCTCGTCTAACTTTTGACAAGAAAGTGAATAAAAGTATAAAATGCAAATCAAAATTATGGAATAATCAGAGATTTGACCATTTATTTCTGTACTGTATATTACCATACACCTAAACATCCCATCTCTGCAGCACAGCTCTGGTAAAAACAAGTTCTCAAGAAGTTTATTTTGTCCTCAATAAAACCACAAGCTCTTCCACAAGCATAGACAAATACGGATCCTTTCTTTCTTGGGTCCTTCCCCTCAACCCTGGCCCGTGTTTTTGCTCCCTTGTCGCTTGCCAATGTTAAAAATGTCATTTCCACAGTGTGGCTAACACCTCGTCCTCGCTCCCACAGCCCCCACTCATCTGCTAATTGGCACTCTGTGATTATGGAGCACTTCATTTCCTGCAGAGTTTTAGCTGAGACTTAACAGCCTTCAGAGATGGCACACAGATAACTGGCACACGACATACTGTACAGTTACACCGTAGCCACAGAGTAAAAGCAAAGTGTGCATTCATGTGTTGGACTGAGCTATCTTGTCTTTTGCCTTATGTGCATGCAACATTTAACATCTGTGCATCTGTACTTTTCAGTAGCAAAGAGCTGGGATGTTTCTTTGGGTTATATCACTAAGGCAGATAGCATGTTGTTGAATAAAAACATGTTTGTTTGTGATATAAATGGTCTCAACCACAGCTATGCCTTTGTCTCACAGAATGGTGTGAACCAAAGGAGTGGAGGGGAATGGGGTAGGCATGTAAAACAAGCCCTTGTTCTCATTCTTTTTCACTTTGTTGTGTTCGCGTGTTTTCTTTCATTTAACACTGAGTTTGAGTCAGAGCGAGAGAGACGGAGGGAGAAGATCTCACTGGAATGAGTTGGATTCTTTCACAAACCACCAGACTTTGTGTCGCTCTTGTCTCCCTCTGTCATGGGAATCTGCTGGGGCTCCTTTTGTTGTTGGGTTTTATTGTTGTTTTCCTCAGATCTAACTATTTAAGACACTCAGCAAATTTATGGGAAGATGGCTCAGGTCAGAGAGACAGAAAGGCCTGAGTAGGATTTAAAGAGGAAACATTGCACTTTGAGAACTTTTTAGAAGGTCATTAACCCTCTCAATTGCTTATCATAACTTGGCCTCTGCTGAATCAGGGTCAGACAGCTTGTTTGGGTTTACTCACTGCCCTACACTTAGATAGGGCCAAGTTGATTGGCGGGTCACTGTAACTCCTTGTTTTGGCTAAGTTTAAGTACGTGTTTTTTCAAAGCTCTCTTAAAATTGAGAGGTTTGGGATGTTGCGTCCGTGGCTGCAGGACGTCAGACAAAAGTACTTATCTGTAGTCCTTACCTGAGAACCACTGCGGAGGAAGCCTGAAGTCTAAACATCGCTGCCAGGGAGGAGAGAACAAGACTGAAAGGGATGGGAGGGATCACTTCCTTTGCTTCCATAAGGAAAAGAACAATGATAGAGTGTCGTAGAGGAAGTGCGAGGGAGCTTTACGTCCACACCTACTGGGGCTCGTAGTAAACGGAGGTTGATGGGAGGCATTGTGGCCGTCTGTAAGTATTGTTAGCCTAGCTGATTATAAGACTCAAGTCTGGAGGTTTGGACTGCGGAGGCCAGCCCTCCTAGGCCCTCTGTCTCTGGGTGTGAGAGACAGGAAGTTACGGGTATGAGTAGTGCAACACAGGATGTCTGAGGAACCTAGGCTGACCTCATGCGTGGATAAAAAAAAAAAAAAAGACACTGTGTTTATATTTGCACTTGCGCTAGTGACTTAAAGTGACCTTGGACGTTGTTGTTCCTGTTTTGGTTCTGCTCAGTCTTCATCATGACCCCAGAAACCGCAGGTGGAGTAGGGGTACATCCACTTTGTCTTCTATTTACTCTAATAGAGGATAGAAGGTTCAACCCAACAAAGTGTTGAAACGTGCATAGCAGAGAAAATGTATATATGTGTGTGCGCGTGTGTGCGTGTATTCCAGTGGCTCTCTGTGGTCGTGCTGTTTTTACAGCTGGGATGTTGAACCATGAATCAGTCATGTCCGGGTCTCAGGCAGTTGAGTGTGTGTGTTTCTGAAAGATATGTGTTTTGCTGTGGGTCTGGCAAGCCTGCCCACTTTGATTCAGTCTAGACCTCTTAGACAGTAATAACACACACACACACACACACAGTGCAGGTACAGGGTTGAAAAGGCAATACAACAGATGTTAAACTTAATAACATTTATGAAAATTTTCAGTCAGGTGTGTGTGAGGGTTCAGCTCATAACTGGCTACAAAGTGGAGTGACATGGACACTGATACTGCCATCAATAGCATAATATGGGTTACATGTTTTACATCATAGACACTTTCAGAAACACAGAAACAAATAGGGATTGCATGTCAGAGTATTTACACAGAAAGTGTGGATATTAATGTTGTATGAAGAAAATAAATAACATTATCTGTCTGTTCTCCTCTGTTCCTTCCCCCTTCTCTTCAGTTCTATCTCCAGTCCAGGTTTACATGGCGTGGTGCTCGTCTCCTCCGCCCGTTGCTCCAGTTCACCCTGTTGATGATGGCATTTTACACCGGCCTATCACGTGTCTCCGACCACAAGCACCACCCGACTGATGTACTTGCTGGCTTTGTGCAGGGAGCCCTGGTGGCCTACTGCATAGTGAGTGCACACAATACATGCAAACTATAACAAAATCTGACAAATGTACCATAAATAGACACACAGACCGCAATTTAAACCTTCTCTATAACTGACCTTACAGATGGACCAAACTTCAAATTAAGTTTGCCTCTACATATCTCTCTCTCTTCACTTTCTCCTCTCTGCTTTTGGTGAAAAGGAGAAATGGAGCAGGCAGTGAAGTGAGGAGAATCTGATTCCCTTTAATGAATAACACATTGCTTGGAGCCAGGTCCCTGTTCAGGAGTGTGTGTGTATTTTGTGTGTCCATGTGTTAGTGTGAATCCATACTCTGCAACGTTCTTCACTACTTTTGTGACTGTATCGTCACAGCAGTTGCCAGATGATTTTTGTAACCCTCATCATTACACTAAGCTGGATGAAGCCAAGGAAAATTGAATTCAGGTTGAGAAGAAAATAGAGGGAGTGTAAAAAGAGAGAGAGGGAGTAGGAGAGAGCGAGGATTAGCCTTTGAAACAGGAATGAGGTTGTTAATTATTTTGGGTTTTTTATTTGGCGGCTCTGGTTCTATCAGCACAGCAGGCCCCAGCTCAACTCTGCTGCCTCTGGGAAAAGTATGAAAAGACACATTAATACACACTCGTGCACACACACACACACTCACAAGAAACCTTTACCTTTCTACAAGATCCAAACCATGAACGTGGAAAGGATTAGATTCATAAAATTCAGCAAGACCTTAGTAATGGCGCCTATGCAGATCTTGGCACAGCTGAAATGCACATGCACACTCACACACACAGTCACACACAGCGCAGCAGGGTCCTTGAAAGCCAGGATTACTGAAGGATCCAGAAATGAACCATGAGCAGAAATCAGTGAGTAACAAAAGACAGTAACGATCTGGCAAATTCAGCGCTCCTCCAGCTGGGCGTAGCTCCTGGACGACATCAGCTTTGACAAGTAAAAAAATAATGAATGATTTCAGAAATATGCTCAGTGTGTGAGCTTGACCTCTGAATGGGCAGATCTGGCAGGAGGAGTGAATCGAGGGAAGTGACGGGAGAGAGGAGCCTTGTCTGCATCTTGGCTCGAGACGAACGTGGGTTTAATCCAAGTCAGCTATTCCACAACCCTAACAGAGGCAGTTTAACACACACACACACACACACACACAGTCACACTGTTCACATCTACATGCATACATCGTCAAACCCCTGCCGATCATGGCAGTGAGGTTAGTTTTACAATCCTTGACGCCCCTTCTGATTTGCCCAGTCTCAGTATAAACACACATCTGTGACTACTTTAGCTCGCCTGCTTCAGCCTCTCAATAGGCAGCCGAGCAGAAAGGACCTGACAGGAGATGAGTGGAAGCAGGATAGAGGATGTAGAAAGCCTTTTTGCCTCTGAACTGCCAACAGTTAGTACTAAATCAAAGTGTGAACATCTTTAAATTTGAAGTTGACAAGCAAGTGGGTTCAGTCATTATTCTTTTAAATGTAATGTTGGAAATGTAAGACTAAAAGCATGAGTTCACACTTTGAAATCATGTCAGAGTGAATATTTCTCACCACTCTGGGATGTTTCAGGCACTAAAAGAGTCTTTTAAATGACTTTGCTGAGAGCCACTACATGTTCTCCTTGATTGCTGTTTACTCTAAATATATGACTTTGAACAGAGAACATATTGCGACAACATGACAAAGGTTTTGATGACACAGGACACTGGGCATTGTCTGTATTACACGGGTTATAGCAGGAGGTTTTTTATTGGATAACTTTGTCTGCCAACAATCCGTCTCATAAGATGTTTTCCTGAAGCAGAAACAGTTAATATTTAGGAGCCCCATGGCAGCCTGGGTAATGTGGTCCATTAATCCACTGACAGCACACTTGTCATAGATACAGAAAGTCTGATTTTAAGAACAAAAGAACACATTGGAGAAATTAGTGGATTTGCACGTCAGTCCCATGTGTGCCACTGTGAACAATCGCTCTGAACATCACATGATGAGTTATATGGCCTTGTGGAAAAGCGTCTTCCTTTCCAAACACATTTCAGTAATTGTCTGTAGAGGAGTGTGTTGTTCCATGACTTTATTGTGTCTGCTATTCCAGGTTTCCCCAGGCTACAGTTACCTCTTTAATCCCAGTGCACCCCCATTGAGTGCCAGTAAATGAACAATACAAACCAGGGGCAAGTATGGACACATTCATATGTAGTGACGTGTTAGACTGCAGACATGTAGCCTTTGTTGTAAGTAAACTGCTGCTTTAAGCCCCATTGTCTGTCCTCACATTTGATGATGGATGGTGTCTGAGTCGGATACATGCAGTATTTTTTTTTGTAGAATATGTAGATGGATGTCTGTTTTGAGTCAAACACTCCAGACTATTTCTGCGGCACTGTGATCCAGAGAATCTGGGGAACCACAACAGGAAGTGGTCTATCTGTCCTACCTGGCACTTCCTATCAGACACATTGACCTAGTTTTCAACATGTGTCGTTATAAAGGTCAAGAAGACAGAAGCCTGCAGGAAGCAGCTGTCAGAGAGAAAGCTGGTGCAGCGCTCATTTGTTTTTCGAGGTTCATTGTCACAGTGGAGAGGAGTGGGGTCAGGCATTGAAAGGAAGAGGAGGCAGGAGGATGCTCTCTCTCCCTTGCTCCAGTTTCAACATATACATACTGCTCACAGGGGTGGTCTCAAATACTGAAACAGTGTCTGTGAGGTCAGTGAACTTGTGTTGAAGCAGGAAGTCATCTTTGTTACTCCACACACAACTCAAGTCTTTAAATCTTACACTGTTGTTTTCTAAACTACATACATATACAATTAGACACTTTACACTGATTGATAACCAAGCACTGAATAGACCTTTTTTTAACCTACATTGGTGTAAATGCAGTTACTCATATATATTGTGTGGTTAGGCTGGATACTGTGTATATTCAAAGCTGGTTTCATGTACGTGCAAGTGAATTCAGTTTTATCATATATGTCAGAGGGTCTGGTGACTAATATTGGAGGGTTTTTTCAGACATTCATAATTCCTGCGAATTAAAAAAAACCCTTCCTGTGTGACTCAGCTTCTTGTTTCAGTCATGACTTTTTAATAGTGGTTAAAGATGAAGAATTGAAGACACAAACTCAAACACACACACACACTTACTTACTTAATTTTTTGTATGTATGCCTCTACAGGTTGTGCTGTTTTTTCTGCTGAGTCTGCATCACTCAACACAATAGGGCTGGAGACTTTGTGTATGGCGTGAGTTTGTGTATGCCACAGACAGGAAGTGGTGAGTGGTGATAAGCTTTCCACCATGGCAGGCTCAGGGGCGATGGGTTAGAGGTTGGGTGACGTGGCAGCAGGGCCTGCTGTGATTGGACGCAATGCATCTGGATGGGAAACGAGCCTATAATGTTTCCCATGACGGCTCTTGTGATTCTCAGAGATATGCCTCCACCTCATATCTCTCTCCACTCCCCTAATTATATCGTATACTGTAATATACTGTGTATGACGGACTGAACACACTACGCAAACCAATGACTGTAGAGACAAAGAGCCCATTTATAAGCACGAGAGCAGCTGTGTGTTATGGAGGTATCTATGTTTGTATGATGTCATCCATCAGTCCGAGGCCACCAGTCAGTAAATGTCAAGCTGTAATAGAGGAGATTGTGTATGTGTTGAGCCCACCAATTCAAATTGAGACTGTCTTTGTTATACGAATATATATATGTTATATATAAAGATGAACTCTGAACAGGAGTATACAGTGCTAGTCAGTAGTTTGGACACACCCTCTCATTTGGTGGTTTTTCCTTTATTTTATTATTTTTTATTAGTTTCATCGTAGCATTTAATGGTTTTCGCAACTGCACTTGAGAATACATTCAAAGTTGTTGAAATTTTCCAGATTGACTGACCTTCATGTCTTAAAGTAATGGTGGACTGTCATTTGTCTTCACTTAGTTGAGTGGTTCTTGCCATAATATGGATTAGAACCATTCCAGGTGACGAATCTGACTGAGAGAATGTCAGAGAAGGTGTGCAAAGCTGAAGAATCTAAAATATAAAACATATTCTGGTTTATTTAACACTTTTTTTGTTCACTATATAATTCCATATGTGTTCCTTCATAGTTTTGATGTCTTCAACATTAATCTAGAATGTAGAAAATAGTAAAAACAAAGAAAAACCACTGAATGAGAAGGTGTGTCCAAACTGGTACTATATGTCTTTCCCCGAGGACATTCCTCTATGAGATTGAATGGCAGCTTCTCTCTTCCTCCTCGTCTCCCTGAAACAGGCCCTCTGCTCGCCCTCAACTGGCAGCACAGAAGGAAAAGCTGCTGTGCCTGCCAATTATGTGTGTGTGTGTGTGTATTAGTCCACAGCTGAAGCCACTGCTGCTCATGAATGACCCCAGACCCCTGTAAGTGGAAACGGTAATCCACTCTTACAGTGGACAGTAGTTTCCATGGTCCCACTTCCTGTCCACTCCTGCCCATTTTCCTGTTGACATATGATGTCATCAGGATCTCAGGAAGAGATTTCTTTTCTGCCGTTTTTTCTCTCCTTTCCCTTGTTCACCACCAGTGCCAGGCACACTGACCTCAGCGTTGATGTAAAAGGGGAATTCACCCCTGGCATCATTTAGTAAAGGATTAGACAGGGTTCGCTAAATTTGATTGTCATTTTATGGTGAGCTATACTAAGATCACTTCCTTAAGCCAGATTACTCAGCGCTGCCACTTTAAGATTGCACAAAGTCTGCCAGAGGGAGATGATAGAGAGTTTTTCATCACGTGTTATAAAGTAATGCAACTTTCTCACCAGCTCACAGCTCCCCTGCAGACAGAAGGAACATGTGGGTGCCTATTCCCATTAGCTCTGTTCAGACCTGCCATTCTCTATCCAGACTGTTTCCAGTTGAGTTATATTAAGCAATGAGTAATCATGTTTAATCAGATGTCACTTTAGTGCAATCACATTTATTTTTTCTGAGGAAAGTGTGACAGCAAAACAGACATATATCAGAAAAAAAATGAGAGAGCAAGAGGGTGGTTATTTTGTACATCTGTTATAGGAACAGACTTTAAAACCATCATTGAGGTGGTTTGGAATAGGCAAATCAAATGAGACTGTATTTAACGCGCTATATGCAAATTACGATACCTTGGCTTTCCCCTACTGCAGAGCATTTACATTTAAACCGAACAATGTACGCACACATGTCCAGGTAACCATTCCCAACTGTGGTTTTGTACACTGTGAAGGTCTCTTGTCTGTTTCCTGACCTTGCTCTCCCTATGTGTGCCCACCAGGTGTTCTATGTGTCAGACCTGTTCAAGCCCAGGGTGAAGCCGGCTACGCCCCCGCCCTCCCCGATCAAGAAGGAGCTGCTCCCTTCATCCGACATCATCGAGAGGAACAACCACCACAACATGGTGTGAGAGAGGCCACATCTCTTTCCTGTGACTGAGGAGCCAATCACAGCGCTGCTCACCTCCCATCGGACAGTAGAATGTAGCGACGAGAGACTGTAGCTGCTTCTCAAACAGCATCCTCCTCCTTTTTGCGGTGCCCAGCCAGGCACTTTGTGGACTAGGGTGTCAGATTTGAGATTTGCACAGCAGAGTCCACTCTCACTATCCAGACTTGTTATTTACTATTATGTTAACTACTAATCAACATTTGAGCCCATCGTTTTGAGCACAAACCGAAAAGAAGACAAAATGAATTAAGAAATTGATGACTTGACAGGCAGAGCTGAGGGTGTGGAGGTTTGATAGAAGTGTAACCACGTAAAGGGGAAGCACTTGTGAAGAAAATGAAGAAAAGAGACAAAATGAGAAAAAAAAAGACAAACCCCCCTGCCTAGGGAGAGAGGGATTTTCATTGACACTCCCTCTCTGAACTCTCTGTGGCCTTGGAACGCCGTAGGACAACTACTTCCTTAGTTATGGGAAGGATATTAACTGCAATAACTAGCAGCATAGAAATATTAACAGTATAGAAAAATATAACTTATAGCACTGTTTTTAAGTCCATTGTCCATTATCACCACTTGCTGCCTGAGATGTCTGACTAGAAGAAAGCTTGATGATGCTGATGTCCATGAGACAGAAATACTGACTCCCAGAAGCCAACTGAGCCTGGTGTCTTCATATTCAGACAGGATGAAGTTAACATAGCATGGCTTTAATAACAGTAACTGTGTGCCAGTAGGTGCCTGTAAGGATCATACACTGATCTTTTTAGGCCTTTATCACAGATTTCAGAGAAGTCTTTTGGATGTCTTTCAAACCTTTAGCATTGGAAAGTGACGCCCTCCAACCTCATATACCTCTGTCTCCAGATTGAGCATGTCAGGCTTTTTTGTAGTGGACTGTCAGTGCAGCCCAAACCCGGGATGTTGCATTTCTTGAGGGTTAGATGTAGTAAAGGGGGGATATTTTCTGTGGAAGAAGGGGAGACAGATCTTACAGCCCCTCAGCACCTGGACAAGAGGTGTGGCTGTGCCATGACTCTCTGGTGTTGGGGGCCACCTGTTAGTTTCCTGAACATGAAGAAGAATGGGTGGGCAGAGTGAAGGGGTGCGATCTGTCACCGTGGAAAGAGGGTGATGATTTACAGCTAAGCTGGCACATTATTTTGGGATGATTTGGGCTCTTTCTGCTGGCAGGGAGGGGCCTCTCACCCACCCAATCACTCATTGGCGATGGATGTTTATCTCTCAATGTGTGTGTGTGTGTATCCTGTACACTTCTCGTGCTTGTGTGGGTACGCTTGTGCTTGTACATGTACATCTTATGTGTATGAATGTGTGTGTACATACATATGAGCGCTATGCCCTGTGAAAAAGAACCCCCTCTTGATAAAATATGTGAGTGTCAAATGAAACACACACACTGTCAGCTGTGCCTAGTGTGTGTGTGTGCGTGCGTGTGTGTGTGCGTGTGTATGTGTGTGTGCCACTGTGTGTCAGAGAGCAAGAGAGCAGGTGAGTGTTATAAAAACTGTGGATCTAATATTTTTATTCTCTGCTACGAAGCATCTTTAACCTTGTATGTTTATAGCCTGTCCTGTATAATCACTAACAGTTGTACAGAACCAGATACAGAAGCCCTTTTTATTTACAGCCTACTCAGATATCCTCCTCCAACAACACACTTCGCCATGTTGCACATCTTTCTCATCGTATAGTCCGTCCTATCATTTCACAAAGCCGTTTTCACTCTCTTTTTATAAATATATAAATAATGTATAGATCACTAAAATTAACTCTGTAAGATATTTGTTTAACATGTTTAGATATATCCACTATGATTACAGACCTGTGTTCTTTACAAAATGCTGCTTAAAAAGCATCGATCGATTGACAGATTTTTGTATCTAGATAACTAAACTATTGTAGATTGTAATAGTTACGTTTGTAATATGCATTCAAAAACATACATCCACAATTGTATTAAATTCAATATTAGTATTTTTGTATTGTCTTGTTTTTTGTACAAAAGAAATAGTAGCAATGCTGTTTTTTCTGCTAAATGTACTTGGCTCTAATACATGTGCTTTTAAATAAAAAGCTCATTATGAACACAACTTCGTTTTGTTTTATGCATTTTGAAGATGTTTCTTTTGAATGGCTTGATGGATGGATTTTTGTTCTAATACTGGACATTATCCCTTTGCTTTCCCCATGCACAATAAAATATTTTAAAGAATGTATACAGTAAAGTACAGTCTTATACAGTGAATGGAAGAGAATAGAAGCCTTCTTACTCGAGTACTATATTTAAGTACAATTATGAGCTACTGCGTACTCCACTACATTTCATAGGGACCAGCCACAACAATATATAAACAATAATAATGAAACAATATATGATAATATAAGAATGCAAAATAACTCAATTTTGCTGATAACCCATCAATACATTTTCTTAATTAAGACTTAAACACAGCACTTGGTAGTGTATTTATACTGTGACAGTGCTGCTTTTACTTAATGGAAGATCGGGTTCTAAGAACTAACTTCATATTGAAACTGTGGGGGGGGGGGGGGCTATAATTGGTCTTGGTTCCTTTCCTCAAAAGTATCACATAAAATTCGGGTGTAATGACACATACTTAGAAAAGAGCTCAGAAGTGCGTGTGATTTCACACCCTGGCAGACACCAGACTAGAGGAGCTGGCGTCATTGTGTGTGTGTGTGTGTGTGTGTGCGTGTGCGTGTGTAAAAGAGCAGAACTACCATCATGGTTTGTGAGTCGTGATCATTTGTCATTTTCTCCTCCACAGCATGCCTGAATGGTACTTTCTGTCATCTCAACTGTTAATCAGTTTCCTGAAAAATACAGGGTTTAATACAAAAGTTACATGGGTATCATGCACAACTCACCACTACGTGTCTACATCATTATATGTAAAATATAATCTATAAAAAACACAATTCTTAGCAGATCTGTAACATAGCCAACAAGAAAGAAAGAAAGAAAGAAAGAAAGAGCATAACTCCCATCAGCAGTGAACGACTGGTACTTGCAGCGTGAGCTAAATGAGTAAAAAGGCAATCATTGAGGGCAATCACTTGACTGATGTTATCATTATAGTGGCATGCATGTTTCCCCTCAGTGTCCTGTAAAGTGCCGTCTTTTATTGACAGTGACAGTACAGCTGGTCTGAGGTCAGTTGTTAAGAAAAAAACAGCACCAAACTGAGATTTACGGTGCCTGTGAACAGCTGGTAGGCCTGGGGTCAGCCATGCGTGGCTGTAATAGTAGAGGGCCTGCTGCTGAGGCAGAGAGAGGCCCATGTTGTGGTCTTGTTTGGCAGCAGCAGAGCAGAGCAGAGCTGGCACCGGGCCGTCACAGGGAGGCCAAGGCATGATGTAGTACTGTACCTCTCTTTCAGTGCACTGGGTGTGTGCGTCCCTCATCATCACACAGTGTATAGCACATCCACTCGCCCTGTTTACTCTCATTTTTTACTTTAGGTGTTGCCTTGATCTTAGTGTCCAAACTTGCGCAAAAGTTCAAATGCGCTGTTGGCATGTGAAAATCTTGTAACTCCAGTGTTGGTGATGTTGACATTTTAACACAAATTGGTTGGATTACATCCTCCTCCGTGGCCTGAAAAATTCCTCCACCCACTGAAAATCCTCTGGGGTAAACTCAAACATGCATGACAGCCATGTTAAAAACAAAAGTGTTTTTACTGGTATTTGAATTGTTTATACTTTGGAAATGTCAGTAATAATGACAGTTGACAGAAATGACAGTTTTCACCACACACCAATGATACAAGGAATTATACAAATATAATACAGACAATAGAAAATTAAACATAATTGAGTAATACAGCTAATTAGACTTAATGCATGATGCACTCGAACATGGAAAATAAAGTTGTTTGACAGCTGGTAAGTGTCAGCAGCAAGTTAACCCTGTTCTGCTCTACTGGACTTTGTTAGAGATTCCAGTATAATTGCTGTGGAAAACCTTTCCTTTCTGAGAAGAGAGCCTAACAGATTGATAACATATGTCCACATATACCATATTCTGAATGACTGAACAAGGACATAGGTGAACATCAAACTCTGAAAGCGAGAGGTTTGCTAAATTATTTCACAGGCAAGAATGCACCAATAATAAATAATGCAGGAGTCAGAATATGAACATGTGAAGGAGTAGTTTTAGTTTATATTTAACTCTGCACAGTAGCTGTGAATCAGCATTTGTAAAAGTGGTTAGAGTGGCTCTCAGCTGACTAACAGACTTCTTTTCTTGCCATGTAGGAGCTGTAGTCAAAAAAACCCTGAATGAAATGGCCCACTGGCACATATGATATAAAAAGCATCACTGCATAACAAGAGTGCTACTGTAGGTGGCTTTGGTTTGGCTTGCAAGTGTGTGTCTGTGTGTATGTAAAAGAGATGGAGCTGGGCTGTGGTGTGGGTGGCACCTCCAGGGGAGCTGTCAGGAGGCCTGGAGCTCTGAGGGCCTTTTCTCTACAGGACAGTCCAGGGAGCAGAGAGACAGCTGGGTTCATGGAAGCACATCAGGCTGCATGGCCAGAGGAGAGCCAGAGGAGAGCAGCCTGGGCAGGGCTGTGCTTCTCCCTCAGGGAAATGAGGAGCAGAGACTCCCAGCAGTCAACTGGTTACAGTGTGTGTTTTGCAGCTCTTTTTTTTTTTGCAACATGAGCTGTGTAGACATAATATGACTCACCCACAGGACCTAGAGCTGACAAAAAAGGAAACTACGAAATTTTAGTGCTCCACATTCCAGTTTCCAATTTAAATTTTTTTCCAGCTCAACAAAAAGGAGAAAATGTGGAAGTAGATGCATGAAATGAAAAATATAGTGACAGCTTCTTTGACCACCTGCATGCCCATTCTGTGAAAATGGAGCAGCCTTTAAATCAATGAAAAGAAGACTGATTTTTTTTTTTTTTTTTAGCATTAACCTAGTTTTTCATAAATCACTTTACTATATGGGTATCAGTGTATAAAACAAGGACTCGGTGGGGTGTTGGATGAATACACACGTGTTGGCAGCAGGAGGATTAATATCTGGGATTAATGTCATGTTTTTATGGTGATGATCCTGCATGGGAACACTATGTCTTTGTTTCAGAGAGGGAGATATTTTGGTGCTTTTTGATATAAATGAAACCTCAATCCAGTGAGCCTAAAATGGAGATAGACATCAATCTCATGTTAATTGTGACAGACAGGAAGAATGGATTAACCTATTTCTTGTGTTCCAGTTTGAAGGTTTAACTATGTGTGGAATATCCAGTATGTGTAATGAAAGTAATGACAAAAATACCCAGTTTTAAGTATGTGGCAGGTTTTTAGCAGTGGCTCTATGGCTAACTGTCTGTCAACTTTGGTTCAGACTGAAGTCTCAATAACTATCAGATGGACTGCAATGTGAAATTCTACAGATATATAAGGATACAAATCCACCACCATCAGGTCAAAATATCAACTCATCCAGTATTACTGTAGTATTGGACAAACACCACAAAACGGGCATTCAGCCTCAGCATGTACTTTGTGTTTAGTGCCATGTCAGCGGTTTGTGCTAACATGCTAAACAAGAGGATAAATGTGGTCACCATTATATCTTCATGCATTATTAAACATCAGCATGTTAGCATTAGTATGCTAGTGCACTGATGTTAGCTGCTCCAACACCTCACAAAGCTGCTAGCATGGCTGTAGACCTAGCAGCTAGCTTACTGTACCTTTATATTCAAAGCTTAACAACTATTGAGTTGAGCGATCTAAAACAGACCTTTAGGATATTTAGTTCGAGGGCCTTTTTCTCTGAAATGTAACTGCCTTATGAATATCAAAATTAATTGCCCACTTCACACATAACTACATTATCCCTATGTGACATAGTGTCTGCTCAAGGGTGGTGAGTTGGATGGAAAAAGAGGGAGAGTAGAGTAAAGGATAGAAAGTTAATAAATTTCACAGATGTAGGCTTTACGTGGGGGCAACAGGTGACTATGTCATCTTCACAGAAATGGCCGTGTCCACCTACTCTCTTGCTCCCTGTTTTTCTCTCATCCACTTCAGCATGTCCTGCCACCACGAATTCATTTACCTCAATCCTCTTTCTGTATGTTTGTGCTGAAGACTTCAGCTTTATTCACTAACCCAAATCCCTTGAATGATATAAAAGCTCCCTACATTACATTTCACCTCATTCTGCAACTCTGCATGGAAAACACATCTACCCCTCCACCCCCCCTCCTCCCATCAGCCCCCTCTTGGCACATATGGAGGAACGGACAGGTCAGAAAAGGAGCACAGGGATTTGGTTGCTCTGAACATTTTTACAAGACAAGATTTTTACAGATGCAAAAAAAAAAAAAAAAAAAGGTTTATTGATGGTTCTGTTCATTTTTTTGCTCTGAGACACTGATCATTGCACCAAGCTTCATACTTAAAACTTCAAGAGGAAAAACCAAATGACACAAACAAACACACTTAGGCCTACATTCATCGTCTCCACTGATGCAATCAGACAAGTGAAATGAATGCAAAATGAGGATTCCTACTGGGAATCAGCTGTCTGGTTCCTTTAGAGCAGATGAAGGCTGGGGGAGAGGTAGAAGAAAGGGGACAGAAGATGAAGGAGAGCAGTGAGATGTGAGCAGGAAATGGGGTTAGACGACTGAGACACAGGCCTCTGTGATCCTCTGCATGTCCAAAATAGAGTTAGGCAAGCATCTCTCTCTGTGCCTTTTTTACCCTTCAAGGTTGCCAGAGGAAATTCTGTCATACCGCCAAACTTTCTTAAACCCCCATGGTCCACCTGCTCACGCAATACTGCTCTCAAACCAATATAAACACATATTGCTCCCACATGCACACAAAAAAATACACACACAAATTCTCCAACAGTGCACAGCCGCAGGGTAATTATTAGTCAGAATTCAGTTCAGTCCCTCTGGCGGTGATCCAGAGCTTGCTGCCTGATTTACTGGTCATCCATGTGAGTGTGGGTCTGTGCGTCGTTGGCGTATGTGTTGTGTCATCTTGCGGGGAGCCAGCTCTGAGCTCAGCACCCAGGGACCATGCATCTGCCTCACTGACAATGGGCTGAATACCTGCTCCAGACATTTGGCCCATCCATCACACTCGTAAAGCTGTGATGTTCACTCTGAGGAATTTACTGGAATATGTGTGTCCTCAGGTCAAATGCTGTAATTTGAACGTAATACAGTAAAGCAAGAGTTATTGATTTTGAGGCGCATGATTCAGCTCTGGTATCAGTTTGTCTTTCTCTGTGGGAGACTGAGGGCGATGGAGGAACATTCAGCTTTCTGCAAGTTCAGGCATGGGACTGGGTCAAGACATAAGTTAGGAAATGTGATTTAACATTTCACATAATTCTCTAAGCTCATCCATCATCTACTGAAATATGGCTCAAGTGTTTGTATATGCATAACCAGCATGCGTGCACGTGTATGTGCATGTGTCCGTTCTGCCCTGAGCACACACTCATCATTCTCAAATCTCTTTGGAGGATGTTGAAATATTTTTGTGATGAATCTCCCCGCACATGTTATTCAGAATCAGTCTTATCTGCACCACAGTGTTCTGAAAGAGGCTTGTAGTGTCCCTGATCTTGAGTATTCTTATGTATTTGCACATGCACATGTACATGCACACGCATACACCGCAGGGTTGCGTTAGCTGTCAGATTGAGTAATTCCAGGACTGTGGGGGTCTACGAGGCTTCAGTGATGCTGCGATTTGTCACAATTGACAGTTTTTTTTAAACCTCTCAGACATGGGGGGGGGGGGCTAAAAAACAGTAGATAGATAGATAGATAGATAGATAGATAGATAGATAGATAGGTAGATAGAAACAGAAGCAGATGAGGGATACAGATGGGGGATGGGATGACACAGACTGAGAGAAGGCCTTCATGGTAGATTTCATGCTTGTCTCTGCTCAGCACACAGTTAACCCTGTGTTCTGCCTGTTGGTTCCCCCAGAAAGGCCTGTCCATTCCCACACTCTCACTGTGTATGTGTGTGTGTGTCCATGTGTTTTACTCCAACCTATGACCCAGTAACAAAACTATCTAACCACAACTCACACATTTTGAGTTACAGGAATTGGCTCCCACCACAAAACTTTAATCTCTGACTCCTCACAGGGCACTTTCATTCCCCCCCCCTAATGTGCAGATGCAGATGCTACACATTGTGAAAGGAAGTGAGTCAAACAATGAAGAGAAAAAAGACAGAGAGCATTTTCACAGCACATTCAGCCCCCCTACAGAAGACTTTCACTGTGCACGGCTTAAGAAGCTGAGGTGTGGCACAGTGCTGTGAACTGTCCTCAGCCAGATGCTTGTTTGTTGTCTCTCTGAGGCCTGGAGAGCAACAAGATAATGCCTCCTTAGAGAGTTTGGACAATAACTGTCAATGCATGTTTTATGGCTACTCTGAGAGACAATGTCAATGATGTCTTTATTGCCCTCACATGTTGAAGAGCTTCACTCCTAAATGAGAAGGAGAGTCTGCTGCTCTGACAGAATAACTGCAGACATGCTGACAATTTGCAAAAACAAGTATGTCATTAGCTATTTAAGGACACATGCTTTCCAAATGCTAATTTTGCCATCTGCTGCATCCAACTATTAAATGCAGCATGTATTTTTTTTATGATCAAACATAATTACTATCAATTTGATTGACACAATTATGTACTGGTAATTGTTGTAAACAAATGAGACCATACTTGCTGCAAATACCACCAGTTCAAGTGGTTTTTCAAAAGTAAGAACAGACTATGTCTTTGTGTTACAAACAGGATGTTGTTAATTGTTCTGTTTGCAATAGCCTCTCTCTCTCTCTCTCTCTCTCTCTCTCCCTCTCTCTCTCTCTCTCTCTCTCTTTTTCTATCTCTGAGTATTGTGTCATTCTCAGACCCGGTCAGACCATACCTGCCCTTTAAGCTCTGTCAGTGTGCTGCTCATCACCTGACGGCCTCCTGCCTGCAGAGCTACTCCTTGTTCAATTCAGTTCAATTCTATTTCATTTATATAGCGCCAAATCACAACAAAAGTCATCTCAAGGCACTTTTCATATAGAGCAGATCTAGACCATCCTCTTTAAAATATGGTGTTTACACAGAGAGATACAACAAATCCCACCAAGAGCAAGCACTAGTCGACAGTGGCAAGGAAATACTTCCTTGTTTGGTCATTAGCTACCCAGTGTGCTTTCAGATATTTAATTTGAAGGGAAACACTGAAAGGAAAAATACTGCAAAAGAAGTACAAAGCCTTTCATGGTCCCAAAGAGAGCAGTGCAAAGGCTGATGAATTGCCTCAAGTGATGACACTTAAGTCAGTGTAGGATAGCGCTAAAAAAAAGTTTGAATGAAGAAAAGTGGAGATGTGGAGTTCCTCTGTAGCTCACTCTTGATCTCTTCTTGAGGCTAACAGCTTGAGGCAACATATCCTCAAAACAATCGTGCCTGTGGGCACACTGACAGCGAATCCACTTCTATGTAAACTCATTACTAATACCTTATGATGAAATGCTTCATTTTCTTATTGGTCAAGCATGCTCAAACTACTCTGCTTTACTTCCTCGAAGGAAAACTAACTCGTCAGTTGTTTTTTTTTCCAGAGAAATGCAAGCAAGCCAAACTCTAATCAAAGGTGAATGCATCACAAATGAGTCGCGTCATCTGCAGTGTGTGTTGATTTCATCAGAATAGGTCATATTTTTTTAAATTTTTTTTTTGGGGGGGGATCCCCTGTTCAAAGGATTTTAACTTTCATGTAATGGAACTTCAGTGTTATTAAACCAGGAAAATGTGCAGATTTACGAGGTGAGGTTTTCTTAAGGGAAAGATGTGAACGGTATTCGAGACTTAAAGCAGGGCACAGGGGTTACACAGTGTTATTTTCCTCCTCTCCTTCATCTACCTTCGACATAGCTCCTTTAACCGCTCTTCCTCCTGCCTCCCACTTCTCATCATCCCAACATCTGGTTTCAATCCCAGCTGAGATTACAGACGTAAGCACTGCATCAACAACAAACCCCTTTCTCAACCCCCAGTCTCCTAGTTACTTTCTGTTGCTCATTTCCAGGCAATCCTGAATGACTGACTTGGTTTAGCAAGAAGAGGCACACGGGATTTTTTTTGTTTTGTTTTGTTTTGTATCGTATTGTTTTCTTTAATCAAACTGACGCATAAGCAAATTAATTTCGTATAAGTCTGAGCATGATGGACACGTAAAAGAAACAGAGTAAAGATAATGGGTGAAAAACAACAGGACACTGACCATGACCTCTGGAGGTGAAAGGTTAGAGGTCAGGATGCAGGAGGCCATGAGTTGGAGGTCAGGGGTTAACAGGTAGCAAAGAGAGCTGGGGGATGAAAGGTAAAAAAGTTGTTTATGGCTGCTGCGGAGGAGGACACAGAAAGGGCAGTCCTTCTATCTGGCAGGGGTAATCTGTCTGTCTTGGCTTCCTGCTGTGACCCAGCTCCTCCTCTCTGGTCTCTGTCTATTATCTGCTGTTTGTCAGTTTGTCTGTGTGTGTGTCTCTCTCTTTGTGTTTGTGTTCTCAAAATACATGGATGACGAGGGACAGACTTTTTTGTGCTTGGAATTTAGGTGTTGGGTTAGGTGTCTGTCTCAGCAGAAGATCTAAGCGAAAAAGTACACAACAGGAAATTGGTTTAGGAGAGAGGTGGGTAGAGTGCATAGGAGACAGGATAGAAGCATCATCAACACGTCCACTTGCTTGCTGTGAATTCATATGACAATGATAACTTCTATTCACACATGGGCTGTATTGGACATTACACTGACTTTATACTAGGGAGCTAGCAGGGAAAAGTCTGTTTAATGTATGTTTTCAGCTGATTTGGACGTTTGCATTCTCACATACAACTCCTCTGGATAATGTCCAGATAAGTTCAGTGTTGAAACCTGAAGAGGCAGAGGCCAGAATATCCCGATTTTTAGTCTATGATATGGATCAAGCTTCAAGAACACTGCCTCCTAAATGCCTGTCAAACCCCACACCTCCAAATTGTAAAAAAGTTCAAGTCCCCCAGCCCAAGCTAAGATAACTCTGATGACATCATCAGGGTTTCTTTTTCTTTCAAACTTTGTAAAGCTCCTCCAGACCTACAGAAGACTTTATACAACTGTTTTCACAGGCATCATGACAAGTAAACTGAGCTGCATGTGTAAAATCAGACTTGCATTTTCCACAAACAGATCATTTTCGTGGCTGTGGAGATTATAGCTGGCAACATATCCACTAATTATGTATGTGCAGCGTGCCCCTGTGCATGTATTTGTGTAATCCTACTGTCAGACAAGAACAGTGATATTATTTACATGATGTGCATGCTGGTTTGGTGGTTTATCTACCTGGTGAAATAAATGAATAAATTGTGGTGTGGTTGTGGATAAATGGTGGATACAACGATGTGGACCCTCAAGTCAGACAAGGTCTCTGGGTAAGGCCAGAAATAGGAGGGGCATGTATCCAGTTCCTAGGGTCCCAGGGTTTGTGCTGACGCTGACAGGGGAAAGGTTCAGAGTCTGCGACCGGGTTAGGGCTCCGGTCCAGCTGGGTAACGTCCTGTTTCTCTCCCCGCTGGCAGCAGCTGTGGTCACAAACCCACAATCCCTCATTCACACACAAACATTTAGTTTCTATATGCATACCTCAGCCAGAGCTCCCATGTCTCTTACCTAAAAAGAGAGAGGCAGAGACAGATGGAGAGACGGAGAAATGTACCACTGACTCTGAGAGGCCCTAAACTCAGGTAAAATGTAGGCCAGGCTCCCAGGAGAGAGAGAGTGTGTGTGTTTGAATTTTTTTATATTTAACATTCACAGAAACAGCATTTATACAGCGTGACTGCAGATGTGAAATATGAATGTGAGATGCAGTAAGCCTGTTGAGTCTCATGGCTCAGAGTGATTTATAAACATCTCAGTGTCACTGCCTTTTTGTTACAGCTGCCATAAAACAAGATAGCAACAGATTGTCTGAGCAGAATACCTCTCCAGACAGTTCCACTGAGCTTATGTAAAAGCTTATTTTATAGTATAAATCTGTCTGTGCGTGTTTGTGTGTTAGTGACACAGAGTAGAAGCATAATAGTGTGTGAGTACAACATGTATTGTATGAAGGGCCATTCAGAGTGGTTTTTTATAATAACATTTTTCTAGCCAGTTACTTCCTGTCGGCTGTGGCAGAACATTCTGGCACACACACGTTTCTAAGATGTGCCCACTGCCCACATGTGTTGTATGTAGAAATAATGATTATTTTTCCAAATACAAAAGCTGTGGTTTTTTCTGACTGTGATTACACAAGTGATTTTCTTTTTATACTTTTACACTCTTTTTTAGATTTAAATATAAATATTATGATATTTGTTGCAATGTAAGAGGTTACAGACAGCTTTTTGAACTATTTATCAGTACATGTGTATCATTTGTAATGGGTGAAGAACAATGGAAATGTAACACCACACATTTGGACAAAGTGATCAGTCAATTTAGATTAGGGGGCTGAAAAAAAATCTTAGTAAATAGCTAGATTACATTTACATTTATGTACAGTCTTTTCCTACATAATACTTTAAGACCCACAAATAACTTGAATTATGGTGGGGGTAGTTGTGAGATGATTAATATATTCACAACTAATGTTTAATAAATCATTTGTTTAACAAAAATTAAATAAGAGTCATCACACAATGTTCACAACAAGCATTTACTACAGAAAAGCTATTTTAATGCTTAAACCACACAATATTATTTACATATTGTAATCATTTATCGATCAATTATAAATGTATTATAAAGTATTTATCATCTCTTTTATATGTAAGTACATGTATTATGTATGTGCTTATGTATATAATATTACTTTCAGTCAGTTGTATTTATACTGTCGCATGAAATTGTTGTAGTCAGTTTGTCTCCTGTGGACACTGAGAGGAGTAGCTAAACCAGATAACAGCAAATGGGGATCCAAATCAATAAATGATTTTTTTTTTTTAAACACATCATCATAACACTTCTCTAGAAATTAGCATGTGAAAATATTTTTCACACCAACAGAGTTGTGCTCCATGTTGCCATTATCAGGCCAAACCTTGCAACCTGTTTTTTATTTCACATATGAAAGACAACACAAGTTAAGAAGAATTTTTTTTCAGACATTTTTCTTTTGTGTGGACCCAGCAGACACCACAGAGACACGATCACTTACAGTATTACAGGGCACAAACAAATCCACTGAAATCATTAGATAATAACTGAGAGGTGGCAGCCTAGGATGATGATATAGAAGAATATAGTTGTCTTTTGCTTAAACTTGCACCAAAAGCTTAATTTGCTTTAGATTGCAAGTGATCACATCGCCTTTATTCCCATATCCCCACAAACCCTGGCTTATCAGCCCACATCTGGCAAGTCACCTTGCAAACACAACATTGTGATGAGATTAATTCATGAGCTCATAAGCCCCTTTCCTCTTTCAGTTATGTTCAGACCTTTGTCCAGGCACACGGTTTGAGTGATTAATGTGCCTGAAACTGTACTGTACCTATCTGCACAATTACATTTAAAAAATACAAACAAAAACTCATAAACCAAATCTTAATGAAAACGTGACAAAAAACCCCCAGAATTGCTTAAGCCTGTGCTTTTCTATGGCATGATGATCACGTTTTTCACACGGTAGATAGTGTTTTGCAAATGAGCTCTTCATCTGTGTGCCCATCTATAACTGACACATGAAACCACTTGGCTGTAAGTATTCATACACTAAGTGTTTCCTGTCTGAATCGCGGCTTGCCGCAGAGCAGCTGGAGAATGTGTGGACAGAGACTGAGGTTCACTCTTAATTGGGTCTGGTAATCCTTCTGTTTATGGCCTTATTATAGTAGGAGGGGCTGTTACTGCACATTCCTCTGAACTGTGTGAGGCTGTTGTGTAACACTGCTTCACTGAGTCTTTTAAATCTCCAAATGCAGCATTGGTGCGTTCTTGTAATTAGCCCACTAAGAGGTTTCATGATGGTTCCTGTTGATATGTACACTCAAGAAAACACACACAAGCTTTCTTATCTTTCACTCAGCAGGGCGCCAAATCACTCAGCCTTTAGATGAAACTAAAGTCCCTGTGTCCAGACCCCATGAGTTAACCGCCCCAGTGACCAAAGCTAGTCCATATAAGGAGGCATTTGCACTCGGATCCTCTGCAGAACATAATGCACATAAAGTGATAAGTCAGCGCTAAACGCGTTTATTTTACTTGTCAGCTTCTTTGGCACTGTCAGTGTGCATGCATTTATTTCAGAGTGTGCATGCTTGTGCATATGATTGAGACCAGAACATTGTTTCTGCTGGGCCTCAGAGCCTGGGAAAACCATGTTTGTGTTCACCCCTCTGCGCTTCTCTGGCTTCACTTACAGTACGTCTTTTTGTATTATGTGGAAGTTTTCACTGTAATTTTCACACACTCTCCTCACTGCTCCCTCTCTGAGCATGCTAGGCTTGCTCAGTGGTAAATTAGAGCTGGCGCAAACATGCTTTCCCAACACTGAAACTTAACTCAGGCGCCCTCTCACATAGTTAAAGGGAGGTAGAGAAAGAATAGATGGGATAGGAGAGGAACCGGGAAAGAGAGAAATGCGGTACTCCAGTTTCGGGGAAGTGCCTGTTGTTATTAATGATGAAGAGAAGATGGGCTCCTCCGAGAGCTGACAGAGGTCAGGGGGATGGGGGGTGGGGGGGCAGAGAAGGGTTTCTGGTTGTGGTCCAACATACACACGGTCATACAGATGTCAGCTATTCCCAGTTTACTTAAAGCCACTCTAGATTTGTCTCGAACACAACAATATAATGAACAGTACGGGCCAAAGCTAGTGCATCCTAATGAAGACCAGACAGGCAAATTAATACCCTGAGATGAACTTGGAACTGCAACAACAGCACCACTGTCCTGTTCATCTTGTGAACACGAGGTGTACATCGGGAGGTAAAGTGAGGTCAGAAAACTCAGAGCTGTTTTGTGCAACCTTCTGGAGGAGCCTCAGCTAAGGTTATGACTATAAAAATGTGAACACAAAAACATTAGTCCACACAAGGTTAGTTTAAGTCATTGTCTGGCCTGAGAGTTTTCCTGTCTGATGAAGGTCATCCAAAAAAACAGAGGGACTGTAATGATCAGGCATGTTGTCATCATTTACCAACACATTTGGTCTGCTGGTTGTACAGTTTTTTTTCATTCATTCCTTCTGCATGACCGGTAAATTTTGGGTGAATTTC
This sequence comes from Lates japonicus, assembly GCA_033238685.1. Taxonomy (NCBI): domain Eukaryota; kingdom Metazoa; phylum Chordata; class Actinopteri; family Centropomidae; genus Lates; species Lates japonicus. Next base: position 16,408,799 of record BRZM01003569.1, read on the forward strand.
AGGGAGACAGCACTTGCAGAGTAACCCTCTGATGTTTTCTTCTTCACTCAGTCTGAAACTAAAAAAAGAACCACACTGTATCAGCACACCAACCAGACCACAGTCTTTCTCTGACTCTCTCTCTCTCTCTCACACACACATTGGAATGTCATTGACATTGCTTGTTTCTTCTTCACACAACAGAAACATATAATTTAAATGAAAGCAAAACTCTTGGAGGGCTGAAAATTCACACATCACTGTCCTGTGGTTTTCATCCAGGAGAAGACACAATAGCTGTGGTGGAAAGCAACTAAATTTAGACAAGTATTGTACTTAAGTATAGTTTTTAGGTACTTGAATGTATCTCCATTTAATGCTACTTTATAATTTTACTGTGTTACATGTCATAGGGAAATATTGATGTTTAATTCCACATTATTTTTCTAACAAGAATCCTTAAAGTTACCCAATTCTTATGAAGTAAACTGTCTTATTCTCTCTTCTCTAAAGATAAAGACACACCTTTATTTTTTTAAACAAGTTGATATACATCAATAACATTTTGAAAAAGTTCCTGATTATAATGACTTATAGGATCTTTTTTATTTTCAGCACACTGGTTGAAATGGGATTTCATATAAAACAATACATTTAACTATGTGTATTTATCTATACCACAATCCTGTAGGGATTGCAAACAGCTTACATTGGGTGAGAAGCAAGGTACAACCTGGACAGGTCACCAATCTATTACAGGGCTGACGTATAGAGACAAACAACCATTCACACTCAAATTCACACCTACAGGCAATTTAGAGTCAACAGTTAACCTAACCTGCATGTCTTTGGACTGTGGGAGGAAGCCTTAGTACTCAGAGAAAACCCAGGCAGGCACCCAGAACCTTATTGCAGTGAGACAACAATGCTAACCACCGTCTTGGCCCAAAAAGACCATACATTTAACTATTTCCATATCCCACACACTCCTAGCTACCTCACATGCCATTTTAGTCCTATGAAAATGACCAGAACATTCTACAAGCCATATTCTTAATAGCTTCATGTCTTTTAGTGTTAGAGACCTCACACGTTGGCACAAGATTTTATTTGCAGAAAAAATAGTGACTGATATCACATGGGCACAACCAAAGGTGTGTAATACCTTGAGTATCACTCTCATTTAGGAATTTTGCACTTTCCTTCCCGTAGTTTCTCCAGGACACCATGTAGCCAAGCTGTGAACTTAGAGAGAGCCTTAGAGCCTTAGAGCCTTAGGCCTAGAGCCTTATAGAAAATCAATACGCATGTAAACGAATTTAATGATTAAGTCATATTGAAAACATGTTTGTCTTCCATCCTATAAAGTTTGGTGAGGCTGGGAATAAGACTTTTCAAGATCTTAATGCCCAAACATGGATTCCCAGTTAAGGCATTTTTGAGACTGTAGAAATGGCAGAAATTGACTGTAGAAACTGAAAAACACTGTAATTGAACAGGGCAGCACAGTGGTGCAGTGGTTAGCACTGTTGCCTCACAGCAAGAAGGTTTCTGTGTGGAGTTTGTATGTTTTCCCTGTGCCTGCGTGGGCTCTCTCCAGACACTCCAGCTTCCTCCCACAGTCCAAAGACATGCAGGTTAGTTGGTGACTCTGAATGATTTGATACAGAATGAGTCAGTAGTATTACTACTTAGTACTTCCATCACTGCACAGTAGTACAAATAAAAGTCTTCATATAATCCACCCAGTTCTTTTACAAATGCAAAAACAGAACAAACAGAGACCAGGATCCCTAGTAGCTTTAGCTACTGTAACATTACATCCAATAAGCCTCCTGTGTATTTCATGTCTGTAGTATTGTGATCAGAGAGCTGTGCCCCTCTCCTGACCTTGCCTTTGGTGAACAGTATCAAACTACCAGGAAAACTCTGTGGAATCACTCAGAGCCCAGATTTGCTAAACCGCTACACCACGGTGTGCTATAGTCATTTAAGATGTCTATGACTAGTACACAGCTATCATTTTATGGCTACATTTTTAAAGGGCAGACTGTGCTGTCTAGTCGTTTAGGATTCCTCCATCTACCCGCCTGCATGTTTCCTGCCCTTACTGGGTCAGGAAGGTCCTGATGATGGAGTTTTGGTTGTTAATCCTGTAATAGTGCTGCTTGTTGTGTTGTGGTTGTTTTGTTTCTGAATGGGTGGAGATGGTGAAATTTATTTAAATGCTTCTGTGATTCAGTGTGAGATAAACCTCACAGCCGTAATTCATGTGTATGACTTATCATGTCCAAATCATTTTGTGGTCTAATGGTCGGAGTTTGGAGGTGGGGGCATGCAGATAAGATAACTGTTTTGGGATGAGTTGTGGTCAGCTCACTGTCAAGGCTTGTTTTGTTTGCTCGGCCATTCATTACCCTTTTTCCCTTTTATCTGTGTGGCCTTTCTCCTCATTTGGGTCAAAGGTCACAGCCAAAGGGTTATAGACGGAGATTACATAAGCGTCTTCTGTCCTCCTTTAACTTGTATATGTTTAGGGGAGCCTCTCCAGAATTGGTTGAGCAAACAAACATGCATGTGATTGTAGCATGTAGTCAATTTGTGTGTGTTAGCAGGACCTGTGGTGAGAGTGAAAAAGGAAGTGGAGACACTGTGCCTCTGAAACAAACTCCGTCCTGCGTCTCACAAAAGGAAAATCACAAACCACTCCTACTCTAACTCTCTGCTGGGGCTTGGCACAACACACATATCAATCACCTTCCACGCCGCTCACTCTGTCCATGTATGGGAAAATATGTGAGGTGTGTTTAGAAGAGTGATAATTTATCAAAAACACATGCTGTGCTCCTCAGCTGCACACTCCGATCCACAGATCTCTGTCTCATTTATTCCTCTGCGCCTCTTTGCCCTCTCACTTCTTTATCTACACAACTGCCAGACTCAGCACTTACTTCTCTTTCTTCCTCTGTCGTCCCCCTCCTTTAGATTCTCCTCATTCTGGAGAAACTCAAGGTCCTCTCTCATTCTGGGACTTCAAGGCCTACATGGTAAGTCTACTTCCACTTGCTGCACAGCGCTGATCTGCTGTCTTCAGTCCATCTGTAAGATCCTAAAGAGATCAACTCACTCTCTGTTGTGTTTTTACCATCAGTGAACCAAACGCCAGATCATTATGCAATGCTCACACGCTTCTCCTTAGCATTCTCCTTCTCCTTATCTAACTCTAAATCCCTCTTTTCCTCCAGCCCTGTTCTTAGTTATCTTCCCATAAATCAAAAACACATAATTTCTCAATTTTGAATTGATTGTGGGGATGAAATACGTGTACTAGAACACATTCCCTGAGGTTAGCATGGCCTCTGGAAAGGTTATTCATGGTAAAAAAAATTCAGTGATCCTGTTTCAGGTTCCCTGCCAGATACGAATTTGATGGCATGGAGGTGAAAGGCCATAAAAGTAGGTTAGGTGTGTGATGGTCATTGGATCGGGGGGGGTGATGAAGGATGCGTGAGCGGAGGTGGCAGCAGGGTTGTTTTTCACCACCTTTTCCTTGGCTGGCTGTCTCTCCGGAGCTCAGCGAGAATATTACACACCCTGTCTGCTGATCCACATATCACACATTCTTGTGTGAAGAAGGGGGTGGAGTGGAAGGGAAGTAAGACAAGAAGATGGAGAGAAGAGGTTAATACAGACAGGTGGGCATCGGTAGCAGGAAAAGAGCCAAGGCTGGCATGCTGCTGTGCAGGGGAGCACATAATTCTGCCAAAAAGCCTGGAAATCAAGCTCAAGCTTGACACACACACTCACAAACAGGTGCGTCCATCAGTCCAAGTCTGGATTCATGCTGCATTATGCTCATGTGTACCTCCAGAGTCACTTATTTAGAGCTGTGTGTGTCGCTACGTATGTATGTATTCGCAGATCTCTCTCTCTCTGTGTTTATATTTTAGTTGTGAGTTCCACACACCACTTTGGGAAATGACTGGACATATTCCTATAAAACGAGATCACTGGTCCATGTAAGCTAGAACATTACATATACTCGTAAGCATCAACACTCACATTACACCGTCATGGCTGCTTTGAATTAAAATACATGGTAAAGGGTCATTATATTCCTCTTTTCCAGAACCATTCATATCTCTCCTCTGAATACAGGACATTTTGGAAATTATACTGTGTTTATTTAAGCAAAGTTATGTGAAAACATTAAGTTGACCACATTGTTTGTCCCTACTCTCTAATTACGACCCACCAAAAGGCAACAGAGCAACAGTATGGGACCTTCATTTCACTGTTACAATAATAAACATACTGTTAAGGTTATGGAGCAGTTTACAGTTCAGCTAAGTTTATGCAAGAACACCTTAGTTATGTTTAGGGAAGTGTTAAAGGTTAGAGGACCTTCATCATCTGTGGTGACAATAATAAAAGCATGTTAAAGATTTATAGAACAGTCATGGGTAAAAGAAACAACAATTGCTCGGTTTGCGAAATGGAGATAAAACAGCAGTCTCCATCATTGGGAGGAGGTTGGGGTCATCCTGAATTACTACAGCCACAATTACTACTTGCCTTAACAATTAAGAGTAAATGGTTTATTTGCAGGCGGCCCATGGGCTTGTTTTGTGAGGACAGTCTCCTTGGTACTCATGTTTTTAGCAAAGTTCACTGGTTAAGTCAGGAGAGCTGTTTCCGCTGTGTCAGCCTTTGTACTACCAGCTAAACTGGGGAAAACAACTAGCTAACGGTGTTTTTGAAATAAATTCTCCCCATAGCGTGTCAAATAAACAAAAGAGATGTAATGTATTAGTGCAAGCTTCCAACTCAAGCAAGATTTTGTTATTTTGGACATATAGCTGAGCCAACTGGAGTACATAACTAACTACTGGCAGTATCAATCTTCTATGAAGTGAATAAGCATATTTTCCCAAATGTCCAAATATTCTTCTCTGTTGTGGTTCTCCACAAGGTGTATCCAGAAAATAGATGTCATCATGCTTTCAATAGGGCTGGATACTTAAGCTAGATGAAATATCAGCTCTCAAAATCTCATGAATTGCGAAATCCTATTATATTCAGCCTCTGCCATTATCTTTTAATTAGCTGGTTCGCCTTCCCAATATGTCAAAGTTCACTCCTCCTTCTGTTCCCAGCCATGACCACTGAGCAAGATGGAAAATTCCTCTGAGGTATTATTTATGAAGAAATTGCACCGGTCCCAGTGGAAGAATTGCCTCTAGTATTTCATGTCTGCATACTGGAAATTAGAGCCATAATATAGAGATTGGGGAGGCAAGATGGTGGGGTGAAGTAGAAAGGATATAGACAAGGAAAATAAATTCAGAAGTGAAGGGGGCAGAATGGCGTTGTGGTAATATCCTCCATTATGGGACTTCCATCTGAGATCAAAGGGCATCAGTGAGGTAACGGTGAGAGCACAGCCTATCTGCTGGTCTCGGTCATTAAGAAATTTCTCATTTAGTTGGGATGACATTGCTCAAAGACAGAGAAGGAGACAACACAGACAGGCAGGAGGATGATAGAAAAGAGAGATAGCTTAGTCTGACCCTGTGACCCTCTGGCACTGCACAGTGCAGGGGCGCTGTCAGGAAAGAGGGCTCTGTAGTCAGACCTTGCTTTTGAGAACCCACTTACAGCCGACAAGCTTGTCTGCCCTATTGCTAAATGATCCATTTCACAGGAAAAAGGAGACAGAGATGGCGAGATGTGTGGGGGTGTGGGTAGCGCCCTGAACTAACGGCTTTGACCTGTTAGGCTTGTGAGTGTTGTTTTCCATATCAGGGAACAATAATACAAGAAGCGGAAGGTGGGAATACCCCGGAGGAAGGGTTTTGGTTTCACTAAGTGACAAAATATGAGTGGGATTTAAGCAGATTAGAAAAAATTAAATTTTCTGTTCCAGTACAGGGTGGGTAGATACCAGTGTCATAGATTCGTATCATGAGATTGTGTGGGTGGAGGTGGAATAATTAATGGATTTATAGTACTAGTAGTAATCATCCTGAGGGGTGGGATGCACTTTACATTTCCACTTACCTTATAATTCAGTCAATTCTAAAAACACTGGAATAACTGGATTAGGAACCAGGTGAAACTATATTTGACTTGCCTTTTGAATTTGGTTTTCAAGTCACAGCAAGCTATGAGATACAAATATGAGAGAAAAATGAGGAAACACATTGTTTTGGATATATCACAAAAGTCAAACACTTTTGCTTTTTGGATCAGACGCTCAAGTGGAACGAAGGCTATCACGCTCTCTTCCTGTCTTGCTTCCCTGTTTCCTGTGTTCTGGAAATGAAAACACACACATGTATGTTATATTTGTCCATCAAGGAGAACATCTATTTGAGTTATAAATTAAATATGCTTTTGAATATAAAAGGGTAATCCTGATCTCATGCCTCAGGCCACAATAGCTGGACAAGCTTCACCATTCATCTATAGACACCCATCAGACGGGATAGATCCTCACTGACTCACTGATCATTTAAAAGTCTATGCATTTTAGGTGACTTCAAGACCAATCATGTTTATGACTAAGAACAACACCTTCTTTATTTTTGACTGTTTTCGAACGTGTTCCACACCCACACTGTGTATCACACCACACACCTTAAGATTCTCTTCAACTCAAATAACATATATATTAGTAATATTAGCACTCACATTTTCTCAATCTAGTTTTTGGCGGTTGTGTTTTTGCACTCTAGGATAAAGTGCAATATTCTTACATATTTGACTGGAGCAACTTTGAAGTTAAAAGTATATTATTTTTTTTTGTCTTGTTGTAGCATCAAATACATATAAGATTAAAAATATATACTTTAATTTTCTCTGGTACTGCTAAGCCCCGATTATAAAAGTTAATGTAAAGTTAAATAGAGTTAAATTGTAAATAGCTACAGTAGTATGAAACATTTTGGCTTCAAACCTCATTTTTATCAGCATCATCATTGAGTGCAGCCTCTTCCTCATATCATAAAGTTGAGGTACACCATGTTTATGGTCCCCAGGTCCAGGGCCCCAGAAGGGGAGGGGTGCAGGTTTTGAGGGATGGATCCAGATTAAAGTCATCCACAGAACACTGTATTGAGAGATGAGTTAGGATCTTCAGTTTGATTACCGGTGTGGCCAGAGCATAACTCCAAAGGCTATTAAAAACCTGATTGATAGAAAGGGGCGCATGCCATAACATCGTAGAGCCAGGAGCTCACCATGCACAAGAGAATGTACATATAGGCACCACTGCGAGACAGACCTGTTACCTGTGACTCCACGGCCTGTACATGCACACACACATCACCCATCCTATAGCCACCTCTTACAAGCCATGCTGAGATTGGCAAAACATAAACATATCTTCAAATGTCTTCTGCTGACAGTGGAGCGTCTCGTGGTTGTTAGCGGGGCTTGGTTCCCAAACACCCCGCAGCCCGAAGCCAACTGTTCCAGCCTCACCGTATGAAAGTCAGGAGAACAAGGAATGAGCTCTTAAAGAGTGTTCAAAGCCTCTAAGGCGTTGACTCTAGTTGGACCCGGGGCTCCATCCCCACCACAAAACTACAAACAACAACACCCGGATACAAGGCAAATCAGAGCTGACGCGAGACAAGTTTAATCACAGTTCTCTGGAAGCTTCACGGGCGAAAGGCGGAGAGGAGGAGAGGGTGGGTTGTGGAATTATAATAAATCATGGCAGTAATTTAGATTCCTCCTTAATGTTGTCAGATCCACCACAAAACACTTCTGGCTTCAGAAAAATGTCTTTACAACAGATATGTCGGTTTCTGCTTTTGAAAATTAAGCAAACCAAGTCTCCTCACGCAGTATCTGTTGTTCATTGGCCTCCTGTTGAGTTGAGCCTGGGTGGTGGTTAGTCTACCAGTATGACGCTTTTCGTGCTATTTATTGAGCACTGGGCACACTGCTGGAAACTGCAGGCCATCTGGTGGATGTTATTATAATTACATCAAGCAACAAGCACTGCTTTGGAGCTACTGGCACAGCATGGATAAAGGAATAGTACAAGGTAGACTCCCTGTTCATTAAGATCGATGCACAGCGTTGGAAGGCCCTGTTTTCAGGCTAATGTTAAAGACTAATAGGAGAAAACAAAGAGTCTGCAAACTCAGCACTCATTGAGAAACAATAGGCAGCAGGCTGTACACTTGGCAATCATAAGGCAGAGAGAGATGGAGTTGGAGGAGATATGTGTTGTAAACGACTGAAGAGTTCAGGTAGAGTTTTATGTTATGACAGCCATCATTTGTGCAGTAAGCACACAATATCATCCACTGACCCTTGCTGGAAGCATCCTGTCAGACAGACTCATCCCCTTTTTTGTCTCAGCTTCAAATCCTCCACATCACAAGCTTCACTTAGACATGCCCCAGGCTCCCACCTGCAGGGCAGACACACACTGCCCGGCTCCCAGTGCACAAACACATGGCTGATCGTGAGGTGAGGTGTGGTCTTCCGCCTTTCATAAGCGGTGAGGAGACATGGGAAGAGAATATTTCCAGGAACAATGGTGAACCCTTAGAGAGGGTGAGTTGTTTATAGTGAAGGGGGACATGAGTGAGATGACCAGTAAAGGTATCACACCAGTTCCTGGCACAGTGAGCAGTTTGATGGCTATACTTGGGTATTTGCTTGAAGTCGCTGTGCCTCCTCTTCCTCTTCTCTCTCCTTGACCGACTTACTTCTCCATCTCCTTCAAAGTTTCCTGCAAAGTGTTTTGTGAGTCATGTGCTTGATGTGTGGTTTGGGTACATCTGTAGCTGCACATAATCAAGTTTGTTGTCTAGGATACATCTCTTGGCCTTCATGCCTGTGTGCATGAGTGTGTGTGAATTTGCTGAGTTCTTCTGATATACATCCTGTAATCAGGGTTGGAATATCAAGCAACCAAGGCCCATATTTATCAAACTGCTGAGAGGTACGAACTCAATCCAGACAAAAGAAAAGTGCTACTTTTACTCCTATTTGCAAACTTAATAATAGCTCTTCTATCAGCGTCATTGGACATCAGATCAATTTAGAGAGCTCTAGGAGTCTAATAAGCTGGGTGAAGAGAGCTTGTCTAGTCTTTATGGATACTGTGTACAACCTGTAGTGCAGATGCTTCTTGTGAGTAAGAGCATCCTTTTGATTAAATAACCATCTTTTTCTTTGCATACTCCAGAATGCAAAATAAAATTTAATCTTTATTGTAATCAACTTTCTACAGCTCTTTTCTTCTGCTTGGTTGTCAATGAGGCACCAGATTCTTTTTTAGTAATGTTCTTTGATGTTTCTATCAATAGCGGCAGACTTTCCCTAAGCCACACTTTGGTTTTCTTTTTATCTCCAGTTTGGCTGCTCATGATAATTTCATCACCAGCTCATATATGCACTGTCTTTTGTATTTATGAATCTAAATCAGGAACAGGTCTCAAATAAATAACATATGACTGACAAAATGTAAACTCCCATAATATTATTTGCACTCTCAATGGACCGGTTTTTTAGTAATTGAAATAGATGCAGCAGAGCTAGAAACCTCTTTTATATTTTCCCACATTCATGCTCAAAACCACAGCAAAACTCAGCAGCATTCCATCAGGTGATGCTGATGCTGGTGAAATTCATTATGCTAGTAGCAGGTAATGCAGCTTTCAGCTCAACCCTCAACACCAGATGGTGACCACAGAGGTCTGGTAAGCTGATCTCCTAACTCCACACCTCCAGATTTTGTATTTTCAAGCTTGATGTCTTCTGCCCCAAACAGTATTTGACTCACGTGACATCACTTTAGGAGGTTTATTAGATTTTAACGCAGCTCCCTCAGACATCGAGGCTTTATACAACTTTCAACATGTGCAGCAGTACTCCCCAGACCATAAACAGACTCTAATGCTCCATAGTGTATTCTTATACATTCTTTGTTTGATGAAAGATGGGTCTCCAAGTTCAAGTTGCAAGTCATTGAAAAAAAGTAAAATGACAAATAATTTGGTGAATCCTTGGTGCTGGCTAGAGCTATTTCATACTTTGTTCATTGTTTTGGGATTTCTTGAATGTGTTTAGGCTGTCAAGTCTAAAAGTCATTTATATCTCCGCTGTGCTCAAGTTCAAGTCAGTCTCAAGGCTTCAGTTCAGCTAAATTCAATTTTATTTATATAAATGTAAAATTATAACATACATTATCTCAAAGGCACTGAACAGTATGGTCAAGATCTTACAGTATTATAGAGAGAAACCATTAGTTCCTGAGCAGTGCTTGGCCACTGTCTATCTCTGTGTCAGTCTGATCCAGTATAACTCACTTTGATATCAGCGAACCAAAACACAGGACGTAACAACTTTGGTTGTTCAAGTTTTATATTGGATAATTAAATGTTATTTTATTTGTGAGGGTTTGATGAAGATTGGGGAATACCTGCATATTCTCCTTCATTTAACACCATGCCTCTGCCGCCACAGGTTGAATTTAGATCAAAGACATCATGACACTCTCAAAGAGAGGAGGTGGAAAGAAAGCTTAAACTGGTTCAAAATAGTGAAGCTGGGAAAGCAAAATTTATAACCACTGGGTCAGGTGTCCTCATGGGCTTACCAGCACTGACAGCAAACGGTTTCCATTCTCTCGGGCAGACAGACAGGGCAGACAGGGAGAGAAGAGAGAGGAGAGAGAGAGATTTATGATTTCTGTCTGGGGGCCCCAAGGAGAGTAATAAGTATGCTAGGTCATCGGTCACCTGCTGTATTTCACTCCGCCTTACCTCGGTAGTCTGATACTCATACAGTAGTGCAGGCTGTACACTAGTAACATGGAGAGTCTGAACAACAACTGTCGGAACTGAAGTCTAAAGATGAAAATCAATCAGAATACAGGTTGTTGGTACGGCTCATGATGAGTGTCCTGACAGAGGACACAGGGTGGGTGGTCACTAACATGTGGCTATAGCAGCACGTCCCCTGTTGATTAGCAGGAACATAACTCTCTGAGTGAGGATAAACACAGTGTCCCTCTGGCTCAACCACAGTGACTCAGACTATTCAAACCCATTCCAGCTGATTTATAACACTTTATATCAGTGTGTCAGTGTATAGCCACGATATTTAGACAAAGTACCCATGTGGAATTGTGTGTACTATGGAAGTTTTATACGTGCTTATCTTGTGGTGTTGACTTTTGCTGTTGACTTCTACAGAGTTCCTCTGAGCCACTTGGATCACTTCGTCACTTCTCTCTAATTTGTTTGTTGTTGTAATTTTGCAGATGTCCTATGCAGATGTCCAGATCATCTCTCCCTCACTCTGTGCTGTGGATCGTTCCCAACAGATGCTGGATTTGTTTTTCTATTCTAGTTTGGCTTACGGGTTTCTGCCAGGATCTGGGAGGCCGGAGGCTCCTTGAGTGTTTGGAGTGTGTTTCTGCACCCCAAGGTGGAGACCATTTGGACAGCATCTGATACGGCCATGTATCAGTCTCCAAGTCCTGCTTTTCTCCAAACCATAGGGTCCCACAAATCAGCAAATGATGTTGGGTGATTGGACAAATGACAGGGACACTAGGTAGAAAGAATTAGATTCACCTTGTAAGTTCTTTGATACTTTGGTTGCTCGTATTTATCTTCCACAAAATCATTTTAGACAAAAAAAAAAAAAGTTTCTCTCTCTAAAAATACTGACCCGCTTCTCAGAGCATAAACAAAATTATGTTTGTTCAATAAAACATCTTAGATCCTTAGGGAGGATTAGCTGCTAACCGCGTGTATTGGTTGTCTGTGTGTGTATATCGCTGTCGTACTTTCTGTTTTGTGGTATCTTTTGTGGTCAGGGTTTCAGATATACGAGATAGTTCAAGTCCTGGGAGAGAAGAAGAGAGGGTGGAAGAGGACAGAGGGGTCTGAGAGGAGGACGGAGTTAAATAAACAAGTGGTGATGGCTAAAGCTGTCATAACTTCTCATGTCTCTCATGTGTATGGGGGCAACATTGAGTGAGCACTAAGACATACAACTGATAGCGAGAAGTGCTAATGGACGGGTTTGAAGTGATATTGACAGCGCCAAGTCAAGGAGGAAGGTGGGACGGGGGTAGGCGGTTTGTGTGTGAGTAGCTGATTAAGCAAGCTGTTGATGATGTGCAGTTTGACAAAATGGCAGTAGATATGTATGCTAGGTGAGTGTTTCTGAGAGGACCTCATCACTAACAGCTTGTAGAATTATACACACACACACACTGTCAGGCATGGTTATACAGACACACTGTGATGAATGTTACAGACAGAGACTGCATCTTTTCCTCACAGCAGCATGCCCCATAAATCTGTACAGTCAATTTGATTAGTCAACGTGGAACTCCTGAAAAAATTCAAGGAGAGGGAGGCGCTAGTAATATTTCTTTTTTTTTTTTTTTTATAGCCGCAAACTCTTAACCAGGCTATACAGATGATACAACTCAAATGCAATTAACTTCCACCTCCCTACTTTACACACACCTGTGTATCTGCCAGGACTTATGTTGCTCACTGTGTTTGATCCTCAGACCTGAGTATTTTGAACATCAACTTTACCTTTGAACTGTGAAAAAACATTTCCTTCCTCCATGTGAAGAGTGAACATCATATGGAATGCAGTTTTACTGGAAACTAAATATACCAACAGCTGGTAGTGCCTTACAGTTCGCTACAGTGAGTCAACATTACGAGAATGCATTTTTTTCTGGATGAAACAACCAGTCTGCCTATAAAGAAAGTGTACCACAGTACAGTATGAGTATAGTTGTGTTGACTAACATTATTTTTTCCGCTGTGAATTACCCTCATGGTTCAGTTATAGCTCACTGTTTTATTGCATGCATCATCAGAAAATGAGCTTTTGGGCCTTGCCAGAATAATTATGACAATTCAGCATCTTTCTCACCCTGTAGTTTTTTACCTTACATTTTTCATCTTCAAGTATCCACCATCAATTTGCTCAACACTTTAATGCTCGACTGAATCTTTTTACTACAATTGCCATTAACACATATGTGCAAGGTAATCTTGAGGCCAAGAATTATTGAACCACTTGAACAGTACCTTGATCTCAAAAAATTCAGGAATTTCAAGCTGGAAAATGTAAAGTTGGAGTTGACTCCATTAGAAACAACAGCGAGGCACTCAGTTCAGTTTTTCTGTTTTTTTGTTCTTTTGGGCACACTAACAAGGGTAACATAATCGCTGTAAAAATCTCTAAAACCAATGTACCATAGCCTTTAGTGCACGTGTGTGTCTGTGTGTTGTTCAAACAGGCTTGTACACACACACAGCTGGGAGCTATATGTTTCAATTGTCAGAAGTCTTTAATTCAAACCAGGAACTAAACAGCACACACACACACACACACACATTTGGAAATAACTGTACAGCAGCAGGCGCTGAGTAGTACACCACTCCTCACATTTATCAATGACTCATGCCTGATTTCACAGCTTACTGTATCTATCACGTGACTCCGTCTGCTATTGTTTAATGGACATGGAATCATTTCAGATCATTGGGAATGGTGAAATACAAGAACGAATGATGCCTTTGCTTCTGATGCTGGTAAAATCTGCTGTGGTTAGGACTTTCAGTCTGCAGGGTTCGAGGAAGAGGAGGAGGTGGGTGAGACAATGCAGAGGCAAAGAGGCCTCCCTGGGTAGTTTGGCGATCTTAATATCATTTTATGCCTTATATCTGACTTATTTTGTTTTAATCTTTGAGACAATGCTGCTCTCATATCATCGATCTTTGTCAGGTTTGTTTACTTGTCTTTCTTCTGATGATCCTTGTGCATCGCATAATCCTAATCTAAACCTAAATTCAATTTACCTTAACCTCAAACTAAGTCTCATGGATCAATCAAATTACAGTGCTGATGCTGTCAGTCAAAAAAAACAAAACAAACAAACAAACAAACAAACAAAAAAAACGTGAATTACACTTGAATTTGGGGGTACTATCAGCAACAAAATCTCATGTGTGTTGAATTACTATTTTGAAGCCAAACAGTACAAATAATAAAAACAAGAAAATAGTATATAATGATTTTTAATTAATTTCATTTCATTCCTTCAACAACTTAAAAGCTAAATCTGCAATCAAACCAATAATAGCATTTCTTTGAAATAGTAGCCTTTCCATGACCTTTCCTTACAATAAAATTAATGCGTATATTCTACTCAACACAGGAATACATATATGCCCCATGTGGGGTGTACACTCTGTTTATATGGTTTAGAATTCTGTGAGGCTCAACATGTGTCACAACTATGGTTGGAACAAATTCCATTTACTGTAACTCCTAGCCTGTCACTGGATTGTTTTCTCTGTACTGTCAGCAAAGCGAGCATGTGCAGTGGTGTGATGTAAGGTCAACACTTGAAAATAGAAACATTTGGATCCAAAAGTATGGTTGGAATTTTTTATTGTGCAGGGGAGGAACACAATGGAGGTGGGGGCGGGGCTGATGTGGGAATCCAGTTAGGATCAGTGATGGGCTGTGGATGGCGAAGAATAGAGTGGGATGGATGGATGAGGTGAAGAGACAGAAACAGGGTCCCCAAGCAATGTGGGCCTGGTGCCATGTTGATGTAAAGAGGTAAAGTACAGACTGGTGCGAGTTGCCAAGGTTACCAGGCAGAGAGGCCTTCCATTACCTCAGCCAAGGTACTGGAACAGTATGTTAGGATCCTTCTCTAAAACATATAATTGGCAATCTTTACAAAGAAAAGGAAGAGGGGAAAATGGAGTCAAAGGACATGGAGTGGTAAGAAAGGTTTAGGGGTGAAAGGATCCTGGGGGGGCAGGAGGGACAGGGTAGAGAGAGTGGTCCCTTCAAGAAGAAGTCTGTTTCCATCGAAATAGAAGTTGTTTTAGTTGGCAGCAACTTTAAGATGGGCTCTATAAAACATTTTTTGCGTAAATCATACAAAGTAGAAAGTCCCCATGTGACTGTCACAGTCCTGCTCTTTACTGGTTTAGGATCTTAAGCTCTTTATTCCATCAAATGAAACTATCACATTTATTTCTCAGATGCAGAAGTAACAGCATTAGCACAGCATTATTGAGTTTCATGACACTGTATGCAAGTAAATTATTTGCGATTAAGTGTCTCTGGTTCTGGAATGATGGTTCAGCTGGGCGGTCTACCGCCACCCAGCTCTTGGCTCACACATGAAAACAACCATCAAACTGTCACATTAGTGAGCATACAGCATAGCTTAGCCCACATTAGAGTGATGTAATGTACAACACGGAACCTCAAGCTGGCAAGTGCTTCCACTTACTTCAATACAGACTTTTTATAATTTAGTATTTATCTTCTCCATTGGGCTCTGTTGTGATCAAGCGTCATATGGTTTCTCTCCATGAGGGCAAGCCAAAAAATCAATGTGTGACAGTTGGTGCTGATTTCACGTCTCCGGTTTAATCAATAAAATCGATAAAAGCAAATAAAGCAATAAGTTTGAACACGACTTTATATGTGAGTAACACTATAAAAATAATGATGTAATACTGTTACTTGCAGTTATATGGGTCTTATGTGATGTTTTTGTCACTTAACTGGAATTCATTTGCTGTTATACATAGAGGTGAAACGCTCATGTACTATAGCAGGGTATGCAGGGCTGCAGACAGATATTATAGCTCTTACAGGGTTGTAAAAACATGAAGCAGTCTACTCTGGGTTCTGTCTGTGTGTATGTTCCCTGTGAGCTCGACAACATGTGGATCAGACTAACCTCCTGGGAGGAGGTTGTTGCTGTGCTGTGGTTTGGCCTTGGTTTGATGTTGGAATCAACATGGTGAGCCAGAGTGGGAGGTGTGTGAGTGTGTGTGTGTGTGTGTGTGTGTGTGTGGAGTTAAGAGGGAGAAAAATTTAGTGAAACAAACTTAACATGACGAGTTCACAAGTGATGAAAAATCACTGTTTCAGATATGCTGGGTAGCATTGTACTTGCTAATGCTGGGTTCAGGAGCAAAACTACCTTACTCTGGTGGCTTAAACACCATGAGGCATCGAGACTGGGGTCAGGGCTTGCCATTCTGAGCTGGTTTAGATTACCTGTGTGTTATCACAGAGGTATTGATTTGAAAAGTAGTAGGCGAGGTAGTTAGTATATCACTTGAATTGTTCATTGCTAAAGGCTATATTGAAGCTATAATCAGTTATTATATATCTACAAAAGACCACACCCGTGACTTCCATTGTATGTAATGTGTTGCTCCATAGAGATGAACCACCTTTGCGGTTCCTTCAACTCCTTACAGCTTTAAAAGTGTCTTTCCAGCTCATGGTTTGAGCCCACAGCTTCCTGTTATGGTTCATTATACTTTCATTCTAAATCCAGTGTTGTAGGCAGCTGTTTTAAGTTAAAGTGCTGATGATAGATATATAACATTTTTATATAATTGGCTATTTTGTATCTCAGCCTTAAAATGGATCACACTCAATATTTTCCAAACTGCAATGTATCAATGACAGTGTGAAAACGGTGTGTGACTTTAATGTTCGATTCTCTCTCTGCTTTCATACTATTGTTTCAGAAAAATGGACTTATACCGGTGGACAGTGACATGACTCTAAGTGAATTATGATGTTGTTCCTAACAATGGATGTGTAAATACACAACTGTTTATATTTGATGACAGCTTTAATGTATTTTGTTTAATCAGTGTTGTTTTTTAAATCTTTTTTATTGATGATTGTTGATGCTAATCAATACTGTTTATTTCAGTGAGAGTTTCAGTTTGAATTTTCTTTTCTGTTGGCCACTTTGTTCATTATTTGTTTTATATTGTTTATGTTTTTGATTGTAAAATACTCCCACTTTCAATATCATTGTCACAACTCCTTAATAACCCAGATTCGTTCATTTGATAAACCAATCTCTCCATGACAAACTGACTGGATTAAACTGGCTGGGCTCCCCTCATGATAGATTTTTCGGTCAGCTGAAAATAATAACAACAATGAATAGGTGAGGTTGACACACTGCACAAATACTGCGCAACCAGCTGAACCTTTGTTACTCGCCCGCAGAGGCCAGTGTCATGGTTTCACATACACACACACTCACATACACACTGGCGCCAGATCAGTTCCTTCATCGCCTCTGAGCTCCCATGTTATCAGGCCTCCCAGGCAGAGGCTTTCTGGACCAAGATGGAGGCCAACACTGGTTAGAGAACGGAATCAGAAAGGGCTTCCAAGAGGCGTCCTGAGGTTCAGGGCTGCAGGACCTCAGTGGGGGTATACACCTGTACACACACATGTGTCGGCAAACAACTGCTGTCCATGAGTTATAAAGTTTCTATGTAGACAGAAATTGCCTCCAGGGATCCATGAAGTCTTGAGGAGAATTACAGGGTGGGGTGGGGTTACTTTCTGTGTGTGTGTGTGTGTGGCAGCACAACACCAAGTGTTCATCTAAAGCCAGCCTCGCTCACTCTTATTTTCCTCTGTACTTCCACAGTCTGGCACTCAATAGTCAGGCAGCAGGGTCTCCTCCAAAGCACCCAGCTCTCCATCCACAGGAGAATCGTGGGATTGGATCTCCCATTTTTTCTGCACTAGACAAAGTACACAAGTAGTCATGCACACCAACCCAGATGGATAAGGGCAAACACATGCACATTCCTGGCTGTCTCTAGAGTACAGGATGTCTGGCAGCATGGTGGACTTAACGCCCCACTGGAATCAAGAGTGTTCCCTCACAAAAGCACATCTCGACAAACTTGGGTCACTAATATCTGTGAAAAATTAGATCATGACCTTAAATTCTCAGAAAAGTAACCACAACCAACCTGGTTGTAATTTCAAATGCAACTTTTTGGGGTTTGATGGGACCACCTGAATGGAACCTACCTGGAAAGCAGAGCCAGGCACTTTGATCTCCCACAGAAAGGCCAACTTGGACCCAGTACTGGGCATGGTAGAGGTCTGTGCATATGTTCACCTGTGCTGGGCTGGGTGTGCTCAGCTGTCACCTAATGCTTGCTTGGGTTGCTCCAGAACCCTTGGTGACCCCTAGACATGATAAGTGGGTACTGAATAATGGATGGATGAATGGATGTATAGGTCGGATGAACAACACAGACATGAGCGTATCTGTGATGCACAGGTTAAATCTGTCCATGCTGGATTCATACCGGACCATTTCGCCTTAAGAATTTAGGCAACGACATAGCTCTAGTTGATTTATTTGGCTTCTTTGTCCTTCCTCTCCCGATTGTGAAAAACTAGGTCATGGAGACTTCTACGCTTTCATGTTTTTTGTGGTAAGAGTACATTCCTTTACATATGGTTCTGTATATCACTGTACTTTGCATATGGTGGCGTTAACCTTAAGTATGCTTGAGTGGAGAATTCTGTTTAATAGGATCTCCTCATTGCCAAGGCCTACAGCTTGCTTAGGATTAAAGTGAGCCATATCCTTTGGCTCCTTTGCTTTGAGGATGAATGTTTATCTTACACAGACCTTGGATCACTGCACTATATCTCTTCCCATTTACAGACAGAGAAGCAGATAAATAACCTTCAAAGGTGTTCAGTGTTCCAACATGCTGGTTATTTTGGATGCTGGAGAGATAAGTTTGTCTGTAAATTTGTACTAAATGCTTCCTGGAGCTTGCGCCCTTAAATGAAGGGGCAAAATATAGTTCATGTCAGGCCATAGAGTTTAAAAGAGCTAGATTATTGAGGATTGTAGGACTAGTCACACCATATTTAAATTTTTGGCATTGAATAACCCAACCCCATATGTACTGAGTACCTGCACTGAGACAAAGAGGGAAGACATACAGCAGTTTACCTGTTGGCCTGCTGTCCTAAATACAGTATCTCTGACTCTCAAAATCTCTCTCAGTTTTTCGTCTGCACTATCCTGGGTCTCTCCTCAAAAATAGATCACACTAGAGTTTGACCCTTCAGCGATTCTTCCACTGCAGGCGACATTATCCTCTTTCAGTCAATGAGCAGAGAGCGTGGGGTGTGTGACGTACCATGCTGTGCCCCTGCCTTACCTGGCGTTGGCAGTTGGCAGGATTTGGGGAGACTTGTCACTATCATTTATAGCGACTATGTTTGAGCATCAAAGCATTGCCTGCATTATTATTGAACCTGGGGCCCAACAGTAAGGAGGAAAGGTGTTAGCACATGTATGCCTTCTGTTCTGCCCTATTTATAACTATTAGAATCAATCCACTAGATACAATATCACACCAGCCACACTGGATTTTAAAGCCACTGATCCACTGATATGTTTGTGACGTGTGCAGTGCAGACGCTTTTACTACTTCATTAATACAAAACAGTCATGAATTCAGTTCTTTTTCTTCTATTTTTCAATGGGGAGACTCAGAGAGGAGTTAAGACAGTTCTGTTCCTGCGGTGCCCTCTCCTATTCAGAGGCACACATTGTAGCCATTAGTCATGACCCACAGGGGCAGATGAGGGAAATACTCGTGGCGCCCTTCATTACATGCATGGACCTGGCTTCCCTTCAGTGACAGGGGTTTGTGATTCATTGATGACCCACTTCCACCCAGGTCAGAGTGGGGTTTGGTGGCTGAGCTGACTAAGGGGCAGGAGAGCAATCCAGGTGACTTGAGGACTAGAATGCCTTCACTGGGATCTGCTGCCTGTAGCCCTCGTTGACTGGCATGCCTCTGCTTTAGGTATCTGCAACAAGCTGAGCTTGCTGTGTCGGTCAAATGGCGATGTGTAACTCTGCCTGTCAGTGAGCGGCTGGGAAGCAACATTAGTGGAGCGTGGTGTGGCGGAGGTCAGGCCAGGCGTCTGCTGAAAATGAGAGCAGTTTGTAGCCGCACTCATTTTAACCTCATAAATATATAGTGGGCTTAAACACTAATTCAGTCCATTAGTCTTCTTATGTATCCAATAAGTTCCAGGCTACGTTGTTGTTGTTGAATGTAATTAGTATTGATGCCATCCATGTCATTAACATCAGTGTATCTGGCATGACTACCTCTGCATGCTGCTGAGTTTGTAACATAGTTTAGAGATAGGTGCTGAATCATTCGTGATCTGTGACTCTGCTTTGCAGAGAAAATTAAGCGAGCTTAACACTATGGCTTAAACTTGCATATTTTCAGATTTATATCGGCATCAATGAAATGAAATAGGTTAAGAATAGTAGCATGTTTTAGAAGGTTTCTGGATCCATGATACCAAAAAGTCATAAATGTTTTGACAAATAAGACAATATACAGGCATCTGAAACTCATAGCTGTTAGAGATAATTTCTCTTCTATCTCTCTGGCATCTGTGACTGATCAAATGATAGTAAGAGGAGTTCATGTTGGGTAAGACTGGCAACCGACAGGAGCTGATGTACCTCACACATGCCTGCATATTGCTGTATTATGTGCACCAATATGTATGTACAACCATGTAGTCATACTTGGCCATGTTAAGTTAAACATCCTCCTACCTTTGATCTATCCACAGTTCAGGGACCATTAGTTCAGTTGGGGCCAGTGAACTGGAATTAATGTAAATAGGAGGAGCTGTTCTAATACACTGCTTGTACATGTTTTCAGTGTGGGAGGAATATGAACACATGGAGATGGAGTGCACAATCCTCAAAAGGCCCCCATTCAGCCCTTACAGAGTTCAAACAAGGATCACTGTGAGGCAACAACACCAACTGGAAATTTGAGAATTTCTACGATCAAGTCAACAATGAATTTATCTCATTATTTTGTTTGTTTCTTTTTAGTATTCAGAGACTTTGGTGACAACTATGGCAAAAATTTTTTCCCAGTTTCACAATGACTCTGCTTTCTAAAACACAGTCATGGAGGATCACGCTTGGGTGGTCAGGAATCCATCACTGTTGTAAAACATCTGGGACATTGGCAACATGTTTGATGGTAAAAGTGTGTAATTAAACAACCTTCGCTGGAATGTTTCATTTGCATCTTAAAACTTTTCTCACTGAGGTTTTATGTTTGAGATTATATCCTTCTCTCCTCTTGTCACTAAAAAACAATCATTCCCAACACAAAAAACACAGAATATATATACCAAATCAAAGCAGGGAACTCAAATGTCTTGCTTGCTTTATGTTCAGTTCGTAATAACGATGACAGGATGGGGGGTTCTGCTCATTGTCAGCATTCCTGATGCTACGTAAATCAGCTTTAAGTGGAAGTTGTTGTTTTGGTGCTGTAAATGTGCAGTTTTTTTAACAAGAACTGGAACTGGTTGTGTTAATACATAACACTGTAGGTATTTACATGCAGCCACTAATCACAATGCTTTGAAACCTTCAAGCGTGTTACATTGTCCCCGGCCATTCCCTGTGAGATTATAGCCAGAAACATTGGTCGCACAGGGTCAGGAAATATGACTCGCAAGCAGCCTCCAATTACTCTGAATCAGCACCTTGACCAGTTTTTCACTTGTATTCCCTCCTGTGGGGTGTAAATGCTGACAAAGCAGGAGAGAAGCATTTAACTCTCCTGGCCCCGTGTTGACAGAGGGAATGCATACATACACAAACATGAACACACACATGCACACACACACCCCCCATTCTTCCTTTGGGGTGGGAAGAAAAATACAGTTTAACAAAACCTGATAAATAGGGTGCCAGGACATACTTATGCAGGAATGCAGTCCAATGTCCCATCAGTTCTGAAGCTTCATTCTCAATCTGCTTTCAAGCATCCAGGTCAGAGCTACAAGTGTCGTCCTGCAGAAACACAGATCTTTCATCAGTGTAAACCCACATCCCCAAAAGGCAACACATCGAAGAGTTTTGGTCTGTGGGAAAACCTGTACTTATTTACAACAATCTGCAAGTGAAATATGGATTTGGCAGTGAAATGAGTCTATGAGGTGATTGGCGATAGGTTGGGCTCAGCTCATTGTTTGGCTGCAATTGAATAACCATATTTACTTGCAGCTTTGGGCCCTTTGCTGCTTTGGGCTCACGATATGGTTGTCCAAAGATACATACAAATGTTACTACAGGTCTTTCACAAAGACAAAGATTGGGTCACAGAGGAGACAACGTGCACCGTCAGTCTAACAATCTCACGTGTTGAGACTGATCCCGTCCTATCTTTTACCACTCTGGCTCTTAAAGTCTCAGCCTGTGAAGCCTGCATTCCAGCAATGGTTCCACTTACGGTTGTGACCTCATCAACTCACCTCTGACGCTTTGCCATCAGGATGTGAAGTAGCACATATCAACATAACGCATTAATTACATTCACCTGATGTATTCTTTAGCCATGTGTTTAGCTGCATTGACACATGGTAAAGAGATAACAATTTTGAGAAAATGACATTCCTCAAGGAGTTGAGCATGGGTGAGAACATCATGCAATGGCAATTAAAGATTTCGTGGAAATCTGAAGCACTCATTCACGTTTGGTACTTTGTTTCCTGTCAGCACTTCTTGGCTGGCAAATAAAGGGACTCATTTTCATACTTGGCAGAAGAAAATAAGTCATGTCTGTTACAGACACCAGCGAACCTGGCAAAACTCTGGAAATATAATGCAGGAGAGTCAACCAGGCTGTTGTCTTGGGTACAGGATGGCAGTGCTCTGGCACCTTTTCCAGAGCCATTGAGAAAGCACAGCAGCAAGACTCTGAACTGATTTTTAATTATGAAGCAGCTTTTTGCTTCATCTCCATGAAAGCCCCCCACTGTACTCTCTCTACATCTTCAGGCTCTCCCTGGCCCTATCAGAGGTCCAGGCAGCCCATAAAGCCAGAGGTCAGTGGTTAATGGTAATAATGTGTGGATTGTTGTGGTAGCCAGGGGGCAGCATGGGGGCCCGGAGAGCCAGCAGGGTGCAACTATCAGTCTCAGTGGGGAGATGCAAATAGGATCTTTGTGTGGAGGGGCAGAAGGAGAGGAGAAAATGTTTTCTGAAGATAATACCTAAGATGTTTCGGTCCACTGGTCCGCTCCACTGTTCCATTCTCAAGCGGACTGGATGTTCTGAGCGATGGGTTATTGAGTGCCATTATGCAACTCATCGCCAGAGAAAAGTCTGTTTTCTCACTCTGCACCCTGAGGATTGTTATCTTTCCCATTACTGCAGACCTGTGAACCTGTGTTGTCTCAGTGTAGGCGATGCGTCCATGTCTTGTGGCGTGGGTGTAACTCTATACATAATAACAAGTACAGGTCAGTCCACATCTAATCTTCTTCCTGCACATCACTCATAGCAGTGCCGTTCAGGATGAGGTGTGGGACTGAAGCTACAGGAAGACTGCTGATGAAGTGGTTCCGCCCCCACCCTGAAGCTATATCTCCCCTTCTGTGTTATCCATCCTTATCTCTCTCTCTCTCTCTCACACACACATGCACACACACAGCTGACCAACCAAAACTCTGACTATAATCTTCTAAGGTCATAAAGATGTGAGACTTTCCTCTGCAGGGCTCACACAAGCATTTCTTCAAAGAGCAATAGATGTGTGAGTGTGTGTGTGAGTGAGAGAGAGACAGAGGTGCTGATATTTCCTCTCGGGTCCTAACTTCACACAATGACCACCAGCCGCGTATGTGATGACTTCACTCCTCTGTAGTCTGTTAGGAAAAAGCACATTACAGTAACATGGACCACAAAGTGTTCCGGGTCCCACAGGTGGGAACTGTACAGTGTAACACACACACACACACATAAGCTATACACAGAAGCCAGAGTACTTAGTGCATGAAAACTTACGTCTTATTCCTTTGAAAATATTTTGCCAGGCTGTAACTCTGCACTGTGGATACTGATAGAAAAGAGAGAGAGGAGGGAGGGAGGGAGGGTGAGAAAAAGAGACAGGGGGAAGAAGTTGGACTTCCCCTAACTGAAAAGCCATGATACTCTGCTTCATGTGATTTTTCTACTTATAACCATGCTTGACTCACTGCATAGCACATTCATAGCGCATTTTGGCACGTCCCATGATACACATTAACCATTAACTCTAAATTACATTTCCTAAGGTATGTCTAAGCAGGGATATAACTGCTCCTCTGTGACTCTGTGACCGGGGTGGTCATGAGTTATGATTTTGCATAGCTCTTTCCTCTCCAGCACTGGACATTAAGTAAGCTGCTTTCGAAACAGAGCTGGTATTCTTGTCTAAATTGTTTGGAGTGACTCGTGGATAACTAGATGGGTATTTATTCTTGGGGATGCCAAGTTATTTTGTGCTTGTCCATGTATGAAAGTGTGTTAATTTTAGTTCTGGTCGCAGTCAGACAATTAAGGGTGTTATGGGAAGTGGTCATTAAGGCAATGAATGAATTAGGCAAATTAACACTGCTCCAGTATACACTGGTTAGAGGATGGCCCTAGCTCAGACCTCAGACATGCAGAAATTGTAAGTTCAAGCCAAGAGTGTTGTTTACTCTCCATGCACTGACATTACCTCCAAAAACATTTGCTCCCAACTCAGGAGAACAGGAGAGGAATTGAGGAGAAAAAGTGAAGAAAGTAACAGAGGATGCCATGTGTTGATTTGATCCACAGACACTGTGGGAAAAATTTCCTCAGTGTTAACCTGCCATGAGTCAAATGTGAAAGTGTAAGTGTGAAAGTTAGATGTGATTTCAAGTGCAGACTCCACAGAGAGACATTGGGAAACAACAGAAGACAGCAAAGCAGGGGCTTTTTGTTTTCCTGTGAAATTTGGTTTAATAAAAAAAAAAAAAGAAAAAAAGTGGCCATTGCATGAATAAGACAAAAATGTGTCCTGGCCAAATCAGTGAAGCAACCAAAAGGAGAGAGATTTCAGAGGAAGCTTCAGTGAGGTTGGAGCATTACTTATTATGAGAACACTGGTCAGTCATAAATAAGACTACTCTTCCAGGAAATAATTATTGCCTGGACAGAAACAAGAAGTATCAAAGCAATAAGTGAACAGGTAGGTATTGCAGGTGTGTGGATTTTGTTACGTTAGGACAGAGCCAGAGGAGCTAACTGTCTGCTAGCTCAGAAGGGGTATTAGGTGGGGTTGGAGCATCGTGTAATGCATGTACTGCATTGTTTATTTTTTTTCCAGGAAACTTCTCTGGAGATTATTTGGAAATGAATTGGAATTTGCAGACCTGTAAGCTAAAGCGATACCTTGTAACAATGCCTTTAACATGGCTATGAGGGATGACTGTTGTGCCAGGATATAAGTAACTGCAGCCTGTCAATTACTTCTGTTCAAGCTCCATAAAAACAATGATTTTCTGAGTCTTCAATGGCCAGTGCTTTTTCAGAAATTCTAAAGCTCTTCCAAAATGAGACTGAGTCAAACATGAGCTCTTCCAATGGTAGTAATAATATAAAATAATACAGTGTGTTCTGGTCATGTTTGGCAAGAAACAGACCAGCCAAGTTTAACCAGTAGCAGGTGGTCTTCTCATTGAGAGTACTTGGTGGTTTGATTACCAAACTGCTAATTCAGGACCTCGGCCACATTGCACTTAGACCAAGCAAGACAGTATTTCGTGCCAGAATAGTTAGGGGCATCCAAAGAATTTGCAGCTACAGTGTGCATACTATACAGCAGGCATGGAGTCAGGGACTGCAGTGACATGGAGTCAACTGTTAGCCATCAGTTATTTCTAAGTAGGTCACAGGACTTTTATCAGACCATCCAGGAGACGGAGCTGGATCAGTCTGGAGCTGGAGTGGAAAATACCTGCAACTTGCTCCACGACAAAAAGTGTGTGTGTGCGTGTGTGTGTGCGTGCATACGTGTACAGGTGTGTGTGTGTGTGTGTGTGTGCTGTGTGTGTGTGTGTGTACATATGTAGGAAGGGTACCTTATATCAAGAAACACAAACACACATGCACTACACATGTTGAAAAACACAAATGATGGATTTACCATGTCCCTGCAAGCTTCTCCAAACACATCCCCCAACACACATTTCTCTTTCTGTGTGTGTGTGTGTGTGTGTGTGTGTGTGCATGTTGTGTTCTTTGGATATACCTAAGATGATGGAAGAATCTGTGTGTTTCCATTTCGTGATAACAATGAATGCACACACACGCTGAAATACAAAATACAGTTTAGTCCCAGTGGTGCAAAGTACAGAGCCAGAGCCCAGTCTGACAGAAGAGCGTCTGAATGTCTGTGCACTTTGGAAGGTGAACATGGCTCCCAGCACAGTCATATAGATGCAAGTATAATATATAAGAGAGAGCAGGAGGACTGGGTCATTGAAGAATCTGGGACCAGAGGAACAACTGGTGATTCAGCAGCAGCAGGTCTGGAGGGATGAAATCCATGGAAGAAAATACTTCTTAAATAAATGATGATTGAGGCCAAATTTAAACACAGAGCACAGTCTCATTATGTCATAAGCCTGTTCAGAAATGTTATAAAAGAAGTCTAAATATAGGTTTTGGTTACTACCAACCTTTTTTAACCATGTTAAATTAATCAAACTATCAAAAAACATCTTAACTGCACATTTAAACAAATAGTTTGACAACATGCATGTTTTCTTTCTTGCCAAGGGTTGGATGGGAAGATCAATATCACTCTCATGTCTTCATGAAGCTGAAGCCAGCAAATGATTAGCTTAGCATAATAGGTGGAAACAGGGGGAAACTGCTAGCCTATCCCTTGGCTGTGAGCAGTTATTCCCTGAAGTCTCCTTTGGTTGTCTGGCAATTTCGCAGAGAGAACAAGACTTCAGGAAGTTAGCCCAGTATATAATCCTGACTACAGCTTCTCATTTTTACACTTAGGTTTTTGTAGGGATTAAACAAACACAATATAATGTGTTAATTACTGAGCTTCAGAGGTGCTGGCAGGTGGATTTTGTCACTTTAAGACAGAGCCACGCTGGCTGTTCCCCTATGTTTCCAGTCTCTGTGCTAGGTTAAGCTAACTGGTTGCTAGCTGTTGGCTTATACTTAACAGAAATGTATTAAAGTGGGATCAAACATATCAAGTAAGTCAAGTAAGCAAATAAGCATGAATCAAAACTAACAAACTCTTCCTTTAGCAATGTGATATAGGTATAACACTGAGTTTTCATTTTTACCTGGCTTCTGAAGTGCAGAGCTGAACTCTCAATACAATCAGATGAAGAGTAAATGCAGCATTAATTCTTCTGTTTTCAGGTATAGTTTTAAGTCGACCTGTGCATTGAAGGCACTGAATTCAGATCTCTAGCACTTCAATTCTTTTGAACAGCTTTTTTCATTTTCTGTTGGCACTCACACTCACACGCAAACACTAGCTTTGTGAACTAACACCAGTAAATCATGTGAAGTTTGTTGTCATGCTGGAGAGCTTTTCCATACCTTACTGTGTTCCTATATTGTCTCTATGGAGTCACATCAACATGATCGGTGTGTGTAACTACATGACCTAAACACTGAGTTTGAACATCAACCATGTGACAGACTACAGGGAATATTAGGAAGCCAGCAGTGAGTCCTTACATGGGACAAAGTGGACGCTGGTCCTCATCACGTGTTGACGTTGAGTTATCCCGATTCACCCCCATGGACCTGGAACAGTTAAGAGAATGGATGTGTGTGTGTGTGTGTGTGTGTGTGTGTGTGTGTTGTGCTGTAGGTCATTTCACGGAAAAGAATCAAATCAGAGCCAAGATTTTCTATTTTTTGGTTTTGTTTTAGTTATTTAGACATGCCAGTTTGACACAGCATGGTCAGATTACCCTGCTTTCTCAACATGCCTGTCTACACCCAGAATGGCGTCATCACCTACCACCACCACCCGACACCTCTGACGCTCATAATATAATATTTTCATGCTCTTATATTCTCTTACTCAAGTCAAGCTTACAAAAATACTGGCTTTTGTAGTTTAAACCTTACGTCGGTATTTGGGGAATTGTACACATAATTTGGTAACACGGCCCCTTTACCCTCTTTTTCTGAGGGCTATGTCACTGTGTCATCCAACTTACCTCACTAAGCGTTGTTTTCCACTACTTTTGGCAGAGATGTTTACTAGAAAGTTTTCAGGACAGGTCCAAGTCCAAGTCTCAAGTCAGTCCCACAGCAGAGGTCTAAGTCAAGTCTGATGTCATGCAGGTTGGAGAACATGACAGAAAAAAGAAAGGTTTGAAAAGAAATTTGTTGTAGCATGGCCTGGATATTCTTTTTATCACATGCTGAGAAAACACATCCCATAATGCAACTTGACCCAACAACAAAAACAACAGGTTTTCTGTGCAAACACCACTTGTATGGTTAGATTTATTCTTAAAGGGTACGTATGAGAATTTGAAAGAAGAATTTATTGCATTTATCACTTATAATTTTGATTTTTTGATTTCTCTTTTCTCTCTCATGTTATAAGTCAAGTACAGACAGTCTGATGAGACTTAAATCTGAATTACTGAGAGGTTTACTATTCACTGGTAACTGCTCATTCACTGAAAACATTTATTACTTTGGTTTGAAGAGTTTATTGGCATGAAACTCATATGAGAGAAAGCTATTAGGGAAAGTCCTCTTAGTCAACAGCAGCCTCAGGGTCTTTATTCAAGTTGCTGTTTGCTTCTTCAAACACACCCTGAGGGACCTTGCCTCCATGACTGTTATTTTCAACAAAAACTTGAGCTTCACCTTCTTTTACTCCTGGGTGATGTTTTTGCATGAATGAAACCTGCCACAAATCAAACTGAACAAGTGCCCTTATTTAGTAATTTAATATTGATTATGTCAGTGAACACCTCAACACACACTCTCCTTAACCTTAGTTGGTGATGGCACTCATCAGATTCCCAAATGAGCAGACTGACAAGTTTGTTAAGACATTATGCACCTGGTCACCACAGGCGCAGTGCCCTCCTCCTGACATGAAAGCTGTACAAGGTCTGTCGGCACCTGCCTTTACAATATCTTTTACTGGTACAAATTTTTGGAAGCAAAACTTCTTTCTGTTGATTTTATGTGTTTAGGTTTAAAGTCTCAAGTCTTCCACCTTTTTTAAAATTTAATTTCATTAAATTAATTTAATTCCCAAATGAAAAACACTGGTGGCTGCTTTATTAGATACCTGTATAATCTAATGCAATTCAACAAAACTGCTCTGCCATAAAATAAACATGACATATAATGCTATTTTGTCATAGAGGTGTGTAATTTACTCGTATACTTTAGCATTGATCCAGCATTAGTGGTGGTGTTCTACTGCTCTGCATTTACAGTCAAAGGTGTCTGTAATCCTAATTCTGATATGCAGTATGTACCACAGTCATAAATAAGTGTTATATAGGCTACTGCAGCGTGATGGGGAGACTTTTGCTGTATCTTGTTACCTGGTGCTAGAGTGGCCTTATGTGACGCTTTGGCTGCTCTGTGTGGAGTGTGCCCACAGGGAAGTTCCCAGCGTAACT